>JBBNAA010000007.1:0-600000 GCA_037974945.1 Mucor circinelloides | reverse complement strand
TTGGCTGATTCTATGCGAAAGACGTTAGTGGTACTAATTGCAACGAGTATTACTAGTATTATACGTTACCTTGGAAAAACTGAATTCTCTTCTGACCCATTCACCGAACTTTTCTGTCTTCAACCTTTTGGGATATAACATGATTTGCATACGAATAGGGCACTTCTGCTAGTTTGAGAGGCGTTCTCTTGATTGTCGCATAGGGCTCATAATCTGACTACGCTTAAGAATGTAATATATACAAATAAATGGTAGAAAGGAGACAAATTAATATTGTTATATCAATATCAAATATGGTAGTAAAGTCTCACACTCAAGGTCTTAGTCTATTCTTCTTCACAACCTTTGGGTAAATCATGAGAAGCATGATTTACATGTCCCTTATTAATAGATAGTAATGATCTCGTGGTATGATAGTTCATCATTATACTGTTATAGACCGTAGTATGATGAAAAGTATATAACTGTATCCGCTGGATGCATTGTGAATAAGAGTGTAATTCTTTGGCAGATTTAATTATCTTTGACTTCTTCTTCTTTTGACATAATAACACTGTAGACCAAGCTAATCAATAGTTGTTAATTTGGTGATTTATTACCTTTCGCAGCTATAAAACATCAGCCAATCAGATGGCTATTTATTACCTCTATATACTGAAAAACCTAGAAAAATTTTGCCATAGTTCTCCTCTGCAATGATGTTAGGCGGAATTTGAAGTACTACCCAAAAATGCAATTAGGTAGTATTTCAATTAGACCACCCCTCAGGTGCTAGAGCGTGCCTTACTACACCCCTAACATGAGGAATTATGTTTATTAAGACCCTCAACTGTCGCTAAGTAAGTAGAATCAACAATTAAGTTTGGACCAGCCTATCTAATCCTAGCCTCGGAATCTTGTTATTGTTGAGCTTCAGTGATAGGCACATCCACTCAACGTAAAAAAAAGAAAAAGGTATGCTTCAAAGAAACATAGAAAGAAAGAAAAAAAATAGGGGAGGGGGAGGGTAATAAAATTACATGCATATGAAAATTAAAAGAAATAATAAGGGCAAGAAGCCAAGAAAAAAAGGGGGAGAAAAAGAAGCTAATAAAAATGTATAACTTGTATCTACTATACTATTGCTCTGGCTGTTGTCCTGCACAGAAAAAAATAACTTGATTGATCTCTTGCACCATCCAGTAGTGTCCATGTTCATTCCCATTCGCCTGCCTATACATAATAGTCAAAATGATATAATTAGTGTTGTATTCTTCCATCAACAACGCCATCATATGATATACATACCTTGACAACTGTCAGCAGTTCTGGTTGCATCCAGTATTATCCAGCATTAATTATCCATTAGTCGTCGTGACCTTATACTTGTTGCCTACACATCACATCAAAATAATACAATACTAGTCAGTAATGTATCCAGCAATCTACGTCATTTATACTTACTTGATGAACAATCCAAAATAGGTTATGCATCATCTAATAATGTCGTTGAGCACCACCTTGTGCTTGTTGCCAATATTCTATTAAATTAGCATAATAATTAGTATGGTATTCCTATTGAGCAACAGATGCCATTGAGACTAACCTGATCCACTGAGCTGGAGAAACGTAGTAGCACTACAAATGACTTACAGGCAGCACCAATCCGAGAGTAGTATTATAGCCGATGCCTTGCAGATAGCACCAAGAATGACTTGAAGATAACACCAAAGTAGAGAGAAGAAGCACCATAGATGACTTGCAGATAGCACCAAAGCAGACAGAAAAGCACCAAAGATAACTTGTAGATAACACCAAAGTAGAGAGAAAAAGCACCATAGATAACTTGTAGATAACACCAAAGCAGAGAGAAAAAGCACCATGGATGATGACTTGCAGATAACACCAAACCTGACTGGAACCGCACTAGAGGCTTTGCTTGAACTGTGAATAGTAGACTGAACCTTTTCCTAGAAAATAAGTAAGAATTCAGTTAGTTGCGATCCAATAAAAAGTAATAACCAATGATACGTACCGCATTTTGAAAAGGCAATTGATAAGACTTGAGAGAAGTGGTAATGGCAGCGGTAATAAGTCGAAGCAGTGTTAACTAGTAGTTGCGTTGTTCACTTTTGTTTCGAAGCGGCGGTCGGCAGCAGCTATTCTAGTCAATAAAAAAAAAGAACACTTAATTAATAGTAGTCTTAGACAATGGATACAACAACAGTAAGTACACCACCCACCTGGATATGCTACTAGCAACAATCACAGGATTGATGTCCTTTCTTCTTCTGCTATCGCCTTCAGTAATAAGATGATGAATAGTAGGTTTAGCTGTAAAAGTAGTATTAAAAACGGGGGTATGAAAAAAAAAGGAAAACGGGGGAATGGGGGAATGGGGGAAAGAATTGCGAACTCGACGTCACAGGTGTTCTGGGTATTATAGGCTAGCCGACATCAAACTGAAATTAAAACTCTATTGTTATCAACGAGGGTCTTCTGTACATCTTGAAACAACCTGTCATGGCCTAAACTTGGCAATTGTTAATAACAATAATAAAAAGTTATTCAAGTATGTATCAAACTTGTGCTGTAGAATTTAAAGGCGCATCCAATGGTACTAGTCGTTTTCGGTTCGAGCAATACTAGACGTTTCAAAGCGACAGAACATTTTTTTGTCAAATTTTGATGCTTTTTCAATAACAACTGCATGTCTGTCATAATAAACTTACCTGTAATACTAATTATTATTGCAAAGGAAGAAATTCCCTATTGTCTGATGAGTTCTTACTGGATGTTCTAGCTTGACCATGATACTACTACTGTAAATCAATAATCACCAACAGCACTCGCAGCATCTATTTGTGTATAGTGATAATAATGCATGCATGGCTAACGAACATTTGAAGAGGACAACAGTGCGAGGGGGGTATAATAGTGTCGATGAAAAAAGAAGAATAAATGCTGCGATTAGTAGATCCTCCATCAGCTTGATTCGTACAATTTGGATTGAAGCAGTAGATACATGTTGTATTCAAGCATATATTCACTGGTTATTATCACTTTCGCCTCAGTCCATCCTAGCTATGCAGTACATCTTGGTTTGTCTTTAATTGGCTGTAACTGTTGTGTAGAGTCCTGGTTGACCGACCTATCAAAACCAGCCTACATAGGTTTATCTTTAGCCCTCCGTCATTTATACATTCGCAGTAGTCATGATCCAGGGGAGCTCATAATAATAAGATCAAATATAATATGAGCAGCGTCGCCCTGTAATAAATTCGGCTCTTTGCTTTCGTTTTTGAATATAGTTGAAACCTGATTAAATAATCCTCGTGTTATCAATTGCTTTTGTGGAATACATCCACTATGATCTGCATTCCGTACACAGTTCATCCAGCTACCATATTCTGATATAAACTATGATGTACACTTATGAAGTAGATGTACGCTACAGATTTATACCATGTACAAACATAGGCTATAGATGGCACCACTAGCACGGATGGCACTATATACTAATGCTTGTATTCCGACATTGACTACGGATATTTTCCATATTTAGTTAAATGCCAAGATCGATGCAATATAAGATGTATTATGCATCAGATGTGCACTACTTGAAGATCCACACTATATGACATATGCTTATATCCTTGATACTAGCTACAGATACATTATGTACTACAGACTTGTACAATATATGTTATGCTATATAGACATGCACATAGTGACATGCTATAGACATGCCATATATCTAGATATGTGCTAAGATATATACAGAACAATGATATTCACTCAGAAGACACATACTACTAATGTAGACTAAGAGACTGTACCTATAGGATACATGCTACTAGATCGATAATAGTGATCCTCATACAAAGGACAGATCAGGGTACTTCGGAGGATAAGAGTCTATTCATTCATCCAGATGAGCTAAGAAATGTTTAGTTCACTGAGATTTCTCTTAGCATGAATCACTATGTTAATTAATCTGAATTGACTTATATGTCAATCCTTCATAGTAGAACTTTTATCCATTGTTAGAGTTAGAATATATAAGATGGATAATCTACCTGGCTAGTAGAGATTCTTCAGTCTATTTTACACTTGTCAGTTTGATAATAAACCTATACCTTTATCAAGCTGACTTATTGTTTTTTATTCTTTTTTTCCGTGAATTTCTACTTATATCAAGCTATAAATTCCACAGTAGTAGGATCTTCGTATAGTAGAATGCTATTATGTCGGATGTGAAGAAGTTCTGTGGGCAGCAATAATCAACAACGGTGCAATGTATAGATTTTTTCATTTCCGGAATTGTAGGCTGGATATGTAATAATAACAACAGGAAAAATATTGCTTTGTTCAGCGAGCCTCTTTTTTTGTGTGATCGCTTGTATAATTTGTAGTAACAAAGATGGACATCAACGTATTTCTTGTTTTAAAAAGGACTTCTTTTTCACAATTAAAAGCTGAGTAATAAAAAGAAGTGTAAATAGCCAAAGCTAATATTACATTATTACGAGGGTGATAGAGGGAGCAGGACAGCTTTGCTAAAGGCTATTGTACAATGATGCTGCATTTTGGACAGCAAGGTTATTATTGCAGGGTAATTCTGCTAAATTTCAGCTTTCAATGCATGGATTAAAGCCATATACGTATACTGTGC
The DNA here is from genome assembly GCA_037974945.1 of Mucor circinelloides. Lineage (NCBI taxonomy): Eukaryota > Fungi > Mucoromycota > Mucoromycetes > Mucorales > Mucoraceae > Mucor > Mucor circinelloides. The sequence continues at coordinate 595,346 of JBBNAA010000007.1, read as the reverse complement.
GAATTACGCAAACATAACAACCTTAGAGGCTATTATGTTTGATAAAAGCACAATGCTAGTTGGTTATGATATGAAAGAAAGAAAAAAAAAGAAAAAGAAAAAAACTTGCACCACCTGTTTAATTCGACTGTATTATTGTAAAATATAATAATGGATCAAAATATTTGGCAAAAAGATAGTAGTTTTATAGAGGCCTTTTATACCTCTCTTCTGATGTTTTTTCCTACTTTGGGCCAGGAAACCCCACTAGGACACTTGTTTATAGACGCGTTGTAGACTGTCTGCTTTTACATACTTGCTTAAATCTAGTTAAAGGGTGCATAAAGCCTTGAGTTGACAAATTGTGGGTTTGCTTATGACCATAATCTGATTTGCACAATATTAGACTTGCACTAAGTTAAAGTTGATCATTACATAGCTTCCTTAAAAAATAATACATTTGGCAGTGATAAAGGAGTTTTAATTATTTCTTGCAAATCCAAAACTTTTGCTCAAAAATGCTTTCATTTGACAAAAAGTTTTGTTTTTCTCGAATTCATCTATAGAGATTGAAACTTCCTCGCCCTACTTTATAGTACTTTTATATGCAGCTTTTAGTTGCGCATCTAATAATACTAACAACATAATACTTTTTGACCAAGAATATCGAGCAAAACTTGCGTACCTGAAAAACACTTTATCGACAAAATGTCAAAATTTCGTATATAAACATACCATAAATAAGCTTTCAGATACTGCACCTAATTGCTAGAAATCATTTGATATTATAAACATTATAGTAAAAGTCTTTGTTTTCGGGGTCAAAAGCTAGATAAACTAAATTTTGATATTTCGGTGAAGGGGTAGCTCGGGGTTGGTTATTTAGCCAATTTTTTTAAGCCCATGTTTTTCTTATTTAGCCATTTTTTTTATTTTTGCCGGAATTTGAGCAACTAGTAGCAATCTCTCCGGCAAAGCTCTGCTATTGTTAATTTTTTGATTTTTTTTTTTAAATTATTAAAAAACGGCAAACTTTTGAAAACTGAAGAATTTATAAATTTATGTTGACATTCAGTCGTATCTTGCTCTGCTACTTGTTTATGATGGAAAGCTGTCAAGATAATTATGTAGCTATTTGATACAATCTTATTAACGTATCTAATCCAGTTATAAAAAGCATTAGATAATATTGAAAAGTAATGAACCGTATATTCCATGATTGCGTAACTTTTTTTCTATTATTGTTCCTCTTGTATCAATTCTTGATAATCTGCCTCTTTTGATTCAGGATATAACAGCACCCCTAAGGGCGATGTTTCTTGAAGGATTTTACCTGCATCATCAAACGACACTGACTGGTCTTCTTTAAGCAGAAGCATACCAATTTCTGCCGACAAAATATAATTCATGAATTCTTTGAAATCTATTTGATGTTTCTTGTAGAGTGCACTAGCTTCGTATACTCGTTTATGAAGCAAAACAAATAATTTCGTCAAAATAAACATTAGTCCAACGTTTCCATAGTACCCAGGCTATTAAGAATAGTAAGTATTAGCCAAACTATGATAATTGTTCGCAAAAACTTACAATCATCCATTTCGAAAAGTTCTTGATTTCTTCCATCCCCATACGACCATTACGAATAAGCACTCTTCGACTGTATCTCTCGTAATTATACAGCAATACCTCCAGGAATATACTGCTGTAATTATCTTCCAACAGCTTAGGTGCAAATTCGTGATAGATCGATTCAATTAGTTTTGGTAGTTTCAAGATATCAAAGTCTCTGCACCTGTATTTGTTGATAATATCAGCATAATCAAAAATGCGATGTTGTTTGCAAAATTCCAGTCTCTTTTCACCAAGATCCGCCATGGCCCTCTTCCATCTCTTGCTAGATGCGATAATGTCGTTAGCGCCCTGAGTACCCAGCTCCGAAGTTTTTTTGTATAAGTACTTGTGTTGCTTTATAAGATCCTCAGACATTGGCAGGTTGGTAATGTTAGCCTTGCATTCCGTACATCGTAGTCTTCGAGGCCTTAGTTCCTTGGATACAACAGGTAAATAAACTTTCTTCTCCATGAGCTTCTTGAATTTTTCTTCGGTGAATTCACGATCTCCCATAGGTTCCCCGTTAAAGCTGTAGTCGCTATTAGAATCACTCTCATGCTCCATGCTGTAATCAGACCCCAAGCTATCAGACCCAAGCTATCATCCTCCAAGTCATTCTTGCGCCTTTTGTTTCTTGCTGTTTCCTGTGGTTTCTGTGTGATCGGCTTCTGGTTGCGCTTCTTCGTTGTTTCTTGGCTCACGTTCTTTTCACTGTCTTTCATATCGTCAATATCGTCCTTCAGATCGAGTACAATTTGCTCATCCTTGTTTTGCTTCCTTGGGACCCTAGTTGGCTTGTTCTCGATCTTCACTAACCTCTTCCATTTTGTGACTCGGTCTCCAAGCAAGAACAGCCACTCCTTTGTGAATTTGCAGTTACTTACTACTGCTGCAGGCACCGGCGAGGTTTCTTCAAAGCTGATGGCTGTGTAATGACCAGATGGCACCATCTTGTAATATCTCTTCATCAAAGTCTCCTCTAAATGGATCCCAATTGGCGACTGCCCATTTTGCTTACAGTTTGGCAGGAATGTAAAGCACGCACTGGAAGAAAAGAAGAATACAGGACGGCAATAATAGTCTGCGATGAGAGCACCAGTTTGGGGCATCAGCATGTATTTTTCGTATGTACAGCGACCTTCACTCCATTGCAGGGAATATCGAAGCCTATCAACTTCCTCTTGGCACTGATACAGGTGAGTGTTCTTGTAATAGTCTTCCTTCTTGTCTAACAGCTTCAGTAGGTTTTGTCTTATGTCTGGCCAGATCTTCTGCATTTCTCCAATAGCTAGAGCACAAGCTCGAAAGCCACAGTTGCCGTCTCTTCCAACATCACGCCATGACCTCACGTACGGTAACATAAATTTGAGTAGACTTCTATGGACTCCTTCAGGTGATTCTAATATTGGCTTGTTCGTTTCGTTCAAAAAGTTCAATTTTGTCTCTAGCATTGATATCTTTTCATCTTTACTGTCCCGAATCTCTTGAGCCACTTTTTCCATTTTCAACGGAATACGATTCTTCTTTCTTGCTTCAGATTTTGTCAACTTTCGCAAAGGTTTTAACGGTTCGATCCTCCCACTTTCCATGATGTCTGCGTTCCATTTTCGTAATTCTTCATTGATGTATTCAATAGATGCACCGCCGTCAAGAAACATGATGGCTTGTTCTACGCCGTACAATACTTGAACAAGGTTTCCTCTTATATCGTTGATGTCTGCAGGACACATAGTCTGGCTTGCTACTTCTTGTTGATCTGGTCTGGAGGTTGCGTCCTTGCACAGCAGCCATCTCTCACCCACCAGAGACAAAGGGATTGCGGTTTCGAGATCTTCGGGGTCGAACAGGTGTCTACATGATGGCAACTTAAAGACATTCTTATAGAATTGAGTATACTCCTTCTTCGGTTCAAGGCCCAGTTTTTTGTTATAGTACGTAGTAATTTGGTTTTTGATAACGTCGATCACAAAATGTGATATCTACACAAGCTTTAGAATCCAATAGCTTTTTGAGAGACAGCAGATTTAACATACCTTTCCTGTAAGTTTGTCAAATTGTTTTGTATCATTCACAAAATATATACGTTGGATCTTTTCTCTGCCTATCTGAGCCATTATTATATCAATGTATTGTCCTTATATGGTGTTGTCAAATATATTGAATGCTCTCTCGATGAAATAAATTGCCTTCATTTTGTTTTTTAAAGCGGCATGTTGTGATTGTATTCATGTGGGCATAGTTGTTTGTATAAAGCTGGATTCAATATTCTTTCTCCTTCAAAATTGCATCTATGTACTTTTTCGCTTTTTCCGCATTATTAGAGTAGTCGTCGCATAGCTTGTATACTTGTAGAACACCGTCGCTGATTGCATCTTCATTCATACACTTTTGCAAATCAAAAACTGACGCTTCAAATGTGTTGTAGTCGGCCTTTCTATCAAAGAGCTTTCCACAATTTTCGTAAACGTTCTTATTAATCAAATGCCATAGACAGATAGTGTTGCCTGAAGCTGGAAATACTGCCATAGCTGCGTTTCTTACTGCGTGATCCCGATCGGTAGCAATGGCTTCAGGTTGAATGTTGGGGAATGAATAATTAATGGTGATGAGTAGACAATAATGAATTATGAGGAAAGTGAGTTACATGATGGATCTTTTCTTATCCACCACCACCACCTTGGATGTGCCTTTAAATTCTACAACACAAGTTTGATACATACTTGAATAACTTTTTTTTATTATTGTTATTAACAATTGCCAAGTTTAGGCCATGACAGGTTGTTTCAAGATGTACAGAAGACCCTCGTTGATAACAATAGAGTTTTAATTTCAGTTTGATGTCGGCTAGCCTATAATACCCAGAACACCTGTGACGTCGAGTTCGCAATTCTTTCCCCCATTCCCCCATTCCCCCGTTTTCCTTTTTTTTTCATACCCCCGTTTTTAATACTACTTTTACAGCTAAACCTACTATTCATCATCTTATTACTGAAGGCGATAGCAGAAGAAGAAAGGACATCAATCCTGTGATTGTTGCTAGTAGCATATCCAGGTGGGTGGTGTACTTACTGTTGTTGTATCCATTGTCTAAGACTACTATTAATTAAGTGTTCTTTTTTTTTATTGACTAGAATAGCTGCTGCCGACCGCCGCTTCGAAACAAAAGTGAACAACGCAACTACTAGTTAACACTGCTTCGACTTATTACCGCTGCCATTACCACTTCTCTCAAGTCTTATCAATTGCCTTTTCAAAATGCGGTACGTATCATTGGTTATTACTTTTTATTGGATCGCAACTAACTGAATTCTCACTTATTTTCTAGGAAAAGGTTCAGTCTACTATTCACAGTTCAAGCAAAGCCTCTAGTGCGGTTCCAGTCAGGTTTGGTGTTATCTGCAAGTCATCTTTGGTACAGCGTATCTCTGGTCTGGTGTTATCTGCAAGTCATTCATGGTGCTTTTTCTCTCTACTTTGGTGTTATCTTCAAGTCATCTTTGGTGCTATCTGCAAGTCATCGGCTATAATACTACTCTCGGATTGGTGCTGCCTGTAAGTCATTTGTAGTGCTACTACGTTTCTCCAGCTCAGTGGATCAGGTTAGTCTCAATGGCATCTGTTGCTCAATAAGAATACCATACTACTAATTATTATGCTAATTTAATAGAATATTGGCAACAAGCACAAGGTGGTGCTCAACGACATTATTAGATGATGCAGAACCTGTTGTGGATTGTTCATCAAGTAAGTATAAATGACGTAGATTGCTGGATACATTATTGACTAGTATTGTATTATTTTGATGTGATGTGTAGGCAACAAGTATAAGGTCACGACGACTAATGGATAATTAATGCTGGATAATACTGGATGCAACCAGAACTGCTGACAGTTGTCAAGGTATGTATATCATATGATGATGGCGTTGTTGATGGAAGAATACAACACTAATTATATCATTTTGACTATTATGTATAGGCAGGCGAATGGGAATGAACATGGACACTACTGGATGGTGCAAGAGATCAATCAAGTTATTTTTTTCTGTGGAGGACAACATCCAGAGCAATAGTATAGTAGATACAAGTTATACATTTTTATTAGCTTCTTTTTCTCCCCCTTTTTTTCTTGGCTTCTTGCCCTTATTATTTCTTTTAATTTTCATATGCATGTAATTTTATTACCCTCTCCCCCCCCTCTATTTTTTTTCTTTCTTTCTATGTTTCTTTGAAGCATACCTTTTTCTTTTTTTTTACGTTGAGTGGATGTGCCTATCACTGAAGCTCAACAATAACAAGATTCCGAGGCTAGGATTAGATAGGCTGGTCCAAACTTAATTGTTGTTCTACTTACTTAGCGACAGTTGAGGGTCTTAATAAAAAACATAATTCCTCATGTTAGGGGTGTAGTAAGGCACGCTCTAGCACCTGAGGGGTGGTCTAATTGAAATGCTACCTAATTGCATTTTTGGGTAGTGCTTCAAATTCCGCCTAACATCGTTGCAGAGGAGAGCCCTTGCAAAATTTTTATAGGTTTTTATGTTTTTATGTATATAGAGGTAATAAATAGATATAGTTTTTCTACGTTTTTGGGCTGTTTCATGCGTTGTTTTCAAGTTAAAACCAAATCAAAAACAACATATTCGAATTCATCGACTATTATGCCCAAATTTCATAATAGTTGTACAGCATCCTACTACATAAGGAACACCCTATATATAATAACAAAACATCACACATTAAAATACACAAGGTTACATTTATTCATGTTATGACGATAGCACATGAAAGCCCAAGCAAGGTTACGCAGATCTACCTTTCTGATCAATACTCAACAAAATTACCCCTTTAATCAAAAACCTCAATAACAACAATCGCTGAATATCGCAATAGCGCAACCTATTGCTCTCTATCAGACTCATGCTACGAGCTGATGCTCAATTGCTATAAATACTCTTCTTTTCTTAATTTTATTCTAATCGAGGAATCTTCAGTTTTATTTTAACAACGAAATAAAATACAGTTGATTTTAATTGTATTTACTATTTTGCTTTTTATATTTTTTCTCTGTGAAATCTATTTAATCCCTGATTTCACTGCACCTCTCAACATGGTTCTGCGAGAATCTGATGATGGATTTGCGGAAGAGCAAGGAACGCTGAAGAAAAAGAAGACGGCCCTAGAAGAACAAGTCAGCAAGCAAATCGTTGGATCTGCAAGCATGGAAAAAAGAGGTATACGCTACTTCAGTCAAGTACTTAACTGGATGGAAGTCTCCTGAAACAGTATACGCCGAAGAGAAGGAAAACGCTTCGTCACTGGCTCGAGGATTCCACGTAATCAACGGGAAATTATACAAGAAGGCTACAAAAGAATGTCCAGAGAAGAATCTCGTCATAAGCCAGGAGCAGGCACTCAAGGTGTTAAGGGAAAATCATGATCATATTCTATCCGGACACCTAGGCATTGGAGCTACCTACCAATGGATGTAAACCAAGTATTACGGGCCGGCTCACTATGATACAGTGAGGGCATATATACAATCATGCACCGTTTGTCTAGGGTTTGGGTCCAGCAATCCTAAGGTCCCCATGCATATTGTAAAGAACAACAGAGCTGCGGAGGGTGCGTCCTCAAGAATTGGCATCGCTTACATTTATGCGCCAAAGACATCACAAGGAAACACGGCAGCTTTGGTTATTATTTACTATCTAACCGCTTGGATTCATGCGGAACCCGTATCCACTCAGAGTGCCAGCTCATCGTGTTTGATGTTGTTCAGATATATCTGCCAATATGGGTGTCCACAGCAAATTATTGCAGACAATGGAACCCATTTCACAGCACAAGAAACGCAGCAGTATATGAAGAACACATTTGATATACGTCTCAACTTTGGTCCCTCCCCATAGACCGCAAAGACAAGAAAAGGTAGAACGCGCAAACCGAATCTTGAAGTCTATATTGAAGAAATACGTATGGGAATACATAACAGACTGAGGTATGCTCTTGCCGTCTGCTCTTTTCGCCATGAGGACTATGCTCAAAATTGGTGGAGCATATTCACCTTTTGTATTGACTTGTGGCCGACCTCCTCGGTTCTCCGCCTTGGAGAATGAAGACCAGTTATACTATGAAGAAACCGTCGAAGAGGCCATCATGAAAAGAATATCGGAATTAGTAGAGTTGAGTAGAAATGTCATTCCAGAGGCTAGGAGCAAGATGAGTTTATAGAAGATGAAAATGAAAGCTCAGTATGACAAGACAGCTAAGAGAAAACCTTCATCAGGATTGAAACCCATTTCCAGGAACGCAATACCCTAGGCTACCACACTACAGGAACGTAGTAATTGCACCAGGATATAGATTAGCCATTTAATGGCACCACTCACATCTTCTTGCTATGTCTAAATAAAGCAACCGTATTCTACTACACAGCCTTGCTCACTCCAGGTGGATTATACTGCGCATAATACCTGTTTATTACTACGGTTTTTTTATCTGTATCATAAACACACTGGATGGAGGATCCTGAATCATTAAAAGAAATCCACTGAATGCTTTTCTACCAATCTGCAGAATCAAAATTGATGATATGATCCATCATTTCTAGTAGCACTACAGCAAATACTATATATAATATTGCATATCCAGTGCAATAATCGAGCTTTTATAAGCATGAACAATAACTTAAAAGCAGCAATTGTACAGGGAACAGCTTGATATGGGCTCAAGGTTAAATCCCAAGCCAGTGTATCGTGTAAAATAACGTTTATTCAAAAATTTACTTTTTACTTCCAAACCATCCACCACCACTAGGTTTCTTGCTATCATCACCTCCCCTTTCGGGGATTTCAATTTTACATATACGATGCTTTTTATCTAATGCTTTATCCACGACAATGTGGACTCGTCCACCGTCTAAAACATCGTCGTTTTCGTTCGCTTTTGCGATCAAATTCACCACCTTTCTTTCCACTTCATACTTGATGCTACGAGCACCGTATCGAATATTGTAACCATCCGACAACACATCTACCACCTCTGGGTCCCATGTCATCGTAATACCATGGCGAGCTCTTGCCTTCTCCGCCCACCTTGACAGCTCTCTTGATGTGATCTCTCGCAATTCCTCTTCACTGAATGGCAAGAAGAACAAAACTTCATTGATACGACCTAAAAATTCGTCTCGACGAAAGTGCTCGTAAAGAATAGGATAGATAACGTGCTCAATAAATTGACGAGATAGCGAAATTTGTCGTTTGATCAAGTCATCTGAGGCTGTTGCGGTTTTATCCTGCTCTGATTTGGGCTTCTTGTTAGTGTCAACTACCGTAGCTGTGCCTGTTGTCTGTGCGTCAGACGAGACTGAGGCTTCAAGTCTCAGTAATTCAGCTTCATCAGCGATCTCATGCTGCGCCAAGTTGGATGTCATGACAAAAATAGCGTCTTTGCATTCGACTGTGGTACCCTTGCCATCCGTGATACGCCCTTCATCAAACAGTTGCAACATAATGGTCAATACGTCAGGATGTGCCTTTTCCACTTCATCCAACAATACAACAGCGTTTGGACCTGAAACAAAGCGGGATCAGCAACAAAAACACCGTGCACATTAGTAAGATACTTACATTCTTTCAATTTCTCTGTCAGTTGTCCCCCTTCATCATAACCCTATACAGAGACAATTGAGTCAAGTTGAATGGTAAGAGAGAGTACTACTTACCACGTAGCCTGGTGGAGAACCAATGAATCGAGATACATCGTGCTTGTGCTGAAATTCGCTCATATCGATACGAACAAATCCTTTATCCAGTTGCTTGCCGTGAAGATGCTGTGCCAAAGCTTGTCGAAAATTGTATATCAGTTAAAAATGTCTTGAATAATTGATATTTTATTACCTTTCGCAAGCTCAGTTTTACCAACACCAGAAGAACCACAGAATAGGAATACAAGAGGATGCTCCTCGTCATGCCATCCATTTTGTTTACGTCTAATTGCACTTGCAAGAGCATGGATTGGGCCCAATTGTCCCACAATACGAGCTTTTAAAGCATCTTCTAATGGATGCTTTTTACGATATTCCTTTTCCTTTAGAAGCTGAGCTTTACGCTGACGTTCATCGTGTTCTGCCTTGTCCTTTGGATAGGAAGTTTCTTTTTCTGCCAACAAAAAATCAATGTTAAACAATGGTTTGCAGTCTAACCTGAGCCAACTTACTATGCAACATCTCTTCAATCTCTGTATTTTGCTCGCCTGTGAACCTTTCAACGTAGTACAAATATTCACGAGGTGTCAATCCATGCGAATTGCGAACCAAAGGATCAGCTAAATGATCAAGCAGCATTTTTACAATAGTGGGATTGCAAATGATAACTGCATAATGAAGAGCCGTGTAGTCTCGATAATCTCTGTAAGGCAGTAAGTCTTCAGAAAAGTCGACTTGGCGCACGTTGGCAGCCTGATGAGATCGGGGGTAGTACTGATCTTCGAGATTGGGATCTGCAAATTGTGTACATACATATAACAGTCTAAGCAGATGATCGTCTTGTTGTTGTTGTTGTTATCTACGCAAACATACCTGCCCCTTTTTCCAACAGAAATTTAACCATAGGCTCATTATCTTGAATCACTGCTACTTGCTGTAACATGACATGTCAATGAAAATTTCAGAATAAAGCGTACGACATGACTTACCAGTGGCGTCCAACCGTAACGATGGTAGACATTCGGGCTGAAATTAGGATCCTCCGCCAATCTTACAGTCAAAAAGAGTATGAGATAGTGTACAGCAATGTGATGGATGAGTGCTACACTTACTTTTTCAAAGCCTTCAGATCATTGTGGACAATGGCTTGACAGATGGAATCACCTAATGCTGTTATGAAATTCAGTAAAAAAGTACAATTTTCATAATTCTGGAAAGACATTACAGTCGTTTGCTTCCAGTGCCAATACATTATTGTTCAAGAGCCCATACGTGATGGCGGATGTGGCGAGAACAGCAGACGTTTTCCATAAATTTGTGAAATAGCGTGTTTTCTGTTGTTGCGTAGCTACAACAGTAGCAGCTGTGGACAAGGTCTTGATGGTAACATTGCCTGTAGGTCTGAGAAAGCGCGCTGCAGAGGTAGGCCTTGTTAGCGTACGCACAGGTAGTTTGAATTGCGACGTCTTGAGTCTCAACATTGTGGTAATAACAAGAAAAAGAAGCAAAGCACAAAACGCATGATTTACAACGAATTTATACGGAAAAGAAAAAAAAAGAAATCTGAGTTTATTGATAACATTGCCCTTGAAAAAAGGGAAAGATGCATGAACAACGGCTTATAACCTTACTTATTAAAAGCTTCGACAACAAAAGCAGTGTGGTAAACTCTACAGTTATCCATTACAGCAAAAGGTCTTTTATGCCGTGCCTATCAAATGGTCCTATTACTTTTTCCATGAATTTCACAATATGCTATGCCGTGGTTCCCTTCTTCAAAGGCTTTTTCTTTTGGGTGATACTACAGGCACCGTATTTCTCTTGGAATTGATGATTCATTGTCTCCTGCTTTTGTTGGTTGACAGTTTATGTCAATGGACGCCACGACAGTCTCCTGTAATGCATTGTATATGACTAAGGTGAAATGACTAAGGCATTTTAAATGATGAGGTATTATACTAACTTACAATCGAAACAGGCACTATTGTGCCTGGCGATGGAGAACTCATTAATCAGGGTTGCTTCTAAGAGTAAAAATACTAAATACGTGCAAAAACAAATTTTCAACTACTGTCAACTTTAACAGTAATTCAAACGAACGTTTTATTATCTACGATACGACTATGTATATATGAACACTTTCGAAAATATGGCGCCCTTCAAGCATGATGCCCGTAATACATGGTGTGCTGAAATAGGGCAACCCAAGTATGGTGCCCCACAAAAGAAATATGTTGGCCATAGTATTACCCCTTCGCTTTGTGGACTCAAGCATCAAAATTTAAATTGTTTTGACGTGAGCGCATTGTACCTCGGGGCAGAGACCACTCGTTTCATAAACTCCATGTTGTGGCCATGAACTACGTCTATTATCGTTGAAAATGTCAATCTTGAAAAAAATAGTTAACTATAATAGTATGCGCATAAAAGCTATGACACTGTACCTCAGCATTTGTAGTGGGGATTGAGGACATCAAGAGCATCAGCCAAATCACCATTTAAGAACCCATGAGCACTTGACTTTTTCAATCCTAAAGTTTTCTTGCAGCCATTCGATCATACTTGGTAATTGACCAAGAACTACAGGCTATATGAATCCTGATCCACACTGTCTTTCTAATACAGAACAGATTGCTCAAAATAATGCCTTTTTTTTTTTTTTTTTTTTTTTTTTTTAGTTCAAATGTGCTCGATAGCCAAACATCCTCATTTTGAAAACGGCGCAAATAGTAATACCCTTTGAAATATCAATATCAAGTATATCAAGTAAACAGTGCCAAATCTTGAAATATAATTCGTAAAACATGTCCTTTGGAAATATTCACGCTATATTTGCATCTTCAATTGCTATTTAATAAGGAATTGCAAATTATAAAGTTTATGAAGCGTATCCCGTACCAATTAAGACTAAAATCTTGTAGATGGAGGAAATTAATTAAAAACATGTACATGGTAGTTGGAGAGAAAGAAGGGATATTTTACAGTTACTATTACCAAACGTATCGTGGATTACTCAACTGCATCGCTGATACCATCCTCCATAATAGCAAATGTACATTCGCTCTCTGCCAACGAAGGGGAATCATAAATTTTACAGATACGATTTTCGCCACGACCTTTACGCAACTGCAATCTTGTACATGAGGCATGAGCAATGATATTACCACCTGCAGGTTTCTTAGGGTCTGGATTGAACATAGAAGCACCGCCATCAACCTGCGAAACAACTTGGTTTGTAATAACAACAGCTACACCAAACTCGTCTGCTAAACGTTGAAGTTGACGAAGGAATTGGCCTAAATGTATTTGACGTGCTGCTAATTCTCCACGGCCTGCAAAGTCTGTACGATAAAGCGCCATGGCAGAATCCACAATCAAGATGGAGAATCGTGCTTCAGACATCATGGCGGCAGCTTGGATCAAGAGTGACGTTTGATGATCTGTGTTGTATGCACGGGCGTATGCAATATTGTCCAGTGTCTCTTCGCCGTTCAATGAATATTTGTTTGCAATAGAAAGAATACGACTGGGTCGAAATGTGCCTTCCGTGTCGATGAATAAACATTTGCCTTCGCCTCCTCCCATAGCGACTGGTAACTGCGCAGTAACTGCTAATGTATGGCACAACTGACTCTTTCCTGTTCTAAATTCTCCAAACAACTCTGTAATAGATCCTGTCTCGATGCCACCTGGTTTAAACAAGTGTCAACAACCCTTCCCAATCCGCAGTCAATCAATACCAACCTCCCAATATGCGATCCAATTCAGCAGATCCTGTTGTTATGGTTACAATCTCTTGTCGACGTTGATGTACATCCATTGCCGTAGTAAAGCCCAAATTGACAATTTTCGCAGCTACACAGTGTGAACTTGATAAATACGCAGCGCCGTAGTAACAGACCCTTCCACAAATGCTTACCTTCTGCCAAGATTCTATCCGCCTTTGTCTCTGAAATACCCTTGATAGCAAGCAAATTTTTTTTCGGTGCATAGGCAACTGATTCGACAGTGTAGAAACCGCCTTCCCTTAATTTCTTTATGTCAGTTGCTGAAATTCCAGAAGACTGTATATCGAATGTCAGTGATCAAAACACATTGCACGGCTGCCTCAACTACTTGCCTCCAGCTTGGAAATCAGTAAAAATCCAGTCTCCTCATCATCGCTCTGTGTTTGTGTTTGGGACATTTTTTAGTGCAAGAAAGTTATTTAATCAAAGTAAAAGAGAAATCGGATTAGAGATGCGGGTGGCATCCCGTTCTCGTGTTTCTAATGGCGCGACTGTGATTTCAATCTGTGCAACCGACTCATTCATAACGAATCAAATCCAAGTTGATTGATTTGCGTAGTAGCTTAATCTGACAGGCAACACTCCTCAGGGGTGATGTATGATACAGGGTTTTTATTACTTCTTCATTGCTTGGATCCAAGGATGACTAAGTGCTTCGTGTGGTTTCAATCTCTCATCAGGTTCCCAAGTCAGACATTTACTGATAAAATCTCCAAAGTCTCTATCAAAGTTGTCGTATGTGGATCGTCTGAGTGCTTCGGTAAATGTCAATGAATTTGGTCTCCTCTTCTTGCCTTTGGAATTGATCGATTTTCGAGGCTGGTCGTACATGTCTACCAAAAATTAAACTGTTAATACAGTCTACCGAGAAACCTTGTTCTTTTCTCATACCAAAAAATTGCTTCTTCCGTGTACAGCGATCCAAGTAATCTTTGCTGGGCACACCTAATAGCTGCATGATGCACGCTAGTTGATCAGGCTCATTTTCGCCTGGAAATAACGGCTTTCCAGTGTATAATTCTGCCAATATACATCCGGTACTCCACATATCAATCGGCAATCCGTAATCCAAACCAAGTATCACTTCTGGTGCACGGTAAAATCGACTCTGAATGTAGGTGTATACTTTTTCGTTGGCATAGCATGAGCTTCCGTAGTCAATGACTCGAATACCGCTTCGATCTGGCTGTTTCAACAGGATATTTTCTGGTTTTAAATCACAATGAATGACATTGTGTTCACTCAGAAGCTTCAAGCATGTCAGAATTTGGAAAGCGAATCTGCAGAATGATGTGAGTATATTGATTTTGCAGTCTGTTTCTCATACGCCTACCTCTTGACTAGCCCCATACTGAATCCCTGGTATGAGTTTTGTTGCAGGATCTCATACAGATTGAGACTTAAACACTCGAAAACAATGCACAGATGATCTCTAAAGTAAAAACTGTCCATCATTCTGACATTGTAGTGCTTGTTCTTGGGGTCCTAGATATTCCGAATGTAAGCCAAATAAGCATACTTCCACAAACCAAAACCTACCCATTTCGTCAATTTTTCCAGTATCCGCACCTCTGTTTGTGCCTGTGCATGAAACCTCTTTTTGTTGCGGATAATCTTGACAGCCACAAAACTTTGATCACCTTGTATCTTGTGATCTTTGCATTTCACCACTTGTCCAAAGGATCCTTTTCCCAGACTCTCAATAATTTCATAGCGATAATTCAAGTGATCTTTGATGGCAATATGATAATCACCCTTATCGTCATCATAGCCATAATTATGTGCTGTTTCATCAGTCGAGGCCTGATGCTTCTTGGCATGTGAGCCAACATAGTAAATGGCCGGGTATCTCATAATTTCTGTCTTTTCGAATGGTGATAGAAATGGTCTATATTTGTTTAACGCAGCTATTTGATAGAGTTTAATACATACGTATACCAGTGAATGGCGTGGACTTACTCTTTGCACTCATGACCTCTGTATTACCATGCTCCTTCTTATACTCGTGAATGACTGGTTCATCACTTTGTTGTTGTTCTTCGTTTTCTGATGGAATACGAACATCGACCAGGCATTGCAGTCTATCATGTATTTTCTCCATTCGAGCATCGTGCGACGCAGTGCGGTTGATACCAACGGGCGCAATTCCGTTTGTTGAATGATCGTCTGTAATATCATCAGGTTGAGTGATGAGGCCCTGTGCAGATATTAAATTGGCACTGAGTCGTCTAGAGTTTTCCCTCTCTTTGTCTAGTTGGTCTTGTACAATGTCGTTTGTTGGGAATGAAGGCCTTCTAGTGTAGTTTACAGAGATCTCCTTTCTTGGGTTGGAAGGTAGCCTTTTGATAGACTTTGGTACAATCACCTCAGGTTTCCTTAATTTAGTGGCAGGGGTTGCTGTCGTCGTTGTATTTGGAGGTATATTTGGCACCTGATTTACGACAGCAGTAGATCGGGTGACAACTGCTGGTTCCTGAATCTGTTGTGGTGTTTCATCTGGAGCCATTTTGTTGCTGGGCTGCTGTTGCTGTTGGATGGATTTGGGCAATGGGATTCTAGTATTCGAGCTACATTGTTTGATTGATGTCTTTTCTTGCTGCTGTTGCTTCATCAAATCACCAATTATGCTGGGTTGTTCAGTTGAAAATGTCTATTGGGAATTAATCAGTAAATAGATGTGAGAAAATTAAAAAAAGAAAAGAAAAAAGAAAGAGAAAAGAAGCATTGATTTCAGTTTTGTCCTTGATTTCTCCCCCCCCCCCTCTTTTTTCTTTTGCATTATTTACATGATGGGCTCCTTTTTTAGAAGGTATTATCGTAGGTGACAAGGTCAACAGATCTTCTTTGGAATCGTCAATGACAGGTATCATCTTGGCGTCGCGCACGGGTGATATCAGTGGATCAAATTCAGCTAGCTCTCGATTTGCCTTTCCCAGCTCTCGAGGAAGAGGTTTAACGAGCCTAGCTATAGATGTATGACGAACACGTCTTCCAGGTGAAGAAGGCGGTGTTGGTCCGAGTTGAATAGAGGGTGCAGAGGCTACAGCAGTAGGAATAGCTGTGGCGGTAGTAGTAATGATAGTAGGATAATGATTAGGTTGAATAGCGGTTGTAGTTGGGGTTGAGTGTATGCTGTCTGTTGAGAGATGTGTATAACTCACTGGTCTTCGAGGCGTAGGAAGTCGAGTAGGCATTGATTTACCACTGGATTTGGTATCTACGACCGTGCTTTCTCCAATGCCTGATGAAACTGACTTTGTTGACTTTTGCAGTGGATCAAACTTATGTAATGAGGTATTCAGAGGTTTATTATTACTGTTCTTGTCCAGCAAGTTGGCATTGCTCTGGTCATTCCCAATCAATGAGTCGCGAGATTGTTTCTGATTAATAACGTTTGGCTGAACAGATGGGAATTCCGTCATATCAAGAAGATTCACTGATTCCCTTCTGTTGTCTGATTCAGATTGGTTTACTGATTCTTCTCCTTGGTGTGTCTCTTTTCCCCTTCCTTCTTTTTCTGCTTCCTCTTTCTCAGTGGAATCGAGATGGTTGACATGGTGATGAGAATCAAGCGTAAGGCTATGATCAGACATTCTTGTATTGTACGATGCATGTCAATACAAGCACACAGATATCGTTGTGTTTTCTTTACCTATAATTATTTACAGTGTGTAATACAGAAAGGTTAAATCTGGTTATTCAGATGGTGATAGAAATAATAATATAAATGACAATAAATAGCAAAAAGGCTATAACAACCATGTTAGCACACATTCATTTGCGAGTGATATAACCGTACATTATATTTGCAAGCAATACAACTCTTCTTTTACGATAAAGCGATGATACAAAAAAAAAAACAAAGAGCAAGGAAGAGGAAGAAAAGAGAAAGAAAAGGATCCTTGTTTTATGCTGTTTTAATCATTATTACAAACATGCTTCACACTACATGCACCTCCAATTCATTGAACCCTCTTGTCCTGCTTATAAGCCAAAATGATGTCGCATATATAGTATTCTAATTCCTCTGGGCCATTTTACATTTTTTTCACTCTTTCATAACCAATGACTAGGTGGAGCATTATATGCTCTTCGACAACCCGGCAAGCCTATCGAGAAACTTTGGAAGATAGGAACTCCCGCGTCTGCTTAGTCTTCGTAGCTTGGTGCCTTTTCAGGCTCGACAGTAGCTCTTCAGTTAATCTGATCAGTGGCTAGTTGACTAATATTGTTATGATTTTGGTATTTAATGGATTAGTAGAACAATGACTAGGGGGAGCATTATATGCTCTTCGACAACCCGGCAAGCCTATCGAGAAACTTTGGAAGATAGGAACTCCCGCGTCTGCTTAGTCTTCGTAGCTTGGTGCCTTTTCAGGCTCGACAGTAGCTCTTCAGTTAACCTGATCAGTGGCTAGTTGACTAATATTTTCTACTTTTCAAATTTAATTGTCAAAAAAATGGAGCTCTAACCATCATGTATATTGTAGGTTGTTTATTATATCCTTCGCTTTGTGGCGTTTTCTCTCAACTGAACTGTGGTTAATTAATTTTGCATCATGAATTACTTATGTTCGTATTGAAAATCTCTTGTGGCCATTTGTTTCATTCGGCGTATTCATTTGCAGGTAAACTCTCAAAATTTAAGAAAAGATGGCTTGTATACTATTTGTTTTAAATAGATGAGTTTTGGACAATTGTGTTTGTAACTGTTGGGCTTTGATTATATGTAAACTCACGTTGTGGTGATCATGTTAATAAGATTCACTATGGCGACTGTGCTATTTATTCAGAAAATAAAGATTATCATTTGTTATTTTTATGAAGAATGATGATTAATCATCAGGTCTAATAGGTGGACTATTCATGTTAAGCCTGCCTGTCTTTTGGATATAAACATTAGGAAGCTTAATAATAGTGTTTTTTTGAAATTATTCTGGATTTCAGTAATGTCTTCATAACCAGGTGCTTTTCTAGTCTTTATCTTCATGTTGCTGATATGGGAATTTTTTAAAGCGCCTATTGCTTCTTACGTCTCTATTATCATTTTCTAATAAAAAGCGTTGGTTATAAACATAACATCAAAGCGTTCTGTAATAAAAATAAATAACATACCTTCATGAACCAAAGTAAATTGACTAATTTTCTTAAATTTTCGTCACTGGTCCTCGCTGTTGTTGGCACTTCAACCGAGCCTATACAATTTTTGATATACAACTTGCTGTGTGGCATCGACACCCGCCAAATTCTCAACTTAGTGGCTATAAAACGAGTATTAAGAAGTTTGTTACATGTGCATAATTAAAAAAAAATTGAAGAAGATAGATACGTGTTACTTGAATAAAGAATACACCAATTCTTTTGAAGGTGTCAAAGTTTCCGTAGGAAAACTTTCGGCCAATGCAATGAAGCATTGATATTAGTCCATAGCCAGCTTTAACGTAATCCTATGTCTCCTTTGGGTTGTTTGAAAGGTGAAAAGGACCTGTAGTTTCAACAAAAGCAATTTCTATATTGTGTTTGTGTATACTAGATAGCATTCGCGATAATCCAAGAGGCTTTGAAGATGTTTGAAAAGTGAACTTACAAATTTGTTATAAGAACTAGTTGCTGATCCTCGCTTTGCTCGGGGGCGCCATCGCGCTGCTGTGAGCGTGCAGATTCCCCACATTTTTTGGCCTTCGCTTCAATCCGGTAAAAAAACGCAGAGCCCTGGGTGCAATTTATCAAGATTCATTGCACAATTGAAGTGTGTGCGCCTTGAGTGACCCTCTCTATTGCAATAGCGACATTTTTACAACGGTTGGTGCTTCCATAGCTTCTACGACGTTAGTGTCTGTCGACTGAGCATTGTTCATTGCACAAGTAAAATGCATTCGTCTGGAATGGCCCTCTCGACCGCTGTGTGAACAGGTGGTCCTTTCTTCAACCGGCTCTTCCGCTTCAGTAATTGAATCTGCTGTACTAACTTGTTCGTTATTTTATCAGTTGTTTCTAACGATTCTTTCGGTTACTGTAGTCTCGATAGTGAATAGTAGTAAATGTCAAAAAGTTTATTTACATACTTGTAGACTGACCATAAGTCATCGATGTCAAGCCTTGTCTATAGCTACATAGAATTCTTGAAATAAAAGAAGAAAAGGGATGATCCCGAGGCCGCAAACTACTTTAAATCGACTACTGAGTTTATGGCTTAAAAACTGTGATTGTAAACTACTTGATGCATAATTTTAATAATGTAGGAAGATGCTACCCTATCCCATTTAGCGTCGCCGGTCAAAAGCGTTTGTTTCTCAATCCTATGTCATTTATAAGGTAAATAGACAAGTACTGAGTCAAGCAGATTGGCAATTTGTTCTGGCAGTGTTGCTAATTGTCTAAGAATTGCTTGACTCGCTGCACATCATGCTTGAAATATAGGCGTAGCCATGCTGGAGTTGCTCTTCCTTTCTAACATCCACATACAAGTTGGCATTTATCAAATCAACTTAGACCTAATCGATGTTGATATAATACGCACTCTCTTGCATGTTTAAATAATTATCTCAAGTGCTTCAGTATAAAGCAAATCTTTTTATTACGTGATGTACCATGCCTAATCTAAATGTGGCCGTAAAATAACTTTGTCTCTTGTAACTTTTTATTTAAGTTGTAGATTCAGCTTTTAAGCAGGGTGGCCGCAAAATAACTTCATATAATCTTACAAGGACTGTGATAAATACATGTTATTAAGCTTTTTCTATTATAAATCATCCATTTCGCTTAATCTGATAACGCCGCTGAGTTAAAATGATCGACAACAATGGCGATAACCTTAATTCGATTAAAATAAATTACCAGGGCAAAAGGTAAAAAAAGACTCATATACGATTGTCATGGTTCAATTATATGAGGCTATTTTTATATATTTATTACTTTTATGATACATTGATACAAGAACACTAGATGGTGATTCGAATCAAGCGGTAGGAGCGGCAGTGAAAGGCTTCTCAACCAAGAAAAAGAACATTGGAGTAAAGATACCCATTTCACCACCGGCAACTAAATTATCCGCAGCAGCATTCAAAAGCTGAGAAGTTTCCAAAACACCAGGAGGAACTAGGCTAAACTTGTTCAGGAATGTCATTAATGTGTTGGTATAGGTACGGCCGACTGAAGAGCGAAGAAACCCCCGCAATCCACCATCAGGAGCCTTCAACGTATTGTACCAAGGGTTAGTAGAACTGTCAACAACACCCATATCGCCTTGCTCTAAAATCTTGAACCCAATAGCTTCTAATGCTTGGATACACTGCTTTGTAGTATACAATTTAGAGATAGAATTACCCAACTCGATTGCATGTACAATCTTCTTCATAGAGATATCACTTTCGTCATACACATCAGTTGTACACCACTCATAGCAAGCAAATCTTCCACCTGGCTTTAATACGCGATAGATCTCACTGTATACTTGCTCAAGGCGAGGTGCATGGACTGTTGCCTCGACTGAAAAGACACTGTCGTATGTTTCGTTTTCAACGGGCATATTGGTAAAATCGCCCTTGATAAAACTAGTGTAGTCTGATAATCCGTATTTGATAGAGTATGCTTCACAGCGTTGCAATTGATAGGCATTGTTGTTGATGCCTGTGACATGTGCACCATTAGATGCCTTCACAACCTCTCTGAGAGGACCACCGACGCCGCAACCAGTGTCCTGTGGATTTCATTAAATCACCTATTTCTCGTTCCCAGGCTCCTATTGAATGCTTACCAACACCTTCATGCCCTTCTTCAATCCCAACTTCAAGGCTAAATAGGCTTCATGACGATTTATGTTTTCCTCAAATGAGTCACCTGTGATTAAATGAGTATAAAGCATAATAGCAACGTCATTGTCTGATAAAACAAACCTTTGTATAGTTTTGCAAAATGGAATGATTGACCCCACCCGTATTCGTAAAAATCAGTTACTAGATCGTAAAATGAGTTGGTCATATTCTGAGCTTCATGACGCCTTTTCTCGACATCCTGCTCGTTGTCTTGAAGATTGTTTGTGTCTTTCCAGTTCTTGTAATAGGCCTCAGCAGCATTTTTGTTTAACTGAGAATCCTTTTGAGTTACCTTTTTAAAGAAGCCGGATTCTTCTAATACAAGGTCACCATGAAGCTTTCGCATCATTTTAATTTCTTCAGAGTTTTCGTTGCTGTTGACAATTGACATGTTGTTTTTGTTAAAGAGGAAGACATTTTACTATTGTGCTGAATTGATTATTTTATACCCAAGATTCTGGATGATTTTGATAGCCGGCTCAAAAGGTTGCCGTAATTTATGCGCTGCTCGATTCAGTCATCTTGAGATAAACATTTGTCTTCTGTTTCAGTAACACAAGACAATTTAGGAGAATGGAAATAGGGGAACCCTAATTAAAATCTCGTTTTCAAGTCTTCTGTCCTTTTCCTCACAACTTTGATTTGTTATATTTACATTCTGCAGCAGTGATGAAGAGCTTACACCTGATACAAGTAGTTCATATGTGGAACGCATTAGTCGGCCTGATCTTATTTGGTTTACTGATTGGGGTGTCGACTCAAATTAGGTCTTTTATCAATAACGGTTCAGTTCTAGCAGGTTTTGGTGAGTTTGAACATACATGACAAATACGAGGAAATAATCGACTGATAATTCGACAACATCATGCATAGGCAGCTTCACTACATTTGCATATCCAGCTACTTTTGTGTACATGCTGGTTCCGAACATTACAGCTACGGTGTATAGCATTCTTCTGGCCTTTGATTCAAGCCCAAGATACAAGGCTTGGTTGCCATCCAAGATGATGCGGAGCACTATTATTTTCTTTACAACAGCTGTATTCATAGCCGCATTGCTGCCTGTATTACCGGGAGCAGATGTCATGGCTGATGGTTCTGCATTGGATTGCTTGTGGACAAACTATATGCAATGGAAAATCATTTACAATGATCCTGTAGCTTTTCCTTGGGTGACAGGCATGGATAAGGGCTGTACGATGTTCAAAGCTGCCGATGCTTTTTGTTGGATTTTAGCTGTTGGTTGGATTGCTCAGTCTGTATTGTATATGCGTGCTGCTCGTCAAGCTAAATCATTTGTCAAGGAGTAACAATAGAAATGTTTGATGATTAAAAGAGAAAGAAATAAAAGAAACAATAAGAAGACGAGAAAAAATAGCGCATTGTCATTGAACAATAAGCTTATTAAGTCTGTCTGATTTACCCCTGGTATACAGGAATATTCACTCGTTCTACTATCAGAGAGGTCAGCGAACATGCTTTGCTGTTCTGATTGCACATTTGCGTGCCATGAACACAGTACATACCGATACAAGCATCTGTTATGAAGTGCGGCGTTTCCAGATGAATGAAAGACATAGAATATCAAACAGTTAGCATAACAGTTACTCAAAATAATTTCAATGCTGGCCATCAATGCTTGAATAATTTGACAGTTTCCACAGCATTCAGTCCGATAGCCGGGTAACTGCCCTTTTGTGGGCATTGCAAAATGTTTACGGAATATATCGGGCCCTAAACAACCATGTTTACAATATCAAGCGTCATGGCCCCAGCTTTCTTTAGCTTCTTCATGCTTTTATTAAATTTATAGACTAGTTGGAGATGCCTTCGTACGTTACAGACGCTAATCTTTCGAGCTACGAGCTCGCCTTTTGTGGAGGTATGGCAGGCGTCGTATCTAGGTAATTTAATGAGTGAATTATACTGATTAACACTGAGCTAACTTTATATCGATAGAGTTGTTATTGCACCTTTGGATGTAGTGAAAATTCGAATGCAATTACAAACACATAGAACGCGTTTTGGATTTCATCAGAAGCCAAACAAGAATACAGCAATCAAATACAACAAAATAACGCAGGCGTTACGAACTATATTAAAAGAAGAAGGAATCAGGGTAAATATAAAAAATTGAGACGTTTACCCCGCATTTACCCATACATGTATTGCTGCTGTTTAGGGGCTCTACAAGGGAAATATGCCAGCAGAGTACCTCTATTTATCGTACAGTGCAGTGGAATTTTGGGCGTATAAAGAACTAGAACAAATCATAGAAAAGATCGACTCTAAACGGACATTGCCGCACACACTCAAGACATTTGGATGTGGTATGATTGCAGGTTGTGCTGCTACAGCAGCAACATATCCCTTTGATTTATTAAGAACGAGGTTTGCTGTTCACCGCCCACAAAAGGTTAGTTATATTATGCTCAGCGCAAATATTTTTGATCTCATTTATTTATACAAATTTAAAGCAGAACACAAGTGTCACACGAGCTATGGCTGATATTTATAATTTGGAAGGTGCAGCTGGTTTTTACAGAGGACTATGGCCAGCCATCATACAGATCATGCCGTATATGGGCTTGCTGTTCTCGAGCTATGACATTTTTGCTAAGGGATTCAAGAATCTGCGGGTAAAGTGCAGAGGCTCACGCTGTCGATATGACAACTAAAATATTGATATTACAGGATCAGCAAATATTATCTGCAAGTTATAAGCCGACACATGATATGATAAGTGGAGCATTATCGGGATTCTTTAGCAAAATAGTGGTTTATCCGTTCGATCTAGTCAGAAAGCGACTCCAAATGGAGGGATCTCAGGCAACATCAGCCAGATTACGGTCGTCCTGGTGGGGATGTTTGACGAACATTGTTCGACAAGAAGGTGCTTTGAGTTTATATAAGGGCCTTGCGCCTTCGCTTTTGAAAGTAGCTCCAGCAAATGCAGTTACTTTTATGGTGTTTGAAGAAACAAAAGATGTATTATTATGGTTCAAAGAGCCCAAAGACGACCCTTTATAGTTTATATGTTGTATGTAGTACCACCTTGATTTGAAATTTTTTTTTTCTTTAAAATAGAGGATACACACACGTTTCTATTTTTTGTTTCCTCTTCCCCTTCTTTCTTTCTTTTTCAACACTTTTTCAACTCGCCTTCTATTTTCTACTATTTATTTTGTATATTCTACTGTGCGTAGTACACATTTATTTATTGGAAAAGAAAAAGACAAGAGCACTTCTTTACTGATACCAAACATATTTGAAAAAAGAGCAAGAAGCACCGTAGAAAACGAGAGGTTAGATAACAGCTCTAAATAAAGACTTCTTCGTGTAGTTTACTGAATTTACTAGTGATATTTCTTGGAAAACTATTCAACCCCTAGTTACATATTCACAAAGCCCAAAAGAGAATCAGAGCTACCAAGGTTCAACTTATTCCCAGGCACTTGAAACAGAAATACCGAGCCATTATTATTTATAAATAAGATGACGGTAATAGAATACATACCCATTTTGCGTACAAAACCGAAATCTCACGCAAGTGCTGTAGATTTCAGAATTGGAGGCCAAGATTGAGCATAGCAGAACTATGCGAGACAAGTTCATTCAGATGAGACCCTTATTAAAGGATCGAAATGTGATTTCAGACTGTGAAACTCAGATCAAAGAATACCAAAAGTATATTGATTACTTTACTGAGGAACTGCATCGACTAGAGGCGAAACAGGACAATGCTTCTGATTCTGGTTCAGAGAGCCCGGTAGTGCTTCAGCAACAAAATCTACAATTGCAAGCTCAATCTGAACATCCCCCTCGAACTAGCTCCATGGCAACGAACCCAAGTGATGTTACCGTAATTACCCCTAGAAGAAAGGATGACAAGAAAAAGTATTCCAACTTGGGTAAATGGCCAGAGCAAACACTGAATACTTGACTATACACTAAACTTTAAATTAGACTTATTAATGTCAGAAACCCCTTACAACAAGCCCAAGGTTTCTCTCAAGTTACATGAGTTGGAGTACAAACTGGATGTTGAAAAGACTGTATTGAAAGGTATTCGAGGTATGGTAGATGTCATGGAGCGCAATCCCTCTACAGATCGCAAGAGTCGTACTGAGGTACAAGACAAGATGTCGGAAAGTCAAGAAAAACTTGGTTTGCTGAATTCTGCCTTGAGAAAATACAAGAGTCTATATATTGGCGAAGGTGGCGACGAAGATGATTATGGTAAGGAGACGTTGTTGACATTTTGTTCTAAACTAAACTAATGCTGCTGCTGCTGCTGTTGTTGTTATTACGCAGAATTGGAAACTCCTCCTTCTGCCCGTTTACCTCCTGGTTTCCGTAGACCCGTTACTGGTAAACTTCAACTCGAAATTTTAGAGGCCATGGAATTAGCACATGCTCCTACTCGTATGATTCGTTCACCGGCTACTGTAGTGTTGGTCAAAATCGATAATCAAATTGTATTCCGCTCAAGACCTGCTCGCAATGACAAATGGAATGAATTGTGTGAAACTCACGTCAACAAGGCCTCCGAAATTGAAATCAGTGTCTATGATCAATCGACCGAGAAATCATTGCCTATCGGTTTCTTTTGGCTCAAAATCACTGACATCACTGAAGGTCTTCGTAAGCGAAAGATTCCTCAATGGATGCTGGCTGAAGAGGCACAAAAGCTTCGTCATGACGCTGATGGCAAATCTATTATGGACAGAGAAGATAGCAGCGCTACACTTCATCCCGTGCCTCCGGTTCAAGTAACTCAAAATGAAGGTGGTATCGAAGCTTGGTTCGATGTGGAGCCAGTTGGCAAATTGGCCCTTCGATTGAACTTTGTTCGTGCTGATGGTAATCGCCGTCCTATGGATAAATTGGGTCGTGCTGGTGCTGTCCGTCAACGTCGTGAAGAGGTGGTCGAGGTCAACGGCCATCAGTTCTTGGAAAAGAGATTCTACAACGTCATGAAGTGTGCCTTGTGTCAAGAATTCTTTGTCAACAGCGGTTATCAGTGCGAGGACTGTGAATACACTTGTCATAAAAAGTGCTCCAGCAAGGTTGTGACTAAATGTATTGCAAACTCCAAGGATAATGTAAGTGTGTGTGTTATGGATTAGGATCCTGGTAGATTTTAATGCAATTTGTAGGATTCGGATGAAGACAAGCTCAACCACAAGATCCCTCATCGTTTCGAGCCTATCACCAACATTGGTGCCAATTGGTGTTGCCACTGTGGTTACATGTTACCTTTGGGATCTCGTGGATCTAAAAAGTGTTCGGAATGTGGTATTACTGCACACACTCGTTGCGAGCATTATGTACCTGACTTCTGTGGTTTAAGCATGGAAATGGCCAATCAAATGCTTGCTGAAATCAAGGCAGCTGCTAAGCGCAAAACATTGGAAACCAAGAATAGCAGTAGTCGTATCTCCAAGGATAAGATGGATATGGCACAGGATGGCCCTCTCCCTGCTTTGCCTCAACAACAATCACAATCGGTTGATGATGAACTTAGCTCTCGACTCTCTTCATCCATCTCATTAGCTCCTCAAACACCTCAAAAGAGTCCTATTGTTGTACCTCAAACTCCACCTGCCATGTATAACCACAATGCACCACTTGGTCAACAGCATCCTTCACAACATTCTTCACAACCCCAACCCCAACCCCAACCGCAACCCTACTATTCACCATCCCAATCGCCCATGAGCATGCCACAACCCTCTAGAATTTACCCTCAACAGCCCATGCCACCTCAACAACAACAGCAACGTCCTCCACCTCCTCCTGCTCATCTTCAACAACACCATCTTCAACAACAACAGCAGCAGCAGCAACAGCAACAACAGCAACAGCAACCTCCTTATGGCTATAATGGTCCTCCTGTTAATGTTGACCCCAGATACCAACAACATCAACAACAAATGTATTATCAACAACAACAACAGCAGCAGCAAAATAGACCCCCTATGCCTTATAGTCCATCCCAGAACCAACATCCTTCCATGATGGGTAGACCTCAACCCAACCCTAACTATTCTCCCGTTTATCAACAACAGCCACCTCAACTTCAACAACAACACCCTCAATACGGTGGCATGATACCTCCTCCTAAACAACAACAACAATTACCACCACAGCATTTACAAAAGCAACCAAGTATGATGCAGCAAAAGCGTAAGGTTCAATTGGACAATTTCAGTTTCTTGGCTGTGCTTGGTAAAGGTAACTTTGGTAAGGTTATGTTGGCTGAGGAAAAGTTCGATAAGAAGCTATACGCCATCAAGATGCTGAAAAAGAGATTCATCATTGACAATGATGAAATTGAAAGGTGAGTTTGTGGGCATGTGATAAAACGATTGTTGTGATGTTGATAGTATTGTATGATAGTGTCCGTTCCGAAAAACGTGTCTTCCAGGCAGCTAATCGCGAGCGCCATCCCTTCTTGATCAACCTCCACTCCACCTTCCAAACTGAAACTCGTGTCTATTTTGTCATGGAGTACGTCAACGGTGGTGATTTGATGTGGCATATCCAAAGAGGCCAATTCTCTGAGAGAAGAGCCAAATTTTACGCTTGTGAAGTCTTATTGGCGTTAGAGTATTTCCATAGTCAAAACATCATTTACCGTGATCTCAAGTTGGATAACATCATGTTAAGTTTGGATGGTCATATCAAGATGGCTGATTACGGTTTATGTAAGGAAAATATGGGCTTTGGCAAAACTACAGGCACTTTCTGTGGTACTCCCGAGTTCATGGCTCCTGAAATCCTGCGTGAACAAAACTACGGTCGTGCTGTAGATTGGTGGGCTTACGGTGTATTGATCTATGAAATGTTGCTGGGCCAATCTCCTTTCCGTGGTGAAGATGAAGACGAAATCTTTGATGCTATTTTGGAAGATGATATCCTTTATCCCATCAACATGTCTAGCGATTCTATTTCCATCTGTCAACAATTATTACAACGTGAGCCTACACAAAGATTGGGTGCTGGTCCAGACGATGCTATTCCTATCAAGCGTCATCCATTCTTCCGTGGTGTGAACTGGGATGACATGTTGGCTAAGCGTGTACCTCCACCCTTCTATCCTACCATTTCTGGTCGCTTGGATACCTCCAACTTTGATGAAGAATTCACCAACGAAACTCCTGCTTTAACACCCATCGACTCTAACCTCAACCGTGTTGAGCAACAAGAGTTCCAAGCCTTCTCTTATGTTGCTGATTGGGTCACTGGATAATTAAATTCAAAATCATGACCCAATGTTCTCTTTTCAACTCATGTTATTATACTATTCTTTTCAAAACAAATAAAATCATTTTTCACAGCTAGATATGTCAATTGACGTCTAGTTTTTACCAAAAAGTTGATACCGAAAGCATCTATTTGATGGAACAGAAGTATCCTCCATAAGGCAATTGTGAATGAACCTTCGACAGATCCCTATGAAGCCTTTACGCATAACTCGGATCTCACAATTTTGGCTAATATAGAGCTTAATGGAGCACCTGTTGATCCAAGAACAAAAACACTATTGAGCAAGAAGCTTGCACCAACAAACTAGACGACTTGAACACCATGAACTGCATCTTTCGACGTCTATAAGCCATGTGCCGTACAGGCATCTCAACATTGTAAGAAATGTAAATCGCTCGGCGAAATGAACTTGCAGGCAAAGCAGTATCTGTCTGAAGCACATATCTAAGCAATTGAAGGAAACACTGCATTACCACACAATTTTCTGATCTATCTTTAAAATTCTGGAGTAAACATAAAAGTTTTCATTGGCCATGTCTTGCAATAATATCAGTTACACAGTGGCTTGCATGAACGAAAAGCTTAATACGATGGCTGCTTTTCGTGTTAAACTATAATGCTTATTTTTACAATGTCACAGTTTTTTTTTCTGACAATTTTGATTGAAAAAGGGATCAAATTTTTCGATACTGCAAAGGCCTTCTTTCTTTACACACATTACTATTCATAAATAATTACAATGGGTTCCTCCAAGATTACCAAGAAGACAACCAAGGTTGACAAGAAGACCAAGGTCTCCAAGAAGGCTCAAAAGGAAGAGTCATCTAGCTCCAGCTCTAGCTCTAGCAGCTCTGAAAGCAGCAGTTCCGATTCTTCATCTTCTGATTCTTCTGACGAAGAGGAGGAAGTTGTCGAAGAGAAGAAGGTCGTCGTTGAGGAAGAAAAGAAGGAAGAATCATCTGATTCATCTGATAGCTCTGACAGCTCATCCTCTGATTCATCATCATCTGATGAGGAAGAAGAAGAAGAAAAGGTTGAGGAAGAATCTAACGACAAGAAGAGAAAGGCCGATGCCGAAGAAGAACAAGAGGCTTCTCCCGCCAAGGTTGCTAAGACTGAGTCTGAAGGTACTTTCACTGTTTGGTGTGGTGGTATTAGTTGGGAGGCTACCGATGCTGATGTCAAGGAATTTTTCAGCCAATGTGGTGAGGTCTCTGATGTTAGAATCAGATTAGACAATGCTACCGGTAAGAACAAGGGTTTCTGTCACATCGATTTCACTACCAAGGCTGCTCATGATGCTGCCCTTGCTTTGACCGACTCTGAATTCATGGGTCGTACTATTCGCATGGACAGTGCTGGTGATGGATCCAACCGTCAAAGATCCAAGGATGAAAACTATGGTCCCAAGTCTACCAAGGTCTTTGTTGCTAACCTCAACCGTGATTATGATGAAGATTCTCACCGTGCTGCTCTTACCGAGGCCTTCAGCAAGTTTGGTACTTTGGTTGGTGATATTAGACTTCCTTTCAACAGAGAAGATGGTTCCCTCAGAGGTATTGGTTATCTTGAATTCGAGACTGCTGAGCAAGCTGATGCTGCTGTCAAGGGTATGAACGGTGTTG
This sequence comes from Mucor circinelloides, assembly GCA_037974945.1. Taxonomy (NCBI): domain Eukaryota; kingdom Fungi; phylum Mucoromycota; class Mucoromycetes; order Mucorales; family Mucoraceae; genus Mucor; species Mucor circinelloides. The sequence goes on along the minus strand of JBBNAA010000007.1, from coordinate 565,550 downwards.
ATATTAACGGCCGTCCTCTCCGTACTGATTTCTCTGGTTCTGATGACCGTGAGCGTGTCAACCGTGGTGGATTCCGTGGTGGTCGTGGCGGTGGACGTGGTGATTTCCGTGGTGGTCGCGGTGGTCGTGGCGGTCGTGGTGGCCGTGGTGATTTCCGTGGCGGTCGTGGTGATTTCCGCGGTGGTCGTGGCGGTGGACGTGGTAGATTCTAAATTATTTGAATCTTTGATACTATTAGACAACATTTTGCTTTCCTTCTCCTTATTATTATCCCTATAGCTTTTATACATTTCACGCAATTACGTTCATTTCAGAGTCTTTTTCATATAATATTTAGAGTATTTTATATCAAAAAATAAAATTGTAACATATTAAATCATAACTGTGTGTGTGAGTGTTGATGTGTGGATGTGCATTGTTTGTATCAGCTGTGTAAATTTGGTATTTTCACATCAGCATGGTACAAAAAAAAAGTGGAGAGTGCTTGGGAATACATGGCTTTACTATGATGCTGGTGATGCCGATAGACTACTCAAGATGGAGACGGGTAGGTACAGCATTAAACCACCAAACGGAAACATGATCATGGTGATAGTCCAACCCAATTTGAAAGCAATGGACCTTGATGACATGATGGCGCTATAAATGATCCACAAATCCAGTATCAGTATAAAGGCTCCTATGATAATTGGCGACTGTCCAGCTACACCTTTTGCTCTGTTTGTCATTTTTTAAATGTTGTATGGAAATATGGAAAGAGGGAGAGGGAAGAAGAAGAAGAACCAGAAGATTGAATCATGTAATATATATTTACATACGATAAAAAAGCAGGATTTTTTATTTAAAAGGATGCTTTGTACAACATGTACTAAAAGCCATCATGATAATCGTTTAGTAAGATTCTTAACCCTTTTTGAGGTAACCACGCTTGCTTCTTTCGATTCAACACCACGGGAGATGAAAATGTGGTGACTTCAGGGTTTGATGCTCGCTTTCGTATGATCCGATGCTTATAAAGATCCTTGATTTGATCAGCATTTGATTTGATATCTAATGAATTCATGACATCTTCTGCTTCTGGTGATAGCAAGAGCCTTATTCTGTTGTTAGGTTCCTTTAATGATTGTATGGTGCCTTGAGCTTGTTCAAGCATACTGGTATATTCGCGCATTCGTTCTGCCATATGGCTTACATTGCCCTGGTGCTGCTTTTGGTAGTTTGCAATTGAGGTGAGGCGACCTCTTAACTGATCAGTCTCATAAACAACCTGCAAACGGTACGTGTGTGAATATTTGTTTATGCATAATAAACACCCATCTATACTTACAGTGGCTAAATTTGTGTGGATGTGTCGCATCGCCCGCGTTGCATGCACATCTGATTCTCTTTGGTTATTTACAGCCCTTTCTAACAAAACTTGAAGGTTGACGTTGACTTCCTGCGTTGCTGTCAACCCTTTTTCAATTTCATCTGTATACAAAATTTGAATAAGTGCTAGGCGATGAACTCCAGACGAGAAAAACTTACGAACTCTATCTTTTGAATGATTTAAATCAATCTCCATGCCATCCATTTGTTTCGCCAATCCGTTCATTTCAGTCCTGAATCGAACAATGTCCTGTCGCACTTGGCTGATTTCTTTCAGGAACTGATTTTTGTCTCTGAATGAATACTCCTGGTCTTCCTCTGCATCGTCATCAGCGTCTCGCTGATGTAGTAGATAGTAGTTGTTACTGTTGGTAATGGGTGTCGAATAAGAAGTACATAGCTAAATTTAAGGGATTTTATCGCTATAAGTCTCCTAACACATATTATTCCTCCTTTTTCCTCTCAATGGCATACCTTTTCACGATAGTAATAGCGGTTTTGCCTGTCTGGTTCTACTGGATACAATTGATTACTATGCAAGCACGGCAGGAAAAGGTTGTGAATGTGTACCTGTTATATGTCGCATTGCCCAGTTATTATTACATTGAGAGGACTTTGAATCACTAATAGACAGCTATTTGGCTGTTAATGTTTGTATGAAATGGAAAAATATAGAGTGTACCTGAGCATTCTCGTCGAAATTCATCTACTTTTTCATGAATAACTACTAGTATAAAATATTCTTTAAATCACCTCAAGTATTTATAGTGTGTTTTTTTTATAGAATAAAGGAAGGGACTTAATTTAAAGAGAAAGAAAAAAAGAAAAAGAGGTTACAAAAGGCTTTCCTCATTTTTATATGTGCATCTGTACAACCTAATTTGCTGCACTTGACTTGATGCTACTGCACATCGTAGCATTGTCAAGTCTACGTCACATATCATAGATTAAGGAGATGCGAATATTACAATGAAATATAGTGGTTCCACTGCCAATTGAGCACACTTGATGAAAATGGTAATTGATCAGCTCACTCGCATTGTTCAAATTATTACTTGAACAAACTTTCTGTTTTTAGCTTCTGAAAGATTCGCTTGCAAGAAAAGCATTCTAGACATTCAAAATGATGATACAGAGATTACAGAGCGTCTGTTTGCTTCGCATTTCAATGAATCTACATGACAATGCTCAGCCATCTCATATCCTTTGATAGTAGAAGCTTATAATAGAAATGCACTACTATTAACAAGACATCAGCTTGTTTTTTATGATGATGTTGAATTGCATCTGCCCTGACGGAATCTTGCGGTAGCGTGAAGGCGAATGCAATATTCAACAAGATCTGAAGATTATGTCCATACATGGCGATCATTATTGCTGCATTTTCAATAAATACAAAATAGCTTGGACTCTTATTTCCTTTTTGACGGTACATGGATGTCCATTGATAGGAGAAATAGTGATATGATACCACCTGACAAATTCATACATTATCTGTCATACGACTTATAAAGTCAATAAACGGAAAACATGTGCACTACTATTTTAGATTTTTATTTTGCTCATAACCACGTTTTCCAAATTATCCATTTTATCTCTTCTCCAACTTGCCCTGGTGATTAGCTTGCAAGTGTGCGCCATAAACTTTGCCCTCTTTGAAAGTTTCGTTACAGAATCTACATACAAATCCCTTGGACCTATCAAGATTAGCGGGATTGCATGCTGGCTCCAGCGCCATCTTGTGTATTCGGCGCAGATGATCTCTGTATGTAGCCCTGACTTCATAAGATCTGTTGCACGCTTTACAGTAATGTAATGGGTCATTTGGGTCTGGCTCAATATTGGGGTCTGGAATAGAGAGCGCACGAGTAAGCTGGATTCCATGATAATTTTGGCAATGTCTGCGATAACAGATGACATCCTTGTAACGTTTTTTACAGATTCGACAATAGAAATAAGGATCATAAACATCAGGTAATGTTTCTGGTCTGACCTCAGCAGCCTTGACACTAAATGGCAGTGGCTGTAGTGCTGTCAACTTCATCTTGTGAACGCGCTGCAAATGATATCGATAGGCTGCTCTTGAATGCTTTTGCAGATTGCATGTACGGCAGTAAAAGTCTTGATCATCGGGATCGGGCACTAGAAAGAAAGTAAAGAGGATGAATTCAACATGCTTCTTGAAGATGGCACATGGAATACTTGCTTATAGTGTCCATGACTTCGTCCTTATATTCGCTCTTTATATAAACGAGTTCATCATCTTCAGTTTGGTTCGTGTTCAAGATCTGAAGTGCAGTCGCAGGAGAGACCTCTCCTGATGCTGATGCTGATGATTGTTCGTTTGAGCTTTGGGCGGCTGCTTTTGGCGTCTTGGATTTGGGTTTAGCTCTAGGTTTACGTTTTGCTGGTACTTTAGCGACAGGAGGTTCCTCTGATTTGGCTACACCTTCCTTTTCCTTTCCTTTGACTGAGCTATCGCCATCTAAACGCATTCTTTTCCCAGATGGACCATCTTGTATGGTGGTAGATTCAGGAGGCATGGTAGGGAATTCCCATTGATCCCTTGGAACCACCGGGAAAGTCAATCGTGTTTGCCAGCCTGTCATTTTCATTTTGAGATGATTTTATTCTTTTGTTGTTTGATAACAAGAAGCTAGCAATAACAACGCGGCGTAAACAAACGTTTTAAGGAGACAATTGTGTTATGATGCTGTGTTTTAATCAACAGCATGATGGTGAGAGTAATGGCTTATTACTTTATTGCTTCATTTATGCCCAATTTTTTAACTTTTTCTATTAACCCATTCACCGAATCTTGAATGATTTTATCGTCTGCTTCTCCATCGTTCATCCCTATTAAGGCTAATTTGTCTGTTATCGAAGATATCGTCTCGCTTAATTCTACATCGGATTGCTTTGAAAATAAACAGTCGGACAGTCCATGATAGCCTGATGTGTCGTAAGACGGTAATCCATAGGTTGTGATGTGCTTATTTGCTAAATGAGACACCAAAAGCTGCGTTATCTAATTTGCATTGTTAGCTTCCCTTCCCACAAAACTACCTAAACAACACAAAGACCTACAGATTTCACATCATCATATTGACTTTTTGCGCTCTCTGATATCCATTGAATCTGATCCTCTTCTGTGCTGTGAATTGTATGTTGAGCATGTCGGAGGTTATCCAGCTTTAGCTTCGCAAGGAGCAAAGGTGTGAGCCGAAATGGATCTGATGCTGGTATATTTACACCTATGCAAATGTTAATATGAATCTTTGAAAGGAGAACACTGTTTTTCAAACATACCAACCTTCGTGTAACAACATTAATACGCATTGATGATTTCCAGCAAGAACAGCTAAATCATGATATATTGCATTTAATATTCCTGCCTTCCTTTTTTCCCCTTTCCTCTCTCGCTTACCCATATGTATAGGTTGCAGACCATCCACATCCCCAACTCCATTATTTACATCGGAACCTGCTTTGATCAATAATCTGGCTATCGCTGTTGCATATTCAAAATCATCCTTTCGACCGCAAGCTATATGTAAAGGTGTCCGTAAATATTTGTCTCGAATGGTATCTGGGTTTGTTGCTGGTAACGCTTCTAATAATACTTTGACTATAGAATTGCGTTAGTTATTTGCTACTTGTTTGTTCGACTGTGCAGTAAATCTAACCGTCGTTGGGTGGTTTTCTTGCGCAAGCATCGAGTAGAATAGAATCTGACGGTGTTAATTGAAGTAGATCACGTAGTCTATCAGCTCGTTTGTTCTTTCTTATTTGGCATGGCTTTGTTATACGATTCTGCATATCTCCCTCGCCTTCCAAATGCTTTAAATGTGGATGAATAAAGAAGAGAAAGGAAGGGAAAGAAAAATAAGAATGAGCCCTTTTGTTGAAAGTAATATTTAGACTTCTTTGGTCATGTATTGAAAGCCAGATTAGAAGGGAATCTCATTGCTTTGCTTGTTTCATGATAAATCAAGGTGCTTGCAATAGGATCCAACGATGCAATTACGTAGGATATGATTATGAGAAAACGTTTATTTTTTAAAAGCTGTCAAGCAGCAAAGATGAATACTGTACAAGATCGTTGTACTATGGATGATGAACAGAACAATTTCATCTTTTCTAGCAAGGATTATTCAATGTTAAACTCTACTTTTTACCTTGATGGCGTTGTGATTAGATGAACATGTTTGTTTCAAACAGCTTATAGCTGTCAACACCTGCTCGCACTGTCGAATTGCATTAGGTGTACTACTTGTGTGGTGCAGGCCTCTTATTGCTAGAAGGTATTGCTACTGTATATGCGTTGGAATTACTTCAAGCACAATTATCAGCTGTACTCTTCATACAACTGTACAAAAGATTTCCTGTACAGTATTACTTTGTACATCATTATTAATCATTACGACCTCAGTCGCAACTATGTATGTCATCAACTTTTACATATTGCTTGACGCTCTAGATTATTGGGAGCTACTTCTTTCAGATGTACAGGTATAATCCGCTTTAAACATGTCATGCTGATGATTTTCAGTATATAATGTGCATATAATAACACTAGCCTATTACAAATGTTAATAGCGATTTGCTACAGTAAAGCTAGATTGCATGTATTACCGCGATAGAGCGCACTTAATTGACTGTTAGATACCATGGGCAACAATACAATTTAAGTGCACAAATATGCAATTACACTATAAATCAAGAGCCAAAAACGGCACTAAAACATTTATTTACTCACTTGTAGCTGTGGATATAACTCTTTTAGGATACTACTGGTCTACATAAACGGAAACGCTTCATATGCGGGTAGGCAGCATACTTACATTAGGCCTTACTACTCAATAACATGCTAAAACACTGCCAACATTTGATGTATTTGATGGATGATTTCTCGAGTTAGAGGCTGTTTTAGACCGCTAGAATAGCACCACGCAATTGCTATCGACTGGCAGTTAGTTGCTGATACATTTTCTCAATTTTTTTTTGGATCAAGAAAACATCGATGGGAACCCCAAAAATCCATGAACCACCCCTTTACTGAAACATCAAAAATCAAATAATCGCGTTTTTGATCCTAAAAAAGAAGACTTTTCCTATGGCGTATATAAGATCAAATGAATCCTACTGATCCAGGGCAACATCTGAAGCCACTTTTGTGAGACCTTTATAAGCAGAATCTCGGCATTTTGGCCATAAATCGCTTTTCATATTTTTGAGGATTGCTCAATATTCTTAGTTTTAAAGCTTAATGTAATCAGTACCATTGGATCCGTCGTTGAAAACTACTTTTAGATGTATTAGCAAGTAGGGCACGGAAACTGTAGTTTATATAGTCGAATGAGCCAAAAACGATATTTGGTGATCCATCGAGCTGATTTTCATCATTGTGAAATATAATATTTTAAAGCCAGCAGCACCAGCAAATTGGCTTGTTCTTTGAAAGCAATTGACGTTTTCAATAGCTAATCCTCTACAGATGCTATATGGTGTTAATTATGTATAAAAGCCACTACATATAAAGCTGACAAGACACCCGTGGTGCTGTCCGATGACAGCTATTAATTCGCTGCATTACCCAAGATTGTAGTCGTTCCCCGGATAGTTGTCATGGATCGACCTTATTGAAGAGGATTCTTTCAGTCATCAAAATATACTATTGACGAATCAAAGGTATGTTATGCCGACTGCAAACAAGAAATACCAGTGGCTCATTGTTTTTCAGTGCAAGAAGTATCCCTGTCTTAGCTTTTATAATAAATACCTACTTTGTTCTATTCAGCAGTGTGCATTTCGTCCATAGTCATCCAAATACATATGGCTGTTATGAACCTCGCTCCTTTAGATAGGAGGGGCTCTTTGGATATATATTGCAATTGCAGGCACGATACCTGCAAGATGGGTTTCCATTAGGATAAGATGCCCATCCAAAGTAATGTGATGCAGGCAATATTACCCTAAAGCATATGCTACAAGACATGTATGGTCTCCCTCATTTTTATAATTCTATCAAAATCCTAAAAGCATAGAAATAGTGCTACTTTTTGTATCTGTTTTGTACTGATATACCTGCGAGGCCTTCATTCGTAGGATATTATTCCACGCTGCATTTTAAACGCACTCGATTCAAATCGTTCAATAACGCGCGCCAAAACAGATACTGTGCTTTTTTTTTTTTTTTTTTTTTTTTCATCCATCATTCATTGAAATCCAACATGGTCCAACGCGGTTTATTCATTGTAGTCGAAGGTTGCGATCGCTCAGGAAAGTCGACACAATGCGAAAATCTTGTAAACAGACTCCAACAAGCTGGCCATAATACCGAGTTGGTCAAGTTTCCTGGTAAGTTTTCAGCCCATAAATCAGATGCATCTGTTGAGCTCATCCAACCTCGCAAAACAACAGACAGAACCACACAAACAGGCAAAATGATTGACAGTTATCTCCAACAAAAGAGTGATCTAGATGATCATGCTATCCACCTCTTGTTTTCAGCCAACCGATGGGAAGCAATGTAACTACCCTCTAACGCTGGCAGATCTTTGCTTGCTGATACCACTCTGATATCGTAGGAAAACATTATCAGAGAAATTAAACAACGGCATTACGTTGGTTGTGGATAGATATGCCTTTTCAGGCGTCGCATTTTCATCAGCAAAAGGATTGGATTTGGAATGGTGTCGCAACCCAGACATTGGATTACTGACGCCTGACATTGTTTTGTTCCTTGATTTGACAATTGACCAAGCAGAGAAAAGAGGCGGCTTTGGACAAGAACGCTATGAAAAGAGAGAACTACAGATCAAGGTGCGAGATGAATTCACAAAGCTTCAAGACGACGCGTGGAAGGTGAGGGACGAGATTGATTCATGCCAGTCTCTGTTTATTAAGTTATGATGTAGTTTATCGATGCTAGCCAATCCAAGGAACAAGTTCAACGTGATATTTGGGATGCGATTGAGAATTTCAAAATGGAAACAAAAGATACAATTCAACCATTGCAGTTTAATTTATGGAAATAAAGATATGATTTTTTTTTTGTTAGATAGAATACATGTGCATTGCTCTCAATGTTATTTTCAGAGAGGGGATATAAGTTATTTGCTTGCGGTATATTGTCTCATCATATCCAATTCTTTATGACTTCTACCGTTGGGTTGGCCACCTGGTCCACCTAATGGCGATGTAACAGAAGTAGGAGATCCACCACCACCGCCGCCGCCTCCTCCTGTGCCTGATGAATTCTTTAAAAGTGATTGGAAGAAGTTTGCTAGTACTTCGTGAGAAGGCGCATTTTGTTGACCAGCGCCTACTGGAGATGAAGAAATAGCCGCAGCATTGGGTATCGCTCCTGTTGTAGCAGGAATGGAGCCGTTGTTGCCACCACCAGGTGATGACAAGGGCGACATATGACCGTTTTTGTTGTTGATGCCTTTCATGAGCAGCTTTTCCAAGCTTAGATCCTGTATTGTTTACATTAGCGTGCGCTCGATATGGCTGTTGCCATAGACTTACCTTCTTTCGACTGCTGGTTCTATCCAAATGATTGCCATTTTCAGAAGGTGATGATGTTATTGACGATAATGGCGATGACGATGCTGTTGGCGCTGTTGCTGATGGCATTGTATTTGATGCAGTGCCTCCGCCACCTCGCATCATATTTTGTAGAGCTGCAGCAGGTGATTGACTCAATGGTCCAACTACGCCAGGTCTAGCCATGTCCCCTCCATTGCTCATGTTATTTTGCTTTGATTCTTGATTCTTTTGCAGTTTTTCATAATGACGATCGTAAAACGACTGCTCGTCTTCACAAATCGCTGTGGTAGGTATATTGTATTGAGGCTGGTCAAGGAGTTAGCACGACAAAAACCAACGCAAATTGCTACATTCATACCTGAATCTCTGATTCACCGTTGGGTATAGCTTCTTCATATGTGCCTCTTGCACCTGTATTTCCGGGGTTTTGTCGGTCAATGACCGCATCCATATCTGCATCCCAGCCTTCACTTACATGATCGCAATCAAAGCCTTCTCTCAAGACTTTAATTTTGCCCCAAGAGTCCCATCCTGAAGGCACAAGTACTGTATCACGTTCAATTACTTGCGCTTTAAGGTGAAATTGATATGGTTTGGCAGAAGTAGTCAATGTGCGATGAAGGATGTATTCACGAAGGTTATGGAATGTATATGGATGAAGTGTTGATGTGTAGAATAACGCTGCACCATCTGTTGTTGGCTTGAGTTAGACGCTACATGTGGTGCGTGTATAGATATATTAACTATCTTACATTTCATGCAGATGCATCGAAGCGATTGCTGGATGTAATCAAAGTGGTCATCTTTGTAGTCATGGGTTTGCTCCAGCTTATTGATGGCATCGCTCTACAAGTCCGTCTTATCAATAAATAAAAATCATTTACAAACTCTGCACGCCATACCTTGCAACAAACGACAGTAATAGGCAAACCCAGATTATTTGTCAAACAGCCAGTAGATAACGGCAGCATGACTTGCTGATCCACTGTAGAGGATATGTTGACATTATTCAGTATAGGTGTGCTGCTAGCAATGGTGGAGGGCACAGAACTGGTAGAAGTAGAGGCAGTGACGGTAATGTTGTTGTTGTTGTTTATCATTGACGGTTCTGTATAGGTTTGTAAATAATGTTCCACTACATGGCATTTAGTTTGATATTAGACGGTATTTTACAAACTTGGGCTTACATTTTTCTTTGATCTCGTCCACAACAGCTCTTCCCTTGCTCCAATTTGTGTCTGTTGCTATTCCCTCCTTGCAAATTTCATCTATCAAATAATGCAGTACATTGATCCAGCGCTCCAATGTCTCCAGAAACTTCCAGGGACGCGTCCAGTCCATCAAGATAAGAACACATGAATCGACGATTGTTTCTGCCCTGATTGCGAATTTCAGCAGAGGTAGGAATTCCGGAGAAGCCAGACTCAGTTGATACAGACCAAGTCTTGCCATGGCTGTTTATACGTGGAATCATGTTGGCACAAATAATGTCTTTTTTTTTTTTCTTTTTCTCTCACCCCTTGTTTCTCTGTCCCACCATTACCTTCATTTTCTTCATCTTTGACATCTACAAATGTATATCCCAGAGCCAAATCAATCTTTTCTTGGTCTTCAAATTGCTGAGTAATATTATCATTGCTGGGCTGGGCATAGTTTTTAGGGTTTGCACTAAATGAAGCTGGATGTTCATTCTGGTCAAATTTAGGCAGTTGTTGTGGACCTGGATCATTCTTCAAAAAGTGAACTAATGTTGATTTCCCAACACCAGGTTCACCTAAAATCAGGACGTTTTTGGTGGGCACAATCTTTGACGATGCTACACCTTTCAAAATGCCAGACCAAAGATCATCTTTCTCGGGGATAAAGCTTCTCTGATGCTGCTGTGTCAAGTTTGACTGCGTGGAAACACTTTGTGAAGGTGTTACTGAAGACAACATTACGAAAAGAAGAAAAGGGAACAAAGAGAAGAAGAAGAAGAAGCAAAAAGAGAGAAAAAAACGACTCGAAACCCCTTTTTGCTTCGCTTTATAAATAACAAACAAGACACAACAGAACACTCTTTTTCTTGCTCTTTATATTTACATAGTCTCGCAGACAGGACAAACATGCATACACACACGACATGAAAAAATTTTAACCTTCTTTTTTCTGATCGGGGTCTTTCTGGTGCACTCTGGTTTTTCGTATTTGATGATGTTGGAATGAATGGATCATATAAGATCGTTGCATTTCAAGGTACAGAATCAAGTTAGAGTATCAAACATGCTCTAGACACTCGTGCTCGACATCCTTTTCCTAACATGTAAAATTCGGACTCCATATCATGCGAGATGAACTTGCATGTTCCCAGAAGAGAAAGCGCTGCGTTGCCCTCAATTTAATATGGATTTGTACTAATGCCATTCACTATTTGTATCATCTGAACTTGAATCAATCCAGATGCATTTCACAGTTCCAACAGATCGAATTACTAAACCAAGTAGTGCAAAGCATGTGCTGACATGTTGTATGAAAATATACTACGTTCAATGTGAATTTACGGAAGATGTGTACTTAACCCAACTTGATAAAGGCATACAAATTTTGGTTACATATCAATTTAAACATGTAGGTCAAGCACTACATCCTGATCTATGACTCCCCCCCCCTCCTTTTCTTCCTCTACTTGCTTCATTTGTAAACAAGCTGTATGTATGAGCTATGAGTCGGATTTCTTTGTCTTCAGGCTCTGACCCTGATACTAATGCACTGTGAAAATCTGCAAAGAGCATAAACGTTGTTAGATATACTGTTTAGTTGTAATACACAAGTAGCATTGATTTTCTTTTTTTTTTTTTTTTTTTTTTTTTTGCAGGTTGTCAGGCAGAAATTACCTTTCAGCAATGTAATTTTGTGATGCTTACGCAATAACAGAGACTGCATAGTCTAGTCAGTAGAGCAAATAATTCAATCATTTAGTAGCCGTGATTGCATATTAGCTTATAGATGAGAGAATAAGTAATCAAATCGTATGCTCTATTAGATATTAAGACACGCCATCTTTGCTGCGTTTACCTTGACATTCTCTAATTTGCAAGTTGGCATGAAAAAACATTTAGAGATCCGGAAGAAAGGGACGTCGTTTCTTCTGTACTCCTTAAAATCAATCAAAAAACGGTGGGTTGTTTTCGGCTCACACCTTATTTCTTTACCTTCCAACAAACACAACATGTACAGAAGAAGAAAGGTCAACGTCGAAGAAAAGCCTCCAATTCCCGATAATCTCGAGGATTTTGGCTACGTCTTGAAAGAGAATGGTGAAGTTCGCAGTATCACTCAAGGTTCGTGTTTAGTGGTATGAGCCAACAAATACGAGAGTTTGACACATTTTTTGAATACAGATTTACCTTATGAATTTGACTACCTGCCCAAGGATAGACCTTACAATGAAGAACGTTACGACAAGTTCATCAGTAAGAAGCCAAAAGAATAACTAGAGAAGAATAGTTATCTTTAACCCTCTCGAAACATAGACATTATTGGAGATGAAGTAGAAGATCGACTTCAAAAGGCGCCTTACAACTTTCAAAAGGTGATTGTACCTATTGGTGCTGATCCTGCCAAAGACATTCATTCATACATCTACATGACGTAAGTAATTTGCTGCCTACGACTCTGTGTAGAAGTTAACATCTGAGGATAGTCCTAATGCCTTGACCACAACTGATAAATTACTGGTCATGATCCCAGGAAACAACACTAGGTAAATATAACCATCTTTTTGATGTAGGCTCTGCCTAATCTGATTTCATGAGCTAGAATTGGACAATGGAGTAAGCGTGTTATGTGTGATATCAACATTCAAGTAAGTAACGAGGCGTCAACTGTATGGCTATGATGCTTATACTAGTGCATTTCAGTCTGGATCCATGATGCAAATCAGTGAAATGGTGTTTGAAAAGGGATATGAAGCCATCATCTTGAACTCGAATGCCAATTTCTGGTATAATGGACGTGCCAATCTTGTAGCCCAAACACGCACAGGCGTTGCAGTTACTGTCCCTGGTAATAGACGAAAAATAGTTGCATAAAATGGCAGGAAAAAGAAGATACTCATGCGTGTGTTTGAATAGGCAGCGAGACACCTGAAGAGCATTGCCAGTATGTTTTTCATAATTTCATTAGGTAAGATACACACTCACTCTCACTCCCACTCTCTCCTTACATATGCCAACCAACTCTATCTGACATGCATTTTATAATGTGTAGAAATGCAAAGGCAGAAAAAGTGGCCGTTCTCGCTAACTCATGGGGTGGCTACAGTTTTGCGCTTACATTGAATACCGAGTGTAAAGTAGTTTTGCAGTATGACAAGAGGTGCATGTATTAAATCATATTACTAGTCGATTATATCAAGGAGCATATCAAGGCAGTTGCAATGACAGATTCTGTACATATCCGCGACATGATCAAAGGTGACAAGCAGCGTACTTTTATGTTTGAGGTAAGTTACAGTACATTTAATCTTACTTGCATACTGAACAATTACACGTTAGAACTGCTATAATTGGTCTGCTTCTAAAGATAAAAAGGGCTCGCTCGTGCCTGATGTACGCTTGGGCTGTCCCAACATCTCTTCTGGCGAGGAAATTGCAGACTACACTCTAACAACTATGCTCAAAGAAATTACGAACTTTATCTTTGTCAAGATGGGAGATATCGAATGGAGCTCTGATGATGAGGGCGACATGAATGGCGACGTGGAGGTACTGACAGAAGAGGATTTGGAGGAGTTGTCTCGTATCGAGGTTTTGAGCTCCAATGTATAAGCTAAATAAAAAAAAAAGTGTCTTGGCATTTACGATTCCCGGAAGAAGAACAAGTACATGGAAATAAGGGGGGAGAGGGGGGGGGGGAGGAGCAACTGATCACTGTATCATTTATTTGGATTTTAGGTTAGTTCTTGATGCACTATTATGTATGCAATTCCGTGATCATCGTCTCTTTATCAATGTAAATATACACACATCAAAGCGTAGCACTTTTTCTCCTTCTCTCTCTCTTTTATTTATACATCTCACAATGGTATAAACAGAGTGAGAGAGTGAGAGAGGCACCAAATCAGAGCACATGTATGCAAGCAGGCAACGAAAACCAGACAGCAGACAGAGATGTAAGCATGTTTGCAGTTTGCTTTTGCTGGTACTGCTGGTACTGCTGCTGCTGCTGTTGCATTACCTCGCATTGCATCTTTTTCTGAATCGTATAAAATAGTATTCTACGCTCACAATACCCAAATTTTGAGTCTTGTTATTGATAATGATGATTTGTTGGTTCACAAGGTCATTTCTCTTTTGTTGTGACATCAAAACAATAAGCCTTGTGGTAGTGTCAAGACCACCACCACACACACACATACACACTGGTCGTATTTCAATCCTCACTGGATTGATATAATAATAAGGGGGTTCTTGTTTTGGGGGAGAATGGGGCGTAAAAAGGGATATACACAGTTGCTTAAAGGAACGGCAAACCCGTCTCTGTGCTATTCCGTTTTATACAGAGAGATGAGTATTTGGTTGGTTCAGTTTATATGCAGGTAAAGTCAACTGCTTTGCAGCATAAACAATAAACAGACAATCAATCATTGAGGCACTGTGCGTGTGTGTATAACCAAAACCCCCATTCCGCCGCCACTGTAATAGAATATCATCACCTCTATCATCCCCCTTCACTAATTTTTTTTGCGTATTAAAAAGAGCTCTTTCTCTCTTCTCTCTCTCTCGCTCTCTCTCTTTTTCTCCTCACTTTCTCTTTACCTCTCTTTATATACAACTGTCATCACCATTTCAGAAAGCAAGGAGTGTTACAGTGATACACTCTTAATACAAGCAAAGCAAGGAACCTACACACACATATCATCAAACAACAGTAAGTAGGCCATATATACATTACATTGCATGTAGAATTAAAATTTTAATATAATAGTGGAAGGCATTTACCAAAACAACTTGTACTCGAATGATAGCTATCCGTATCAGCAACAGTATCGTTCAAGTGCATTTTCAGATGCCAGATCATGCCAGCCCGCCACTACATCTCTTACTACTACTACTACTACTGCTACCAATACTACACCATCTTCACTATATCATTCGGCTGGTCTGAATAATACCCACCATAATACTAACGACCTACACAATCATCGCCATCACCATCATTCCCATCACCACCCGAATCCCAACGATTATCACAACAGCTCGGTTGGATGGTCCTCTCCGCCCAACTTGTCATCGTGGAACTCAAACACCTCGCCCCCTCTTCCACCCCCTCTTTCTTCTTCCTCTAATTCCTCTCGTCATAATAGCTTCAGTGGCTACAACAATACACCAATGCAAAGACCAAAGCTAACTACCACTGTATGGGAAGATGAGGGCACCTTATGCTACCAAGTAGACGCAAAAAGTGTGTGTGTGGCTCGTCGTCAAGATAACGATATGATCAATGGCACCAAACTATTGAATGTCGTTGGCATGTCTCGAGGAAAGAGAGACGGCATCCTCAAAAACGAAAAGGGTCGTGTGGTTGTCAAAGTAGGCGCAATGCATCTTAAGGGTGTCTGGTAAGTCTGAATGCATCTAAATCACTTGTTTCGTAGACTAACCTCACAGTGGAATATAGGATCACCTTTACTAGAGCCAAAGATTTAGCCACCAAATTCAAGATTGCAGACATTCTGTACCCGTTGTTTGTAGAAGACCCCTCTGTATTCTTGTCTGTGCCTCCACCTCCTCCCTCTTCCTCTGCGGGCGCTCTCAATGTGAATGGCTCAAACAGCGGCAACTTGCCCATTATGCTTCCGCCATCCAATCCAACTACAGCAGCGCCCAAATACAATGCAAGCTACAGCCCATTTAGCATACAATCCTGGGAAAAGCAACCCTATCAGTCGCTTCCTAGCATCACAAATCAACAACAAGATCAAAGTACGTTTTCTTTGTTGTTATTTATTTGTTTACATTGTTTTAAGTATCATTTTTTATATAGTGCTGATTCGATCTCACAACCTCACCAGCGGTAGCTGCAGTCCTGTGCCTGGAAACATTGCTCCCATTCTACCCTCCACTGCCACTGCGGAAGAGAACGATTTGTACTTGATGGGCAACCCCTATGATTATCGTAGCAACAACAGTAGAGCTTACAATCACAACACCAACAACAACTCTTACCATTTATACAACAACAATAACAACAATAGCAGTGGCGGTGCTGCAACAGATCATTATTCTTCCTCTCCTTACGACAATGCGTCAACAACAAGTCCGTATGTGCAACAACGCAAATTACATCATTCAGTCATTGATCATATTGCTGCCGACAAGGAACCTTACCATTATCATGAAGAGCAAAGACGTAATAGCATTGATCTACCTTCCAGCCCCCCTCCAGAAGGCTTAAAGTATTCTTCTGCCTCTTCTTCTGTATGGCCTGATGTAGACGCGACATCAGCAGCAGTTGATCGAAAAGATGCCCCATTAGGTATATTTTAATTTACACCTTCTCCCCTGATAGCATGACTAAATTGTATATTGTAGGATCTCCTTCAGGACTTCGCAATGCTACTAATGTGATGTTGTCTGGTGGCAATGGCGCTCGCCATCCTCTTGCTAATGAATACGACCATAGTAATAGCGACGATCAAGATCAAACAAAGTCGATGTTTAAAAGTAGAAAGAGAGGCCATCAAGACATGAGCAATAACGGTATCAACCTTCAGCGTAAGCGTATGAAGAATGACAAATTGGCAGCTTCACCTTAACAAACACACCAGCATCATTTCATACCATCTCTTTCTTTTTGCTATCTATTTTATCTTTTTTTTTTTTATACATACATATTTATTTATTCATCAATTCATTCACATTATTATACACTCCTCCCACACCCATCTACCCAATCACACACAAAGCATACAATTAGCAAATCAATAAAAAATTAAAAACTTGGTATCCATATCCCCTGAAAAAAGAAGAAGCAATGGCTCTTGCAACTGATGATACCACCGCCGCCATGTAACGATTAGTGCTGATTCGAATCCGTTGCATGAAACTCACTCGAGTCATTTGATTCTCCTTGCTCTCGTTGTGAATCATATCATTTTGAATCATTTTATATACAAAATGCTACATGTAAAGTGCTTCACCTATACATGGTAAACGTACGTCTATACCGCATCTTACATGTACGTACTGATCAACAGTACATTGAATTTGACAAACTGTTGATGACTCGACTACAATCAAATTTGAAACTGTTTATTCAGGATATCACAACAAAACGACGGCTTACATTCCGGCTGGTTAGTGTAACACTGTGGTTCTTGTTTGGTAATTCTTATGCAATTCAAAATACGGATGCTTCATCAATGATGTCTGCATTTTTTACCCCTGAATTTCCAGAGAGACTGCTCCTCCTCCTCCCCCACCCACCAGAAGCAGGATCGCTGTGATTTCATGCATTCATTTTACTTGGTGCATGACTTTATTGATCTTGCAAGGTCTGCATCGATGTTCATATATCAGTTTCTGTTGAAAAAGAATCGGATGAATAGAATCGTATCTAATTATAGCTTATAATAAGCCATTGCGCTTGCGTAGGATAGGCTGATCAAAATAAGATTCCATAGAGTGGTCTTGGGATGTTGTGGGCGTTTCTTGTTTATTATACATAACTGATTCAGAACATATTATCAAACATATACAATCAATTACAATTACTAATATTTCTTTTTAATTTTCATACATATAGTGCCTACTAAATGGGAAACAATCACTATCTATCAATTCTCATACGCCTTCCGTGATCCAAACTACTAGCAGGATGTGGCAAGCGCATGAAGCTGTGGATCACAAGGTGTGATGCGGCATTGCATACAAAGATTAACTAAATCAGCAGTGTTATTCCGAGTCTTGTTTTATAAATTTACCTTTTTCAGACACATTATTAACCCGCATTTTCAATCTTATATCAAAAGATAAAATGTTTATACCCATCTGCATTGAAATGGGGATCATGATGTGTGTTGTACTAGAGGTAGAGAAAACTTCTTTTTTTTTTTACCAAAGAAATTGTAATCATAGTTTTAGTGTCACGCTTTTTCAAAGATCTCGACGAGGTATCATGTTGAGTTTGGTATGTGCCTAGACATTACTGACATTGGGCGCTCCATTTAAACGATTTAAAGCTAGGTGTTGCTATTTGCATAATTACATTCATCGACTACCCTTTACACAATTATATATAGATTTTCTGTGGTATAAAGTGCCACAAACGGCACTAAAATCTTCATAACTCCACCTGTAACTGTGAGATATGAATCTTTTAGGATACTACTGGTCTACATAAACGGAAACGCTTCTTATGTGGGTAGGCAGCATACTTACATTAGGCCTTACTACTCAATAACATGCTAAAACACTGCCAACATTTGATGTATTTGATGAACGATTTCTCGAGTTAGAGGCTGTTTTAGACCGCTAGAATAGCACCACACAATTGCTATTGACCAGCAGTTCGTTGCTGATACATTTTCTCAAATTTTTTTTGGATCAAGAAAACATCGATGGGAACCCCAAAAATCCATGAACCATCCCTTTACTGAAACATCAAAAATCAAATAATCGCGTTTTTGATCCTAAAAAAGAAGACTTTTCCTATAGCGTATATAAGATCAAATGAATCCTACTGATCCAGGGCAACATCTGAAACCACTTTTGTGAGACCTTTATAAGCAGAATCTCGGCATTTTGGCCATAAATCACTTTTCATATTTTTGAGAATTGTTCAACATTCTTAGTTTTAAAGCTTAATGTAATCAGTACCATTGGATCCGTCGTTGAAAACTACTTTTAGATGTATTAGCAAGTAGGGCACGGAAACTGTAGTTTATATAGTCGAATGAGCCAAAAACGATATTTGGTGATCCATCGAGCTGATTTTCATCATTGTGAAATATAATATTTTAAAGCCAGCAGCACCAGTGGCAGCACCAGCAAATCGGCTTGTTTTTTATGCTTTTAATAGCTAACCCTGCACGGATGCTATGTGATGCCGATTATGTGTAAGTGCAGTTTTATGTGATATCGTTAATGCAGTATCAGTAACTCCCAATAGAAACTGTTGAATCAATGCATTGCCCAATATTGTAGCTGTTTCCTGATAGTTGGCGAGCTTTCTGGATGCCCTTTTTCTGCAATCAAGATGCTAACTAGCAAACATGAATACACGCAGGAAGCAATCAACGTGAGTTTGCCGTTTTAAGCTTACCCAATTCACCTATCAGGAGGTATACACTGCCTATGCAAAAGTAATATATTACCTAAGGTAACTCAGGATGCGTTGATACGCACAAAAAAAAAGAGCCATTGTATCATATATCAAATTGCTATGTGGTTACACCTCTTGTTAAAAGGATACAGTGATGCACAAAAATTCCATGTTCAACATTGGATGCCGGATCAAAAAATCACAATACGCAGGCAAGTATAAGCGATTTTCTGGATGAATCTATAAAGTCCTTTTATCAACGAAATTCAATCAGAAAAAGCCTCAGTGATCGAGATGAGCCCCCTTATTCTTGCTACTCTGGAGACATAGTTCACAGCCTTTGGTCATTTCAGGGGCTCTAAAGCATACTTGATGGCATTTCAAGACGTATAGGTATTAACTGATGCATTCACTGAAAGAGATAAGCGACGATTCCGGGCCATGTTTCATAAAGGTATGCAAGGGAGAATTGACCTAAATTATTCACCACCCAAAAATGGCAACTTTCGACATATAAATTAGTAAAATATGGCCGCATTGAGACTTTGAACCGCCAATGCACGGTCTCAAAACTACCAGATGCGCTAAGTTTGTCTCTGTTATAGCCCACACTACTTCTGAATCTAAAGGTTGTACCTTTTAATACAAAACCAAACTGGCTCGCATTGCTTTTATGTATATAGTTCTTGTGGTCATTGATTAAGGAAATCTTGCCATGTGTAAAAGAAAGTGCCAAAAATCGAGATTGCGTTAAGCGAAATTGGTATGCATCAGGCTGTGGCTACTGTGGCTGCATAGCATCACTGCTTGGTAAGTAGATCGTTGTGAATGAATCGCAAGGTAGATTTTCTTGGATACATGGTCAAAAAAAAAAGGGCCTGCTGTTCATAAGATATGCTTCTCGCTTGAAATCAAGCGAAAGCACAGCATGTATTTGGAATTTATTACAGCCAATGGAATGGTTCAATAGAGGGGGGTTGCAGTAGGTTTACGTATTGCTACGTCTTTTTGTGTAATACTTGTCTGTTTGCGATTTGTGGGGGCTGATATTTGTACTCGGAGATGTAATAGAGCCCATTCATAAACTAAAAACTAATTGAAGGACTTGCTTAGTAACCACATAATTAAGGAAAATGGGGGTACATTTCTTTTAGTTTCCATCTCTTTCTCTTGTATTTTTTTCATTTACCTTTTTGATAAAATATGGACAACTCGTTTGTCAAAACACCTGAAGAGGTCTGTCAATACTTTGATGTTGACAGTACTTTAGGTTTGAAGGCGAATCAAGTCAAAGAACAGCAGAAAAAGTTTGGAAAAAATGGTAAAAAAAAGAAACATGCCCATCAAACAAGAATGTGTCAATGCTAACACTGAAATGCAAACAGAACTCCCTGAAGAAGAATCCACTCCTTTGTACAAATTGATTTTGGAGCAGTTTCAAGACCAACTCGTCTTGATCTTATTAGGTGCTGCTATCGTTTCATTTGTTCTCGCCATATTTGAGGACCAAGACACAACTACAGCATTCGTTGAACCTGCCGTTATTCTCATCATTCTCATCGCAAATGCAACTGTTGGCGTGCTTCAAGAATCCAGCGCCGAAAAAGCCATTGATGCACTGCGTGAATACTCTCCTGATGAAGCCAAAGTGCTTCGTGATGGCGTTGTTCGCAAGTTACGTTCGGAAGAATTAGTGCCTGGCGATATCATTGACTTGGCTGTGGGCGATAAGATTCCTGCCGATGCTCGTGTGATTGCCATCTACTCTAGTGTTTTCCGTGTGGATCAAGCTTTGTTGACTGGTGAATCTGTAAGTGTGGAGAAGCAAGTGGAATCAATCAAGGACGAAGGCGCTGTAAAGCAAGATCAGTGTAACATGTTGTTTTCGGGCACTACTTGTGTTATTGGTAAGGCAAGAGCTATCGTTGTAAAGACGGGTGTGTCGACTGCTATTGGCGATATTCATACATCCATCTCTTCTCAAATCTCTGAAAAAACACCTCTCAAGCGCAAATTGGACGATTTTGGTGACATGCTTGCAAAGGTCATTACCGTTATTTGTATTTTGGTCTGGCTCGTCAACGTGCGTAACTTTAATCACCCCTCTCACAAGGGCTGGTTGGGTGGTGCTGTCTACTACTTTAAGATTGCTGTTGCCTTGGCTGTTGCTGCCATCCCTGAGGGTTTGGCTGCTGTCATTACTGCTTGTCTCGCTCTGGGTACAAAGAAGATGGCTAAGCGTGGTGCTATTGTGCGTAGTTTGCCCAGTGTCGAAACCCTTGGCTGTACCAGTGTCATCTGTTCTGACAAGACCGGTACTTTGACCACGAATCAAATGAGCGTTTCCCGTGTCGCATTGGTCTCCAACGGCTCTGGTGCCATCCAAGAGCTGGCCATCGATGGTACTAGTTACGAACCTACAGGTAATGTCAAGTCTGTGTCAAACAACCAGACTGTTACACCAACCAGCGATTCTGTGATGCACGATGTTGCACTTGTCTGTTCCCTCTGTAACGATGCCCGCATTGTGTATGATGCTTCTGCCGATAATTACGCTGCTATTGGTGAGCCCACTGAAGCAGCTCTTCAGGTGCTCGTTGAAAAGATGGGTACCACTGATCATCAATTCAACGGCCAATTGAGCTCACTCTCCAAAGAACATCGTTCTACTGCATGCAACGACTACTACAACAATTTGGCTAAGCGTACTGCTACTCTTGAATTCACCCGTGATCGCAAGTCCATGTCTGTCATTATCAACAACAACACCCTTCTTGTCAAAGGCGCCCCTGAATCCATCATTGATCGCTGTAGTTTTGTCCGTCTCTCTGAGACGTCTGGCCCTGTCCCTATGACTGCAGCTATCCGTGATGCATTGAATGCCAAGGTGCATGAATATGGTCAAGGCATGTCTCTTCGCTGTATCGGTTTAGCCAAGGTGGAAAACATTGATCCCAGCCAATTCAATTTGCGTGACCAAACCAAGTTTGCCGAATACGAGAACAACATGACCTTTGTAGGACTGGTAGGCATGTTGGATCCTCCTCGCCCTGAAGTTGCTGATTCAATCCTCGAGTGTAAGACTGCTGGTATCCGCGTTATTGTCATCACTGGCGACAACAAGAACACAGCTGAATCTATTTGTAGACAAATCGGTGTCTTCGATGCCGACGAGGATTTGACTGGAAAGAGTTACACTGGACGTGAGTTTGATGCGCTTTCTGAGAGCGACAAGGTAGCTGCTATCAAGCGTGCTAGCTTGTTCACTCGTACAGAGCCTGCCCACAAGCAGCAATTGGTAGATTTATTAAAGGCTAACGGAGAGATTGTTGCAATGACGGGTGATGGTGTCAATGATGCTCCTGCCTTGAAGAAGGCTGATATTGGTATTGCTATGGGTTCTGGCACTGATGTTGCTAAACTCGCTGCAGACATGGTTTTGGCTGACGATAATTTCGCTACTATTGAAAAGGCTGTTGAAGAGGGACGTAGCATCTATAACAACACCAAACAATTCATCCGTTATCTGATCTCTTCCAACATTGGTGAGGTTGTCTCCATCTTTTTAACTGTGTTGTTGGGCTTGCCTGAAGCTTTGATTCCTGTTCAGTTGCTCTGGGTCAACTTGGTCACTGATGGTCTCCCTGCCACTGCACTTGGCTTCAATCCTCCTGATCATGATATTATGCGCCGCCCTCCTCGTAGCTCCAAAGAGCCCCTCGTAGGCGGATGGTTGTTCTTTAGATACATGTTTGTCGGTACTTATGTTGGCATTGCTACCGTTTTTGGCTATGTCTGGTGGTTCATGTACTACACTGGTGGTCCTCAAATCTCTTACTATCAATTGTCTCACTTCCATCATTGCAGCGAGTTGTTCCCTGAAATTGGATGTGAGATGTTCACCAACACATTTTCGATGAAGGCTACTACCATGAGTCTATCCATTCTGGTAGTGATTGAAATGCTCAATGCCATGAACAGCTTGAGCGAAAACGAATCCTTGCTTACTCTGCCCCTGTGGAAGAACCCTTACCTCGTCTTGTCCATTGCCTTGTCCATGATCTTGCACTTTATGATTTTGTATGTTCCCTTCTTTACGAAATTGTTTGTCATTATTCCTCTCAATTTCGATGAATGGATGGCAGTATTATGGATTTCTCTTCCAGTTCTACTTATAGATGAAGTTTTGAAGTTTATTACTCGCACTTGGATCGCACCTCCAACTATCGTTCAAGTCAAAAAAGCCAAGACACAATAAATTGTATATATTTAGACCATTATCACCTTGATTTGATACTCAGGTCCTCGTTTTTTTTTTCTCTCTCTCTCCCTTTCTTCTTTTTTCAATATATAGCATCATGAAGAAGTTTCACTTCAAACAAGGGCCTTTCAATGTAACAGGCCTAAGTTTAGCACTTATAGGCTTCGTGCTGACCATTCTGTGTCTAGTGGGATGTCAAAAACCAAGTGGGCGGGGGCTTTACTTTGCAAAGGTAACAGATGCTCAACAACCTGCTGATGGAAACCCAGTTTCTGTGTACTATGGCTGGCAAGGATATTGTATAGAAGATGTCAAGCTGGAATGCTATAGCGATAGAAGCGTCATGCTTGTGCCATTCGGTAAAGACATGTACTGATACACCGGTAGAATGGCATTAACAGAGATCAATGTATAGATACAGCCATCGTCAACCATCTGAACAACACCTATCCTCGGTTATTTACAGACGAAATTCCACAAGACGCAGATTTGAATCCTGGAGCAGCGCCTAATCCATCACACGATCCCAAGATATTCCCAGCAGCAGTTCTCTGTCTGCTATGTTCAGCATCATGTCTAGCGTTTTGCTTTTACAGAGTCTTGTCACCCCACACATACCAAGACGAACACTACACAAGAGGCTTTTTAGCGTGTGGATCAGCGGTATTAGCATTGCTGCTGACGGTTCTTTCCAGCGTCATGTACGAGGAAGCTGTGGAACAACTCAATCTGACATATCCACACCTGCTGGCCACAACTGGGCCTGGCATGCCAATGATTGGATGTAGCTTTGCTGCCTTCTGTCTAGCCAGCTACTTTTTGCTACGAGGCTGCATGAGCATGGAATCATCCAACACAGACGGATACAACCCCATCTAATGTACAGTAGTTCAAGGCAGATTTATTCAATAAATATTTTATTCAAGTCGGCATTTCTTTTTCAAACTATCGTTGTTGGATTCGTATTTGACTTTTTTCGCTACATCAGTTTCGTCCATATCATTCAGCCTTTTGCGATCTTGTTGTTGGGTTAAAATCAATGATTTCAGCAGCTTGTTCTAGTGATCATGTTAGTATCAACTGCCAGTGCCACACCCGAACGCAACTTACCTCGACTTGCAGATCGTGCATTTGCTGTCTGTCGACATTTGCCCGACTCAACTCTTGCTTGAGCGCCATATTTTCGTGTTCTAGATGCTTGATTTGTTGCTGTAATAGCACGTGGTCGTTGATAGAGGGCAAGGTTCGTGCTAGCTGCGGTGAAGGAGGAGATGACACTGAGGAATTGGTGGGATACGACCAGGATCTGAAGGGCGGCGGTGATGACGACGATGACGATGTATCGTTTAGTTTGTAGTGAATCAGTGATGGCGATGTGCCGCCCGCCGAAGATAGACTGTTGGATCTCAAGGGCGGCAATGACAGGTTGAGTTGTTGCTGTGATGTTGGAAATGACGGAACATCCAGAGAAGTGGGCGAGGACGTCAAGGGAGGGGGTGAAGGAGGTTGTGTTGAGGGGCGAGCAATATTGATTTGTGGGATCACTGGGCGTTGTGGCTGTGGCGGTGATGAGGTATTATTAGTATTAGCGTTGTTTCCTGCTTTTAGATGTAGTGCCACTACTTTTGCAATCGAATTCCGGTTGTTATTACTATTACATGCTGTACCACCATAAGCGCTTTGATGTCTATTGAGAGCGTCTAGTCTAGCAAACGAGCGACTACAGCAAGCACAGACATAAGGTCGCTCTCCTGTATGCAGTTTTTGATGGCGCTTGAGATCATGTTGGCGTCGAAAGAAATGATTACAAATGTCACACTAAATTTCGGGTCTGTTTAATTGACATGGTCATATCATATATAGCACATCGTTTGCAAATACCTGAAAAGGTTTCTCTGGTGAATGTGTGGCTAAGTGAGACTTTAAATTGTGTGAACGACTGAATGATTGATCACATTGATTGCAAACAAAGGGTTTATCAACCACCGGCTTGACTGAATCTTGATCGTGTGGCGATTTTGGAGTGGGGAGATGGGTGGCTGTCTGCGGTTTATCGTTTAGTAGAGATGAAATTGAAGTGGTAGATGCGCTGACTGTTTTCTCATCTGGCTGTTTCCATGTATCAGTAGGTTGATTTTGGTGTTGCACGGTCATGGCTATAAATATTATTTGATGTGGAGATTTATACGAGAAAGAGAGAGAGGAAAAGAAGGAGAAGGGGAGTTTCTTTTTATTAGAAAAAGACTGGGAGAAGGGGGAGAAAGGCGAGAGACAGGAAAGTGGATATTTATAGTAGGCGCGGGTTTGCCACATGTTCCTTTTACAGTTTGGTCGATGGAGGTAGAGGTAGTTGCCTTTTTCGTCTGCTTTTCTAATGGGTTTTCCTGTAGTTCGGACCGGATACGATCTATTTAAAGGCTTCATAGCAATCGAATACTGAAATGCGCCTCACAAGTGGTTCTGCTATTGTAATTTACACATCTATAAATAAAACAGATTGAGCACAGGGAAATCAGCTTTAGTCACATGATAAATGTCAATTAGACTCTGATGAAGCCAGTTGCATTAATGGCATTTACTCTAATCACACACCAGTTTAAAGCAGGCACCTGCGAAAAAGACAGCATCCAGTAAGCCTGTAGTTAGGGCTCTCTACCAGGAAGTTGTTATAGTTGTGTTAACAGTAAGCGCATTCTCATATAGCTTGCTAGACGAAATACATAGTATTCAAGCAAGCGAAACCTGTACCGATGCCGTCTAAATTTAGTTTCTAATCCATTCAAAAATGAATTTGACTTGGCATTCGCTCAATTAATAGAAAATGAAAGCAAATTGATCGCACCTCGCAAACACTGTGCATACAAGTTCAGTGGAGATCTGTAAAGAAGCTACCAACTCAAAACTAGAGGAACAATTGCCTATTGAGAACTGATTTTAAAGCACTTTTAGATTTTTGCCTAGCAGTACCTCAATTGAAGTGCGCAGATTTGCAATTACACTGTGAGCCAAGTGCTAAACACTGCATTAAAGCCTCTATTTTTTCACTTGTAACCGTGGATATGACTCTTTTAGGATACTACTGGTCTACATAAACGGAAACGCTTCTTATGTGGGTAGGCAGCATACTTACATTGGGCCTTACTACTCAATAACATGCTAAAACACTGCGAAAATTTGATGCATTTGATGGATGATTTCTCGAGTTAGAGGCTGTTTTAGACCGCTAGAATAGCACCACGCAATTGCTATCGACTAGCAGTTCGTTGCTGATACATTTTCTCAAATTTTTTTTGGATCAAGAAAACATCGATGGGAACCCCAAAAATCCATGAACCACCCCTTTACTGAAACATCAGAAATCAAATAATCGCGTTTTTGATACTAAAAAAGAAGACTTTTCCTATGGCGTATATAAGATCAAATGAATCCTACTGATCCAGGGCAACATCTGAAGCCACTTTTGTGAGACCTTTATAAGCAGAATCTCGGCATTTTGGCCATAAATCACTTTTCATATTTTTGAGAATTGTTCAACATTCTTAGTTATAAAGCTTAATGTAATTAGTACCATTGGATCCGTCGTTGAAAACTACTTTTAGATGTATTAGCAAGTAGGGCACGGAAACTGTAGTTTATATAGTCGAATGAGCCAAAAACGATATTTGGTGATCCATCGAGCTGATTTTCATGATTGTGAAATACAATATTTTAAAGCCAGCGTCAGCGTTCTTTGAAAGCAATTGACGTTTTCATTAGCTAATCCTCTACAAATGCTATATGGTGTTAATTATGTATAAAAGCCACTGCATATAAAGCCGACAAGACACCCGTGGTGCTGTCCGATGATAGCTATTGATTCGTTGCATTACCCAAGATTGTAGTCGTTCCCCGGATAGTTGTCATGGATCGACCTTATTGAAGAGGATTCTTTCAGTCATCAAAATATCTTACAAACTGAGTAACCATCGATTGAGCAATATTATACTTAGATTATGACTAGTTGCTTAGGAGGTAATAATTAGGAGCGCAAAGAGCAACAATTGTGCAAAGAGTTTTTATTGTACGGAAAGTGAAATTGTGCAATAAATATATATCGATAGTGCAAATAACAGCCAGTTTATCCTTAATGTGTACGCAAAACAGCTGTATCGTGGTCCTGGCACGCACAAATTGATACACTAGATTGGTTCAATTAGAACACATTCATTGACTGTATAACATCAAAAGAATCTGGAACTCATATCTACTATTGTTTTGGAGCTGCTATCGCGAAAAGCCAAGTACTGGTACCTTGTTCTAATCAATGATCTAACGCATTTGTCTGTATTGATGCATAAACACAACCGATTGGATCCGGTCGTCAACGGGCCGCTCTGTTCGTAGATTCAAGTAGCACAAAATGCCTTTCGTGTTTACATTTTTATGCATTGATTTGGTACATTAGATCACAAAATGTATGCCAAAAATAAACAGAGGGGTTAAGCACCGTAATATCATGGTGTATAGCCTCTTGTTATGTTGTGAATAGTATAAAGCCACCATGAGTACATTTTTGGAGTTCTAATCATGTAAAACTTCGGAATGAAGGATTGATCAAGATTGCAACTCTTCAAAGTAGACTATTATATACCCAGACAAGGGCGACAAACAATAAAATGCTTAATTCAATCAAAGGTTTCATTCATATACAAAAAAGAAAAAAAAAACGAAAAGTTTTTGCCATGGTAAAAAAAAAATCTGTCAGCACTCTCTTTCTACTAGTGAAATGATAAATAGCATTATAGGAGCCTAATAAAAGCAGTGCTCTTCCACTGTTCTTGTAGTCAACAAGAAAGTAAACTCTCAGAGATCGTGCTTGTTACAATTGACATGTCGAACTAAACTACATGTATACACTCTCCTGCGCCTGATTTTAAGGTCTTTCTCTATAGGTAAATCCACCTAAGGACACTCAGGATGTAGAGCGCTAATGATAGCCTAGGTTTGCAATAAAGAAATATTGGAAAAAAATCGTTCGATATCATATTCAAGTCTGTCATTGATACCGATGGTGACACGCCGTATGTATTTTACTATCCCGTCTTGACACAAACTGCATTAGATCTCCGGATTAGTATAAAATCAGAGAATGGAGCAGCAGATATCCTTTTAGCATTTTACTCTTATATTATTATTATTTATAATGGCAATCATCTCTACTCTTTTGTCAGGATTCTCTGTTAGTGAGTTTATTTATAAGGCCTTTATGGCTATTGTATTTTATTGGGGTTTCCATATTTTATCTCAATTGGTAAGTGGGCCAAATGTCTAAATGCGCAAAGCTGTATTTACTAACATTGCAATGAACAGGTCATCCCTAAAGATCCCAAAATGGTTCCTACTGTATTCTCTTGGGTTCCCATCATGGGCAATGCTATCGAGTTTGGAAAGTAAGTGATTGTAGAGAAGAGACATGCGTGTGTATGTAGGAAGGGTATCTAATAACCGTTCCTCAGAGATCCTATTACTTTTCTTCAAAACTGTCAAAAGAAGTATGGTGATGTCTTCACCTTTCAACTCTTGAACAAAAAGGTCACTGCTTGTTTGGGCCCTGATGGCAACCAATTCGTTTTTAATGCCAAGCAAAATATTGCTTCTGCTGCTGCTGCTTACAACCACATGACCAAGTATGTCTTTGGCGATGATATCGTATTTGACGCTCCTCACAGTGTCTTTATGGAACAGAAGAGATTTATTAAGGGTGGTTTGAACATTGAAACTTTCCGAAAGGACGTACCTCTTATCCTCGATGAATGCCACAAGTTTTTTGACAAGTTTGAAAAGACTGGTGTCGTCGATTCCTACAAGATGTTTGGCTCTCTTATTATCAATACTGCCTCTCGCTCTCTCCTTGGCCCTGAAATCCGCAATGCTCTTGATGATGGTGTAGCACAACTGTACTATGATCTGGATCAAGGTTTCCGTCCTATTAACTTTATGTTCCCCAACTTGCCTCTTCCTGCTTACCGTAGACGTGATGAAGCTCGCGAAAAGTTGGCCGTTCTCTACGAAAAAATTATTGAAAACAGACGTGCTGATAAATCTGGTACTCATCACGACGATCTTCTTCAAGCTCTCATGGATGCTCGTTACAAGGACGGTTCTGCTCTCCCTGACCACCAAATCTGTGGTATCTTGACTGCTGCTCTCTTTGGTGGACAGCATACTTCGTCTACCACTTCCGCATGGACCATCTTGGAACTTGCTCATCGACCTGATGTTGTCAAGGCTGTTCGTCAAGAAATGATCGAAAAGCTCGGCTCTCTTCAAGTTGAATTCACCTACGACAACTTGGAGAAGCTTACTTTCTTGGAAGATGTTGTCAGAGAAACTCTGCGTCTCCATCCTCCCATTTTCAACATGATGCGTCGTGTTGTTGCTGACAAGATGATCTACGAAAAGACAGGACTTGAAATTCCCAAGGGCAACTTCCTTTGTGCTGCTCCTGGTGTTACTCAAATTGATCCCACTTATTTCCACAATCCTATGAAGTGGGAGCCCAAGCGTTGGTCTGAAAAGACTGATCCCGTTCATCAACTTGAAGTAGGAGATGATGCCAACATTGATTATGGTTTCGGTGCTGTCGGTATCTCTTCCCGTAGTCCTTTCCTTCCTTTCGGTGCTGGTCGCCATCGTTGTATTGGAGAAAAGTTTGGTTATTTGCAACTCAAGGCCATCATCGGTACATTCATCAAGAGATTCGATTTCGAAGGTCTGACTGAGAACGTTCCCAAGCCTGATTATACCTCCATGGTTGTGGTTCCCGAGGATAGCAGAATCCGTTTCACTCGTAGAGATTAAACAAAACGTCTCGCTCAACCATTCATCTTATAATTCATTTCAATCCAATGCATTCATTTTTAACATTTCGCACATTTATATAAAGATTTTATTTATTCTTTTCTTCTTCAGCTGTATGATTTCGTCGTTTCTTCATGTGTTGAAGTGCTACTGGACAAATACATGTGCGCAAAGTACAGACCAGTTCCAATGACTGCTAGAATCAGACTAAATCGAACAAATCCGTAAACCAAGCGATACATCCATCTGAACATGCCTAAAATCAAGCAGTAAAAGGTGTATAGGATAACCAACGACAGAAAAATGCCCATAAAGTTGGACTCGATGACCATTTGTGAGATTATACCATACAATTGTCGAACAAAGCTAGGTGAATTTGACAGAATATATGAAACAGTGGTTTTTGTTGCTGACAATACTTGCTCCGGTGCAGGAAGTGGTATATTGGATTTTTGAAGATTCACATAGCAGAATGTATAGGCTTCCGAGATCAACTGGAAGGCCTGCATGGTTACGTTCAAAGAGTTGTTGAAGTTGTCCATTTTTTGATGTGTAATAACGGTGGAGGAAAAGAGCGCGTCAGTTGAAATCAATCAACTTGCTTCCAATTTCAAATTTTTAGGTGTGTGCGTGTGTGTTTGGGTGTGACACACTGCTGTAATGATTACATGCATAGTTCACTTCTTGGAAAAAAAGTTAGGGCAAAGCATCCGTATCAAAGTGAGACCGATTGAATCTAAAGACGGTAATAATAATCTAAATCAGTGTGTTTCTTATAAATTTATTCTTCTTCTTTTCATTGTTATTATGAAACCGAGGAGAGATGATCGTTCATCAAATTGGGATAATAAGGCTGCTGTCTCTCCTACCGTTCAAAGCCGCTGCTCCCCGCAACAATCATTCGTTTAAAACATATTTGCAGGCAGTATGTTAGCGTCCTGGATACACTTAATCAGTGTATGATGCTGTAGCGGTGTCTTGTGCAATAATAAGTTGGAATTTGGACATCTAATTTGGTGGTCAGCAGGTCTTTGGAATAAGAAAATCTTCAAGTGGCATATTTAATGAATGGGAATATGGATTTCGTAATACCAAAAGGTTGGATTATACTGTATCCAGATATTGGATTAATACAATAAGCATAGCCAGATGAAAGTTGAATGCATGAAGCATTTAATAACAATCGTACATCAAATCCTTAATATTGATATACTAATGCTGGTTACATTACCTCTTACTTTGTCAATTATACTAGTACACTAATCTAAAGCCAAATGAAATTGCCAAATCTCAGAATTGAAGTGTTTTCAACGTAACTTTATTCTCTCAGATTGCTGGATAAAGTTCAGCCCTCCAACCAGTATCTCAACCACACCTAATCGACGCTTGGCTACTTTTAAGTTGATTCTACTGCTTTTCGTAAACCGAGAATCAAGTAGTTTTTCATCAATTCATGTATTCATTGTCAACCTAGGTTTTAATTATTTGACAGCAGCAGATGTCTTTGTAATTTCATCATCTTAGGGTGTTTCTAGACCCATGTTTTAGCGTGTGTCGTATGAATGAGACACCAAAAGGCACTTGTGGTATATGAAATGCACCTGTGCGCCTTTGTCATACAAAAACTCTCCTATCAGCAGTAAAAATACAACTTTTTTTTCTCTTTACCCCTGAAAATTTCTATTTTGGGAATCTGATCAAAAGGTTCCTGCATCTTTTGGAATCAAACCCGTTAGTTTGAGTCAATCAAGTAGTCAAAAAGGGTTTGAGCAATCTCGCCCAGTGCACACCCAGTCAAATATCTGACGCAAACAAAAGAATGGAAAAAGATTCTGCGCATCGCTCTGCTGTATTTTCCGTTAAAAAATGGAAAAAAGCTTCATTTTTACAAATATCAACTTTTAATTTATTCGCATTGTTATTATCATATTTATTGACAAAAAAAAAAAAAAACTAGATTTCAGGAGTAAGATGAATGATTATTGAAACGGGTTTTTCTTTTTTTTTACAGAGTGGATTTTCAGTAACTATGCAAAGGCTTTGCACTTAATTGCGAGATTTGGGTTGATCTGATACTCCCTTCACCTCCGCTATCTTCCTCTTCCTGATTTAATTTACTATCCCTATCCAACTGAATAGAGGCAAAGTCAAATTTGGCTTGTTGATGCTTATTGTCATTAGGCTCTGCAGCATCAAATGTGAGTTCGGCCGACATGTGGTCTGTAGTGTAGATCGTCTTGTTCTTGCCATAGGCATCTTTACCGCCACCATTCTTGTTTGTTGTGACCTTAATAATGATAAGAGGCGTTAGCATGCTTTTAAAAACGTGTGTTCGTAAAAGTCTCATGGATACGTTACCCAATACACCGTAACAGCATTGATCTATTTTCCATGTAAACAAAGCGGATTAGCTAACTTAAAATGGCAGAGAAAACAAATAGTCTTACAGTAACATCCACAGTGCACATTGTAAGACAAACTAATCCTCGTTGATGCCCCTTTGATACGACTACAAACAAGACATTTGCAAAGGAGATGAGTAGGGATACGACAGACGCTACCAAAGTACGACGAGCAAGCCTATATAAACGAGATCGTTTCCAATTTGCCCTTGAAGTCAGACCAATGTTCATCAATGGCGCCATAAAGAGCCATGTAAGGTACAGGTTAAGAATCTACAATGCAGTTAGTTTGGTGCGTTTCATGTACGTTGGCAGGTATTACATACAAAATCATATACAAGCAATGGAATACTGGCAATCAGTTGCAAGCCAATAGTGCATTTACCATCCGCCTCCAGGTAAATGTTTCTGTAAATCAACTGCAATGTTATGTTAGTCGACGGTATTTGAAGACAGCATAAATGCATACCATGAGAGCAAAAATAATAATATATGGGCACAACATGGTAAGATGAATTCGATATGATTTCGTCTTGAGGCGGGATGTCTTTACGGCAGTAACCAAGTAGATACGTTCAATCAGCCATGCATAAATGATAATTTTACTACCAGCATAAAAAATATCACAAGCAAGCATGCCCAATGTACAAGAAGTCATGTTGTCTAGGCGAGATATCTTTTAGTTTACGTTGGTTCACAGAAGACCTGCTCAAGACTTACTATTATTTGTAGACACGACAACTGCAGATGTATAGGCGAATGCCCAAGACGCCAAATAGATCATGATGACCATGAATCGACCGTAATTGATAGACCTCAGCGTTTCCCCGTATGTCTTTGAGCCGATGGCAGTAGCTAATACAGTGATACAAAAAAGAGACACCAGTTCGGATATGATTTCGAGGACATCAGGGCCTACAATGCCCAGTTCAATGTTAATTGGGTCTGAAGTTTCGACCATGATAAAAGTGAAAAAGAAGGATAAAGATACACAGCAATACACAGATGAGCCTTCATCTTAAATACTCTTTGGATATCAGGAAAAAAAAAAAAACTTGTCGACAAGAACTCCTTGAATACACACATTCAAACAACAATTACTGTACAACGATACCATTCCAAAATACGTTTAGAGTTTTAAGGAGAAAGAACAAGTTTTTATCGTTTATTGTGCTTTTTTACTTTTTCTTTGATGCTGCTGATTTTTTTTCCTTCTCTTCCATCTTTAATAAGTCCTCTTCGGCCTTCTTGGCTTCCTTTTCACGCTTTTCCTTTGCTTTTTGTTCGTTCTCCTTGGCCTCCTTTGCGTCTGCTTCATCTTGCTTCTTTTTACGTAAAGTCTCTTGCTCCAACATGGCCTTCATGTCTAATTGCATCTGCTTTTGTTTTTCGTGTTCCAACATTTGTGCTGCTGTGCTAAAGATGGTTTGTCCCCATCCGTCTTTGAATGTGTTGGCTTCCATAGCAATCTCTTGTAATTCAGCGGTAATCTCTTGTTCAGCAGCAGTGAACTCGCGCCAGAGATCATCGCCTATACTACCTGTCTTCATCAATTGTTGCAAAGCAGGCTTCTCTTGCTGAACTTGGACTAAACGACGAACAGCCTCCATGGCACGACGTAAGAGTGCAGCACGCAAATGATGTTCAGGAACAGATGGCTCGCAATTTAAGAGAGCAATGTATTCTTCTTTCTGAGTGTTGATAGGAAACCAAGCTTCCATTGATTGAAGCACTGCAAGACGGGGATTAGCTAGCGTTAAGATCAATTTCATTGCGATAATTACTGGTAGCTCTGCGATACACATATGAGAATGCGCTCATGGCAGCAATGCATCCTCCAAGATAGACGGTTGGTAATAACAAAGAACTCATTATAGGGAAGAATGAATAAAGAGTAATAAGAAAAAAAGAGAAAGAGGGAGGAGGGAAATACAATTTTTATTTAATATGAACACTACTGACAAAAGTGATGTATTGATTCATGATTGGCCTAAATACATATATGTGTAAATATACAATCGTTTTGGGTGACTCGTTCAAGCTATAAATCAATCTCCAAGAAGCCATTCCACCATAGCTACTTCCTCCTGTTCATCCCATTCAGAGTCTTGCAAAAACCATTCTTCATCTCCATCTACTTCGCCATGCTCTTCGTCATCGTCGTCACTGCGACAGATGCCATGTTTCTTGGTATCTTCTTTGGCAAAATCGGTTTGAACCCCTTGATCTATCCCAATGGCTCGATGAGGTTGATGCTGAATAATAGGCTTCTTTGGTGATAAAATAGTGGATTTGCGTTCAATAGCAGAGGGGTCCTGCTGCAAATACAAGAATCTCTCTCTTCTGGGCATATGAGACACTCTTTGATGATCATCCAGTGTAGATGCTCTTTCGAACTTCAGCACCTTGTCCAGCACAGCATTGTTGTTGTTTGTAGTGCTTCCGTCTGGGCTTTGTTCATTTGCTTGTTGCTGTTGCTGTTGGCGCAACTGTCGAAGCACGG
This sequence comes from Mucor circinelloides, assembly GCA_037974945.1. Classification (NCBI taxonomy): domain Eukaryota; kingdom Fungi; phylum Mucoromycota; class Mucoromycetes; order Mucorales; family Mucoraceae; genus Mucor; species Mucor circinelloides. Next base: position 530,317 of record JBBNAA010000007.1, on the reverse strand, counting down.
ATCGACGATGAGCAGCAGGCGGAATCACGTTGGTGCTGGTAGTTGTCTCTTCCGACTTGAGTATATCATCCCATTGCTTGATGGAAACACTGACAGAACCTACTGTTGACACCCGTTGTCGCAGTAAAATGTCCTCGTGCATAGATCTTCTTCGATTGCTGCTGATCATGGAAGCACGCTTAGCTACCATACTAGAAGGTCTTTCGGGAGATAAGGTGGCTGCCTTCTTTCTAGGAATAATGCCGTTATTATTAGCAGGTGTATCAGCTGTGGGAGTGATGTCCGAAGCATTTGGAGTTGAGGCAGTAGGCTTGGGTGCAGGAACAGGATCCATTACCAAAGAAGGTTCTTGGTTAGCTGCTTTTTCAGTAGACTCACTGTTATCAAAGCGAACCTGTCTTGGTGCTGCTGGTGCGCTCACTTCGGTATCGTCATTGACGATTTGTTGAGGTTCTTCAGTCAACACTTGGACATCATCCTTAGCAGTTGCATCATTTGACTTTAGGATGGCAGTAGGCAAGGGTTCATCCACTACAACTGCTGCCAATTCTCTTTGTAACTGCTCTTCCTTTAACTTTCGCAGGTTTTCTCGGCTCTTTCTATTGCTCATACTGCTTCTGCGAATCACCATACCGTTTGTGTTCATGACATTAGTATTACTTGTATTATTATTATTGTTGCTATTAGATTTCGAAGGTCGAGGTAATGGTGGTTCTTGAATAGATATAGTGGTTGAATTAGAAGTACTTTTGACAATAGGCGACGGCATGCTGGCTACAGAGGAGACAGTTGATGCGATTGAATCATTGCTACTGTTATTTACAGATGTTGTAGAAGCACTGACATTGGCTGATTTAACGGAAGGCGATCGCTTTGATGCGGTGTTTGCTGTAGGAGGCGATGGCAATTTACCTAATGGTGTGATGGCTGCAGGTTTTGGCGCGGGAGGTGATGACATGACGGGCAATTTGCTGCTGCTATTGCTGCTGGCAATTGAAGGCGGTTTATTATTGAGTGTAGCAGCATTCAGCTTGGGCGATTTTATGCTGCTAGGAGGGTGAATCGAAGGAGGAGCAATAGGGATCGTTCCAGGTAAAGAATCTGAAGACAGCGAAGGGGGAGGTTTGGGCGCGTTTCTGGGATTCTCAAATCTACTGGCATCATTGATAGTAAAGCTCTTTTTACTGAGTGGTGAGGATGGTGTCTGAGGACGAGCATTGATCTTGGGCACTTCAATTGACATCTTGGGTTTGTGATAATCCATTTGTATACCATCTTGCTCATTGTTGTTGCTACTGTTATATGATAGCGAAGACGATGATGGTGATGAAAGCGGCATTGATTGAGATTGAGCAAGCTTTTTGGTTGCTGCTGAGCCATGCTGCTGCTGCTGTGATACCAATGGTGATGATGGCCTTGATGGAAGTGAATTGACCGCAGACAGTCTTGGCGAGGAAGAACTCGTTGAGCGACGCTCCCACGTAGGCTGAGGTGGAGCCAATTCATCCTTATGCTCAATTGATCTCAGTCTGTTTGGTGTAAGCGAGACTTTGACAGTTCCACCTGATTTGATCAAATCATCAAAATTCATAGCATTTGGTGCATCTGGGTCGTAAACCGATAAAGCTGGAGAAGAAGCACGTGGTAGCACATCCCCACTAAAAGAATTTCGATTATTCTTAAATAAATGGAATGTTGATTTTCTGTTGGCGTTGTTGCTGTTATTGAAGCCATTCGTATTCGCTGTAGCGATGCTTGAATAAGACATGGCGGAATGTGGTCGAGCAACTTCAGGAACCCTAGAGGCGGTTGACACTGTGCTTTTGCGCGGATTGTCGTCAAAATAGTCCAAGTCAAGATCGTCAAATGTAATATCTAAGAATGAACCAGTTTCATCTGTGTAACAGTAGTAATTAAGTTTAATGGTCTTCTTCTCGTGAACATACAAAAACTTACTCTGATGGTCCATCGTATAGCTTTTTCTGTTATTCGCTGGCGCTGTGGGATTTGGCAAGTAGGATGTCCTTGCTACATTGGTGTTCAAGAAACCAGCTCTTTTCTACAAGCCCCCCATGTATCCCGCAGTAAGCACACACGATGTCTTTACCACAACCAACAACGTACCTCCATCTTATCCTTCAAATCCATTCTATGAAACACATCACCCAGCTGAATATCATCAATCAAAGCCAAGAACACTTCCTTTACTCTAACATAATCTGTATCCTCATGCTCTGCTGTCATTGCAACTGCTGTTAGCAGGTATTCTGCAATGTGCTCCATGACAGTTGTCACGTAGATGGCCACGATAGGTGAAATAATAACCTTCATATTTGCCTCGTTTCGTTTTTGCCGAATGCTTTGTTGCAGATACATCTGATCGTCTTTATCTGCCAGTGTACAAAACTCGAAGCATTTCTCTCTCAATAGTGGCACAGCCTCATTCAGTGGGAAATCCTTTTCAGCCAAGTTGCGCATGCGTTCATATAAATCATAATCAATACTTTCGGTTTCTGTAAAAGTCTTGACTTCGAGCTCTGCTTCTACAATAGCGTTTTTACCTAGTGTTGACGGCAGCAGACTGACAACGACTGATTTGATTTGAGACAGATCCAGGGATAACGAGCAAGTCAATAAAAGCACGATAAATTCATCCAGGAACTGATTTATAGCTTGCAAGGCATCGGTGGATACTCTGAAGGGCCCAATTTCGGAGATGATGGCATTAGCAGCTCTTTGGCAAATGTAATGCTCATCTGATTTCATGTTTTAACAAGAGAAATAGAGAGAAAGAGAGAAAAAGAAAAGAAAAGAAGATTAGTGTTCAAAACCTTGTGTCGTATACTATTTTAAGGTACCTAATGTCATATTAGTTGTATATTAAAAAGGGGGGAGAGGCGAGGTGGTTGTAGAGGGATTCTAAGCGGGGAATAAGTATGTAAATCGTTATATTAATGAATCTAGAAATTAGAGTTATAGAATAATAGTAGGATCAATGTCTTTTGTCCCTTTCAAAAAGACATGGAAAATTAAATAATAAAAGTAAGAGGGACGAGAAGAAGAGAGAAAGAAAAAATAAATGGCCTTTTCCTTTAGCTTACTGTAGCATCGTTTATCACTGAGTTACAAGTAGACAATATGAATTGTGTAACTTTTTGGATGATTAAACTATTTACCCTTTATTTAAATCACCATTTACTGAAATTATCAGTCCACGAAACATCATTGTTTGAGGCCCTTCTGTTTCGTTGGTACTTTTTCATTGAATGTTGGCAATGTTCCCATTCAAGGTTTCGCTTCAAGCTTTCAGATAGTGGATCTGATGTGGTAGCCGGTGCTGGCGTTGTTGCTGCAGTTGGATTAACAGATGTTGGTGTCAACATCGATGCTTGTACATTGTTGGATCTTGAATGCGAAATGCTGCTGCATTGCTCTGCCTTTATTGATGTCGAGGACATTGACAGTAGATTGGATAAGAGCGATTTTGTAGAGCATGGCTTGTTGGGCTTTTTCTTTTGAAAATCGCACTGGTATGCAAATTCAAGCTCTTCATCGTAGTCATCTTCAAGATCATCTTCTTCCGTTGTACATTCAGCATCCAGTAAATCGAGAACATCGCAATCTTGTGATTTCTTGCTAGCAACCATGCCATTTGGTCTTTCATTGTATCTTGATTCTGAAGGCATCATTTATAATTAACATAAAATGCAAGCAGATAAAACAAAATGTACAGCAAATATAAATTCTCTAAATATATGTGCAATATAGAGAGAAACAATGTCCTCGGAGGAACTTTACTGATAGTATCGGGTGCATTTTTTTTTCTCCATGCATAAACCTTGATCTGCTTCTCGCTTTATTGCGGCATTAATTTTTGGGGCAACTTTTTTTTATGCATTTGTTCATTATCAAAATAATGCAAAGTAGCCAAAGTTCTTCTTCTATGCAATAGTATCATTGCACATCATTTTCGTCGCTTTATTATTAGCAAAGTGCCAGCAAACACACAAAACCAAGGCTTTCTGAGGCCATTTCCCGGGTGAAGAAAAAAAAATAAAAAGTATATGAATATGCTGAAATATTATTCTTATTCTAGATATACTTGCAATTTTGTATAACATTATGCTTCACAATCTACTTACTGGGACGATCGCCAGCAACAAATAAACCGATTGGCATTCCATTTTTTTTTCTCAGAAGTTCAGTGGTAATCGTTGCAGTCAGCCGGAAAATGAGTAACAAACTGTATGGCAACAGGAGTTTTAACACAAGGTTTCAAACATATGGTCAATATCCTAAATCATTGAGATGTTCCATAGTAGCATCATGTTCCGAATACAATTGAGTTATCGTAACTCATGCCGTCCTATAGACTCAACAATAACATAATAAATATATTCAGTTCTAGTTGTCTATATATACCGTTATTCTAAACAGATGATTTCTCTTATATACTTTAACAAAGGATAAAACTTTGCTACAGTATCAAGGCTTATCATAAAAATACCCAAAAATAAAATTGTCATTTCATTCGAGCCATGCTATCAAAAATAAGATGTATTTAATAATAGTAGCTGCATGATGATAGCAAGGGTAAGCAGCTACTCGAATAAGAAATCGCATATACTAAAGTAGCATAATACCAAGGGTATTGCAGTGTGTTATGACATATATATAAATCTTAAAGGTTGCATGCTCAACAATGAAAGCTATTGACAACGCATGCTCCACAAAGTATATTTTGAAATACCGTCTTTGATCCACCAGATCAAGAACCAAATAACCCAACATTTATATTCAAAATAATGGAATCACTAACAGTTGATAAATAACCACCAGATAAGATATATAAACCAAATAGTATAAATGCAGATGTAGAATATACCGTTACAGTTTATTGCACATTATCCTAATTTTGAATAAAGAAGAATTTTAACAATATTCTGTCTATAATGGAGTAGCGCCTGTAATGGAGTACCGCCTGTAATGGAATAGCGCCCTCAAAGCAATTTTATTGAAATACAAAAGTTCGCCAAATACCGCTCATGAGCATTCATGCTATCTGAATCAAATAATGAACCTTTTAAATGTATTATACACAAATAACCTCTAACAGTACTAAAGTGAAGAAACATCCTTATCACCCACATCGTGTGAATGAATCACTCTTGATTGCAGTGTATCCATTCCCACTAATGTTGTTTGTCATAAGTTTATGTTCTCTTTATCCAATTCAAAGTAGTAAAACCAAATCAATAACAACATATTCGAATTCGTCAACTATGCCCAGATGCCGTAGTTGTACAGCATCCTACAAAAGGAACATCTTCTATTTAATAACAGAAAATCACACGTTAAACTACTACACAAGGTTGCATTGATTCATGCTATGACGATAGCACATCAAAGCCCAATCATCAAGGCTACTACGCAGATCTACCTTTCTGGCCAATGCTCTACAGAAATTAGCCCTTAAATCAAAGACATCAATAACAACCGCTGAATTTCCCAATAGCACCGCCTATTCCTCTCTGTTGTGCCAAAATCGCCACAACTGTCTATATAAGATTAAGGCACTCTTTGATAGGTAATTATTCCAAATATAATGGAATATGCTACTAGGTTACATCTCAGTTGATGGGCAGATTCAGCTGCAAGTGAATAACATTTGTTACTGTCTTGTGTGATGACTCATAAATCTAGTATAAATAGCCCTTTAATTTCATTAATAAACTTCAGTATATTTGCGTCTTGTTCAATTACTATACTATCTTTCGCTGTGCTGGTTATTGTATACGCTGGCTCAGCACTCTCTATCAGACTCAAGTTACGAACTAATGCTCAATTGTTATAATAAATACTCTTCATTTTATACTCTCATCCAGAAATCTTCAGTTTCATTTTGACAACCAAATAAAATACAGTTGATTTTAATTGTATATTTTACTGTTTTGCTTTTATAATTTCTTTGTGAAATCCGCTTTATCTCTGATTTCATTGCCCTGCTGTCTGCTTTTTTTTTACAGTTATTTTACTGCAAGAGCTTTATAATTTACGACAGGGGCATATTTAAAAGCTTTCTGGTGTCCGCAACGCCAACAAGTTTGCTTTACACAATAAGCATACAAGATTTTAGTCAAACTTCAAATTTTCATGCTGTTTATTGAATTTTACATGTTCTTTCGCATAGCGTAATGTCTAGATCTCTTAAATCAATGAAAACAAGGCATGAAACAGCCCAAAAACGTAGAAAAGCTATATCTATTTATTACCTCTATATACATAAAAACCTAGAAAAATTTTGCAAGGGCTCTCCTCTGCAACGATGTTAGGCGGAATTTGAAGTACTACCCAAAAATGCAATTAGGTAGTATTTCAATTAGACCACCCCTCAGGTGCCAGAGCGTGCCTTACTACACCCCTAACATGAGGAATTATGTTTATTAAGACCCTCAACTGTCGCTAAGTAAGTAGAACAACAATTAAGTTTGGACCAGCCTATCTAATCCTAGCCTCGGAATCTTGTTATTGTTGAGCTTCAGTGATAGGCACATCCACTCAACGTAAAAAAAAAGGTATGCTTCACAGAAACATAGAAAGAAAGAAAAATAGTGAGGGTAATAACATTACATGCCGATGAAAATTAAAAAAAAATGAGGGCAAGAAGCCAAGAAAAAAAGGGGAAGAAAAAGAAGCTAATAAAAATGTATAACTTGTATCTACTATAATATTGCTCTGGCTGTTGTTCTCCATAGAAAAAAATAACTTGATGGATCTCTTGCCACATCCAGTAGTGTCCATGTTCATTCCCTTTCGTCTGCCTATACATAGTCAAAATGATATAATTAGTGTTGTATTCTTCAATCAACAACGCCATCATATGATATACATACCTTAACAACTGTCAGCAGTTCTGGTTGCATCCAGTATTATCCAGCATTATTAATTATCCATTAGTCGCCGTGACCTTATACTTGTTGCCTACACATCACATCAAAATAATACAATACTAGTCAGTAATGTATCCAGCAATCTACGTCATTTATACTTACTTGATGAACAATCCAGAACAGATTCTGCATCATCTAATAATGTCGTTGAGCACCACCTTGTGCTTGTTGCCAATACTCTATTAAATTAGCATAATAATCAGTATGGTATTATTCCTATTGAACAACAGATGCCATTGAGACTAACCTGATCCACTGAGCTAGAGAAACGTAGTAGCACTACAAATGACTTACAGGCAGCACCAATCAGAGAGTAGTATTATAGCCGATGCCTTGCAGATAGCACCAAGAATGACTTGCAGATAGCACCAAAGCAGACAGAAAAGCACCAAAGATAACTTGTAGATATCACCAAAGTAGAGAGAAAAAGCACCGTAGATAACTTGTAGATAACACCAAAGCAGAGAGAAAAAGCACCGTAGATAACTTGTAGATAACACCAAAGCAGAGAGAAAAAGCACCATAGATGACTTGCAGATAACACCAAACCTGACTGGAACCGCACTAGAGGTTTTGCTTGAACTGTGAATAGTAGACTGAACCTTTTCCTAGAAAATAAGCGAGAATTCAGTTAGTTTCGATTCAATAAAAAGTGATAACCAATGGTACGTACCGCATTTTGAAAAGGCAATTGGTAAGACTTGAGAGAAGTAGTAATGGCAGCGGTAATAAGTCGAAGCAGTCTTAACTAGTAGTTGCGTTGTTCACTTTTGTTTCGAAGCGGCGGTCGGCAGCAGCTATTCTAGTCAACAAAAAAAAAGAACAATTAATTAATAGTAGCCTTAGACAATGGATACAACAACAGTAAGTACACCCACCTGGATATGCTAGCAACAATCACAGGATTGATGTCCTTTCTTCTTCTGCTATCGCCTTCAGTAATAAGATGATGAATAGTAGGTTTAGCTGTAAAAGTAGTATTAAAAACGGGGGTATGAAAAAAAAAGGAAAACGGGGGAATGGGGGAATGGGGGAAAGAATTGCGAACTCGACGTCACGGGTGTTCTGGGTATTATAGGCTAGCCGACATCAAACTGAAATTAAAACACTATTGTTATCAACGAGGGTCTTCTGTTCATCTTGAAACAACCTGTCATGGCCTAAACTTGGCAATTGTTAATAACAATAATAAAAAAAAGTTATTCAAGTATATATCAAACTTGTGTTGTAGAATTTAAAGGCACATCCAAGGTGGTGGTGGTGGATAAGAAAAGATCCATCATGTAACTCACTTTCCTCATAATTCATTATTGTCTACTCATCACCATTAATTATTCATTCCCCAACATTCAACCTGAAGCCATTGCTACCGATCGGGATCACGCAGTAAGAAACGCAGCTATGGCAGTATTTCCAGCTTCAGGCAACACTATCTGTCTATGGCATTTGATTAATAAGAACGTTTACGAAAATTGTGGAAAGCTCTTTGATAGAAAGGCCGACTACAACACATTTGAAGCGTCAGTTTTTGATTTGCAAAAGTGTATGAATGAAGATGCAATCAGCGACGGTGTTCTACAAGTATACAAGCTCTGCGACGACTACTCTAATAATGCGGAAAAAGCGAAAAAGTACATAGATGCAATTTTGAAGGAGAAAGAATATTGGATCCAGCTTTATACAAACAACTATACCCACATGAATACAATCACAACATGCCGCTTTAAAAAACAACATGAAGGCAATTTATTCCATCGAGAGAGCATTCAATATATTTGACAACACCATACAAGGACAATACATTGATATAATAATGGCTCAGATAGGCAGAGAAAAGATCCAACGTATATATTTTGTGAATGATACAAAACAATTTGACAAACTTACAGGAGAGGTATGTTAAATCTGCTGTCTCTCGAAAAGCTATTGTATTCTAAAGCTTGTGTAGGTATCACATTTTGTGATCGACGTTATCAAAAACCAAATTACTACGTACTATAACAAAAAACTGGGCCTTGAACCGAAGAAGGAGTATACTCAGTTCTATAAGAATGTCTTTAAGTTGCCATCATGTAGACACCTGTTCGACCCCGAAGATCTCAAAACCGCAATCCCTTTGTCTCTGGTGGGTGAGAGATGACTGCTTTGCAAGGACGCAACCTCCAGACCAGATTAACAAGAAGTAGCAAGCCAGACTATGTGTCCTGCAGACATCAACGATATCAGAGGAAACCTTGTTCAAGTATTGTACGGCATAGAACAAGCCATCATGTCTCTTGACGGCGGTGCATCTATTAAATACATCAATGAATTACGAAAATGAAACACAGACATCATGAAAAGTGGGAGGATCGAACCGTTAAAACCTTTGCGAAAGTTGACAAAATCTGAAGCAAGAAAGAAGAATCGTATTCCGTTGAAAATGGAAAAGTGGCTCAAAAGATTCGGGACAGTAAAGATGAAAAGATATCAATGCTAGAGACAAAATTGAACTTTTTGAACGAAACAAACAAGCCAATAATAGTAGAATTACCTGAAGGAGTCCATAGAAGTCTACCCAAATTTATGTTACCGTACGTGAGGTCATGGCGTGATGTTGGAAGAGACGGCAACTGTGGCTTCCGAGCTTGTGCTCTAGCTATTGGAGAAAAGCAGAAGATCTGGCCAGACATTAGACAAAACCTACTGAAGCTGTTAGACAAGAAGGGAGACTATTACAAGAACACTCACCTGTATCAGTGCCAAGAGGAAGTTGATAGGCTTCGATATTCCCTGCAATGGAGTGAAGGTAGCTGTACATACGAAAAATACATGCTGATGCCCCAAACTGGTGCTCTCATCGCAGACTATTATTGCCGTCCTGTATTCTTCTTTTCTTCCATTGCATGCTTTACATTCCTGCCAAACTGTAAGCCAAATGGGCAGTCGCCAATTGGGATCCATTTAGAGGAGACTATGATCGATGAAGAGATATTACAAGATGATGGTGCCATCTGGTCATTACACAGCCATCAGCTTTGAAGAAACCTCGCCGGTGCCTGCAGTAGTAAGTAACTGCAAATTCACAAAGGAGTGGCGGTTCTTGCTTGGAGACCGAGTCGCAGAATGGAAGAGGTTAATGACGATCGAGAACAAGCCAACTAGGGTCCCAAGGAAGCAAAACAAGGATGAGCAAATTTTAATCGATCTGAAGGACGATATTGACAATATGAAAGACAGTGAAAAGAACGTGAGCCAAGAAACGAAGAAGCGCAACCAGAAGCCGATCACCCGGAAGAAACCACAGGAAACAGCAAGAAACAAAAGACGCAAGAATGACTTGGAGGATGATAGCTTGGGGTCTGATTACAGCATGGAGCATGAGAGTGATTCTAATAGCGACTACAGCTTTAACGGGGAACCTATGGGAGATCGTGACTTCACCGAAGAAAAATTCAAGAAGCTCATGGAGAAGAAAGTTTATTTACCTGTTGTACCCAAGGAACTAAGGCCCCGAAGACTACGATGTACGGAATGCAAGGCTAACATTACCAACCTGCCAATGTCTGAGGATCTTATAAAGCAACACAAGTACTTATACAAAAAAAACTTCGGAGCTGGGTACTCAAATTGATACAAGAGGAACAATAAAAGAAAAAAAATTACGCAATCATGGAATATACGGTTCATTACTTTTCAATATTATCTAATGCTTTTTATAACTGGATTAGATACGTTAATAAGATTGTATCAAATAGCTACATAATTATCTTGACAGCTTTCCATCATAAACAAGTAGCAGAGCAAGATACGACTGAATGTCAACATAAATTTATAAATTCTTCAGTTTTCAAAAGTTTGCCATTTTTTAATAATTTAAAAAAAAAAAGATTAAAAAATTAATAATAGCAGAGCTTTGCCGGAGAGATTGCTACTAGTTGCTCAAATTCCGGCAAAAATAAAAAAATGGCTAAATAAGAAAAACATGGGCTTAAAAAAAATGGCTAAATAACCACCCCGAGCTATCCCTTTACCGAAATATCAAAATTTAGTTTATCTAGCTTTTGACCCCGAAAATAAAGACTTTTACTATGATGTTTATAATATCAAATGATTTCTAGCAATTAGGTGCAGTATCTGAAAGCTTATTTATGGTATGTTTATATACAAAATTTTGACATTTTGTCGATAAAGTGTTTTTCAGGTACGCAAGTTTTGCTCGATATTCTTGGTCAAAAAGTATTATGTTGTTAGTATTATTAGATGCGCAACTAAAAGCTGCATATAAAACTACTATAAAGTAGGGCGAGGTAGTTTCAATCTCTATAGATGAATTCGAGAAAAACAAAACTTTTTGTCAAATAAAAGCATTTTTGAGCAAAAGTTTTGGATTTGCAAGAAATAATTAAAACTCCTTTATCACTGCCAAATGTATTATTTTTTAAGGAAGCTATGTAATGATCAACTTTAACTTAGTGCAAGTCTAATATTGTGCAAATCAGATTATGGCCATAAGCAAACCCACAATTTGTCAACTCAAGGCTTTATGCGCCCTTTAACTAGATTTAAGCAAGTATGTAAAAGCAGACAGTCTACAACGCGTCTATAAACAAGTGTCCTAGTGGGGTTTCCTGGCCCAAAGTAGGAAAAAACATCAGAAGAGAGGTATAAAAGGCCTCTATAAAACTACTATCTTTTTGCCAAATATTTGGATCCATTATTATATTTTACAATAATACAGTCGAATTAAACAGGTGGTGCAAGGTTTTTTCTTTTTCTTTTTTTTTCTTTCTTTCATATCATAACCAACTAGCATTGTGCTTTTATCAAACATAATAGTCTCTAAGGTTGTTATGTTTGCGTAATTCGCACAGTATACATATATGGCTTTAATCCATGCATTGGAAGCTGATATTTAGCAGAATTACTCTGCAATAATAACCTTGCTGTCCAAAATGCAGCATCATTGTACAATAGCCTTTAACAAAGCTGTCCTGCTCCCTCTATCACCCACATAATGTAATATTAGCTTTGGCTATTTACACTTTTTATTATTCAGCTTTCAATTGTGAAAAAGAAGTCCCTTTTAAAACAAGAAATACGTTGATGTCCATCTTTGTTACTACAAATTATACAAGAGATCACACAAAAGAAGAGGCCCGCTGACTATAACAAAGCAATCTTTTTCCTGTTGTTATTACATATCCAGCCTGGAATTCCTGAAATGGAAGAATCTATACATTGCACCGTTGTTGATTATTGCTGCCCACAGAACTTCTTCACATCCTACATATCATCCTACTATACGAAGATCCTACTACTGTGGAATTTATAGCTTGATATAAGCAGAAATTCACGGAAAAAAAGAATAAAAAACAATAAGTCAGCTTGATAAAGGTATAGGTTTATTATCAAACTGACAAGTGTAAAATAGACAGAAGAATCTCTACTACAGTAGCCAGGTAGATGATCCTTCTTATTATATATTCTAACAATGGATAAAAGTTCTACTATGAAGGATTGACATACAATATACAGTCAATTCAGATTAATTAACATAGCGATTCATGCTAAGAGAAATCTCAGTGAACTAAACATTTCTTAGCTCATCTAGATGAATGAATAGACTCTTATCCTCCGAAGTACCCCAATCTGTCCTTTTTATGAGGATCACTAATATCGATCTAGTAGTAGCATGTATCCTATAGGTACAGTCTCTTGGTCTATATCAGTAGCATGTGTCTGAGTGAATATCATTGTTCTGTATATATCTTAGCACATATCTAGATATATGGCATGTCTATAGCATGTCACTATGTGCATGTCTATAACATAACATATATTGTACAAGTCTGTAGTACATAATGTATCTGTAGCTAGTATCAACACTGGGCAGAAATTGGGATTTTACCGAGTTAGAATGAGGTAAAATATCTGGTAAAAGGTCGTAGAAATTGAGCCTCAAATGCTGTCCGAAAATTTACAGCTTTTAATTTCCATGGCCAATTATTACATTAGATTTACTATTGAAAATGCGATAAACTGTGGTCCCTTATGGATATTGTAGAGGTTTAAATGTCGGTTGTTTACTGCGCATCAGGGCATTGAATATTTCTTTGAGGGGATGTTCGTGGTAATGATTACTACCAACATTTATACTGGTTGTATTTTGGTATATTAAGCATGTGGTGTTTTATAGGGCAATGCGTGAAATGTACTACGGAAATTATGCTGCTTCTTATGATATTTAGTTGTTGCCAAGGTAATGGTCTTTGTTGTTATATTTTATTAGTCAACAGGTAGACAGCAATCATATAACAGCATTTCCTCTTCTTTTTGATTTGAATTGAGATTATAGCGCCATCCATGCTAATGGTGCCACCTATAGCCTATGTTGTATATACGGTATAAATCTGTATTATTGTACATCTAATTAACAAATGCACATAGTAGTAGTAGTTTATATCAAAATATCGTAACTGGATGAACTGTGTACGGAATGCAAATCATAGTGGATGTATTTCATACTGGCTTTACACAATAAGCATACAAGATTTCAGTCAAACTTCAAACTTTCAAATTTACAGGCTGTTTACAGAATTTTACATGTACTTTCGCATAGTGTAATGTTCAAATCACTTCAAGCAATGAAAACAAGGCATGAAACAGCCCAAAAACGTAGAAAAGCTATATCTATTTATTACCTCTATATACATAAAAACCTAGAAAAATTTTGCAAGGGCTCTCCTCTGCAACGATGTTAGGCGGAATTTGAAGCACTACCCAAAAATGCAATTAGGTAGCATTTCAATTAGACCACCCCTCAGGTGCCAGAGCGTGCCTTACTACACCCCTAACGTGAGGAATTATGTATATTAAGACCCTCAACTGTCGCTAAGTACAGTAAGTAGAATCAACAATTAAGTTTGGACCAGCCTATCTAATCCTAGCCTCGGAATCTTGTTATTGTTGAGCTTCAGTGATAGGCACATCCACTCAACGTAAAAAAAAAGGTATGCTTCAAAGAAACATAGAAAGAAAAGAAAATAGTGAGGGTAATAACGTTGCATGCAGGTGAAAATTAAAAGAAATAAGGGCCAAAAGCCAAAGAAAAAAGAGAGTTAAGGCAAATAATAAGGGGAGAAAAATAAACAACAATCAAAAATGAATAATAATGGGTTGTATCTACAACTATTGCTATGGTTGTTCTCGACAAAAATAATAATAACTTGACTAATATCTTGCAGCAGCATCATCCAGTAGTAGTAGTGTCCATGGTCATTGCTATACTCTTGCCTATAAAAGATAGTCAAAATAATATAATTAGTATCGCATTCTACCTCAATCAACGCCATCATATTATATACAGTACTTATCTAATCGACTGTTATCAGTTCCGGTTGCATCCAGTAGTATCGAGCATTAATCATCCATTAGTCGTCGTGACCTTATACTTGTTGCCTACACATCACATCAAAATAATACAATACTAGTCAGTAATGTATCCAGCAATCTACGTCATTTATACTTACTTGCTGAACAATCCACAACAGGTTCTGCATCATCTAATAATGTCGTTGAGCACCACCTTGTGCTTGTTGTTGCCAATATTCTATTAAATTAGCATCATAATCAGTATGGTATTCCTATTGAGCAACAGATGCCATTGAGACTAACCTGATCCACTGAGCTGGAGAAACGTAGTAGCACTACAAATGACTTACAGGCGGCACCAATCCGAGAGTAGTATTATAGCCGATGCCTTGCAGATAGCACCAAAGATGACTTAAAGATAACACCAAAGTAGAGAGAAAAAGAACCATAAATGACTTGCAGATAACACCAGACCAGAGAGATAAAGCACCATAGATGACTTGCAGATAACATCAGACCAAAGATACACTGTACCAAAGATGACTTGCAGATAACACCAAACCTGACTGGAACCACACTAGAGGTTTTGCTTGAACTGTGAATAGTAGACTGAACCTTTTCCTAGAAAATAAGCGAGAGTTCAGTTAGTTGCGATTCAATAAAAAGTAATAACCGATGGTACGTACCGCATTTTGAAAAGGCAATTGGTAAGACTTGAGAGAAGTGGTACTGGCAGCGGTAATAAGTCGAAGCAGTGCTAACTAGTAGTTGCGTTGTTCACTTTGTTTTCGAAGCGGCGGTCGGCAGCAGCTATTCTAGTCAACAGAAAAAAACTAATAATTAATAGTACAGTAGTCTTAGACAATGGATACAACAACAGTAAGTACACCCACCTGGATATGCTAGCAACAATCACAGGATTGATGTACTTTCTTCTTCTGCTATCGCCTTCAGTAATAAGATGATCAATAGTAAGTTTAGCTGTAAAAGTAGTATTAAAAACGAGGGTATGAAAAAAAAGGAAAACGGGGGAATGAGGAAATGGGGGAAAGAATTGCGAACTCGACGTCACGGGTGTTCTGGGTATTATAGGCTAGCCGACATCAAACTGACATTGAACCCCCTATTGTTTGGAATGAGTACCGAAGCATTCTGAGGACTATCATGACCACCTAAACCTTGAAATTTTTGATAATAAACATGCATGTTGCATCCAGCGGGATACTTGAGTTAGAATAACTCAGTTATAATCGGATCACGATACTTCATTTGATGCTAGTAGATCTTTTGATAGAGTCTCAAGATAAAGAACAAGCTACTTATTAGTTGTTTGAGAACATTTTAAATGGTCTGTGCTGAATAAGAGATTTGGGACGATTGCGGCATGGTTGAGACAATGCCTGACTCAACCTAAATTCTATATCAGACCATTGTTCCCGATAAAATGCTGTGTTTTAAATATCCATCTTTGACACTTGTCAAACATCAGGTCATTAAACAATAAGATAGATTGATTTATTAACTTAGCGATTATGATTTAATATAAAAGGTGTGCTTATTTCAATTAATAAATAGGTTATAATTTGTAGCTTATAAAAAGTGTTCAATATTAGAAAAACAAGAAAATACTTATTTGATTAATATCAGACACGAAAACTAAAGATTTATTGATGAAGACGAAATCTATCCTATTTATACTAATTCTGAATATCAAAAGAATAATTTATTTTGTGCCACATTCATCACATCTGATGAACCTTGGCATCTTAGTAACTGAGATACATCTTTAATCGTCATAGCTTATTCCATGTTGTTCCTTAACACAGACGTCTTTACCCATCAAGAGTACCTTAATCTTCACGGACAGTTGTGGCGATTCAGGCACAACAGTGTGCCTATTTCAGCTAATAAATTGTTAGTTTTTTTCGTGTCTGGCTTAATTTTACAAGTCTTTATTTTACTTTTATATTATCGCTACTTGTATCTTTTCCCTGGATACAACAAACAATCGCTGAATATTGCAATAACACAACCTATTGCTCTTTATCAGACTCATATTACTACGAACTGATGCTCAATTGTTATTATAAATATTCTTTTTTGCTCTAATCCAGGAATCTTCAGTTTTTTTAACACCGAAATAAAGTACAGTTAATTTTAATTGTATTTATCATTTTGCTTTTTTATCTTATTTTTTCTGTGGAATCTATTTAAACCCTGATTTCACTGCACTGCAGTATTATGAATCTGTATCGTACATTTAAGCCCGTTCACATAATACTTTATTTTATATAAATTATGATGGTAATTCGATGAACTGCGTTCATAATACAGATTATAGTGAACGTATTATGTCTGAGAAGTAACATCTTCCAATTATAGCTCAGTCATTCCAACTCAAGTTTTCCGCTGGACTCAACAAAAATACATGTCTTTCAGTTATTTGATAAGGAGAACGTCCATTACATGTTTTTGACTTCTATATTACATTGCAGCTAACGTAGAGCTATCCAATGGCCTTTTTTTTTGTCTAAATTGGACAAGCCGCTATAAAGATATTGCCTAACAATCCTACTCAGGGAAAGCTCTTGATTTTGCCAATTTTGAGCCAATAAACGCAGGGTCTCAAAGCCTATCTGAGTTTTTTGGTTCGATAAACTTTGTTCCTTTCTCCATGTAGGTTCCAGCTAAAACTTCAAAAAATAAGAGCTCAAACAATAGGAAAGGTTTTGCTTTACCATAATGACTAGTATTACAAGCTATGTTATGTAGACAGAGATAGAGATATTGTTGAAAAACCACCGAGACTTGACGAAAAACGTTTCGTCTGTTTAAAATATCCAGTGTTGACCAAAAAACAAGACAAGATTAATATCATTCGATGCGCCTTTTAATTTTATAAAACAAGTCTGATATATAGTTGACTGCATTGTTGTATCCTGAGAAAAGATACAAGTAGCGATAATATAAAAGGTAATAAAGACTTGTAAAATAAGCCAGATACGAAAACTAAAGATTTATTAATTGAATTAAGCACACCTCTTATATTAAATCATAATCGCTAAGTCAATAAATCAATCTATCTTATTGTTTAATGACCTGATGTTTGACAAGTGTCAAATATGGATATTTACAACACAGCATTTTATCGGGAACAATGGTCTGATATAGAATTTAGGTTGAGTCAGGCATTGTCTCAAACATGCCGTAATCTTCCCAAATATCTTAGTATTAAGCACAGACCATTTAAAATGTTCTCAAACAACTAATCAGCTTGTTCCTTATCCTGAGACTCTATCAAAAGATCTAGTAGCATCAAATAAAGTATCATCATGATCGGATTACAATTGAGTTATTCTAACTCAATTATCCCGCTGGACGCAACAAAAATATCCTTCAGTGTATTGAATAGCATCGATTGAGATGTCTAATATAGGCATTATTCAGTTCTCTCTTGCTTAATCTGGCACACCACATTGTTTAATAATAATGGGAAAAGGAATGTCCTTATCAGAGTTGGACAGAACAACAGGCGGATACAAGTGAGTTTCGCGAATGTTGTCTTCTGTCACTGCTATCAAAATAATATGGGTGCTGCGGAAGTTCTGCAACATGGCGTTGATATTTGTTTTGAATACCTTAATTACTGCATTGTAATGATGGCTTTTTATAGTGGCTTCATCATCATCCACCTTTCTCTTCTTCTGCTTTCTCTTCGAAGCGATCTCTCTGTCCTTGAAAGAGTCTCTTTCTTCTTGAGTCAAGCTTTGCCACTCCATAGCTAAGCGAGAAGCGCCGGCAAACTTGCCAGCTCCTCGAAGAAGGTTGTCACTAGCATCTTGAGTTTGCTGTTGCATAGCTACAAATTTTTGCCAGCTAGTCAACTCACGAGGGGGGGCAAATGTCGTCGTTTTTGGCGCAACAAATGCCAGAGGGAGCTCTTCAATGTCATCATGGCAGATATGCCCAGCAACGAGTCGATTGAGCAATGCTCTTGGAACAGAGATATTGCCTTGGCAAAAGTTATCGATCTGGACAGTAATGTCGGCAAACAATTTCTGCAATTCAGGTGATTGCTCATTTGAACTAGGAGTAAATCTCAAGTTGTTATTGTTGTTGTTGTTTTCTTGCTGCATGTTGAGTGTCGCGTAAAAGGTAAAAGATAAAAGATAAATAAGAGAACAAGTAAGAAACAAAGATTAGGTTTCCTTCCTTACCTAAAAGGAACTGATTCTTCTCGATCATTTCATCTACTGCGTCCAACAGTTTGTAAATCATAAAACGTCGAATGCCTCGAGTGGCTCCGTAGATGATGCGAGCTTTAGCCAGAATTCTGTTCAATCGCTTTTGCAGGTTTTGATTGCGCTGGTACCTTATTTTCTTCTCTGCCTTACTTTCTGCTTTCTTCAATAACCCTCTGGCTCTTCTTTTCTTTCCAACGCCAAGAAAGGAGGGAGATATCGTTGCGGCTTCAGTGTTGACATCCAACGAGGGGGAGAGTGCATCAGTCGTATCAACGTCAGAAGTACAGCCCGAAATTAAAGCAGCAACGAGAACAGGAGGCAGAGGAAGAGCAGAGGTAGGTGGGGAAATGGGGTCAGGCTGAGGTGTTTGCTGTTGTTCTTGGGACATTTTTATCAATAAAATTTTAAGAGGGAGAAAGTGAAGCAAATGAACCTACTTTCCTTGATATACACTAATTCTATTGATAGTCGTAATTCATTTAGTCTTTGGTAGTACGTGAGGAGCAAAGCGATCAATAAAATTTGTGTCGCCCAAAAAGAAGCTCACGTTAGGTAGGTCAAGTACAAAAGGATATAGGCCCATCAAAGATACTTAACAAAGATTACTACTGCTCGTTCTCTGACCCCAACCTAATAATTGTCGCTATAGCAGAAATACCTCCAGTGTGCCTAATAGACTACCCGCAAACTTAGCGGTGATGAGAACAGTTTTGAATGTGAAAGACCCACCTTGTCTGACAGTAAGAATGACAGCGCTAGGACTAAACGAAGTAGTATCATGATCCGATTATAATTGAGTTATTCTAACTCGACTATCCCGCTGGACGACGCAACAATTTCATCAATTCTGAGCAGGTACTACTGTAGTAGCAAAAGTCGTTAGATTGATATATCAATGCTGTATGTATATATACTAATAGCTGTTTTGGGTGCTTTGCTTGACTAGGGAGTGTTGAATTTGTGTTTATGATAGACAATATGAAGAAGTAAGAAGGGGAAGTGTTTAAATGGATTTTCCTCTATGCTTTATTAAGTAAGTAGATGTTGCTTAGTGCTTGACTTTTGTGTCTCTTTTAATTTTCTATACGATGGTATTATGGTTATTATTATTAGTATTTCAAAAACTATGTCGGGTAGTGCCTGCTTGAGGCCAATTAAAGTACATGACTTTGAGTTATTTCATGAAGGGAACGTCTATTATACGTTTTTGATTTTTAGATTAGGTTGGAGCTAATGTAGAGTTATCGAATGGTCTTTGTTTTGATCAAATCTGATCAGTACTGGCAGAGATATCGCAGAAAAACCTTGTCGAGGGAAATTTGGATGAGAATGGCCAATTTTCCCTTACCCTCACATGTTAAAAAAATTAGCTGACAATTTTTTAGTCAGACGTTTTTGCTCATTTCTCCACGTAGGATAAAGCTAGAACTTCCAGTAAGAGCTCAAATGATAGAAAATTGTTTGCGTTGCAATAATCATTCATGTTACAAGTAGGTTTATTTTGACAGAAATGGAGATATTATTGAAAAAGCATCAAAATTTGACAAAAAATATTCTGTCGCTTTGAAACGCCTAGCGTTGATCAAACCAGACAAGATTAATACCGTTCGATGCGCCTTTTAATTCTGCACAAGTTTAATATATACTTGAGTAGGTGTTTCTTACCAGCAACTGTCAAGTTTAGGTCATTACAAATCTCTGGATGCATACATCCTCATTTTAAACCGTAGGGGTTTCAATCTCAGTTCAATGTCAGCAACTGTGCCTGGAGAAAGCTTCTCAATGTATCATTCTTTTTGAATTGGGAGCGTGGCATAACGCACATAATAAGTTGCTAATCTATTGTTACAGAGGGATAATTTACTTGTTAACGAGTGTTGTTTTCAAGACTAGGTGATTGTAACTTACTTTTTCTTGTTTCGTTTATGCATACCAAAATGAGGCACGCATCTACTCCCAGCTAAATTGTGCACTCTCCAATGTCCATTATCTCGACAACAAGGCATTTCTAATACCATGTCCTCAGCTTAAAGTTGCCTCATTTTCATAGTACTACAATAGTTTCCAGCTATCTCATATTGTGTATGGGATCATATATCTGGTCATGGATGTTGAAAACGATTTTCAATTTTGGACTTTTGGACTTTTGGACGATTGAAGGTCCAAAATTTAAAACGTAATGGTATAGACTTGAAACTTACAGGTTATTATGACCATTTTTTGCGTAGAACGCGAAACTGCAATTGAAATTTCTGTAGCTATTCTCGTTGTTGAGAAATCCATGATTTCATGATTTGATCAATTCTGAGCAGATACTACTAGGACAAGTCAATAGATTGATATATCAATGCCGGATGTATGTATAGTCAAAGTTGTTTGTGGTACTTTGTTTGACTGGGAAGTGTTAGATTTGTGTTTGTAATAGATGATTTGAAGCAGTAATAAGGGAAAATGTGAAAAACGAACGAACTTTGGATGAATATTTCTCTATGATTTACTAAGTAAGTCAATGTTGCGTAGTGCTTGACTTTTGTTTCGTTTTCAATTCTCTATACGAAGGTATTATGGTTATTATTAGTATTTTCAAAAATATGTCGGGTAGTGCCTGCTTGAGGCAATCAAAAGTAGATGATTTTGAGTTATTACATGAAGGGAACGCCTATTAAGTGTTTTTGGCTTTTAGATTATGTTGGGGCTAATGTAAAGTTATCGAATGGTCTTTGTTTTGTTCAAATCTGATCAGTATCGGTAGAGATATTGGCAAAAGTTGTGTCCTTGGAAAATCGGCCATCTTTGACCAAATTTGGCTTACCCTTACAGGCAAGAAAATTAGCTGATGATTTTTTAGTCAGACGTTTTTGCTCATTTCTCCACGTAGAGTCAAGCTAGAGCCTCAAGTAAAGGCTCAAACGATAGAAAATTGTTTGCGTTACAATAGGGACTAGTATTGCAAGCAACTTTTTGTTGATATAGCTCGAGATATTATCGAAAAACCACCAAAATTTGACCAAAAACATTTTGTCTGTTTAAGACGTCTATTGCTGGTCAAACCAGACAAGATTAGTACTGTTCGATGCGCCTTTTAATTCTGCACAAGTTTAATATATACTTGAACAAGTGTTGATTATCAACTACTACCAAGTTTAGGTCATCAAGGATTTTATGATGAATGAGGCCCAATTCGAAATAATAGGGATTTCAACCTCAGTTTGATATCAGTTACCCTATATCCAGAGCACACTCGTGACGTCAAGTTTGCAACTTTTTTTTTCTTTCCCATTCCCCCGTTTTTCTTTTTTCATACCCCCGTTTTTAATACTACTTTTACTGCCAAACCTATTATTCATCTTGTTATCGAAGGCAATAGCAGAAAGGTCATCAAGCCTATGATTGTTGTTAGTTGCTAGCATATAGAGGTGAGTGTATTTACTGTATCGATTGTCCAAGTCTATTATTAATTAATTATTCTTTTCTTTGTTGACTAGAATAGCTACCGACGACTACTGCTTCAAAACAAAAGAAGAGAACAACGCAACAACTGGTGAACACTACTGCTTCGACTTCTTACGTTGTTATTGCCACCACAACACCACCACCACCGCTTCTCTGAATACGACGGTATGTACCATTAGTTATTATTTTTCATTGAAACGTAACTAAAAGAATTCTCACTTATTTTTAGGAAATGGTTTTTTTTATCCTAAACTCCAGCAGCAAGACCTCTGGTGCTATTTCTCGCAGCTTTGCCACTCTCTGCAGCATGTCATTTGCAATGCTGTTTTTGCCTGGTTTAGTGCTGTCAGCAAGTCATTTGTATTGCTACGTTGTTTCTCGACGAGTTCAATAGATCATCAGGTTAGTCTCAATTGTGTCTGGCGTTCAGTGATATCTTACTGATTACACAAACTTGACAGAATATAGGCAGCAAGAAGCACAACAAGAAGGTGGTGTTCCAGAATACTAGATGCAGAACCTGTTGTGAATTGTTCATCAAGTAAGTATAAATGACGTAGATTGTAGGATACATTACTGACTACTATTACTGTTGTATCATTTAGATGTTATATGTTGGCAACAAGTAGAAGGTCACGACGATGACTAATGGATGATTAATGCTCGATACTACTGGATGCAACCGGAACTGATAACAGTCGATTAGGTAAGTACTGTATATAATATGATGGCGTTGATTGAGGTAGAATGCGATACTAATTATATTATTTTGACTATCTTTTATAGGCAAGAGTATAGCAATGACCATGGACACTACTACTACTACTGGATGATGATGCTGCAAGATATTAGTCAAGTTATTATTATTTTTGTCGAGAACAACCATAGCAATAGTTGTAGATACAACCCATTATTATTCATTTTTGATTGTTCTTTATTTTTCTCCCCTTATTATTTGCCTTAACTCTTTTTTTTCTTTGGCTTTTGGCCCTTATTTCTTTTAATTTTCACCTGCATGTAACGTTATTACCCTCACTATTTTCTTTTCTTTCTATGTTTCTTTGAAGCATACCTTTTTTTTTTACGTTGAGGTGATGTGCCTATCACTGAAGCTCAACAATAACACGATTCCGAGGCTAGGATTAGATAGGCTGGTCCAAACTTAATTGTTGATTCTACTTACTTAGCGACAGTTGAGGGTCTTAATAAACATAATTCCTCACGTTAGGGGTGTAGTAAGGCACGCTCTGGCACCTGAGGGGTGGTCTAATTGAAATGCTACCTAATTGCATTTTTGGGTAGTGCTTCAAATTCCGCCTAACATCGTTGCAGAGGAGAGCCCTTGCAAAATTTTTCTAGGTTTTTATGTATATAGAGGTAATAAATAGATATAGCTTTTCTACGTTTTTGGGCTGTTTCATGCCTTGTTTTCATTGCTTGAAGTGATTTGAACATTACACTATGCGAAAGTACATGTAAAATTCTGTAAACAGCCTGTAAATTTGAAAGTTTGAAGTTTGACTGAAATCTTGTATGCTTATTGTGTAAAGCAAGCTTGTTGACAGATATTTAAAAGCTTTTAAATATGTACTTCTTGCAGTAAACTATAAAGCTCTCAAGGGGCAAAGGATAATATTATTCTACTACTTATTATTATTGAAGCATTATTGCTACTGTGCCGAGACGAATGGTTCGCGTGTTTGCAAAAATAACATATATCGCTTTATAAATCCAACGTGAGCCATTTAATTCACTAGCAATATAGATGAAAAAGAAAGCCTGAGTTCGTAGCTTTTGAATAATATGCAAATCAAAAATAGCCAATAGGATTTGACTGCAGGGGAGTTTGCTAAAGTCAGGCATCCCTGAAACCCAAAATTTAAGAAAAGCTAAGTTTCAAACTGAACTTATAATATCTTCGGTTATATGTATTGGAAAGTTATAAGATTTTAGACGACAGTTAGCTGACATCTGAAGTATTGAAATATGCTGTCAAAAGTATAAAGAAAGTGTAAAAATTTTCCCAAATACCTGTATTTTTTTCTTCGACTACCTTTATTTGTAATTATCACTATGACCAAGCCTCTTCGCATGGATACTCAGAATTCTTTAACGATTTTGTTACTGAACAAAGCGCCGTGCTTTAAAGTTATGAATATGCTGCCAAACGTTTGAAAGACCCAAATTAGCAGGCATAACAAGAGATTTTTTGATGGTGCCAAACTTACCAATGTCGGAAAAAAGAATCGAATCACCGAAAAAACTCAGCTATATATTGCCAATAGTATTTGAAACAATAAAGTAGATGAATACAATGATGCTGGCAAAGTTTTGGCTTCTTAGGGTATCCCCAGGAAAAATGATGATGTAAAGAAAATGCTAAAAGGTAATTGCTTGAAGGCTACATTAGTAAGAAACACCGTCAGAGCCTCATATAATGACTCTAGTCCGCTCATAAAACACCCGTCTATCTTGTAATGTCTACAAGTTTTAGTCCATGCTAAACGGAGTTTCATATTAGTCTTGCTTATCATGTCGGTCCTGATTTTTCTTCTAGCTTTAAAGCCGTTATTTCTTTTTTGCAATTTCTTTACACCATCATTTGTCATGGGGATACCCTAAGAAGCCAAAACTTTGCCAGCACCATTGTATTCATCTACTTTATTGTTTTAAATACTATTGGCAATATATAGCTGAGTTTTTTCGGTGATTCGATTCTTTTTTCCGACATTGGTAAGTTTGGCACCATCAAAAAATCTCTTGTTATGCCTGCTAATTTGGGTCTTTCAAACGTTTGGCAGCATATTCATAACTTTAAAGCACGGCGCTTTGTTCAGTAACAAAATCGTTAAAGAATTCTGAGTATCCATGCGAAGAGGCTTGGTCATAGTGATAATTACAAATAAAGGTAGTCGAAGAAAAAAATACAGGTATTTGGGAAAATTTTTACACTTTCTTTATACTTTTGACAGCATATTTCAATACTTCAGATGTCAGCTAACTGTCGTCTAAAATCTTATAACTTTCCAATACATATAACCGAAGATATTATAAGTTCAGTTTGAAACTTAGCTTTTCTTAAATTTTGGGTTTCAGGGATGCCTGACTTTAGCAAACTCCCCTGCAGTCAAATCCTATTGGCTATTTTTGATTTGCATATTATTCAAAAGCTACGAACTCAGGCTTTCTTTTTCATCTATATTGCTAGTGAATTAAATGGCTCACGTTGGATTTATAAAGCGATATATGTTATTTTTGCAAACACGCGAACCATTCGTCTCGGCGCAGTACTGTATTGTTCTTTCAGATAAACCAATAATACAGACTAACTCGATAATACAATCCAACATAATAATACACTTTCGTCAGATCTCGAAGAAGTGCAGTAAAGCTTTTAATGCGAGAACACATCACATTGCTGCAGATCATATATACAGTAAATGGGCTATGATTAGCAAACTAAGTTGTTACAGTTTTGATGTAACTGTGGAATACATCCACTATGATGATCTGCATTTCGAAGACAGTTCATCCAGTTACTATGTTTGATATAAAATATTAGAAGCACTAAATTAGATGTACGATACAGATTCATACTATTATATACAACATAGGCTATAGATGGCAGCATTAGCATGGATGACGCTATAGACTGAAGCTTGTGTCTCGACATTGACTACGGATACTTACTATATTATTTAGTTAAATGCCAAGATCGATGCAATATAAGATGTATGCATCATCAGATGTTCACCACTTGAAGATCCCCACTATATGACTTATGCTTATATCCTTGATACTAGCTACAGATACATTATATACTACAGACTTGTACAATATATGTTATGCTATAGACATGCACATAGTGACATGCTATAGACATGCCATATATCCAGATATGTGCTAAGATGTATACAGAACAATGATATACACTCAGACACATGCTACTGATATAGAGCAAGAGACTGTACCTATAGGATACATGTTATTAGATCGATATTATTAGTGATCCTCCTCATACAAAGGACAGATCAGCAGGGTACTTCGGATAAGAGTCTACTCATTCATCCAGATGAGCTAAAGTATGTTTAGTTCACTGAGATTTCTCTTAGTAGCATGAATTGGTAGGTTAATTAATCTGAATTGACTTATATGTCAACCCTCCATAGTAGAACTTTTATTCATTGTTAGAATATATAATAAGAAGGATCATCTACCTGGCTAGTAGAGATTCTTCAGTCTATTTTACACTTGTCAGTTTGATAATAAACCTATACCTTTATCAAGCTAACTTATTGTTTTTTATTCTTTTTTTCCGTAAATTTGTATCTGTAACTAGCTATAAATTCCACATATGGGGCCTCGTATCTGGTCATAGATGTTGGAAATGGTTCTCAGATTTTGACTTTTGGGTTTTTGGACGATTGAAGGTCGAAAATTAAAAAAGTGCCGGTACAGTCTTAAAACTTACAGGTTATTAGGACCGTTTCTTGCGTAGAAAGCGAAACTACAAGCGAAACTTATGCAGCTACTGTGGCTGCTGAGATATCCATGATTTCATGATTATTTCATCGATTTTGAGCAGATGTCACAAGTAAAAGTCATTGTATTGATATATGAATGTTGAATGTATGTATAGTAAAAGCTGTTTTGGGTACTTTGCATGACTAGGGAGTGTTGAATTTGTGTTTGTAATAGACGATTTGAAGCAGTAAGAATGGAAAATGTGTAAAATGATCAAACTTTGAATGGATTTTCCTCTATGATTTAGTAACTGAGTCGATGTTGCGTAGTGCTTGGCTTTTGTTTCCCTTTTAACTCTCTGTACAATGGTATGGTTATTATTAGTATTTTCAAAAATATGTCGGGTAGTGCCTGCTTGAGGAAATCAAAAGTAGATGACTTTGAGTTATTTCATGAAGGGAACGTCTGTTAGGTGTTTTTGGCTTCTAGATTATGTTGGGGTTAATGTAGAGCTATCGAATGGTCTTTGTTCTGTTCAAATCTGATCAGTATCGGTAGAGATATTGGCAAAAGTCATGTCCTTGGAAAATCGGCCATCTTTGACCAAATTTGGCTTACCCTTACAGGCAAGAAAATTAGCTGATGATTTTTTAGTCAGACGTTTTTGCTCATTTCTCCACGTAGGATAAAGCTAGAACTCCCAGTAAGAGCTCAAATAATAGGAAATTGTTTGCTTTACAATTATAATATCTGTTACAAGTAGGTTTGCTTTGACAGAGATGTAGGCTTTCTTGAAAAACCATCAAAATTTGACAAAAAATGTTCTACCGTTTTGAAACGTCTAGTGCTGATCAAACCGAACAGGATTAGTACCATTCGATGCGCCTTTAAATTCTGCACAAGTTTGATATATTCTTGAACAACTGTTGATTATTAGAAATTGCCAAGTTTACGTCATGACAAATCTCAAGATGTAAAAGCCCTCGTCCAAAGCATTAGATCGTTCAGTCTCAGCTGGAAGGTTGTGGTGGGTGCCAGGGCGGAGCTAATGGTTTTTTTTTTTTTTTTTTTTTTTTTTTTTTTTTTTGCTGTGATCACTAATCAAGTATTATGAATCCTCTGTCTTTTGCTTTTAATGTAATTCACAAAATTGCAATATGCTTATACCATTTGAAGTCGTTCGACTTATATCTCGCCACATATCAACAAAAGATACGTTGGAATGCCTTTTAGTATGCAAAAGTTGGTATCAGCCCATGTTTGAATCTCTGTTTAACTCGGTTACTATCAAAACATGTCGATCCTTTCGAGCTTTCTTGTACGTGATTGCGCACCACAAGCTTACACCCGGCAAATTTGTAAAGAAAATGGAGCTTTTTATGGGAGATTTCAGGGGAAGGCCAGTGACATTTACGGAATTCGAGCTGCTTTCACGATATTGCTATAATTTGCGCGAATTGATGTTCTTTTACATTCAATATTGGAATTACATGAACGACCTCGATCTATCCATCACCTGGCTGCATTTACGAAAAGTGCCCGTGTCCAGAGACAGAGCATCGCTGGAAGTGTGCTGTAAACTCAAAGACAGATTAGAGCAAGTAGCGTTACATGCACTAGACGAGCCATTACTACCGTTCCTGTCCTCCTCAACGCCTTGCTCCAGATTGTTGAAAATGGATATTGATGCATGTTACTTATTGTTGACTGCAGATACTGTGAGATCAATACATAGGTGTGCTCCACTTGTCCAAGAATTAAGCTTGATGGTGTGCATGGAGAATATCAATGATTCTCTTCCTTCTCTCCCGCTTGTGGACAAACGTATGAATCATGTGCAAGAACTGAAATGCCTTGTCCATCACCCAGATTCAGCATGGTTTCCAGTCATAAAATCCACCTACTACGACATCGACAAGCTAACAATGATCATTAGCGATATGCCCCCACAACATGCTGGTTACACTGCCAGACATTATACCAAATTCGAAATTGTACGATCACTGATAGATCTGATAAAAAATACCTCTATTCGAGAATTGGAAATGGACGTCAAATTTGTGGACGACATTTCATTCTTACAAGCTGCTACTGCGACCCTGTTATACGATCAGTGCAACGACTTGACAATGACAATGCCAGTGTCTGTCAAGGCATCTTTTGTCTTCCCTGGTGATTTCGATAGCCACCACCAATTCTGCGCCAAACTGACGACGACAGAGATGCCTGAACAAGAGAAAAGAGTGCGTCATCAGCTACGTTACCGATTCATTCGAGAATTTGATGAAGACAATGATGAGCTGGATGTCAGTGAGCTGGATTTGTTGGAATACACCATCATCAGACCCATCAACAAACTTGTGGCGGAACTCATTCTAGACGTTGGCATTGAGGAAAATTTCCCATGGACTTATTATGTGGCTACCAAGAAGCGAAGTGTGTGTTTTGATCAAGTACTGAGCTACTTTATAAACCTGGAATCATTGGTACTCTCATCCAGCTTGTTCGAATTCTTTGGTAACGTCGTTAAATTTACGGTGTCAAACACAGTCAAGAACATCAAGCACAGATCGTTGAAAGACTTGACTGTCAAAAATGCTTTCATTGACAAATGCGTTTATCAGTTTCTATTCAAGAACTGCACCCAGCTATCGACACTGACGCTTGTAGACTGCGGAATCGACGATGAAACAGCGCTAATTTTAGAGTGTTTATCACTGGAATCCGATGTGTTACTCGACATTCGTTAAGATGCCAGTAAAGTGACAATGGTTTAGTTGACTGAATAAAAGTGTTGCATGATGATGGTATCATTTGTTTTTTGGTGTATCGTGCCACCTGTGCTTGTGCAGGATAAAACCCAGCAAACGAGTGGAAGGACTTAATAGGAAATAGTTTTCCCTTTGAAATCGTCGATTTGATAGTATAAAAACTCGAGTTCTTTTTTTCCATTGTTCTTTTTCCTTCTTTTAATCGTTCTTGGCAAATTATGGGACAGATTAAGCCTGCACAGCAGCAGCAACAGCAAAAGAATATATTCAGCAAAAGTCCTTTCACAGTCTACCTACTAACATCCTTTGGCTTTGGGCTGTTGGTGACAGTGCTTGCACTCTGGGGTTCACCAAACACATGGTCCGATTTCTACAACTCCAAACCAATAAAGGGCGACATGGGATTTGGAAGGTTCAGCATACGAGGATCTCGCTATATCGATGGTAAGCAGACAATGCTAGTGCAGAGTACATATCAAATTTAACAGTGATCAACAGGTAAATACACACCCTTTGCATACCCCTGGAGACGTATTGAGCCAAGTCAAATCGGAAAGTCGATTGCTTGGTTTTCATACACAGTGCATCAACTTGGTCAGTGGTTTATTCTGGCTATGGTGCAATTATCGAAAAAGAAGCAAACACGCTGGAGCGATGATTATCAATGGTGGAATTGGCAAATGGTGTATTTGAATGGATTCATGGCAGTGTACAAGTTAGTGCATGGCCACATTTTCTATGACGGTTTGGCTATCGATGTCGCTGAAGGCATTGCTCAAGGATCTGTAGTATTGATCCTTGTGTTTGCTATCATTATTGCAATTCCATAGTAAGTGACGGATGAATATGTATGAAACAATAGCTGACACTTGTTTGCTTATGCAGCCGAGGCATCATTTTTGGGTACGGGAAAAGGCCAGCCTCTGATGCAGTAATTCAGTTTGTTCGAAAGTATCACGGTTACGCCATGAGTTTTGGCACTGTGCTCAACTTTCATTATCATCCAGTGGTATGTTCTCTGTGTACGCAAAAAGCACTTTGAATGAGAACTAACAACGGCTACTGTCATTAGGAAGGAACCATGGGCCACACATTCGGATTTATATATCAGTGTTTGTTGATTTGGCAATCAACCAACTTTTTGCACAAGGTAAATGGAGTGTGATCTGCTCTAAACCTCAAGTTCAGTCATATTAAACCTCTATCATTGCAGAGTCATCGCAACAAATCATGGGTGCTGCTCCTGGAAACGTGGGTTTTTATTCATGGCACACTCACTGCATTGATTCAGCCTGGCATTGGATGGCAGATATTCTCATATGGATTCATGATCATGTTTTTGGTGAATCAAATTTTCCAAACCAAACTGAGCCAGAATAGACTGTTGATGAGTGTCATCTACACTGCCTTCTTCATCTGGGCCTATTGGGGATTCCGTAAAGACAAGGCCTACTACCGCGCAACATTCATCCCTATTTCAGAATATTTGTGTGTCTATTTCGCATTGGGCGTGGGCAAATTGACAGAATATGCAGTTCAGAAACTGCCTGGTTTGAAGAAACCTATTGTCATTACCAGTGCTGTAGGCGCCACAGTTGCTCTGACTGTGGGGTTGGCAATGACGCTTGCTGGTAATCTCACAGTCTACAACGACTATTGATCAGAGCGTATTATTTATTTTGTATTTTTATAAATCGACAATTTCAAAAAACCATATTTCAAACTTGCTGCATCTGGCTTCTCCTCATTCCTCCTTTCATATTTGTGGTGCACGACGTGTGTAGGATACCGCTCCTTGATGTGACATGTGTGCAGCAATAATAGATTCATGGATATGTAGATCTAAAGTGCATTTTGTAAGGGTCTGTATCTTTGCAAAGTGCTAAGCATGTGTCAATTTTGATTCATGTACGTAAATACTCAGTGCCATTTGTCTGACAACATAATGTACATGTAGACGCTTTTTCCCCTGTCTATTTACATTGGTCCCTTTTCCTTCTCCCTTCTCATATGATATTTAAAATCATGGTTGATACATGATAGCCAAGATAAACTTTATTAAAGAACGAGAAAAAGGGATATTTGTATATGTAATAAAAGATGTCGCAGACAAATAAATAGTAGTTTAGTACAGTGAAAAAGAGAGCTAAAAACAGAAATTATAACACGATGCATTTGAGCCTCTTTTTCTGTTTGTCTTTAAAGGGCATTTGCCTGTTGATTTGCCTGACCAGATCATAAAATACTTCATCCACATTGATCTTGAATCTTGCAGAAGTCTCATAGAAAGGCTTTCCTCCCCATTGTTGAGAGAGTTCCATACCTTGCTCTCTTGAAACCATTCTTTCTTCTTCTAAATCACATTTGTTGCCAACCAGCACCATTGGTACCTGAAACAAAAATATGAGTAACCATGGCAACCACAAAGGATTTTTTTTTCCTGATCTGTCAAGTCTTACATTTTCTCCATCTTTTACTCGCAAGATCTGTTCTCTCAATTCAATGAGATCTGTCAAAGTAACAGAGCTCGCAATCGAAAATACCAAAAGAAAGCCTTGCCCATTCTTCATGTAGAGGTCTCTCATGGCTGTGAATTGCTCTGTGCCTGCTGTATCAAGGATCTCAAGCATACATTGCTGGCCATCCACTTCAACTTGTTTACGGTAAGAATCTTCAATGGTTGGATCGTATTTCTCGACAAAGATAGATTGAACAAATTGGACGGTCTGAAAAATTGGGGTTTAGAAGAGCAGGAAGCGGGATATTCAACGTTCAATACGCTACCAATGCTGATTTGCCTACACCGCCAGATCCTAATACGACAAGTTTATATTCTCTCATGATGACTTTTTGTTTATGCAGACTCGCGTTTTTTTATATATGTATGAAAAAGATCAACAGCAACAAGAAGAAGAGAGAGAGAAAAAAGAAAGAAAAAGAAAGAGAAACGAAAAAGAGAAAGAGGAAAACAAAAAGAAAGAGAGATGGATATAAAACACTTCAAGGAGTGAAAATGAATGATTTGTAGTACAGATCAGCTTACACGGTTTTGCCGAATATTTGTTCTTGTTTCCAAAAGTCTCCTCCTTATTCAATTGTATCTTGTTGTTGTTGTTGTGTGTGCGTGCCTGGTGGTGCAACAAAGGATTGTCCTTCTACCTTTTTTTTTTCTTTGTTTTTTTGTTGTTGCAACACGAGCTCTCCTTTCATTATGTCTGCAGTTGATGAGAAGGCACGTATTTCTTGAGTGTAGCAATAGCTAGCATCTGGGCATTGTTTTCATTATCTAAGCGCCCTGTGCTTTCAAAACATGTATGAATAATTCAACCAAATCATCATGCTCTTGAAATGCCGCATAGTCAGGCGTTCTTTAAAGATGCAGCATGTCGAATTAAGAAGCAAGAATAGAGACATCAGCTGTACAATCTCACTGCACAGCTTGTTGTCACTGAATTTTATGGCATGAAGCAAAGAGATCTACGATCCAGCGGGAATCTAAACATATCGCAACAACAAGACTCTTCTGATGTACATTTGCTCTTTAGAAATGTACATTGTTTTAAGGGTCCAAGCTTGACATTGATTTGAGCATGCCATACACGGCTCGTTTTCATTCTGAAGATGGGGGGGGGGCTTGATTGGATCGATAGTGTAATGAGGGGTTCACAAAATGATCTTTATAAAGGACAAATCCCCTTCCTCCCACTACTAATTAGTACAGTCTGATCGCGCGTGCTTTCAACATTGAGAATATGATGCCCTTCCCTAACAGCATTTGGTATCGGGACTCTAATCTTCACGCCGTGGTGTGCCAATTTAAGCAATACTTCTGCCTCTTCTTCATTTCTTCCTTGCTAATTACCTTCGCTGCACCTTTCTTTCCTTTTGTTTTACCTTTTTTCCATCTAAATTCACCGCATCATGAAGTACGTTGCTATCTGCGTCGCACTTTATGACTATCAAGCACAAGTAGATGACGAAGAACTATCGTTCAATGCTGACGACGTTCTGTACATTCTCGAGAATAACGACCCGGACTGGTATAAGGCTCAATTAAAAGTGCCTTCAGCGCCAGATGGAGGGCCTATTGGTATTATCCCGTCCAACTATGTTGAAAAGGTAACGTCCTGTGTGTCAGGTGGAGTGCTGCTTCCAACTAAAAAAAAAAAAAAAAAAAATCTATTTATAGGCAAAGCCTATTGGTTCTGTGAAAGCAATCTATGATTATCACCCTCAATCCATCGAAGAAGTGGAATTCAAAGAGGACGAGGTGCTGGCCTTGTACGAAAACGACGATCCAGATTGGTTTGTGGTCGAGAAATCAAACGGTGATATAGGTTTAGCTCCGAGCAATTATGTTGAGCAACAAGAACAGGGTGCCACCAACGTCGAGAAACCACTGCCTGCAGTTGCCAACGCCTCGCCTTTGTTGGCTGCACCTACAACTTCCACCACAGCCGCAGCGTCTCCCGTCTTGAACCGTAGTGATTCAGCACTATCTTGGTCCGTTCATGAATATGATGTAATCAAAAAGAAGAAGACTAAATCCAAAGGCAATCTAATGGTGGGCAACGGCATGTTTTGCTATGGAAGCGAGACGGATAAAGCGTCGCCTGTGCTTCAATTTCAAGTGAATCAAGTCTTGACAGCATCCATTGACGGCAAGAATGTACATATCGAAATGAACGATGCTCAGCATTCAGTGTTCGACTTTCAAACAGCTTCTCAATCAGAAGCCAAAGGTATTTTGACAAAGATTGAGTCTTCGGAAAACAGCTTCCAACGCCGCTGTTGGGTTGGCATTACCATCACCTGCGGCCATGACGACCAGCACATCTCCTGTTTCAGTGCACACACCAGCACCAGCACCAGCACCACCAGTCATCGAAGAATCTGCCTCTGTTAATGGCGCTTCAGCATGTGAACCTAGATGGGCTATTGCCCTCTTCGCTTTCAAGCCTGAAGCTGATGAAGAAACCTATTTAGAAGAGCATGAGCAGGTCCTGATTACTGATTATATCAGCAGCACAGATTGGTGGACTATAGAGCATAAAGACGGTACTGCCGGTATCGTCCCAGCAAATTACGTGAAATTCCAAGATGAATACGAAGCAGATTTACGAGCCGAAGAAGCAGAGGAAGAAAAGAAGAGATCAGAGGCTGCTGCAGCCGCTGCGAGACAAGCAGAAATTGCTGCCAAGGAGAAACAACAAAGGGAAATGGAGGAAAAGGAGAGAAAACGCAAGGAAGAGGAGGATCAGCGAGAAAAGCAGCGACAAAAGGAGATGGCAGAACTAAATCGTCAAAGAGATCTGGAAGAGAAGGAAAGAGCGAGACAGGCTGAAGTGGATCGAAGACGCAAAATGCAAGAAGAAGCCAAGCAGAGAGAGCTTGATGCCAAGAGACAGGCCAATGTAAGTTGACATATAAATGGCCTGCCAATGTTACTGAACGTATGGATAGCTTGCAGCTACTACCATGGCCTCACCTCAGATGGGAGGTGGATCTCCTCGTAAGTTCCCTTTTTTATGATGATTCGCCCTTTTGTATAATGTGTAACCGTGTTTGTGTAATAGGACGTAGCCAAATTCCTGCACCACCACCACCACCACCACCACCACCAGCACTGTCAAGTCATACAGCAGCATCACCCAGTTTACCTACATGTAATGTGTTGCTGTGATTTAGGAGTATATGCTGATATTAACACCATGACAATGTAGATAACCAACAGCCTGCAGCGCCCAAGCATACTGATCCCAATAGTAAGTCCATCAAGTTTCAAGTGTCATTCAACCAAACTAACCGTGCCATTAGAACCAGATCCAGCTAAGGTGAGAATGTGGACAGACCGTACAGGCGCCTTCAAAGTAGAAGCACAGTTTCTTTCATGCGCCAACGGTAAAATCAGACTTTTCAAGACGAATGGCGTCAAGATCGATGTGCCTACGCAAAAGATGTGTATTGAGGATTTGAAATACATTGAACAAGAAACCGGCATTAAGCAATACGAAGATACAAATGACAATATACCACTTGCTCAATTGAACAACAACAGTAAATTCTCTTGGTTTGACTACTTCAAAAAAGCAAACCTCCCTCACAGTGCTTGTGTCGAGTACGCTGGCAATTTTGACGCCAACAAATTGACAGAACAAGATGTAGAACGCCTTACACACCGCAAAATGAAGCTGCTGGGGATGTCTGAAAAGCACGTTCAGCGTATTCAGAGATTTATTGAAACAAATCAAGCTGAACCACCATCAGACAACGAAGGTGCTCGACCAGGCGGATTAGCAAGACCCAAAATGAAGGTCAAGAAATCAGTGACCTTTGGTGCTGTCAGCTACATTCATGAAGACGGTGATAGCGATAACGACGATGATGTGCAATGGCAGATTCAGCAAGACGAAATTTTGGCAAGACAATTGCAGGAACAAGAGCAACACAGTGGCGGTGGAAGTAGCTCTCTGCATCGTCGTGGCACTGGAAGACCTACACCTTCGCATTCTGCGCCTCGCGACGTAAATTCATCTGTACTGACACCACAGCAATTTGAGCCATTGAAGCCTGTTCAGGCAGCACCTGTCCAATCGCCTCCTCAGCAACAAAGAGAAATCACTCCCTTGGCTGCATTACCTGTTCAAAACAATAACACTGCACCACCACCTCCACCCAAACCAGCATTTGAGGATGATGCTTGGGCTCCTCGCGCTGGCTCCTCTCCCTCTGTTCAAGCAGCAACTGCTTCTCCAGCATGGAATGCCGCACAACGAAGCAATACACTGCCAGCCAACGTATCCTCGCCTGCTCGCCAGCGACCTACACCACAATTGTCTCAACAGAGCATGGTAGATCCTCAGTTATTGGCCAAGTGGGGAGGAAGTCCAGCCCTTGCTGCTGCAAACAGTAGACCTGTGCCACCGCCACCTACAAGTGCTGCGATTGCCACGCCCAACAACACTAATTTCGCACCATTACAGCGCAGTGCCACTATGCAACCTCAAACAACAGGCTTCCAACCTCAGGGCAGCATGACTTCATTGCCTACCATGTTGAATCAAGCAAGCAACGCTTCGCTACCCACTTTGCAGCCTCAAGCAAGCATGACATCCTTGCCTCAAACGCAGCAAGTACCAGCAACACCCAGCTTTGTCAACAATGGATTCCAACAACAACAACAACCCACTGGAACCAGTTTTGCATCACCATCTGTACAACAACCACAATTCACAAACAACAATAGCTCATCCTCATTAAATCAATACATGTATA
Source organism: Mucor circinelloides (assembly GCA_037974945.1). NCBI lineage: Eukaryota > Fungi > Mucoromycota > Mucoromycetes > Mucorales > Mucoraceae > Mucor > Mucor circinelloides. The sequence continues at coordinate 493,807 of JBBNAA010000007.1, read as the reverse complement.
ATCAACCTTCTCCTCATGTCGTTCCTTTGCAATCTGTATTACCGCCACCACTTGCACCACAATTAACTGCTAGCAGTTATCAATCCACAGTGAGTAGCTTTGGCTCACCACAAATCCAGCCTCAAACCACCGGTAGAAATTGGGCCAACGCAACACCTGATAATCCATTTGGAAGTGGTGCGCTAAACAACCCTGCCATGATGCAGCAACAGCAGCAGCCAAACTATGGCATGCCTCCACAAAATACAGGCTTTGTGCCACAACAACAGTATGGCAATCATACTCAAATAGGTAAATTTTAAATGTCAATGAATAACCCATCTTCTTACACGCACTTTTTTTTTTTTCTGACAGACCCCACTGATAAGTACGCCGTGTTTAAAACCGTCAATACCTCCACGCCCAGCGTATTCAGCAACCAACAACAGCAACAGCAACCACCTCAACAACAGCGTAGTTTTTACTATTAATTTAATCCTTTATTTAACTCACACATGTGGAAAATAAAACATCTTATTCCTTGAGTTCTCCAGAATCAACAATTTCAATCTTGGCAGTGGGTCTACCGCTTTGAGTACCGTATTGTTCCAAGAGATCCAAAACTTCGGTACCCTCAGAGATTTGACCAAAGACGGTGTGGTTACCGTCCAACCAAGGGGTGCTGTCAAAAGTAATGAAGAATTGAGAGCCGTTGGTGTTCTATAATTCAATCATGAGTCATCTGGCTGCAACATATAGCACTTGTTTAGACTTACAGGACCAGCGTTAGCCATAGACAAGATACCCTTGCCTTGATGCTTCAAGGTGAAGTTTTCACTATAAAATAAAGAAGCATGAATATGGTTGTTTCATTTACATCAGCTCATGTCCTTTTTAGCATTTACTCGTTGAACTTGTGACCATAGATGGACTCGCCACCACGACCATCACCCAAAGTGAAATCTAATCCATCATGTGTTTAATTTAATGGTTCATCGATTCACCCCGTCATCCAGTAACTTACCACCACCTTGAGCCATGAAACCGGGAATGATACGGTGGCTATTCGAAAGGCATATTAATACACATGCGCATACCCATCATTCGACCCTATACTTACAAAGCGCTGTTCTTATAGGTCAAAGCCTTACCAGACTTACCCATACCCTTCTCACCAGTACAGAGAGCACGGAAGTTCTCAGCAGTCTTGGGGACAGTATCAGCGAAAAGCTAGCACATGTCATTTCGTGTTAATTATGTGTTTATCTTGCATCATCTCTCTCATAATCACCTTGAAGGTCATGCGACCCTTGGGAGTACCGTTGACGGCGACATCGAAGAAGACCTTGGGGAGATTTTTAGCAGCCATATTGAATATAGAGAAATAGAATAAACTTGTTTGGATGGAAAGTCCATCATCCCCGTCCTTTAAACATGATGGAACAAATCTGTGTCTCCTGTCAAACCAGTCACCTTCCTGGGGTATCGTGTTAGGATTTAGCATCACATTTGGCTTGTTATTGAGCGAAAAAAAAAAAGAGTATATGCAATGCGAAAAACGCCATACAAGCTATATCAGAAGACTGATGCAATTGTATGGGGTTATTCAGATGATAATTTCCAATTCTTGGGCGAACCATTAGAGCACAATGTACTGTTTATCTATTATTTGAAGCGTGGAAGTGTGCAGCAATGAGCATCATCGGTAAACAAAGTTCAACAACCGACTATTTGCACTGAAGAATGCTTAATTGTGGTTTTGCATAAACGGTGTGGATTACTAATAATTTATTTTACCAAAGCTTCAGTTTTGAATTATAATGAAACCCTGCAAAGAATCATGGCTGAGTACACGCTTTCTGCCTATTATTTGAGTTTAAATCCTTGCATATCCCTCGTTCAAGTCGGATCCTACATGCTAAATTCCAAAAGCGTCGACAACATGTGGTGTAGAATACTCCTATACTATTCTCTATTAGCTTGCTGTTATCAACGGAGCATACGGACGCACCTCTTGAGGTTCTAACTTTTTTTATTATTATTACGATTCGATTTTGGGATCTACAAAGATTAAGAAAAAGGGAGTGATCATATAATATATATATATATATGAAGGATAGTGATTACGAAAAAAAAAAAAATAAGGGGGGGGGGGGGAGGAGGTATATATGACTAAATAGAAAACGTGAGGTGTTTCCCGGGTTTTGTATGTATGTTTGATATTTGTCCAAACGTGTGATATCTAGCGTCTTGCACTGATTACCTTTGTTGCCAAGTATTGTAGCATGAAGAATAAGCAGCCTCTAATGTAAATGTATGACATGATAACTGATCTACACAAAGCGAAATAATATAGGTGTTATTAATCAAACTTTAAATAACACTAGCGCGCGTTTCATATTCATTTCGGATATAATGTCAATTTAGTCATCGACCTGTTTCTCCTTACCCAACATGCTCGGCATTTTGATATTTGCTGATTTTGACGACCAAGATTCTGGATGAGGGTCAGTTACAAATAATGCAGCAGATTTTGCATGTATTTGTTTGCCAAACTTTTCTTCAGGCACTACATGAAGATAGATGTAAACATTACAAATCCAAGGAAAAGCCTAAATTTTCTGTGTATTTACCATGCATGCTGCAAATTGAGCTAATGCTACTATCCGTACTACTGCCATCGCTTATTTTGATTGATTCTTGCTGTATTCCCTTATCGAAAAAAGAAGATTGACTGTTTATCTGCTTCGAGTGCTCTGCTGGCTCTCTATGCTGACGATACAGAGAAGGGAGTTGCACATTTACATCTAATGTACTACTGTCATTGATTGGCGCTGGTGTGGCGGCGACGGCGGCCAATGTTCCTGTATCGGCGGACGTTGTAGCAGTAGCAGCATAAGGGAAGGAATTGCGCTTCTTTTTAGTTTGACGATGAACGCATTGAATGCCATGTGAGGCACAAAATGAGCATGGCTGTCCGCCATCGCATTTGGTTTTTCGGCTTCTGCATCTTTCACAAGCAGAGCCTGAGCCTAGACGACGAGGATGATGAATGATGGCTTCAAACGAACTTCTTTTGGTGGAATTTTTGTTGGAATTTGTACAAATAATGGTATGAATAGGTGTATTGCTCCATCTATTGTTATGAACGCGAGCGGAGGAAGATCTAGAGGAAGACATGATGTAAATGTAAAAGTCTAAAGAAAGATGCAGAAAAAAAAAGAAGATGTTCCAAGTTAAATATTCAACCAGAAATCAAGGGGGGGGTCCAAGAAAGAGGGAAAAGAAGAAAAGAGAAGAGCGCAAATCACAATACAGAAGAAGGCAAGATAAGTGAAATTCCTAAACACAAATTGTGGATGTAATTTGTAAATGGAAGGAGCGAAAATGCGAAAAAAAAATAAAGCAAAGAAGCAGAGCCCTTGAAAGGGGCAACTCATAAGTTTATACTACAGCACTAGCAGCAGTGTTTTAGTCCGTTAAACAAACATTTCTTTCATCAAAAAAAAACATCGGAGAAGCTTCTGATTAGGAGATTCGCTTAATGGCAAAAAATGCGAATGCTTAAATATGTGTGTCGATCACATTTATTCAAGATAATGAAAAACGCCCATATCAACTTACAGACTTTATACTATTTTATAACATCTCCATCTCCATCTCCATCTAGTGATTTCCTTATTTATTCACCGGCCTTTTTGTTTGCTTGTTTTAATCGCAGTAGGTATTGGTAAACATCGTATCCAACGATAAAGAACCCCACTGTAACAGAGCAAGCCATCAAAATTGGCACCAAAACCATCAGCCCAAGGGTGAGTGCCGAAAACACAAAAAATGTCCATATAAAGCTGGCTACAACTGTGCTTACCAAGACTACAACCGCCAGAAACAGCAAGAAGAATGCTGTAGGGACAACCGAGAGCAACCCAAAAATGTAGACTCCCAATCTAAACTCCTCGCTAATGAAATGAAGGATTTAGTACATTACCCTGATCAATTGAACACTTGCTCCAGCTACTTTACTATTGCCAAAGATGCACTAAATTGACTTTGATCGCGTCCCAGTAGAACTGTGCTTGGTGATACATTTTCATTACGAAATGCTTGCACGACTCCACTCTGGATTGAAGCTTCTTCTCCATTTCAGAAGCATTGTACTTTGATTGTTGTTGATGATTTGATTTGACGTTGGTATTGGTGGTAGTTTCTGTGGTAATAGGCATTTTACGAGGTAAAACAGAGAAGAAGAAAAAAGAGCTTATTGTTTGTTGAAACTGTGTATGACAATTTAATTAAAGCAAGTAAAACTATAAGAAAGCAGCGTGGCCCCACCACAATTTATCTAGAGAGCTCGCGGCGCTAGTAAATGGAGTCACCTGTTGACGACGATTGTATATCATCATATCATGTTATATCCGAAAATACACTAGCCCTGCATTGGTTTTACATGTTTATACAAGTTTCAGTGAATTCCAGAGTTACACATCAAATGCCAATACTGTCACATCATTTACTCGTAGCGCTTCCTAATTTTTTTTTTCAGTCGAATAATTCAATCGGCATGTCCTGCCAAGGATAACGGGTGCCTGAAGCCGTTCAATTGTTGTCTCTTTATATTCATTGAACATTTTAGATAACCTGACACAAGCTTTTAAGAGTAACAGCATTTCATTATGGGATTTTTGTGTAACATTTTGTCAACAGAGGTCAACCCTATCCATTGTTGCATGTTCTTGACAGCCGCGATGAAAATTCTGCAACCAAATTTAATAAGGTTAAGATACTCTATTAGCATGTGTACACTTTTTATCGCATTCCTAGTGCATGTCAGTTGAATCTCGTGTCATTTATGATTTTATGTTGTCCTAATAATCGTTAAATTATCATACACAAAATGATATTCGGCATGAATTGATTTATGGGCTAATAACTGAGTAATGTGATTTACATAATCAAAAGATCTCTCGAGCACAGTTATCGATTACTTTTTGCATACTTTGTGCACCATCGTTTATTAATACGAGCACAGTTATTGTTTTTCATACCATCAGTTTCTGCTCTTTGCACAATCTTATCATCCTTCTTAGTCGTCAGAGGCTACTACTTACAGATGATGAACAAATACGATCCATTTAAATCATTTGTTGTAAGTTGTTAATAGATTTGTATATAACGCATTATATAATGAAGCTAATCTATGGCAAAAATGAGTGGAGAATCATTAAAATTAGGTTACATAACGCTCGCGTAATTTTGGCCATTAGGTAGTATAAGGAGCGTAGGGGCGTAGACGCACAGATATGCAATAAAACTGTGATTCAAAAGTTAAAAGCTGTGCTGAAACTTCCATAAGCTCACTTGTGGCTGTAAATAAGATCTTTCAGGTCTACACCAACGGAAACAATTCATACTCGGGTAGGTATCATACGCACATTCGCACTTACTACTCAATAATATACTAAAACACAGCCAAAACTTGCCATATTTGATTTATTAGAGTTTCTCAAGTTAGAAGCTGTTCTAGTCAGGAAGAACAGCACTAAATAATTGCCTTCGATTAGCAGTTATTGGCTGATACATCTTCTCAATTTTTTGGATTGCGGAATACGTCTAGTATGATCTGCATTTCGAAGACAGTTCATCCAGTTACTATGTTTGATATAAAATATTAGAAGCACTGAATTAGATGTACGATACAGATTCATACTATTATATACAACATAGGCTATAGATGGCAGCATTAGCATGGATGGCGCTATAGACTGAAGCTTGTGTCTCGACATTGACTACGGATACTTACTATATTATTTAGTTAAATGCCAAGATCGATGCAATATAAGATGTATGCATCATCAGATGTGCACTTGAAGATGATTCACACTATATGACATATGCTTATATCCTTGATACTAGCTACAGATACATTATGTACTACAGACTTGTACAATATATGTTATGCTTAAGACATGCACATGGTGATATGCTATAGACATGCCATATATCTAGATATGTGCTAAGATGTATACAGAACAATGATATACACTCAGACACATACTACTGATACAGACTAAGAGACTGTACCTATAGGATACATGCTACATGCTACTAGATCAATACTAGTGATCCTCATATAGAGGACAGATCAGGGCACTTCGGATAAGAGTCTATTCATTCATCCAGATGAGCTAAGCTATGTTTAGCTTGCTGGGTTTTCTTTTAGCATGAATCCATATGTTAATTGATCTGAATTGATGGCTTATATGTCAATAGTTAATAGCAGAACTTTTATCCTCTTTTGTTATAGTATATAACAAGCATCATCTATCTAGCAAGTAGAAATTCTTTAGTCTATTTTGCACCTGTCAGTTTGATAATAAACCTATACCTTTATCAAGTTGATTTATCGTTTTTATATTCTTTTTTTCCGTGAATTTGTACCTGTAACTAGCTATAAATTCCACAGATCCTTTCGCATCATAGCGTAGTGTCTAAATCTCTTAGATCAATGAAAACAAGGCATGAAACAGCCCAAAAACGTAGAAAAGCTATATCTATTTATTACCTCTATATACATAAAAACCTAGAAAAATTTTGCAAGGGCTCTCCTCTGCAACGATGTTAGGCGGAATTTGAAGCACTACCCAAAAATGCAATTAGGTAGAATTTCAATTAGACCACCCCTCAGGTGCTAGAGCGTGCCTTACTACACCCCTAACGTGAGGAATTATGTTTATTAAGACCCTCAACTGTCGCTAAGTAAGTAGAATCAACAATTAAGTTTGGACCAGCCTATCTAATCCTAGCCTCGGAATCTTGTTATTGTTGAGCTTCAGTGATAGGCACATCCCCTCAACGTAAAAAAAAAGGTATGCTTCAAAGAAACATAGAAAGAAAGGAAAATAGTGAGGGTAATAACGTTACATGCAGATAAAAATTAAAAGAAATAAGGGCCAAAAGCCAAAGAAGAAAGAGAGTTAAGGCAAATAATAAGGGGAGAAAAATAAACAACAATCAAAAATGAATAATAATGGGTTGTATCTACAACTATTGCTATGGTTGTTCTCGACAAAAATAATAATAACTTGACTAATATCTTGCAGCATCATCCAGCAGTAGTAGTGTTCATGGTCATTGCTATACTCTTGCCTATAAAAGATAGTCAAAATAATATAATTAGTATCGCATTCTACCTCAATCAACGCCATCATATTATATAAAGTACTTACCTAATCGACTGTTATCAGTTCCGGTTGCATCCAGTAGTGTCGAGCATTAATCATCCATTAGTCATCGTCGTGACCTTATACTTGTTGCCAACGTATAACATCTAAATGATACAGTAATAGTAGTCAGTAATGTATCCTACAATCTACGTCATTTATACTTACTTGATGAACAATTCACAACAGGTTCTGCATCTAGTATTCTGGAACACCACCTTCTTGTTGTGCTTCTTGCTGCCTATATTCTGTCAAGTTTGTGTAATCAGTAAGATATCACTGAACGCCAGACACAATTGAGACTAACCTGATGATCTATTGAACTCGTCGAGAAACAACGTAACAATACAAATGACTTGCTGACAGCACTAAACCAGGCAAAAACAGCATTGCAAATGACATGCTGCAGAGAGTGGCAATGCTGCGAGAAATAGCACCAGAGGTCTTGCTGCTGGAGTTTAGGATAAACACAACCATTTCCTAAAAATAAGTGAGAATTCTTTTAGTTACGTTTCAATGAAAAATAATAACTAATGGTACATACCGTCGTATTCAGAGAAGCGGTGGTGGTGGTGGTGGCAATAACAACGTAAGAAGTCGAAGCAGTGTTCACCAGTTGTTGCGTTGTTCTCTTCTTTTGTTTTGAAGCAGTAGTCGTCGGTAGCTATTCTAGTCAACAAAGAAAAGAATAATTAATTAATAATAGACTTGGACAATCGATACAGTAAATACACTCACCTCCATATGATGCTAGCAACTAACAACAATCATAGGCTTGATGACCTTTCTGCTATTGCCTTCGATAACAAGATGAATAATAGGTTTGGCAGTAAAAGTAGTATTAAAAACGGGGGTATCAAAAAAGAAAAACGGGGGAATGGGAAAGAAAAAAAAGGTTGCAAACTTGACGTCACGAGTGTGCTCTGGATACAGGGTAACTGATATCAAACTGAGGTTGAAATCCCTATTATTTCGAATTGGGCCTCATTCATCATAAAATCTTTCATGACCTAAACTTGGTAGTAGTTGATAATCAACACTTGTTCAAGTATATATTAAACTTGTGCAGAATTAAAAGGCGCATCGAACAGTACTAATCTTGTCTGGTTTGACCAGCAATAGACGTCTTAAACAGACAAAATGTTTTTGGTCAAATTTTGGTGGTTTTTCGATAATACCTCCATCTCTGTCAACATAACATTGCTTGCAATACTAGTCCCTATTGTAACGCAAACAATTTTCTATCGTTTGAGCCTTTACTTGAGGCTCTAGCTTGACTCTACGTGGAGAAATGAGCAAAAACGTCTGACTAAAAAAATTATCTGCTAATTTTCTTGCCTGTAAGGGTAAGCCAAATTTGGTCAAAGATGGCCGATTTTTCAAGGACATGACTTTTGCCAATATCTCTACCGATACTGACCAGATTTGAACAGAACAAAGACCATTGAATAGGTCTATATTAGCCCCAACATAATCTAAAAGTCAAAAACACCTAATAGACGTTCCCTTTATGTAATAGCTCAAAGTCATGTATTTTAATTTGCCTCAAGCGGGCACTACCCGACATATTCTTGAAAATACTAATAATAACCATACCTTCGTATAGAGAATTGAAAACGAAACAAAAGTCAAGCACTACGCAACATCAGCTGACTTAGTAAATCATGGAGAAACATTCATCCAAAGTTGGATCATTTTTCACTTTTTCCCGTCTTACTGCTTCGAAACTTCTTGATTTATCAGAAATAAATTATTTATAAGAAAGTATAAAATTAATCAGGTAAAGAATATCGTTTATTACATTGAAATATGAGAGGGTTTATATACTGTTCGAACTGAGGGATTTGATGTGAGGATAAGGTGTTAAAAAATGAGAAGATCTGGGTGATAGGACAATAGATGTAGTCCATTGTTGTTATCAACATACTACGATGAATAATAAATCAATAACTGAACCCAGTTTTATGTTGATGTTCTACGATCTGATGTCATCTGTGCTTGAACTAAATGTTTTACTGTATTTTGAGATCCGGTTTGGAAGTGGTACATCAGAAACAAAAAATTACAACATGTTCAGACAACTTTACACTTCTTTCAACATTTCAATCGCTTGTCTATATTCACCATACATTGTCTCTCTAAGCTTTTTATAAGCGTTTTTAAAGACGCATCGAATGATATAGGTTTTGTAGCACTTTTGCAAAGCGAATCCTGTGCAATTCGGTCTTGTATTAAAAACGGTTTCAAGGCAAAATGTCCAATTTCTATATATTAAAATGCCAGTTTATTACGTTCATCTAAAGCAGGCAGCTGCTACGAGTAGTTTGATATTAGTAACCCTATAATAGAAAATGCCTAATTCTCTCGCAAATTTCCAAAAAGTGGTATCGGTGCTTTTTCCATGAGGGGTACCTCATGAGCAATCGATCAAAACGTGAAATTTTTCTTTGATTCAGATTAAGCTAAAAAATTATATACAGAGTCATAGGTAAATGAAAGAAACAGTTTACTGATATTTTGTTGGTCTGAAATTGTTTACATCAAGAGTAATCAGTACACGAAAGCGAGCAAATTGTGCATATTTTGTTCGGAAAAAGCGTATTTCCAAGTAATCCACTATAGAAAGAGTTTGTTTAATCAATGGATCTTTGGGGATATTGATTCTCAACAGTAGATCCATTGTATCTCTTGCCCTACATATGCATTTTTTTTTATAATTATAAGGCATGCAATCAATGTCAACATGGTCAGATTTGCAATTTTTCCATGTACCGTATTATTGAAGGAGGGCATTTTTTTGAGGAAAGTGCATTGTCAGATGAACTCAAATGTGATATGTGTATGTGGTATGCTATCAGCAGATGCTTATAATATGTAAGAGATTAGTACGTCCAGTTGGGTGTTGATGGGTGTTGGCCATCATAGATTTTTGGAATGATTGATATCATAAAAAAGTTGATGATGATAATGTTGTGTTGATAATTTCTTCATGTGAAGATGGTAATGTGGGAGTTTTCAATAATATGAAAAATGCGCCCATCTGTTTACATCGATCGAGCTCGCTAAATGTCAGTAAATGCAACATTGCCGTATATGCAATGAAATAAGCAATTTGACAACGTTTTATTATTCGAGAAAAGTGATTTCCAGGCATACTATGGTAAATCGGTATATAGACAGCAACATTGATGATGCGGATTGCCTCATTTGAAGTGAGTCGATTTGATCAAATCAACAGCATCAAACAACTTATTAAGTCCATTGATAAATAATACAGTTGCACTATTATGATATTGTGTGTGTGTGTGTGTGCTCTGCGGGATTGTGTGTTGTATATGAGTGTGTGATGAGTGTGTGCGTGAGTGTGTTTTGTGTGTGTGTGTGCACTAAGTTCCAGATCACAAAGAATGGTCAACCTCCTTTTATAATATCTGGAGTAGCCAATTGCGTTGGCTGTTTATTTGGAACTTGATACATTCTGAGCGTATGCAAGTGTAGTGGTTAGATGCATGATAAACATGTATATTGATAGACATGTGCCGTTGATTCTGCCAGAAAGAACAAAAAAAAAACTGATACAGCCTAATCTAGCATAAAAGCAGTAACATTGGCTACATAAAATGCATGAGCAGCGATTTATTTCTTGATTTCACATTTTTTCTTTTTTTGTTTGTTCTACTCAAACGGCCATCCTGAAGATACCCAACGAATTCTTCTTCTGATGTATCAGCCATGTCTCATTGATTATTCTTGGTTTAGTAGGATAAAAGAGGTACGTGCAGCACAGCATTGCTGCGTCGTCAATTTAATGGCTGTGGACTGTCATCCTGTAGTGATTGCTCAAATTCAACATTTCATTTAGTCTAGCCTACTACTTTTACACGACAGGGGGAACCATTTAATATCATCCTTGATGGGAGAGGGGTCTGAGAAGGACAACAACAGAACAAACAAAGGTACTAATTGTGAATGCACAGTAGTATTAATTGGTATCATGGACAACGCATCATTTGACAATAACTACAATAGAAGGGATCTGGACGATTATTGCGCATCATGTATTTGTTTGCCTGACAGAAGCGGTTTGTTGGGAGATTTTGTGTGATTAAATCCTTATCAAAGTCAACGTGCTATAATAGAGAGCCAAGCTGCATCGAAGAAAGGCATTATAGCGGTCATCAGATGATTCAGCTGGCCAGCAAACTACAACAGGATTTGAGAAGGAGTCATCATGGTTATTCGAGCAGCATGAAAGCATGTTTTTGCGAGTCTGATATTATTCAGATTTCATATAATCGCGGTGATGGTAATGCAATATTTCTGTGTCAATCTTAGACAAGAAATGCTGCATTCAATGTTGGAAATATGATTGTCAGTCAACTACAACTGAAGAGGATATACATCAAGAAGTGCAACATTAGTAAAGGACGGCATCATCAAATAATGCTGTACCAGAAGAACTATGTTTCGGAGGACAAGCAAATAAACCATTCCAATGTCACCAAGAACAACAATTAGTACACTAATTAGATTATAAACTGACAGGATTGATGGCGACCGTATTTCTGCTGATTAACTTGTTGACTTGAAAGAAATAAAGGATATTGAGCCCATTTACATCATCCAACAAGTACAAGAGAATAGATAAACCTTATATTACAACATGTTTTCTCTTTTATAATGTACATTTCGTGTATAGCCAAAACAATAGAGTTAATAGCAAGATAACCCACCATGGTATGGCTTCTCCTCATGCAAAAAAATAAAGAAATACGATATATTGGGTGAGAGAATACGAACGTCTGACAAAAAAAAGAAACAACTACAAGCACGACATTTATACTACAAAAAGCAGCAAAAAAAAAGGTGGGAGGAAACGAGCTTCCATCACGGTTCAACCCGGCTCGAACTCAGGTTGCCTGTATTCTATGGATCAGTCTTTGACAACCTCACCACAATGCCCTCCCTGTTTTTTAAAAAATAGACGATGAACACACGATTATCAAAAAAATCGTTTTTCGCTATTCTCTCAAAATCCTGATTATAAACTCTATTTTTTCTTTAGTTGAGAATGATCCTCATGGTATGATGCATCGTTTCGTTTTTATTTGAAAGCTATATCTTTATTTCTCGTCTCTCTACAGACAAAACAAAAAACCACACTGTAGATTTTTCAGGGCCCGGTAACAGAACTCAACAAAAATATATGTCTTCCAGTTATTTGATAAAGGGAACGTGTATTAGGTGTTTCGACTCCTATATATTACATTGAGGCAAATGTAGGGCTATTATCGAATGGCCTTTGTTTTGTCCAAATTGGACAAGCCGCTATGAAGATATTGCCTAACAATCCTGCTCATGGAAAATTCTTATTTTCGTTGATTTTGGGCCTATGAAGGCAGGGTCTCAGATCCAATCATCTAAGGTTTTTGGTCAGACGTTTTTTGTTCATTTTTCCACATAGAGTCAAGCTAGAGCCTCAAGCAAGAGCTCAAACGATAGGAGATTGTTTTCTTTACCATAATGACTAGTATTATTACAATCAATTTTATGTTGACAGAGATGGAGGTATTATTGAAAAAGCATCAAAATTTCAAGAAAATCTTCTTGTCCAGTTAAAGCGTCGTCTAGATTTGAACAAACCAGACAAAAGTAATACTATTCGATGCGCCTTTGAATTCTGCACAAGTTTGATATAAGCTTGATCAAGTGTTTACTCTGAACAACTGCGAACTTTAGGCCATGACAAATATCCAGAGTGATGAAATAGCATTTTGATCAATAGAGCTTTTAATCTCAGTTTGATATCAGCTATGTTTTGAGGAAGCAACATTGTCAATATAATTCGTGTTACCATTGTGGTATAAAATCACCCAAAATATCGTTACCATTGTTCTCTTCCCTTTTCACAAACCTTCAAATTATCCTAATAACCAACATTTACCTATTACTGGACTTGGTAATATTTGATTTCTGAGATAAACTTAACAATGTACACTATTTTCAGAAATTATTGGGACATTTCAAAAAAAAAAAATTGGTACAAATTCTAAACAAATATTGGGACTATCTATGATTAGATTTGGGACAAATCTTGACCCGATTTGGAACACTTGCCTAATTCATATTGGGACACTTTTCGAAACCATAATGAGACAAAAATAGATGGGATATGATGAAATCATAACTGCTTTCTTCGCTATTCACAACATGTCAGAAATCAGAATTTACTATGAAGACGGAGTAAATGCTCCAGTCGATGAGCATGGAAACGAGGCTGTCGAGATGGATGTAGACGACGAAGCCTTCCCTCTCGGCAACATTACCAACTACAATACTTATGTTGATACGAAACCACCTGAAAGAGAGACTTGAGCGTAGTAAAGGAGCAAACAATCACAAAAAAAAAGAATGAGCCCAAGACTCAATACAACGACTACACAGACAAAGACAAGGCAAGGTTTTTCATCCTCATCTACGACCATGGCATGAATCCTAATCAAGCTTGGAAAGCGCATGGTCATATATCAAGGTCAACGGCTTATAGATGGTACGCAGAGGATCAAAGAAAGGTCCACAAAGAAATTGAAGACGATGAAGAGCCTTCAGTTAAGAAAGCAGGTGGACGAAAAATATTGAATGAAAACCATATGAAGCATCTTAAGCAAGAATTTCAAGATAATCCATCAGTAACGCACGATTGACCAAGCTCAGGAGAGTCTTGTCAATGCTTTCTCAGGTTTAACTATTAGCCAAACGACTGTTTACAACTACATGATCAATGATCTTGCCCTGACATTTAAGAAAGCCCATTTCCATTCCAAAGAACGAAACTCACCAGAGAACATTCAAAAACGGTATGACTGGGTGGTCAGATGGAGCCAAACCGACATGGATTACATGTCCAACTGTGTTTTCATTGATGAGTCAGCTTTCCATATCAACCGGAAGCGAACGATGGCTTGGTCAGAGAAAGGAACTCGAGCTGAAGTGATTGTCCCTCAAACAAGAGCAAAAACTACCACTATTCTTGGTGCAACTAGCGTGTGAGGGGTGTTGAATGTTCAAGTGAGGCTGCCTGGAACATCCAACAAGAAAGGAAAACTGGCTGCCACGTCTTCTGGAAAAGCAACAACTGTAGGTACCGTAACTGGGCACTACTTTAATTTTGTTGCGAAAACGATTGACATCATGGACCAGCATGAGCAATTCAAAGATTTCTCTCTCATTATGGACAATGCACCCATCCATACAGCCAAGGATATTGAAAGGTATATCATCCAGCGAGGTTACAGATGTGTTTACCTCCTACCATCAAACTCCCCTGAGCTTACTCCTATTGAGCAATTCTGGCATGTGGTCTAGAGTAAGCTCAAGAGGGAGAAGCTGTTAAAAACTGAGACTCTTTCAATCAGGATTACCGATGCATGCAATGAAGTATTGTTCAGTGATCTTCTTGAAGGCTCTGCTCGCTACTTTGTTAAGAAATTCGATGCTTGTTTAGCGAAAGAGCCTTTGTAATAAATGAATTCTACTTTCCCTGAAAATGTCCCAATGTTTTTTCCAAAAGTGTCCCAATATTAATTAGGCAAGTGTTCCAAATCGGGTCAAGATTTGTCCCAAATCTAATCATAGATAGTCCCAATATTTGTTTAGAATTTGTACCAATTTTTTTTTTTTGAAATGTCCCAATAATTTCTGAAAATAGTGTACATTGTTAAGTTTATCTCAGAAATCAAATATTACCAAGTCCAGTAATAGGTAAATGTTGGTTATTAGGATAATTTGAAGGTTTGTGAAAAGGGAAGAGAACAATGGTAACGATATTTTGGGTGATTTTATACCACAATGGTAACACGAATTATATTGACAATGTTGCTTCCTCAAAACATAGCTGATATCAAACTGAGATTAAAAGCTCTATTGATCAAAATGCTATTTCATCACTCTGGATATTTGTCATGGCCTAAAGTTCGCAGTTGTTCAGAGTAAACACTTGATCAAGCTTATATCAAACTTGTGCAGAATTCAAAGGCGCATCGAATAGTATTACTTTTGTCTGGTTTGTTCAAATCTAGACGACGCTTTAACTGGACAAGAAGATTTTCTTGAAATTTTGATGCTTTTTCAATAATACCTCCATCTCTGTCAACATAAAATTGATTGTAATAATACTAGTCATTATGGTAAAGAAAACAATCTCCTATCGTTTGAGCTCTTGCTTGAGGCTCTAGCTTGACTCTATGTGGAAAAATGAACAAAAAACGTCTGACCAAAAACCTTAGATGATTGGATCTGAGACCCTGCCTTCATAGGCCCAAAATCAACGAAAATAAGAATTTTCCATGAGCAGGATTGTTAGGCAATATCTTCATAGCGGCTTGTCCAATTTGGACAAAACAAAGGCCATTCGATAATAGCCCTACATTTGCCTCAATGTAATATATAGGAGTCGAAACACCTAATACACGTTCCCTTTATCAAATAACTGGAAGACATATATTTTTGTTGAGTTCTGTTACCGGGCCCTGAAAAATCTACAGTGTGGTTTTTTGTTTTGTCTGTAGAGAGACGAGAAATAAAGATATAGCTTTCAAATAAAAACGAAACGATGCATCATACCATGAGGATCATTCTCAACTAAAGAAAAAATAGAGTTTATAATCAGGATTTTGAGAGAATAGCGAAAAACGATTTTTTTGATAATCGTGTGTTCATCGTCTATTTTTTAAAAAACAGGGAGGGCATTGTGGTGAGGTTGTCAAAGACTGATCCATAGAATACAGGCAACCTGAGTTCGAGCCGGGTTGAACCGTGATGGAAGCTCGTTTCCTCCCACCTTTTTTTTTGCTGCTTTTTGTAGTATAAATGTCGTGCTTGTAGTTGTTTCTTTTTTTTGTCAGACGTTCGTATTCTCTCACCCAATATATCGTATTTCTTTATTTTTTTGCATGAGGAGAAGCCATACCATGGTGGGTTATCTTGCTATTAACTCTATTGTTTTGGCTATACACGAAATGTACATTATAAAAGAGAAAACATGTTGTAATATAAGGTTTATCTATTCTCTTGTACTTGTTGGATGATGTAAATGGGCTCAATATCCTTTATTTCTTTCAAGTCAACAAGTTAATCAGCAGAAATACGGTCGCCATCAATCCTGTCAGTTTATAATCTAATTAGTGTACTAATTGTTGTTCTTGGTGACATTGGAATGGTTTATTTGCTTGTCCTCCGAAACATAGTTCTTCTGGTACAGCATTATTTGATGATGCCGTCCTTTACTAATGTTGCACTTCTTGATGTATATCCTCTTCAGTTGTAGTTGACTGACAATCATATTTCCAACATTGAATGCAGCATTTCTTGTCTAAGATTGACACAGAAATATTGCATTACCATCACCGCGATTATATGAAATCTGAATAATATCAGACTCGCAAAAACATGCTTTCATGCTGCTCGAATAACCATGATGACTCCTTCTCAAATCCTGTTGTAGTTTGCTGGCCAGCTGAATCATCTGATGACCGCTATAATGCCTTTCTTCGATGCAGCTTGGCTCTCTATTATAGCACGTTGACTTTGATAAGGATTTAATCACACAAAATCTCCCAACAAACCGCTTCTGTCAGGCAAACAAATACATGATGCGCAATAATCGTCCAGATCCCTTCTATTGTAGTTATTGTCAAATGATGCGTTGTCCATGATACCAATTAATACTACTGTGCATTCACAATTAGTACCTTTGTTTGTTCTGTTGTTGTCCTTCTCAGACCCCTCTCCCATCAAGGATGATATTAAATGGTTCCCCCTGTCGTGTAAAAGTAGTAGGCTAGACTAAATGAAATGTTGAATTTGAGCAATCACTACAGGATGACAGTCCACAGCCATTAAATTGACGACGCAGCAATGCTGTGCTGCACGTACCTCTTTTATCCTACTAAACCAAGAATAATCAATGAGACATGGCTGATACATCAGAAGAAGAATTCGTTGGGTATCTTCAGGATGGCCGTTTGAGTAGAACAAACAAAAAAAGAAAAAATGTGAAATCAAGAAATAAATCGCTGCTCATGCATTTTATGTAGCCAATGTTACTGCTTTTATGCTAGATTAGGCTGTATCAGTTTTTTTTTTGTTCTTTCTGGCAGAATCAACGGCACATGTCTATCAATATACATGTTTATCATGCATCTAACCACTACACTTGCATACGCTCAGAATGTATCAAGTTCCAAATAAACAGCCAACGCAATTGGCTACTCCAGATATTATAAAAGGAGGTTGACCATTCTTTGTGATCTGGAACTTAGTGCACACACACACACAAAACACACTCACGCACACACTCATCACACACTCATATACAACACACAATCCCGCAGAGCACACACACACACACACAATATCATAATAGTGCAACTGTATTATTTATCAATGGACTTAATAAGTTGTTTGATGCTGTTGATTTGATCAAATCGACTCACTTCAAATGAGGCAATCCGCATCATCAATGTTGCTGTCTATATACCGATTTACCATAGTATGCCTGGAAATCACTTTTCTCGAATAATAAAACGTTGTCAAATTGCTTATTTCATTGCATATACGGCAATGTTGCATTTACTGACATTTAGCGAGCTCGATCGATGTAAACAGATGGGCGCATTTTTCATATTATTGAAAACTCCCACATTACCATCTTCACATGAAGAAATTATCAACACAACATTATCATCATCAACTTTTTTATGATATCAATCATTCCAAAAATCTATGATGGCCAACACCCATCAACACCCAACTGGACGTACTAATCTCTTACATATTATAAGCATCTGCTGATAGCATACCACATACACATATCACATTTGAGTTCATCTGACAATGCACTTTCCTCAAAAAAATGCCCTCCTTCAATAATACGGTACATGGAAAAATTGCAAATCTGACCATGTTGACATTGATTGCATGCCTTATAATTATAAAAAAAAATGCATATGTAGGGCAAGAGATACAATGGATCTACTGTTGAGAATCAATATCCCCAAAGATCCATTGATTAAACAAACTCTTTCTATAGTGGATTACTTGGAAATACGCTTTTTCCGAACAAAATATGCACAATTTGCTCGCTTTCGTGTACTGATTACTCTTGATGTAAACAATTTCAGACCAACAAAATATCAGTAAACTGTTTCTTTCATTTACCTATGACTCTGTATATAATTTTTTAGCTTAATCTGAATCAAAGAAAAATTTCACGTTTTGATCGATTGCTCATGAGGTACCCCTCATGGAAAAAGCACCGATACCACTTTTTGGAAATTTGCGAGAGAATTAGGCATTTTCTATTATAGGGTTACTAATATCAAACTACTCGTAGCAGCTGCCTGCTTTAGATGAACGTAATAAACTGGCATTTTAATATATAGAAATTGGACATTTTGCCTTGAAACCGTTTTTAATACAAGACCGAATTGCACAGGATTCGCTTTGCAAAAGTGCTACAAAACCTATATCATTCGATGCGTCTTTAAAAACGCTTATAAAAAGCTTAGAGAGACAATGTATGGTGAATATAGACAAGCGATTGAAATGTTGAAAGAAGTGTAAAGTTGTCTGAACATGTTGTAATTTTTTGTTTCTGATGTACCACTTCCAAACCGGATCTCAAAATACAGTAAAACATTTAGTTCAAGCACAGATGACATCAGATCGTAGAACATCAACATAAAACTGGGTTCAGTTATTGATTTATTATTCATCGTAGTATGTTGATAACAACAATGGACTACATCTATTGTCCTATCACCCAGATCTTCTCATTTTTTAACACCTTATCCTCACATCAAATCCCTCAGTTCGAACAGTATATAAACCCTCTCATATTTCAATGTAATAAACGATATTCTTTACCTGATTAATTTTATACTTTCTTATAAATAATTTATTTCTGATAAATCAAGAAGTTTCGAAGCAGTAAGACGGGAAAAAGTGAAAAATGATCCAACTTTGGATGAATGTTTCTCCATGATTTACTAAGTCAGCTGATGTTGCGTAGTGCTTGACTTTTGTTTCGTTTTCAATTCTCTATACGAAGGTATGGTTATTATTAGTATTTTCAAGAATATGTCGGGTAGTGCCCGCTTGAGGCAAATTAAAATACATGACTTTGAGCTATTACATAAAGGGAACGTCTATTAGGTGTTTTTGACTTTTAGATTATGTTGGGGCTAATATAGACCTATTCAATGGTCTTTGTTCTGTTCAAATCTGGTCAGTATCGGTAGAGATATTGGCAAAAGTCATGTCCTTAAAAAATCGGCCATCTTTGACCAAATTTGGCTTACCCTTACAGGCAAGAAAATTAGCAGATAATTTTTTTAGTCAGACGTTTTTGCTCATTTCTCCACGTAGAGTCAAGCTAGAGCCTCAAGTAAAGGCTCAAACGATAGAAAATTGTTTGCGTTACAATAGGGACTAGTATTGCAAGCAATGTTATGTTGACAGAGATGGAGGTATTATCGAAAAACCACCAAAATTTGACCAAAAACATTTTGTCTGTTTAAGACGTCTATTGCTGGTCAAACCAGACAAGATTAGTACTGTTCGATGCGCCTTTTAATTCTGCACAAGTTTAATATATACTTGAACAAGTGTTGATTATCAACTACTACCAAGTTTAGGTCATGAAAGATTTTATGATGAATGAGGCCCAATTCGAAATAATAGGGATTTCAACCTCAGTTTGATATCAGTTACCCTGTATCCAGAGCACACTCGTGACGTCAAGTTTGCAACCTTTTTTTTCTTTCCCATTCCCCCGTTTTTCTTTTTTGATACCCCCGTTTTTAATACTACTTTTACTGCCAAACCTATTATTCATCTTGTTATCGAAGGCAATAGCAGAAAGGTCATCAAGCCTATGATTGTTGTTAGTTGCTAGCATCATATGGAGGTGAGTGTATTTACTGTATCGATTGTCCAAGTCTATTATTAATTAATTATTCTTTTCTTTGTTGACTAGAATAGCTACCGACGACTACTGCTTCAAAACAAAAGAAGAGAACAACGCAACAACTGGTGAACACTGCTTCGACTTCTTACGTTGTTATTGCCACCACCACCACCACCGCTTCTCTGAATACGACGGTATGTACCATTAGTTATTATTTTTCATTGAAACGTAACTAAAAGAATTCTCACTTATTTTTAGGAAATGGTTGTGTTTATCCTAAACTCCAGCAGCAAGACCTCTGGTGCTATTTCTCGCAGCATTGCCACTCTCTGCAGCATGTCATTTGCAATGCTGTTTTTGCCTGGTTTAGTGCTGTCAGCAAGTCATTTGTATTGTTACGTTGTTTCTCGACGAGTTCAATAGATCATCAGGTTAGTCTCAATTGTGTCTGGCGTTCAGTGATATCTTACTGATTACACAAACTTGACAGAATATAGGCAGCAAGAAGCACAACAAGAAGGTGGTGTTCCAGAATACTAGATGCAGAACCTGTTGTGAATTGTTCATCAAGTAAGTATAAATGACGTAGATTGTAGGATACATTACTGACTACTATTACTGTATCATTTAGATGTTATACGTTGGCAACAAGTATAAGGTCACGACGATGACTAATGGATGATTAATGCTCGACACTACTGGATGCAACCGGAACTGATAACAGTCGATTAGGTAAGTACTTTATATAATATGATGGCGTTGATTGAGGTAGAATGCGATACTAATTATATTATTTTGACTATCTTTTATAGGCAAGAGTATAGCAATGACCATGAACACTACTACTGCTGGATGATGCTGCAAGATATTAGTCAAGTTATTATTATTTTTGTCGAGAACAACCATAGCAATAGTTGTAGATACAACCCATTATTATTCATTTTTGATTGTTGTTTATTTTTCTCCCCTTATTATTTGCCTTAACTCTCTTTCTTCTTTGGCTTTTGGCCCTTATTTCTTTTAATTTTTATCTGCATGTAACGTTATTACCCTCACTATTTTCCTTTCTTTCTATGTTTCTTTGAAGCATACCTTTTTTTTTACGTTGAGGGGATGTGCCTATCACTGAAGCTCAACAATAACAAGATTCCGAGGCTAGGATTAGATAGGCTGGTCCAAACTTAATTGTTGATTCTACTTACTTAGCGACAGTTGAGGGTCTTAATAAACATAATTCCTCACGTTAGGGGTGTAGTAAGGCACGCTCTAGCACCTGAGGGGTGGTCTAATTGAAATACTACCTAATTGCATTTTTGGGTAGTACTTCAAATTCCGCCTAACATCATTGCAGAGGAGAACTATGGCAAAATTTTTCTAGGTTTTTTTGTATATAGAGGTAATAAATAGATATAGCTTTTCTACGTTTTTGGGCTGTTTCATGCCTTGTTTTCATTGATTTAAGAGATCTACTAGACACTACGCTATGCGAAAGAGCCTGTAAAATTCTGTAAACAGCATGTAAATTGTTGCATCCAGCGGGATACTTGAGTTAGAATAACTCAGTTGTAATCGGATCACGATACTTTATTTGATGCTAGTAGATCTTTTGATATAGTCTCAAGATAAGGAACAAGCTACTTAGTTGTTTGAGAACATTCCGAATGGCCTGTGATGAATAAGAGAATTGGGAAGATTGCGGCATGTTTGAGACAATGCCTGTCTCAACCTAAATTCTATATCAGACCATTGTTCCTGATAAGATGCTGTGTTGTAAATACACATGTTTTACACTTGTCAAACATCAGGTCATTAAACAATAAGATAGATTGATTGACTTAGTAGCGATTATGATTTAATATAAAAGGTGTGCTTAATTCAATTAATAAATCTTTAGTTTTCGTATCTGGCTAAATCTACAAGTCTTTATTTTTACTTTTATATTATCTCCACTTGTACCTTTCTCTGGATACAACATAAATATGGAAACGTATGATTCATGTCATGCCAGAAGTTCACAACTGTCTATATAAGATTAAGGCATTCTTTGATAAGTAATTCATTATATAATGGAATACGCTACTAGTAGTAGTAGGTTATTACATCTCAGCTTAGGAACGGGTCAATCTGCAAGTACAGTGAATAACATTTGTTACTGTCTTGTGTGATGCCTCATAAATTTAGTACAAATAGCCCTTTAATCTCGATAATAATAAACTTCAGTATGTATATTTTTGCGTCTTGTTCAATTACTATACCATCTTTCGCTGTGCTGGTTACTGTATAACACGCTGGATCAACAAGGAAACTGTTGCGCCTGAAGGGTGACAAGGGCCTACTATATAAAATTAAGGCATTTTTTGATGAATAGATAATCTCTAATGTAATGGAATATGCTACTAGCTTACATTCCAGTTATGAGCAGATCAGACAACATTACTTGCTATCTTGTATGATGACTCATAAATTTAGTATAAATGGCCATTTAATTTATATTTGGGACTTGTTCAATTACTGCATAAGCTGGCTCAACATTTTTTTTTAAACAGAATAAGCCTGATATTCATTACTGTTGTTTCTCGGTGTTTAGCTGGTGGTTACTTGCCATAACTGCTTCTTTCACCACCCTGTTGTTAACTTGAACACTTTTTAGTTTGAATAAACTCAAAAGCCTAAGGCTCTTTTTGCATTAAGGCTCTTAAAACGGTTGTGCAGGGTTGTTTACTATATATCAACAAGGAGGGACTCTTATCGGCATTGAGAGATGTATGTTCCTCCTCCTAGAACTTCAAAACATTTATTAGAGCTCAAGTACTAGAAGTTTACAGCTTTCAAGGGACATTAAACATTGCATCAAAGTCAAGATAGTATACAGTGCAAGTATTGCGTATAAAATTACCTTCGTTGCATAGCATCTAGACATTATACAAAAACTATTCTCTCCTCAATCGGATGCAATTTCGAAAGCTAAGGCAGATTATATTCCGTTAATTTAATCATCTTAAAAGATTGAAATGGATTCTAAGCTCTAACCATCTGCCTGTTTAAAATGATGAAACCATAATTGCCTTGACAAAAAATTGTGAGACTTATTTGTATAGAAAATTATTGCCATCATCATCAGGTAGAAAATACTTCCAATATGGGCCATCAAACCACTGTGATTTTTCACGCAAAATGGAAAAATACTCTTTCCGATTTTTCGATTTTTCCAATTACCTCAGCTTGCTTCCGCCATGTCAAAACGATTTCCCTTATTACACCTTAGTTACATCTGGTGCATGAATAGATCAAATGAGCGTGCGTGTGTGCGTGCAATTAAATAATGGAAAATATGAAAGACATCCAAGACGACGAATAAACAATTTTATGGATTCAAATTACTATGGCTAACTGTGCTTCAAGTTGAGAAGGTTGAGAATACTGGCAAGCACTCGTAGAAATTCAGAGGAATTGCACCTTTTAGACGGCTTTATATTCAATGGATAGCAATCCCATTGGAGAGGTAAGCAAGCGGGGGGCGGAAAACCAGAAATTACACACATTGAGGCACAATTTGGCCTAATTAAGAGAATGATGTAAATTGCAACTTCCATGGTTAATTCAGCAAAATCGTAGGATACTTGGAATCCTTGTCGTACCAATTTTGACACTACTTGCCAGAAGAGGGCACTTGACAATTTGCAAAATAAACATCATTGGAGCTTCTTTTCCTGTTCAATTAATGATAGGTTCTTTTCAATATTCCAAATATTCCTCAAGTAAAGCTCAATGCTACATCTCTTCAATAGAGAGATATTTGATATAAAAAGAGGTTAGATTTATACCAATTTTCTCTTCATTATAATCTCAACAATTCTTTTGTAAAGTGTTGATAACAACAAACCTTCTTATTATATTTCAATGACACAACAACTGATCTCTCGTATCTCTTTTATCGTAGCTTTGGCTACGATGATCTGTACTATGGTATCTGCTGCTCCAATTGACAGACGTAGTATCTCTTCTTGCTACAAGTCCGCTAAATTGACTCAATACTGGATCCCCAAAGAAGGCGATGTCGATATGAACAACAGTGGTCAAAGCGTTACCCTTGATGGCTCTAAATCTAAAACTCTTCAAACAAAGGATGGCAGTACAATTGCAAAGGTCTCTGAAACTACCTATGACAAATTTCAGATGGAAGGCACTGGTTTGCTCCAATCTGGAAAGATGGTCAACCTGGGTGAAAGCACTAGTGTATTTTTGGAACTGGATCGCTCCTCTACCCCATACGGTATCGGCCATACAGGTGAAGGCTTAGTTCCCTGGGTCAGCGTTGCTTCTAATGATATCGCTACAGGTACTACTTTGTATGTCAAGGAGATGGACGGCTTGGTTTTGCCCGATGGAAAGACTCATAATGGGTGTGTTCGCGTTGACGACCAAGGCTGGGGTTTGGATAACTGTCATATCGACTTTTTCGTGCTCCAATTCAGTGCCTACGAAGAGTTGGTCAAAGAGCTGCCATCTACTGTAACTGTAACTGAAAAATCCTGTACTATCCAAGATTATGTTACCACTGGTGTCAAGAAGTGGGCTGTGCTCTAACTCTTATGGCTTGACATTGACCAATGTTAGCGTTGATCGCCACATTGGTCTTTTTTGTATGCTTGCTTACGATTATTTATTCTATTCATTGATTGAACAGACAATTCGTCTTTTCCCTTTATTTTGTTCATTTAACTCAATGAAATCAATAAAGACATTCTTTAACGTAAAATATACATTTCAGTACAACACTTCATGTGGTTTTGCTGCTTTGATATAGTACATGAACCGCTTCAACGCCCTGGTAATTGGTGGATCTACAAGTCAATGATACTGATAAACAGTTCAAAAGCGCAGCCATTGCCTTATTTAATGAAAAAAAGCTTACGCTAATGGGCCATTTAAATATTAAACGCAGCTGCAGATGATTCCAGAAAACGCTATGCATCTGGTAGTAGCGTCAGCAAATCTCATCAGCATTATGAAAATCGTCTTCTAATAGCCCACGTACCAGAGTTGCTGAATCGTGGGTATATCATTTAACCGTGGATACAGCATATATTTAGTATACAATAGGTGAGACACACAGACGCTGTGCCTGATCTCGCTAGGATATTTCAATGTGCGTAACAGAGCTGTGCTTAATTCAACCATACATACCGCTTTAAGTAACTATTAGGTGTGATTTATGTATGTCCAAATGATGGCAAAATGGTCGATGCAACAAGATTTGTATGTAAATACAAGCGTGTTCACCTTGGGAAACAAGCTGATTAATTGAAATGCGTTCAACGTTTGCACAAATTTGGTTGTGATCATCTTTGTCAAGCTAGACTCTAATATGGTATATATACTCCGGTGTAATTACTGCTTGGGAATTGTTACAATGGTGAAAGTTTCAGAACATTCCCTGTTTAAAAAGCTTTTTTTTTTATCTGAATTCTGCTACCCTTCTTTATCAAACAAACAATGTCTACTTCTTCTTCGAGTGAACCACCACAGCCACCACAGAGTCGATTCTCATTCCAACATTTCGACCAAGAGTGTGATTTCGGTATAGAAAATGCCAACGGTGAAAGAGTCAGAAAAAGAAAGAAGCCTGGAAGAAAGCCCAACCCACCTACCATTCAAGAGAGAAGAGCACAAAACAGAGCTGCTCAGAAAGCCTTTCGAGAGAGGGAGCAGCAAAGAAGAGAGGAGAAAGAAAAGCAGTGGAGAGATTACAGTGAGGAAATCAAGAGCTTGAAAAAGCAATTAGCAACTGTTCAGTACGAGGCAAAATACTTGAAAGCCTGTGTTCTTCATTTGACCTTGGCATGTCTCATACATCGAGGCTCAGTTCCCCACATTTGGACTGAATCACGCATCATCCCCAGCAACAGCCACGGCGAATACAAAAAGCCAGTGTATGAGCCTTATGGACAGCACATTATGAATGAAGCTTATCAAACACCTGCACTTTTGGATATGGTGCTGGAGAATCAATGCATTGTGGATTTCAACAAGGCACTTTTCAATACATCGCAACTCAATGCCTTTGAAAATCAAAAGAAAAAGATGGGCAGCAATATTGATGCCAGCTCCTGGTCGTATCAAGATTACGTATCTCAAGATATCATTACAATCAACAAGAATTCCCAGGAACCTAAAAAGAGTTTTCCTAGAGCTAAGAAGCAAAAGCTTAATCCAATGCGATCACCATCACCATTGGAACCACCAGAGGCGACACCCCAAACATCGCTTCCATCACCACCCACAAAGCACTCTAAACATGAGAGATACTCCTCATCACCGACCTTTTCGACATTGGACGAGGTTCCAAGCTCATCATCTACGAATACTGAAGCACACGAGGAGTATAGCACAAACAATCAAGTGTTGGCAGTGAACCGAAAACCTGTGATAGGTGTATTGTTTGAACCACCAGTATTAAGAACGTCTGAGGATATTATCAACATGCCAACATTGCAAGCTTTACACATCTTACGACTCCAATTGAAGCTTGGCAGTATTCTTGGCAGCATGACACCGGCCGCTCTGTTACCAAGTAAGTTGACTTAGTATATACATGTATGGATCCAAAGAAAACTTATTCTGCGAAAATGTGTATAGCTGCGTTACAACGGGTGATACCTCATGATATTCGCATCGACTATGTGCCAGGAGCTTCCATCAGAGATAGAATGATTATATTTCAAGACTACTACAACATGGATGATTGCTTTCAATTCCTAACACAAAATACGGTATTCATGGGCGGTGATGTTCGAGATACCAGAAATTGGGTGATTGATCCAGAATACTCGATGAAATTTTGGTTTTTATCTCATCAGTTGGTGGATCAGAGCTATGATGAGTGTCTTGATATGACTACCAGCGATATTCTACATGAAGAGTTGTGCAAGAACGTCGACTCTTCCAGTGAAACTGAAGACATGGAAGCCAGTATCACACCATCAGCCTCAACGAATCCTACTGCAAGGGAGAATTATCAACAAACAACAAATATACCTATGATGAGTAGCAATAGTAACGCTATTGGTCCCAAGCAGCATCAGAGTGTGTACTTTCGAGAAATGTAACATTTTACGCCGTTAACCTGAATAATAAATATATATAAAGCAAGTTTGACCTAAATACCCAAGAGAGGGCGATATACCAACCTTCTGATGTATAACTCGCTATTGTAGTGGTATACTTCCCGACCTGATTTCAAGTGCAATAATGTGAATTATGACGGCTTTCACATTTAATTGTCTCTTTTGAAACTGATCAACTTTTTTATTTTTTACTCTTTGGTATCTTACAAACAACATAGGGTCAACATGAAGCGAACAGTATCGCGAAGAGAGGCTGATAGTAGGCGCAGCAGAGCTGAAGAAGCTGATGCCTCGCACACAGTCAAGCCAGAGAGAAGAATTGTCGATAACCCTGCGTCTCCTGAAAAGCTTGCCTTGCTTGAAAGACTACGAGAAGAAGTTGACGAAACAAACAGAATCAGTGAATTGAGTGGAAAGTTAGTAATTTACCTACGACATTTGGCAAAATCGATTGAAACTGCATCAGAGAGTGCGGAAGCCGCTGAACAGACAATGCAGAATTGGGAGAGAACATTTTCGATTATGGGAGAGATGAATAAGGGTCGTGAAAAAGAAAGCCAAACATGGGTCAGGCTCAGGGATTCTCAAGGCGAACGCTGATCAAGATATAATGATACCAACTCTTGTCTTCTACTACTGCTAATTATCTCACTATACACCTACCTCGTTCTCTCCAGCCAGGAGCGACATTACGCTTGTGTCTGACTGACTAGCACCAGAAGCTATATATATATATATACACACACACATATGAATCTAACCATGTAAATAAACACACTACTCACTCTCATGTTGCGCGCGATCGAAAGGATCACTTTTTTCAATAAGCAATGAATGCAATTATCCACAACAACAAAATGGCGTTTGAAACTCAAATTTTTTATGTTTTCTTTTTCGTTTCTCTTCTCTCTCTCTCTCTTTCTACTTGACAATTTTGTATCGTATAGAAATAAAGAAACATGAGTGAACGTAGCTCATCATCTGCTTTGAGGTCACCTTCACCTCGTCCGTCAAGGCGCGGAAGATCCTATTCACCACGTTCAACCAGGAGCTCAAGTTCTCGTTCATATTCCCGCTCACGCTCTCGCTCAAGATCTTATTCACGTCGTCATAGGTCTCGTTCTCGCTCTCGCTCTCCATACGGCAGAAGTTCAAGCAGAAGCTACCGCCATTACTACTCTAGATCACCACCACCACCACCTCATCATCATCATCATCACAGACGTTCTCCACCTCCACCACCTCCTCCTCGTGGCAGATACAGGTCAAGATCCCCGCCTCCCTTGAGACGTAGACCTGTCAATAAAGACTGCAGAGTGTATGTCAGTAATCTGCCATTCGAAGTGACTTGGCATCAATTGAAAGACTTTATGAGAGAAGGTATGTCCTCAGTGATGTGAATTGCAACTGTAAAGAAGGTGCCAGTCATCTAAACCCTGTTACTAGCGGGCCAGGTTGCTCATGTTGATGTGTTGAAAATGGCAAATGGCAGATCAAAAGGCTGTGGGTAAGTTGAGCTGTGTCAATAGAGTGTCCAATCTTTAATGTGTTGTATAGTGTAGTGGAATACAGATATCCTGAAGATGCAAAACGAGCTATTCATACAATGAACAAGGCAGAATTTATGGGTAGACCTGTGTTTGTCAGAGAAGTATGGCTTCCCTCCCCCCCCCCTCTCCCTTTTATTTTTATGTCCACCATGATGACTGATATTCTTGTGTATAATTAGGATCGTGAATATGAACATTCAGGGCCACCCAAAGATCCCCGTGAAGCTCCCGATGATTGCAGACTTCATGTCAGCAATGTGAGTGTTGTTTGTAGTGGCATTCACATTTATGCAAAACTAATACTATTTCGTTGTTAGTTGCCGTTGAACGCAAGTTGGCAGGATATGAAGGATTTATTCAGAAAGGCAGGTCGTGTATTACACACAGATATCCACACAGATCCAAGTTCTCGAAGACCCAATGGCCATGGCACTGTTATTTTTGACGATGCGAGGTTTGCTCGTAATGCTATTGGTATGTTGGATGAGCAGAGGAGAGAGAGAGAGAGAATGTGTAACTTAATGTAGTATATAGAGATTTTGAATGGATACGAATGGCAAGGGCACAGATTAGAAGTGAGGGAGGGAAGATACGAAGATAGACCTGTTTCTACAACAACAAGCAACCCTAGACCTTTGCCTCCATCCAGTAGACCGCCACCTCCAACAAGACAATTAAATTTGGAACCTGCGAGCAGTAGAGAGCCATTATACAGAGCTCCACCACCCATGGTGAACAGTGGTCATCATTACGGTCAGGATCCCATCATTGCCAATACCACTTCTTCCGCTACTACTACATCTAATATTTCACCGCCACCACCGCCGCCTATGTCTATTGTGCCAACACAGCATCACCCACAATTACCGCCACAGCCCCCAGTGGAATCAATTCCACCCCCTCCACCACTATACCATAATGCGTATAGATATGGAGATACAGCAACTGCTACAGCAGCAGCAGCAGCAGCAGCAGTAGTAGTGGCACCACCACCCCCTCCACCACCTCCAACCATGTATTCTCCCATGAGTCTCGTGGGAGGTCCAGCTGCCAATTTACCGACACATGGCCATAACCAAATTTTTGTAAATAATGTAAGTGGTGTTAGTGTGGCTGCATAGCGGTATTGCATTTGCGTGTGTATTGACTACTGTGTTCTTGTAGTTGCCATTCTCTACAACTTGGCAAGATTTGATAGATTTGTTTAGACATGTAGGACCTGTTATTCGATCCGAAATTTTGACAGTAAATGGACACCCCAAGGGGTCAGGGTTTGTTCGGTTCGACGATGCTGCAACATGCGAAAAAGCAATAGGTAATAGTTGGTATCATTTCAGGATGAGTAGTAGACTGATCTCTAGCTGGTAATAGAAAAATTCCATGGCTACATGTACGGTGGGCGTCATTTGGACATTCGACTCGACAAGTACTCGACTACCATCTAAGAAAAAAAAAAAAAGAAAAATAAAAGCGATCGATGTTTCGTGATATGAGTTTATTGAATGGAAGTAGCAGTGATATGATATAAAGGCGGAAGCGAGATGTTATACGTTGGTTGGCAGTGGAATGGGCTCATGGATCTAGTTGCAAAATATCAGTATCGCATAGAAATCACAGTTGCGATTTTACTTACAGCCTCTGATATGTCTATCCATTTATCTAGCGCATTGATGCGAGGATCCTCGGCATTCGGTGCTGTATCCTTTTTCCACAGTATGAACTTCTCGATGGATTTGTCTGTTTTTGTCCAGGAAGGCACCTTGTCTTCATCTGACTCATCCTCCATCTCTTCGTCCTCCTCATCCTGGTATCTATCAGACGACATCTTCTCATACACTTGGCCTGTCAACAGCATGGATCAATGACTGTGGATCAACTGGGTGAGGACAACACACTTACATTGCGTCTTGTCATTCAAAGCAATAGAACGACCCACCAGTTTTCTGCCCATCATGATGGTTTCGTACTGCTCATCAGCTTCGTTCTTTTCGAATTTAAAGTACTGCTTGGTGTTGATGGATCCCTCTTTATCCACAGAAAAAGGGAACAAATGTGCCTTGATATCTGTCATTCTACAAATCAGATAAAACACGTATCGCGGTGGTGTTTTGTTTTGACAACACCTGTATTCGAACGTGACGGTACAATGCTTATTGCCGTACACACTTTTTGGGACAAACAGGATGCGGACTTGGTGGAGATCGATCATAAACGGAAATCTTCCCGGGAGGCTTTAACCTCGTATAATGAAAGATAATTCCAATGAGAAAAAAAAAAAGTGAGACTCTAACCCCAAAATCCTTTTTGTTCATGTATTTGACCCCACTCAACATTTTCAAAGAAAAGAACCGAGTGAGCATCAAAATAAACTAATCATATTGAATGCAATGGAAGAGGGTGTGTATAAGGTGCTTTGCCAACTAGAGTTCTCATATTGACGCTGTTTTTATTATGCGTCGCTGTAGAGGAAATATGCAGAGTGTGTCGAAGTGAAGGCACAGAGGAACAGCCCTTATTTCACCCATGCAAATGCTCGGGCAGCATTCGTTTTGTCCATCAGGAATGGTACGTATCAGACAGTAATGCCATAGACATGTCGCCTCATCCTCGTTTATGCAGTTTAATGGATTGGCTATCACACAGCAAGAAAAAGTAGGACGCACATGGCATACTAATGAAGCGTGGAGCACTAAACTGACACCATTAGATATTGCGAACTGTGTAATCACTACTATCAATTCACGCCTGTATATAGAAAGGACATGCCAGCATCGATACCCAAGAGAATTTTTGTAGGCCATTTAAAGCATATGCTGTGCTTGGTATCCAAATGGTGTCTACGCGCATGTCTCGTTGCATTCATTTGGCTGGGCCTGGTGCCATTTTTCACCGTGTGGATATGGAGGTTCTACTTTTGGAATGCTGACTCGACCAATTACCTATTCACCAAGTATTTTTTGGCGACAACACAACAAAATACAGCCTCATCAACAATCAATGATGGCAGCGATGAGCAAGGGAATGTATGGAAAACAATCATGTTTGATTGCTTGCATGGATGGTTGATTTCGACTGCGGTCACTGCTGTGTTTATCGCTGGTTTTCTGCTAAGAGAGTGGGTTCTTCAAAACGTGCCTACAGAATTGCATGAATTAGACGACCAAGCAGAGCAAGTACATGTACCTGAATTGATGCAAGATCAAATTGCAGAAGCAGCAGCAGCAGCAGCAGCAATTCAACAAGAGATACAGCCGCAGGAACAGGATCATATACCAAGAGTGCGTAGAGGCAGAATTAATAATTCAAGCCGACCACCCTTGATTCAAGAGCCTTCCGATTATGAGAATTTGGAAGCCATGTGGCTTATGGATGAAGCTCAGGTATCACCACCATTACGCATGCGAGAAAGAGCAGAGAGAGATCCATTTGATTTAGATCACGATTCAGATGAGAATGATGATGATGATGACGACGATGGCTATTTTGATGAATCAGAAGAAGATGAGCCAGTGAATCCTGGAAGAGCACGTGAAATATTGGATATCATTCAGAGAGAACAACAACAACAACAGCAGCAAGCTTTTATACCCGATCATGTCGGTATACCTCAAAATCAAGATAATATGGACAATGTAGCCAACGGAGGAGCTGGAGGAGCAGAAGATATAGATGGTATCCTGGAAGTGATCGGTATGAAGGGGAGCATTTACATGCTGTTTCAAAATTCAGGGCTCATGATACTGTTGATGAGTCTTTGTTTGGGTGTCGGCGTATGGTTGCCGTATATCATTGGCGTATTTTTCATTACAGTAAGTGCATATGAGCTTTATTGAAACACGGTACTGACAGCCAAGTGATGATAGATACGTCCCTGGGATGGTTTGCTACTACTCACAGACCAAGTACGCAACCTGTCAGATCCAGTTTTGGACTACATGACGGATCTCTGGGTGAACTTTTATACTCAGTTGGACCCTGTAACTGACTGGATACCATCATGGACACCTACCCTCATCAAGTCCATCATTCTCACTGCTCTACAGATTGGGCAAACACTGATTACATTCTTTTCAACCGGAATCTCCAATACAGGTAATATATCTGTTACACCAAACGACATCTTGATGGATCCCGCAAACGTACAATCGTACAGCGTTTCATTGTGGCATGATCTAATCTCTTTTTGGAGCTACATCAAACCCTTCTATCAGTCCTTCTTTGCCTACTTTGTGCAGATGCCGACAGGAGATACAGCGATGGATCGAGTGGGTTGCATCGTTACTGGATACATCCTTCTAGTCATCATTGGCTCATTGTACCTATCCAGAACGCGTAGCATGTACGCTCGTATTGGCCGCACAGCACAACAAATCATTCGTCAGCTTGGTATCCTGCTCAAGGTAGCCTTTTTCGTTGCTATGGAGATTACAGTGTTTCCCCTGGGATGCGGTCTCTTGCTCGATTGTGTGGCACTTTCGTTATTTTACAAGATTGGCGGAGGTGGAGGAGCAACAGGGCATTTGTTGGCTATTCACAAACGAATGACGTTTTTGAAGGAAAACGTAGCCAGTTCCATCTTTATGCATTGGGTGATAGGGACAGGATTCATGTTTTTGTTCACTACCATGGTTACATTTTGTCGTGACATTGTAAGACCTGGCGTTATTTGGTTCATTCGAGACCCCAATGACCCTCAATTCAATCCTATCAAAGAATTAGTGAAACGGCCTGTGTTTGCACAGTTACAAAAGATAGGTGCAAGTGCTCTCATCTATGGCTTTGTTATCGAATTCGGTGTAGGGGGTCTCGTCGCTGCCATCGGTGCTATATTTGATGGCATTTTGCCGCTGAAATGGAGCTATACGTAAGTTGCAGCACTCTGTACTATTTGTCATTGCATTCTCACTTAATAGGAAACTAGGCAACCCCTGACTACTATTCCCATTGATTTGCTTATTGTCATGATGGTGGTGCCTGCCATGATTGACTATTTCGACCCTAAGCAAGTATTGGAAGGCGCAATGATTCGATGGACAACTTGGTTGTGCCACCAGCTCCGCCTAACATCTTTTCTATTGGGAGGAAGACCAATTAATGAGGAGGGTTACATCCATTACAAAACTTGGAGGGCCTGGATTCAACGCCCCGAGTTGAAGAGTGCTACGCTCCACCATCAAGATGCTGCTGTCGACGATAACAACAATGATGATGATTTGACCACATTCATCAGAAATGGTATACTCGTCCGTGCGCCGAAACATGATGGTGTCCGATATGTCCCTGGACGTCGCATGCTGGTTCCCGTTGACCCGATCACTTTAGAAGCGTTAGATCCAACTGAAAGAAGTTTAGGCCATCCTGCAGTCGCTGCAGTGGAGACAGATTCCGATCAGCAACACCACCACCACTTTGAAGATTCAGAGGAAGAGCACACTATCATTGTCTATTTGCCCCCTCAATTCAAATTACGCATGGCCATCTTCATTTCTGTCATGTGGATTTCATGGAGCGCATTATTGTGCTATGTGTTTGTAGGCCCAATTGCTGTGGGTAGATGGTTGTTTCAATATGCTGGTATTGTTGCTGAACCTGGAAGGAAAATTCATGATATTTACGCTTACTTTATCGGTGGATCTGTCATGATCTTGGTCGGAGTCCTGGTAAAGAGGATCAAATCTAGCGTTTCAAGTTTCTCGACATTTGACATGAGTCATGTATTCAAAATGATCAATTGGGTATGTCGACGTAGTAAATAGCAAGGCACATATTGACCGTTTTGATAGGCATTCAATTTTGCAATCATCAGTATATCGTTTGGCTTGGTTATCCCTGTCGAATTTGGTCTCATTTTGCAATTTTATTTGATTATACCCTGTCAGCATTGGGGTTCCAAGGCGCCAGTTATCGATGTATTTTCTATTTATACAAACGGTCTGGTCTGTTTGGCACTAGCTCATGGCATCGTATCTGTATTACCGAATCAAGCACTTGCACAATCGCTCAACAGGGTAAGAATTGACTTTTTGAAAGCAAAACCTCCACTTAAAAAAAAAAAATTTTTTTCCACGTTTCTTTTTTAGCTCAAAGTAAATGGCATCAGTTGTTTCGATTTCAGTAGAGAAATGAAGGAGCTCATTGGGCCTACAGTTGTGAATGGACTGATAGCGGTTGTGCTGCCTTTTACCATTGCCCTGATTCGAAACTGTTTTGGTAAGTAA
The DNA here is from genome assembly GCA_037974945.1 of Mucor circinelloides. NCBI lineage: Eukaryota > Fungi > Mucoromycota > Mucoromycetes > Mucorales > Mucoraceae > Mucor > Mucor circinelloides. The sequence continues at coordinate 458,746 of JBBNAA010000007.1, read as the reverse complement.
AATGACATGCAATTTGGAAAATATCCTGACAAACACACTTTGATTAGATCATGATATGACAAACCAAGTTAGATTTCTTCAGATGATATATCCAACTGTATTTATTGGCTTGGTTTTGTATTACTTTAGTAACGCATTTACCAAGTTCGGACAACGATGGAGTCAATCGGTTCGGGAAGACCATTACTTGGTTGGCAGAGTGCTACACAATAATGAGGACACTGCAGCCACTACACCAGGGCCTTGATTTCATAATTTGCATTTTCTACTTTTGTATATATTAAAATTGAATTGTTTTGTAATTGCAATATATTTGTGCGAGAGAGTGAGAGTATCTTCTTTTTACTCATGAGTAGGAAACACTTAGTTTTCCATAGCCTTTGTTTTTAAAAGAAAAAAAGATGTTGTAATAGAAACATTTGAATTCAATTTCTCTTTTTTTTTTTTTTTTTTTTTTTCGCTGTAAAAGATAAACTTTTGGAAAAGTGCAAAATCTATAACGTTGAGAAAGTCGAACTGAGTTGAAGAATATCCAATGATGCATGAGGTCCCATCAAATTTCTTCTTTATATAGTATCAACATTGGGTCATCGCAATATAAAGAAAAATGGGGGGAGGGGGAACATGTATTATATGAATGCTGGTTTCATACTCCTCAAAGATGAACTTTAATGTTTCACCATCATGGTCCTCTTGTGGTGGATGTGCTGCCAGTTACTGTACCTTGCACAATAATGATAGGAGTTCAATGTTGACACCCACACCCGTCGATGAGGAACGAGACCATCTACCACGCGAGCGGGAATAAGGTTTTGATTTTCTTATAAAAGGAAGCCATATTTGATCTACAATTTTGAGTTTTCTTCATTCAATTCATTACATCTCTCTTTTATATATACACATCTAACATGTCTTCTACTACTTCATCTCGCATTGTTCTCTTCCTTGCTGTCGCATTGATTGCCTGCATGTGTTTAGTTTCTGCCGCTCCTATTACCAAAGATCTCGAATTGCAACCTGGTGCTTCTCGTCGTATCAACATCTTCAAGAAGCATGATGATGATGAAGATGATGAAGATGAAGAAGAGGACCAAGATCAAGATGAAGAATCTACCACTACTACTACTACTTCTACCAAGACCAAGCATCACAAGACCAAGACTTCCACCACTACCGCCACTGCCACTGCCACTACTACTCCTACTACCAAGAAGAGCAAGTCCTCCTCATCTTCCTCTGGTGATTACTCTGGTGATGCCACTTACTACAACACTGGCCTTGGATCTTGTGGTTGGGAAAGTGCCGAATCTGAAATGATTGTTGCTCTTAACCATGGTCAAATGGCAAACGGTGCCAACTCCAACAAGAACCCCAACTGTGGTCGTCGTATCACTGCTACTGGTCCCAAGGGCTCCGTCACTGTCAAGGTTGTTGATACATGTCCTGGCTGTGCCAACGGTGATTTAGACTTGAGTCCTGCTGCTTTTGCCAAGATTGCTGATATGGATGCTGGTCGTGTTCCCGTTACCTGGTCTTGGGCTTAATTGGCTTCAATGCATTGTTTCTCTGGTAGAAACTAAAAAAAAAATTCAATTATTTCAGCTTGATGCTGTTGTAATTTCATCAATTCAATTCAATTATACATATTTCTCTATTCCACATTGACCTCTTTTTGACAAAGAGTGGACTGGTTCCAATATCTTAAATAAAATGACATTTGATTTTTTTTTTGCTGTATCTTTTGAAAAGATATAAACTTTTTTTGCTCTCTCTCTCTCTTGTACAAATTAGGCTTTGGTTTGGTTTATTTTTGATGTGCCTTGATTGTTGTCATCTCCGTTCAAATCGGTGCCTCCGAAATTCAGGGGCCCGAACGAATGGCTTTTTACCCAAATCATCGTTTCCACCTAATTAATGCGCGCGCGGATATAACCTATTTTAAGGCAGGTTGTTATATGATCATTTACACAGCATGTTGACGATGGCTAAATACACTGTCAATCCCAAAAAAAACTTCAATTTGAAATAGAATGTTTCATGATGATCTGGCCCCACTTTTTTAATAAGTATGAGAAGTTGGCAGTAAGATCTACATTTACGTCATGTCAATGTATCAAGTGTATGTTCAAAGGGATTATCAGCAAAGAATCGCTCAACAACGTATACAACAGACTCAATTAAAACAAGAAATAGGGACATGTTGAATTACTAGTGATAGGCGATAAACATTGGATGGTCATCATGGCAAATGGAATACTCTAATTAGATTTAATCTGACAAGCATGAGAAAAATGCAGACATGCTCCTAGAATTATCATGTGTATTTTCACGGTGTCTTTTTTTTTTTTTTTTTCTGGTGCCTTTGAAAATGGAAGGAATCCGAGCGGGACACTTTATGTGGGCACTTTCCAATATCGAACATTGCGTTGAATGCCATCCATCACCCAAGCCAATTAGTCAATGATGAGTGATCCAAATCTATTCGCTGACAACGTGCTAATGTATTTAGCTACGGCATGCAATCAATTGACAACATGGACGTGGTAATCATGCTGCCAATGTTATTTTTAAAACGTCATATGGCATATTGTATGGATTTAACACGCAGTTTAAATGATGCTATGTATCAAGGGCGAAACCAACATGATAAAAATAGTGCTTTTTTTATTATCGAATTGTGCGTCTGGTGTATAGTACAGTACAGTATTTTCTTTCTTACTTTTTCTTTTTTTTTTTTTACAGTCGAACAGAGAGCAATTCATCAATGCATCGATTGATAAATTCCTTTTTACATGTCATATCCACACCAAATATATCGGATAGCATATCGCGAATTCGCTTTTTGGATAGTTGCATCAGATCATTATGGTCCAGTAGGTTCTCAATTTCTTGAATAATAACTGCATCATTTGGTATGGCAAGGAGAGAGTTGGATCCCATCATGGAAGGTGCCCTCGAAAAGTTCGGACTATGAAACAAGGCAGAGGAGGACGAGAGGGGCTCAGCATGAGCGACAATATCACCATCACCTCCGCTGTAGTTACCGCTGCTACTTAGGACGCTCAGGCCCCCTCCACCAGCACTATAATGATGCGGTAATGTACTACCGCTGCTGTATAACCATTCCATATGCTTATCGTTATCTGGGTGATCGTCTTGCTGATCATCCTCTTCCATCTGGTGCGAGTGCATGGAAGTGGATGCTGATGAACAGTGTGAAGGATGAGTGCCTGACTGATGCTGGAAGGAATGCTTCTCACAAGAACAATCTGATTCTCTACTATGTTTAGAACATACTGATTGTTGCTCCCATTCTTTCATCATCTCTTGTTCGTGTTGAGACCATGATTTAGTCGGAATGGTGTCTGGATCAAATGTGCCTTCTTCTGGACCCACAGCCTTCTTCTGACCCTTCTCACCGACAACGATACGTGTATTACCCCAAGAGAAGTCATCAAAGTGCCAGAACGCATAGATCGGAATAAGGAATGAAAAGACAGGAATAGCAAGTATATAAACAATCATCCAGCCGACGTGCTCCCACTATCAGTTTTGATAATATTAGTAAACAATCCTCTGCATTGGGTTTTAATCATCTTCTTCGCCTATTCTCCTTCCCCCCCCCCCACACACTTTGTAACCCGATCCATTAAAGTGAACACCAAAAATTTACCTTGCGTCTCAAAATAAAAATGACAGCTTGCAGTCCATACACACCTGCCAATGTAATTATCGACATTAGAGGAACTTGATTGGTGTTTGTGCATAGTTGATACACCAAGTAACCGAGATAGCAAACAACGGCTGGCATCACCAGCGTACTCAGCAAATCCAACATGACTACAAACCGCATCGAGAAACAGCAAAAACCACACAGTTGAGGCAAAAACATAAGTTCGCCCAAATTATGCACTGTCGAGTTGATCCATCTTCTACGCTGAGATAACAGCACTGGCCACTGGTCTGGGGCATTTGTCATACAAGCGGCATCCGGAGTGAACTTTGTCTTGTAATTTGGAAAGTGCTTCAAGATCAGTGTGGTCAAGTAGCGATCTTCGCCTAAATGCAGCAAGTTTTTTTTGTGCAGCGTGTCGACATGGTTTTCTGCGTAGTCTTTGATGACTTGATTTGATGCTAGTAGAGGCTGATTTCGTGTCGTGGATCGAATGCGATACATGCAAAAGCAGCCAGGCAAGCAGGTAACGGATCCAAAGAGTGACTCGAATGCTTTGGCCAAGTGGTGCGAAATGTAGTACTCGTATACTTGAATCATAGTGACCCACGTATCCTTTTCGTTGGACAGCATCGTCTCGCCACAGAGCCCCACAATTTTGGCGTCGTTGACAAAACAGGATACCATGCGGTTCAATGAGTCTGGCAGTACTTCTGTGTCTGCATCTACCATCAGTACAAATTCATAGAAACCAGGGTTCACGCCAATGACATTCTTGAGTTGATGATGAATTTCGAGTTCCAGTGGTGTCATGGGAGCATCGAAATGGACCTTGTTGAGGAAGCGCATCAGCACCATTTGAGAGTCTCGTTTACCGCGATTACCAGGCTTCTGTCTTTCTTCCGGCGTACCTACTTTGACCACCACGACAAATGGAACCACATGTCCTGAGCATTCGTATAAACCAGAATAGACTTTACCCATATTGTGCTGCTTTCTTCCCTCTCCCAGTGCCAGAAAGGACATTGGCTCTGGATCTGTGTTTGGATCCACACCTAATATATCCAACACAATACGGGGCGTAGATCTATCATTACCGCTGCCGACAATCATGCCATCAGCAATCAAAAACAGCAGCTTGCGCTTGTCGTCATATCTCAGTACAGCCAATGAATTGATGGTTTTTCTCAGCGATTCCTCTCCCTCAGTATAGCAGGGCACTTGACAGATGATGAATTTGTCGTATTCTTCAGGTATGTGTTGAGTCCCCAGACGAAGTGCGGCCAAAAACTTGAACAGAATTACGCTGCACAAGAAGCCAGTGATCAGCAACAAAAGGTATTCCGAGAACAAACACTGCAATGAGTTTCTTGTGTCCACTTTGCCAACCAAAAACAAGTTTCGCATGCAGATCAATTGACGCTCCCTGACAGTCTTATCCAGTGGCAGAGCATCAAAATGAGCAGAAATGTCAGTTCCCGCTAATTGACGGAACAGTTCAGTGATGGAGTTGTCGATAAAGTCCAAATTGATGTTGGAGGGAAGTTCTTGGCCTTCAGCTGTTCGAGGAACACGACCGCCCATCATGTAGGATGTCAAATCAAACACATTGTTATGCAAGATGGCCCACTGTCGCTGTGTATTGATACCGCCTATTTGCACTGGATATGCTGCTTGGTTCTTGATGTCCACAGGGTCGTAGCCCATGAAGCCAATACGGTAATTTCTACGCAGATACACCATTTGTTCAAAGTACCAGTCGGGACGGTAATCATCACGAAAGCTTCTAAAGTCGTGGTACGCTGCATTTGAATCTGTAATGTTGATATGGACATCCAGGGTGACCTCCTTGGGGACAGTGCCGTCTATGCCATCACATACAGCTGAAACTTGAACAGGGAACAGATCACTGGCATCTTGTCCAGCGTACTGAAACAAGGCATTTGTCGGAATCACTTCCGAAGCCCAATGTCGCGGGGCAAAGGACGTGAGATCAAAGACTTCACCTCGAATAGCGACAAACGCATTATCTCGGTCAGATTTAGCCTGCAGTTCAGATTGAGTAAACAAGTCTTGATGTGGGCATACGAGTCTGCCAAAGAAGGCGATAAACCAAATCATGGCCCCGCATAGTAAAAAGATGAGACCACACAAGGTTACTTTTTCTCTCCATGCCATACGGATATCAGACCGACGCATACCACAGAGACGGTTCATGATGATACTTGGAATCCACCACGTTGTAAGCCATGTCATGATTACCCAGCAGCCTCTAGAGCGGCTTGTCCTTGGTTTTTTGTTCTTTTTGTCCTTGTCGTCTGTCTCTACGATTGGCTGTTTGATGTCCAACATCTCTTCAGCGCCAAAGAGGTGTTGTTGGTGATGATGGTGCTTTTCGTCGTCAGTGCCACTCATGGCAATAGTTTGCACCACACTATCACATTGATGTGAGCAGACTGAATTGGATTCTTCTTCAAAGCAGGCGTCAAAGCATTCCTCAGAGTACACGGAACCTGATTCAGCCATGGATCTACACGAAGGCGGCATCAGTTGAGAGCATACCTGACTCATGGTATCAAATGCGTCTTCCTCCTCTTCCACTAATAATAAGCGTATGTGCGCGTTAGTGTCTATGAACCACGGATATCTACTTTGAAAGTCTTACCAAATGGAATGCCTTTTGCTATACATCTTGCCCTACGCTGCTCTCGTTTTTCAATAGCACGCAACTTGTTTTCCAATAATGTCCAAGTGGTTTCTGTTAAATAGACCTACACAGCAAGTCTGTCAGTCTTTCCAGATGGATTCAAAGATCAACTGCTTACCTTTTCATTTTCTTGTATCATCATCTTTTCATTCCAATGAAATGCATCTTGTAAAGCGAGCCACTTGTCTCTTGGTTCAGCATCCAATTCAACCGATGTTGCGTGAATGAGGTCCATGTAGCGATTGCAAAATTCTTGCAGTTCCATTTGAATTGTGTACTCTCGCTTGGCTCTGATGGCAAGTGCTGCTAAATGAAACACTTTGGCCTGCGCCATTAGCTTTTTGGAGTCGCATGAATGAGGGAGTAGCAAATCGTTGGATCGAAGACAGAGGACAAACCACGTCTTTGTTGAGTTCAGGGTGTCAATAATATCCTGTACGCCTTCTCTCAGTTGTCCAGCTCGACTGGTTTTGCTGCTTGGTGCATCTTCTATTGCTGCTGCTGCTGCTGTGGTTGCTGTGCCTGATTTGCGCTTGACAGAGGGGGATCGATGTGGCTTTCCAGACTGTTGTCCAGATACAATATGGGTACTTTTAGGATGTTTTTCAGTAGTGATTGATTTTTGAGAGAATAGTTTTGTTACAAGTCGATTGGTAGGTGCTTCATTGACGCTGGTTCCATCTGCACCGAATAATGACATGAAATCAGCACATAGAGTTTCGGTGGTTCTGGTTCCAAAATCAACAGGAGAATAGGCAACTGTGCCTGTAAAGTGCTGAATGGTGAACAATGGCCCCTTTTCTCCCATACTCGATTTGCTTCCAAAACAAGGGTGCTTGCGATAGTGTTGTTTGAATGAATCGATGCATTTATCAGGGCTGTCTGTTGTGGTCGATTGATGGCACAGTGTAGCAATCAAGCCATGTTGAGCGTCGTCCAGCAGCTGTATACATGGATCGTTGTAATTGACACTGGGCTGAGCATTTGCTGGTATATTCAGAATTGAGTACACTTGACTGTTTCTTTCAAACAACTGATGCAGCATGAAATTATAGAGTCGTTCATTGGCATAGAGCATGCAAAACTGATCGTAAGAAGCTGTTTGCATAGGGGCAGCTCCAGGGAAATCTACAATACCGATAAAGTTCTGGAATTCTGATTTGCACAGCTTTTTGTTGAAGCTCTCAACAAGCCATGAGAACAAGAGCGAATACATGGCTTCAGCTAGGGCGTCTCGTTGAACGGCTGCTTGTTCTGCATTGAGAAAGATGGTTGTTAAATCGCGTTTGATCAGCTTGGTTTGATAGGTAAGACATGTCTCCAGTGCCTTGGTTTCCACTCCTAAAAGTTCTGCTGTGATTTCCAATTCCTGTGTATTCTTTACAATGGCAGAGTCTTGCATGTTGGTGGCGTCGTCTATAAATTGAAGATTGCCCAAATGTAATATAGCGGCAATGATTTGCGTGATTTGAAGCATGGTGGCCTTATTGATGCCCAAGGATTTTAGCAGCGCCTTTAATTCATTGTATTTCTCAGTGTCCTCCATCACAAGCCCACTCGCTAGTCTTGCTGCCTCTTTGGTTTTGAATAAATAAGTGTACGATGAAGCTTCGTTGAGCTGGAGCATGGATTTCTCCTCTGGCGAAGATCCATGCAAGACGTAGTAAAATATGTGAAAATTGCGCTCGTCTCCACATGTGTGTGCTACTCGAGACTTTTCCAGCATGTAATCCAAGAACTTTGCACCGATCATACGTCCTCGTTCGTTGAACTGCAATTCTAGGTACTTTCCAAAGCGAGATGCATTCTCGTTGACTGTAGTTTTTGCGTGTCCAAATGCCTCTAACGCTCCATACGCTTTCTGGATCATTTGCTGTATTTTTGATGGTTTTTTCGGGTTGCTGAGTGTCACCAAATGGTACAGTGTCCATTGATGCATTTCAGATTTTCCACTACCGCATAATCCACTATATAGGGGCAAGGGAGAGAGAGAGAGAGAGAGAGAGAGAGAGAAGGGGGAAGAGGAAAAGATGTAAGTCATTCAGGAGTGAACATATATTTATTCAGTCAATATTTACCTCAGTACAATGGATTGATCATTGCCAGTACGTCTCATATGAAAGTAAGCTTGGTTGATGTGTTGAAATATATGCACTGGAAGCTTGTCTCTGCCATCAGTGGTCTTGTATTCTGCTAGGTATTGCTCGCTTGTCTCTTGTATTTCAGCACGAGAATCCTTGTACGGATTAATGACGACAAGCAACGAGTTTCTTACACGAGTGTAGATTTGATCTTGCAGGAATCTGTCCCTCAATGTGTTGACAATGCTCTCTTCTGTGATGTGTTCAATGTCGGCTAGATCATCGTATGAAGATGGCTGTCTACTGCCGGAAGGGGATGCTGATGGATTGGAGGTCATGATTGCATAAGAAGCAAAGAAGAAGAGAAGAAAAAGAGATAAAAGCAAGAAAGAAGAGGGGAATACCTAATATTCAAAAATACATGCCCTATTATGATTCAAACTAAAATGATCCAGGAACGTCTATCCTCTGTCTATTTGTCCATCCTACACAAATACACATACTCCTTGCCAACATGGTGTGTTGCCGTCTATTCACCCCCTCCCCCTTAATTGAATATAAAGAAAGCTGTCGAGTCTGATTTGGTAGAGATCCCTTGATTCCATCCTCCTTGACCTTATAAATACACATTTTCATATAATCCAAAACCTGCTAGCAAATATCGACCCCTTATTCTACTGCTGCTGCTGCGTATACATTGGTGCTTAATAGAAATGACATGGTGGTATATTGAGCTTTTATTTGCATCAAGTGTCTAACGCTAAAAGCTTTGTGTTCCTGTCTACTGTCGTTCGCACAATATCAAAGACCAAGGCTTCGCCCGGTAATGGAAAGTTCTTGTATAATTCTGTCACTGGCGGTGTCGATCCTTTGGGTGCTACTGTAATCATGCCATAGGGCGATGCTGACGGTGGTACTTGGTGGTCAGGCAGCACTCGCTTTGTGAGAGCATGCATGTATTCAGACAGCTTTTGTTGCGCCATTTTTGCCATGGTGTCGTCTGGTACCTGAAGCAGACTCATTAAAGAATCGATGGAGCGCACAAGCAGTTTGGAAGGAGCTGGATATGTAGCTATTAGCCATCACATACTAGGTCATCATGGCTTACTTACAGTAACAAAACGAGTCAATCTTCTCTATTTGCTGCATCAGCAACAGGCACATGTCTGCCGAGTGCATGGCCAAGTAAATAGCCCTGTCCTTGATGATATTGTATACATTTTCAACGTTTCGTTGTGGTTTCGGTCGTATCAGACAACCTTGTATGCTGAGTGTAATTGTATGTACATAGGAAGCCATCAAGATTTTACGTACATCAGTCTCTTTTTCAATGGCTTCTTTGGTGAGATTAAACGGTTCTCTGCACATCTTGAGCTCCTCTGGCAAGTTGTGCCACCATTCAACCACAGTTTCTTCGTATCGAATAAGCTCCTCAAAACTGAGCTCTGCAACGTCGCCTGCGGCCAAATGTCTCGCTTGTGTGACTACAGCAATGAATGAGGGGTGCAAGGATAAACCGAGTATCTTGTTGAACATCTTTAGTATATTCTTGGTCTTTCTTGTTTCGTCGGGCAAAATGTCAAACTGCACATCGCTTGGCTTAATTTCATTGCGCTTGTCGTTTTTAACAAAGTCGATGATGGCCATGGCACATTCACAAAGTACGCTGTTTCGATGAATGAGCGCATACTTGATTCTGACCATCCGTGGTACTCCCGGCCCTCCTTTGGTGCATTCTGGATTCTCTGTTTGTAAGTTTTTGCATAGTAACAGCGCCATGGACACCCATTTATAGGCTTCCGAGATCCTCAATGTCTGCATCATGAAGGGCAGCATCAGGTTGATCATCAGCACAGATTCAAGTGCCTTGTCGGGATCGTCAAACATATCCACAAGCTTGTTGATCGACAGCTCAAAAAAGTACTCGCTAAAGTATCGCTTTTCGGATGAATTCAAAAAGTTGTGCTTGCATGTTACTACTGCTGCGCTGGTACACACTGCTAGCACTACTGGATCGTCCATTGGGTTTTCAAGGCCCTCCAAATGCTCCATAAATGTAGGTTCATGCAAAATGGGCACTGTATCATTAAAGCAAGAAAAATAGTTGTCTATCAGCCGTCGAACCAGCGATTGCGGTTTCAAGAAGGCTGGAACACCTATTGAGAACCGTCTGGATATGACTTTAGGTGAGGATGCAGAATCTGGATCTGTTCTGTCATATGCGATGGCCACTAGCTGCATGGCTGTCTTGACAAAGCTTAAGCTCTTGCGTTCAAATAGCAGCGATTTCGCCTGAAATGTGTTGCCAAAGGGTGATAAATAGCGAATAGCGGATTGTCCATACAGCATTAATTCCTCCAAATTCCTGATCTCTGTCTCCAGTCGCAGCTCTCCGTCAACAAAGCGAATATTCCATCTAGGCTCCTTCTTTATCAGCGTCTTTTCTTGCTGTAGATCCAGCTCCAGCGATTGCAGCTGTTTCTCCAAATCCCTCACTTGTCCATACAATGCATCCAGTTCCATATTGCTGTTCTGATCCTCTGAACAGTCGTCTTCGTATTCTTCTGTCGAACTATATCCCTTGTACTGAAGCTCTTGAGGTACGCATTTCTTCTTCATCTTGACACAACGCTCACAAGAATCATGCTCGTACAATCTTTCACATTTTCGTCGTCTTTGTTTACAGTCTATAGATAATAGTGAGTCAGGTTTCTTTTTTCTTTTTCCACCAGCCTGTGTATCGCTTACATTGACATGGTATCTTTCTAGCCATAGTTGATGATTTAAAAGGTTATAGAAGAAAAGAGAAAAAAATAGAGAGCACTGGAAAGGATAATGATGAAACTGCCAATTGGGGGGGGAGGGGTACCATCCAATCACAGGTATCATTGATGGCTGCTTTATTAGGGCTGTCTCCAGTCCCCCTTTTTTTTCCCTTTCAGTCATTTCACCAAGATGACTTTGAGCGCATATTTAGGTTTGCTATCACTTGGGAGCACCATACAAACAAGATACAATGTAGAATGTCAACAAGAAGAGCAGCAAGAACTCGATGATTTGAGGATAATGGCCCAGCATATATCGGCTGCAGAGATAGACACTGTGTCGACTGTCAGCATACACCATGCGCCTTCAGAGCGTCGAGGTACACACTTGTTGAATGGCTCACATCGTTACGTTTGCTGATCGATTCGTTAGTGGAAGTGAGAGAAAATATAACAGGCGTGGTGCTTGCCATAGGAACCATGGTTGCCAATTATTCATTGTGTTTCCCCATCGTAGCAGCTCGACATCGCTTGCAAGCCATACCCACACTACACAGCTACCAGAGAGATACACCATTGTATGGCATCCAGACACTGCTCTACACGTATAGACACGGAGGCATTCGACGCTTATATCCTGGCTTTGGTTTGGGTCTCATTGGCCAAACATTGAGTGCGACGTATGAGTCAGGACTGAATCAGGTCATGTCTACTTTGATTGTCTCTGCCAACAAAACCAGTAGTTTGCTGGGTAGTTTGACAGCTTTACTAGCAAAAGGACTTGCGTTATTCATCAACGTGCCTCTGTACCCACTGTACCGCAATGCCTTGATCTTGCGTGTACAGCAATCATCGTCCTCATTCATAACCAGCCACATTGTCATTCACCATCCTCATGATTTCATCAGGCTCTACAAGCAAGATCTGCGAGCCTTCTGGCCTGGCAATGTGCATCATCGACAGCTGATGAATGGATTTATACCATCTTGTGTTTTGAACCTGATTACTGAGAAACTGCTCATCTACATTTACCGTCATTTATTCCAATCGTTTTCAAACAACTCTAATGTTACGACAACAACAACAACAACAACAACAACAGCAGCAGCAGCAACCGAGAATCACAGCAGTGGTGAACTTGTGACATCTGGTGCTGGACATACCTCTTCGACATCATTGACATTATCCAATGCCAAGAAGAAGCGAGAATCAACCGTGCTGCACACATTCTATCCCGAGATTGCCTGTGGTGTCATCAGTAGCATTATTACACGCGCATTGAGCTATCCTGTGGAAACTGTGATTTACAAACTGATGGTTCAAGACACGGGTGTTTTGGCTGTGAATACAAATTATAGAGGGTTTTTTGATTGCGTCAAGAGAACGTGGTATGAGGAAGGCGGATGGAAGGCCTTCTATCCTGGATGGGGCATTGGTGTTTTAGAGATTGGCATGGGCTATCTCATCTTGGAAGCTTCCTGGTGGGCCTACCGCGCTACTCAGTGGAAGTTGCAGGCGCCTGGTACAAGCGATACGCGTGCTGTTAGAAAGGCAAGGAAGCTTAGAGAAAGGCTCTTGTGATTGAATCTTTTTTTTTTTTTTTTATTTTTATTTTTTTATTTACATTTATTGTGAAAAAATATATAGCTACTGTAATAATATATGTGTGTGTGTGTGTGTGTCTGTGTGTGTGTGTGCTTGATTAAGTTGGGATGAATTAAAGGGGCTTCAAGGTTATTGATGGTCTGAATATGGTATGCTGGAAGAGCCATCGTAGTGTTGTTGCTGTTGCTGCTGGAAGCCAAAACCATGACCTCGTCCACCATTTCGAATAGGAGAGAAATCAAAAGACTTGGAAGGATTTTGGCTATAGCCATCATCATTGCTATTATACTTGTTGTTGTTGTTATTGGCCGCGAATCTGCCTCGTTTTCTGCCATGATTGATTTCTTCAAAGTTCGCTCCACTGCCCATGTGGTTTCCTCCTCCCTGTTGGCGTTTGAACCCACGCGGCTGCTCATCTCCACCACCGCTGGCTTGCTTCCATTCAGGACGATACTGAGCCTCTGGTTCTTCAATGACCATCAACTCACGCACAGGTTGGCCATAAAATCCACCAACGGGAGCATTGACCAAATAGTCTTTTTCAACAGAACTCAATTCTGAAAGGGGAATAATGGAATCACCACGGTCATAATTAAAGTGCTTCTTTGGGCCAAAACCAAATGCCCAATTCACTTTGACTGGCACATCTTCAACAACGAGTCCTTCAGATTCATACTTGGCAGCTTCTGTAGAAGCTCTTGTTGTGAATTTGAGAAAAGCATTATGACGACCTTTCAGTTTCTTGGCTACAATCACACTGGCTAATTCACCGTATTTACTAAATAATTGTGCAACATCATTCTTTTCATAATGATCAGGAATTGGGCCCACAAAAAGGGTTCTTGTGAGGACTAGTAAAGGGGGTGAGTATATACTGTCTCTCGATGATGACACTGCAAAGCTTACCTTTAATGGTGCCAGGAGGCAAAGAGGGATCATGAACAGGCCCAGCGCCTTCTTGGTTATGTTGATATTGCTGCTGCTGAGGTGGTGCTTGGTTATTGTAAAATGGCTGTTGATAAGGTTGTTGACTAAAGGATGGTGTTTGTTGCTGTTGTTGTTGGTAAGTGCTTTGAGAGTAGGGCGGATTCTGCTGTTGTTGATGAGGCGGAGCGTAGGATTGTTGTGCTTGTGGAGGTGGAGGAGGAGGTGTTTGGAAAGATGGTTGCTGTTGTCTTTGATAACTGTTTGATCCCATACGATTATCTTGCATAGGCTGACGCTGTTGCCAGGCATTTTGCTGCTGTTGCTGCTGAGGCGGTAATGCTGCAGCATTGAATTTAGTAGTATTCACATCATTGGGACTTCCCCATCTGGACTTTCTCTCTGTTGAGCGGGTTGGAGGAATGGAGGGACCTTGAGGAGGAGGCCAGATAGGAGCAGTTTTGGCAGATGATGTTTCAGAAGCCACTCTTGGATCATTGCGCATTCTAGGGTCATTGCGCATGCGAGGGTCAGAGGACGGCGGTGACTGAGGAGCGACATTTGATGTTGCAGGAGGCAGAGGGGAAGATACCAATCCACCAAGCAATTTGGCCAGAGCGGGAGGCAACAGAGGCTCGTTGGTTTGCATGGGCATAGAGGTATTTATTGGAGCAGCAGCAACAGTAGCAGCAGCAGGAGGAGGTGTAGGTGTCATGCCAGGAATATTGAGATTTGCCAATGAGCCATTTCCAATGTTGCTAAGCGTAGCCAGTAGAGATGCAGTATCAACGGGAGGAGCAACTATAATGATAAAAAGCAAATCAGTTCACCTGTTGCATTCAACATTCTCAAATATAATAGAAGTGTGTAAAAAAAAAAAGAACCCGATTTGATCTCATGTTTTCTATTTCTTTTATATAAGTAAAATAATAATAACCTTTTGCTTGTTCCAATCCAGAATTCGTCACGCCCCCACCAGCTGTCAAAAAGGAGCGCTTTATGTGCTGAACCGTTTCTTTGGAGTAAACATTTCCCTGCTCCCAAAAGTCGAGTGTCTTTTTGACCTTGTCCTAATTTAATTTGAGAAATCTTCAGCATTGAATATCAAAATTGCATATAGTAAAAAGTGTGTGTAAGTGTGTAAGGGTGAGTGAATGTATAAAGGTGTGATTGATTTGAGAGTGTTGTCGGCTTTGTGGTTGTGTGAGCGTGCAACATCATTTTAATTCATATAAACAAATGTCTCGATGTTATAATTTCTTTTTCTTTTTTTTTTACCCAAATCATACCCATCAAGAGAGGCCAGATAGCAGCAGAAGAGAGGAACGGCAGGAGCACGCAGACGTAGATCAAAAATCAAGATAATAGAAGAGGGCGAGAAACACAGCGCAAACGAGACACAAACAGCATCATAAAGACAATAGTTGCTTCCAATAGGCGGGACAATTTATTCAAGTAATTTCTTATTTAACATGACCAAAGTTGTACAAGCACATCCCATTTAGTAAAGCCGACTAGTTTATACGAATCTTTCAAGGAACCGATGGCTTCTATTATCTTTCTCTCTCTCTATTTTGGCATGTCTCCCCTTCTTGTTCTTCTTCTTCTCTACTGTCATCTTGGTTCCAGCTGGTATTTCCCTGTATAAAATACATGGAAAATGCCACCAGGAAACCTCTCGTACAAGATAAATAGAAAAAAAACAAGAGCAGATCAATCACAATAAAAAAAAGCCATTCTCCCGTGATTGATAAATGTAATCAACTAAACTAATTGCAAAGTAAAAGAAGAAAAAAAGGGGCAAAATCTCACCTTATCCTTTGTTGAGCATGGCTCAAAACATCCATTCATACTGCTGTCCTTCAATACAATCGCAAACCTTTTGAGATATCCGTCCAGTTCTGAAGGTCCTTCGCCAGCTTCCTCTCGTTTTCTTTGTTGCTTGTGGCAAGCACGTGAAATAGCGTCGATAACATACAAACCTGCTAAGCGATAATCCGGAGGAGCATTTTCAATGAAACGAGCAATACATTGTGTGATATAATTGTGGTGCTGAAAGAACAGAATACACTTAGTTTCAATCGACTCAGTGTTTTCCTGTTTAGTTTTTTCTTACCTGAGGATGAGCCGTAGCCAAAGCTTGAAGTGAAGTAATTTTGGAAGCGGATACAGGAAGCTTGGTTTCTAAGATAGATTTGAGATCCTTGTCAAAGAGTGTTCTGTCCCAGTTATCCGTCATCTTCTTTTTGGAGTCAAGTAGTGTTGTTAAAAAAAAAAGAAAAGTGTGATGAAGAAAAAACTTTTTTTTTTCCTCTCAATATAGCCAGTGGGTGGGAGTTAAAGATATGGTGTGTTGGGTATCACACACATTTTTGAGTGACGTCGATGTGTATAGAGTCTGATCAAGGACAGCAAAGCACTCCCCTATGCCATTCAACATGCCGACATGTCTAGTTGGAAGGCTCAAATGAAAGGCTTATAGAAAAAAAAAAAAGACTTCGAGTTCATTTTATTGACTTCAGTGACAACATTTGAAAGTGGTCAGACTCATTAAATCTGGGAAAGCGATGGGTGCTAAAGAAATCCACATGACTATCCTTAGATTTGAAATCTTGGCTTGCACATAAAGTATCTTTGTAAGCAATTGGTGCATTCGCACTTGAGTAGGAATTATGAATTGAGGATTCCAACATCAAAATGGATTGCATTGCTCATAGGCGTATTATTTTGCGTGGCATTTAGAGCGCACATCAGTTGGAAGAAACATGCGCAATGTAGCTATGAGTGTTGCTTTTGAGAAGACCAAGTCTAGCAAAAAAAAAAAAAAAAAAAAAAAAAAAGTTATCTACTCTAATAATTGCGTCTGCTGTCATATTAGAAGTAGTTTACATTAGCACAAGTGATGCCGAGTTGCTAAATGTCAAACGTGGCGGAGTGTACATATACTAACCCCTGGTTGCTTGAATCCAACTGTCAAAAATACACTTTTACATCAATCAAAGCATTGATACATTGCTACAGACTCACTAATACTCTTTAATAGTACACATTAAAACTCTTGAGTACAATGAAACCATCAAAAACGGCATCTTTTCTTATGGCATATGATGATTTGTACAAGCATTGATTGATTAGCTCGTATTGAACATTGTCAACGCTATAATGGTCTGCTTGCCAGTATATATACTCAAATAAAGTGATTCACTGTGAAAATCAGTATTGTCAAATACTTGCGTTATAGCATCATATTCTACAGATCATTTGCAACTGTCAAAAATGACAAGCAAAGTTCACTTCACTGGTAATCGGAACCTCAATACATTGGCAAACAAGCCTTTGCAACCACCCCCCCTCCTCACCCTCCGCAAATTTTGTTCTCTCTTTTTTTTTTCTTTCTTTCCTCATTCATCCAGTTAACAATAGAATAGAGTAAAGGAGGATGCAAGCATTTCGCTCATTATTAAAGACAACATGGAAGCCCTTGACCAGCTCCAACAGCTTATTAGCAACTCGCAATTTCATGACACAACCTGCACAACAAAGCCGTATTCTCAGTCAATTGAAACCTGCAACATTTGCACCTATTCAACAACAAAAGGCTGGCATGGCCACCTTGAACCAAGTGATTAAAAAGTGTCGTAAAACAAAAGCCAAGTTGAGTAAGACACCAGCTCTCGAAGGATGTTATCAACGTAAGGGTGTTTGCAACAAAGTCTATACTACCAAGCCCAAGAAACCCAATTCTGCTGTCAGAAAGGTTGCCAGAGTCAAGTTGACCAATGGTAAGGTTGTAACAGCTTATATTCCTGGTGAGGGACACAATTTGCAAGAGCACTCTGTTGTTTTGGTTCGCGGTGGTCGTGTTCCTGATCTTCCTGGTGTACGATACCATCTTGTGCGTGGTGCTTTGGATCTTCAAGGTGTAGCTACCAGAACTACCAGTAGATCCAAATACGGAAGTAAGTGTTTTTTGCAAGTGTAGATATAAAGGGAGAAATGCTGATAATTTTTTTTTTCTGTATTATAGCCAAGAAGCCTACCAAGAACTAAGCAGGATGATTTAGAGTCTAGTCATTCATCAGTTTTCAGCATCGTTTGATGTATCTTTGTAATATTTCCTTTTTCTTCATTAAAACTATTATTTTGTTATGTATACATGATTTACATCTAGTCATATCAGGTCGATCTAAAGCAGATCCACTTTAAATTGCTGCTAGAACCATTGATCCGCGCTCTTTTCCGTCTTTTAAAGAGAATTCGCAAGGATTGCGCCTTATGTGTTCAATCTGACAATTGGGTAATGACCATAAAAGCAAACGCAATTTCGATATTTTGTCTTTTTATTACGCCATCTCATGAATTATTGTTGTATGTGCTACCTGAAATCTATATGATCTCCTCGGAGTGCACACATTATGAGTGTCATTTTTGGCTTGATTTGGAAGAGTATATCTGATCTTCATATATATTATGTCAAGATCTGTCTCCTCTGTCAAAATGTATATAAATACAGGTTGAATTTAGTTGCAGAAATCTTCATCTCTTGAAGACTCTAATTGAACCATGAAGACCTCTGCCTTACTCTTAGGAACTGTTGCCCTGTTAGCTTTGTCTGCCAATGCAAAGAAGCCCGAAGCCAAGAAACCAAACATTGTATTCATCTTTACAGATGATCAAGATTACCGTATGGACTCTCTGGATTATATGCCCAATGTTCAAAAGTATTTGGTCAAGCAAGGTACTACTTTCAAGAACCATTACGCTACCATTGCTGTCTGCTGTCCCAGTCGTGTGGGCCTTTTAAGAGGCCAATATGCTCATAATACAAAGTAAGTGTTCCTAGATTCTATGTTGAATGGTTGTCATGGCTAACATGTATCAGTATCACGGATGTGTCTCCCCCATATGGTGGCTATAACCGTTTCAATACTTTAAAATTAGGTGAAGACTATCTACCTTTATGGTTACAAAAGGTATCTCTCGGTTTGTTATATAATGATCACAGTTTGCCAACTAGCTTGTATTATCCAGGCCGGCTACAATACCAATTACATTGGTAAACTCATGAACCAGTACTCTGTTCAAAATTACAATTCTCCTACTCCCCTAGGGTAAGTCGGTGTGTACCATTCAACTGCTGCTTGTATCTAATACACCTTTCATAGTTTTGATTTCCAAGGTACACTCACACACAGACTCCAGGCAAGATGCCTCAAGAATACTAACATGTAATGTCTTAGATCAACTGGTGGATCCCTATACTTATGTCTACAACACAGCCGTCTTTTCCACAAACGGTGAATACCCTGTATTCTACAAGGACGCTTATCAAACAGATGTTATCCACGCCAAGACCAAGGCTGCTCTGGACAGAGTCCATGCTCAAGATGATCCATTCTTTTTATGGGGTAATTTCCGTTTCGTGTGTTGACTCCAATACCCGTGCTTACTATATCAATTCATAGTTGCACCAATGGCGCCCCATGGCCAGTTTATCATCGGAAGCGACCATTCAGTTACTACATCTCCTCCCATTCCTGCTGCTCGTCATGCTCATCTCTTTAAAGACGTCAAAAGTAAGCAAACACGCTGTTTGAATGACAAAAACTAACCTTCTTTTGCAACAGTTCCTCGCACTCCCCATTTCAACCCTGATAAACAAGCCAAAACAGCCTCTTACTGGAAGACGCTTGAAAAGTTAAATGCTACTCTTGTCGAGGAGTTTGACGAGGTCTACAGAAACCGTCTTCGTGCTTTGCAGTCCGTTGATGAGATTGTGGGTACCATTTTTGAAAGATTAGAGAAATCAGGCGAATTAGACAATACTTACGTCGTATACAGTTCAGACAACGGGTAATAGCACACTTAATATGCTGCTAGAGTCAATCAGCTAACACGCTTTGTATTAGGTACCATCTTGGACAGCATAGATCCTACCCAGGAAAATGTACAAACATGGAAGAAGACATAAAGTACGTTGCGCACAAGACAATCTTAAATTTAAGCTCTAAAATACTAACTACAATCAACAGCGTGCCTTTTATTGTTCGTGGTCCTGGTGTACCAAAAGGTAAAATCAGCCATACTGTAAGCTCACATCATGACTTGGCTCCTACATTCTTGGCTTTGGCTAATGGCGACGAATTCGTGCCATCTTGGGTTGATGGTGGCGTTATTCCTTTGACTAAGGCTCTTGAAAAGCATCCAAAGCCTGTATCCAGAGAAAGTTTCGCTGTCGAGTTCTGGGGATTGACACAAATGACTGAAAACTATCCCACTGCAGCCCCTGAAGGACCCAATACATACAAGACGCTCCGTGTCATCTCTGAAGAATACGATTGTAAGTGGACATAAACTACTTTAATAGCGCTATATATCTAATCATACTGTAGATTCATACGCTGTTTGGTGCACAGGAGAACACGAACTTTACGATTTAAAGAAAGATCCCTATGAATTGGAAAATCTTTATAGCAACACCAACACTCAGCTTGTAAACAGATTGGATGCTCTCCTTCTTGTACTAAAATCGTGTCGTGCCGAGAGCTGTCGCGATCCTTGGAGAGTGCTTCATCCCAATGATAAGTCAGTCAAGACGTTGCAAGATGCTTTGCACAAGAAGGTTTGTCCAATTTGAATTTACTAGCAAATGTGCGCTTTTAATTAACTTGTACAATATAGTATGATGCTCATTACAAGCAGTACAAGTCTGTCAAGTTTGAAGAATGTCTTGGTTTCTTGCTTGCATCTAATGAAGTTCCTCAGATTGGCTCTCACTTTGCTACCAATGCTACTTTGTCTCGTCACAAGCTCCATTCTGAAAAAGCAGATCAGCTCGTCATTGACAGCCTTATCAAGAGATCCACCACTGAAGAGAAAACTAACAAGGTCTATATCCCAACCGAGTACCATGATCTCTTCAAATTGATTCCAAAGTCCTCCTCCAATGCAGGCCATCAAGCAGTAGGAGACGATTTTGAGACCTCTGCACAAAAAGTTCCTAAAGAGTTGGTGGAAACAGATGTCAACTGGGCTGCCTATGGCTTCTACAGCACTGGAAGTTAAAAAAAGACATTTAGATTCATATTAGCATACACATACTAACGCCAAATAAATCACTTATTCGTTGTGACCCTAGTATTTTAGAGGAAAGCTTATAAGGCTATTGCTATTAGCACAATTGAATACTGTATTACTTGCAGCACAATTGTTACTTTCTACACCATCAGTTTCTGCTCTTTGCATAATTTTAGCGCTCTACAGTACATCATCTGAAGCTATTCTTTTTAGGTTTACAGATAATCTGTTTTAAGCAATTGCTGTAAAAGATAAATGTCTTTCAGTCTATAATGTATATATGACGACGCTGGTTTATGACAGAATTGTGTATACTACCACAACAATGAACAAGTAATTTTGGCTGTCGGATATTGCAAGCAGCACCGCACAAATATGCAATCATACCGTGATTCAAGTGCGGAAAACCGCGCTAAAATTGTACGACTTCACTTGCAGCTGTGGATATGACTCTTCTACGGTGATCCAGGTCTACATCAATGGGAACAACTCATATACGGGTAAACAGCATACTTGTATTCGCCTCTACTACACAATAATATACTTAAACACAGCCAAAATCTGATGACTTTGATGAAGAGTTTCTCGAGTTAGAGGCTGCTTTAGACAGCAAGAATAGCACCAAACAATTTCTCTCGACTAGCAGTTATTTGCTGGCGCATTATCTCAATTTTTTTTTTGAATCGATGAAGACCCCCAGAAACCATGAGCTACCCCTTTACCAAAACATCAGAAATCAGTTAATCGAGTTTTTGACCCCAAAAATGAAGACTTCTACTATGGTCCATATATCATCAAATTGTTTCTACTGATCCAGGGCAACATGTGAAACCTCTTTTGTGAGACCTTTCTAAGCGAAATCTCTGCGTTTCGGCTAAAACATACTTTTTACATTTTTGAGAATTACTTGATACTCTTAGTCAGAAATCCCCATGTACTTAGCACCATTAGATGCGCTGTGAAAAGCTACTTATAAATGTATTAGCAAGTAGGGTACGAAAAGTGCGGTTTATATAGTTCGTCTCACCAAAAACGGTAATTTTGTTTGCTTTTTTTGCTCATAAATCCTGTTTGGTGAAATGAGAAGAAAAGGATGTTTTAAACCCAGCTGTCAGTGGTGCAAAATGTCCTTATCCTGGAATGAAAAGCTGATTTTAATAGTCTATCAAAAACAATATATCAATTTCAATCGTTCATCTAGAATTATCTTGTCTCTTCTTCTTCAAGAAAGTCACCAGGCCTTGGTTTTCTCTTTTTTCCTGGAATGTTTTCGTCAATTGGACTAACAACATCCTTATTGCATCCAAGGATTTGAAAGCAGAGAAACATAGATAATTTGAAGTGAAATATAATAAAGACTTTCAAATTAAAGCAGATACATATAAAGACTAGAAACTTTATTAAAAGCATCAAGCACACCTATTTATGCTAAATTAGAGTCATCGCTACATACAGCCTATATCTCAGATCATTAAGATGTTCCTAAACATCCTGATTACAGTCTTTATCCTGATCCGAACATAACTGAGTTATTCTAACTCATGAAGTCGTAAGGATTCAACAAGCCAGATCGTATTAAATCTTTAGCTTTCTTTTTGCATTCTTCAATTGCAGGTTTAATCTCACCAGTTGTGCCTGAACAAAACTTATAAATTAGCTTACTTCTGTTGTACTAACTGATACCCTTAAAGAAGTATTCAAGCAAAGCAGATGAAGTTTATTTGTAACAAGTACTTGATCAATTCATTCAGCTCGTAGTATATAAAAAGTCATTATGAGAGAGAGAGAGATATGGAAAGATTATGTAGTAAAATAAGTCAAAAATTAGAAATCTATGATACATGAGGTAGTGGGATGAAAATAATGAAATGTCTATATGCTTTAAATGCGATCTATGAATTTGTCTCCTTCCTCACTTGCCAAAAACCACTTGAAGTACTCGTAAACGCTCCAGCTGATGGCTGTACTTGGCATATTGGTCAACACACGAGGTTTGAATCCTCTGAAAAATCCCTTAATGCCATGTCGATCGTAAATAATGCCGGTAGCCTGTCTAAATCCGCTGCAATTTTTGATCTCTGCATCTGTTGACGAGCCTTTGGTTTGCAAAAGTGTTTTGACAACATCGAGTGGTGTAGTAACAGATGAAGCAACTGCACCAGCTACAGCGCCTGCCATCACGTGGACCTTTGGGTTGTAAGATCCCTCTGGATCGAATTTGGATCTACAGTACTCATACGTCGCAAATTGAACGGATTGAAATGGAATTGACATGGATACAGTTGTTGGGAAGGATATGTAGAACGCTTTCAATCCTTCATTGGTGTATACCTTTTTTGCACACTCACGAACAGATTTATAGGTTGAATCTCGTAATTGCATTCGCTGCTTCAGAACTACGAAACCCCCAACATGTTAGCCGTCTTGTCTGCATTAGTCATCACCCTGTACTTGCCATCAAATGGAGTCATCAATGCATCATGCGCAAAAGTTGCAATAGCACCAGCTGCACCGGATGCTACCAACTGGTTGGATATCTCAAACGAACTACCGGGAGCTCGAATTTTGGTATTGGCTGCTAGCTGCTGGGTGAATTTCTCTTTGCAGAATTCGTAGGTTGCAAAATGAACAGCATGTGCAGGGCCAGCACCCATTATAACTGAATAAACGCCTTTCCAAAGGTTTCTGTGTTTTCGAAGCTGTTTCTTGGACGCGTCCTTGATGGCCGTTCCTAGCTCGGGTGTCGATAGCACTTGCATTCGAGTCTAATGAATGGCAAAGCAGAGTCAATTGACATGATCAAACTTTAATTGACACCCATACACAACAGACACATTTTCTCCAACCCTCCTCTTCCTCCTACTGCTCCTATCCTGTCGCCTTGTCCACAGCATCCTACAAAGATCATCTGCGTCCCATACTGCCAGCATCTAACTTACTCTTATACTGTCTACTGGATACATGATACAGTGTTCTCCGATGCCTGCCATGGCACCAGCGATAGCGTTTTGTGCCATTGTTGAATTCGCCCCTAATGACTCATACTCTTGTTCGTTTTCTCCGTCCATGCTGATTATACGTTGTTTGGTATGTTGTGGGTGTGTATTGCAAAAAAATAAAAAAAATAAAAAAAATAAAAGAGAAGTCTAAACTATTCAATGTCAAAAAATGAAATTTACTATTTTTTCTCGGGACGATGATCAAATGGAAAAAAGAAAAAAAAAAGTGTGTGTGTGTGTGTAAATTCAACCAAATGTTAGTCAGTGTGACGTAAATCATGCTATACAATAGATGCTCTTCTTGCCCTCTTTGAAGGCTAATAACTAACAGCCAGCGTTTTTCTAGTTGTGCATTCATCAAAATACCGCTCGCTTCTTGTTGCAATCTCTTTGCTCTTTCTAATTTAGGCAAATTATATAGCGTTTTGATACAAACAAACCCCTTCATTAAATCCAGAATGCTATGAAATGAGAGCACACTGTGTTAATGAGCAATTAGGTGTCATTTTAGGCATTGATTCTACTTGATTGAATTACTGAATCGATATGTATTGCATAGCTGGGTAATGTGCTAGACAGATGCTTCGTTGTGGCTATTGAGATTCTGTCAAGCATTCCGCCTATTGAGTGGCATTACCTAATCACCAGAACATCAACATTGGCCGCCCTTTATTTAGTGATCCATGCCTGCATTTTCTCGATCTTGCAATGACAGGCTTAATGATATCATTCTTTACTTTTAATATGCCAAAAAAAGCACGAAAAGGGAAATCAATGGTCTCGTAAAGATTGGCAGCATGATTTGCTAGTGTATGTTTTTGAAAAAGATACCATTGCAAGAAAAATACCTGTGAAATCATAACTTTGATGGTGTTTTTTTTTAACACAAGATGCCATTGCCTAGACCACAACAATGGTACTTGAAAGTATCCATCAGGCCAGATCGTGCATATGTAATTCATGCAGACATTTACAAGGTTATGCTCAAAGTTAATCTTGAATCAATTTTATAATACTATGGGGTTTTAATAATGTCATGAAATTCAGTGTTAACTTGAAATGTCAGGGGAAGAAGGGTATTGAATTAATGGAAAAAGGTACGGCGATGTTGGCAGAAACTCGCATGTCAATCAATTGAGAAACATGTTGTATGTACAAAGAGGCCAATTTGCCTGCTAAATATATATTACTGAATAGCACGATTTGGTTTATAGTTTCGCTTGAAAATGCTGAATGCCACATTGGAGAACACAAGTGTGCCCAATGTCAATAATGAGAAAAATATCTGATATTTGTATTAGTCATAAGCGGATTTATAATCAGAGTTGCAACATTTACCAAAGTTTTGTACGATATAGGTTCAACAAAGCTGTTTATAATCTCGGCAATGGCTTCAGCTGACACCTTGGCCCTAATAATCATGTATCGTTAGTCTGTTTGAATCCAACATAGATGCCAGCTAGCTTACTGTGCGACCACTTTGTCTCGATTCATGCATGATGCCCATTCGTTGCACATGTCTTCAATGGCTGGAATGCGATCATTCTGCCCACAATGATTGATAATATAATTGTTTGTGCAAATTAGCTTTTCCTTGTGCAATGCTAAAAGTAGACATCCTCCTATTAGCTCGAGAATTTTCAGCATTTAATCTGCCTAATACCTTCGGTGTGCTCTTCTGTTTTTAATCGAAAATCTTGCCTGACGGTTAATATGATTTTGCCAAATATATAGAGCACTGTAGTTGATACAATGATATTGAAAGCCATTTGTATGTAAATGATGACGGTGTATGAGATATCTCGGTGTCTTAGATACATCGGTTCATAGGATGGTTTGATAATTGATACGGAGTTGCTTGTGCTTGTTGGTTTTTTGCTCTCCATCCAAAACTTTTTGGAACGAGAAATGAATCTTTGAGTTAATGTATTAATGCCAAGATCGGCGGGGGGCGTAGAAGTGTCTCGCTTTGGCAAATCTAGATCAAAGATTCTCTGGTGAGGCTGTAACGTTGGTACGAAATTAAAACTGTAATCTTTAGGTGCTATTCGATGCTCTGTCTTTTCATCATTGAACGACTGATCATCTAATGGCAACATGTCAATTGATTTGATATACAAAGATTCTCTCAGAACTTACCATCCTCTGTTCGAATTCTCTTCGAGCCTGCCATGATAGATGCTTCAAATGTTTAACTGCGTAATTAGGAAAAGGGTTCAATTATGCTTCAATGATGCAAGAAAAAAAGTTTACAGTCCTCGTCGTTCCTTGCTTCTCTTCAACAAACCAAATAAGGCAATGTGACCAGGTTTCGAAGGAGATCAAGGCTGTAAAACAATGGCACGATCAAAGTGCAATACATCTGCCAAATGGTCCGTTGTCCAAGAAACAAGCGTTGTCTAATGTAAATCATCATTTGAGACCAAAAAATGATGTGATTAATGTCTTTTTATTATATTGTAAGATTATGTGTAGATTAAAAGAAGTAATAGGTTTTTTTTTGTAAAATGTAGAGAAATGTGGCATTAGTAAATGATCAGTAAAGGTTTATTTCTTGTCAGCAGAAGACCAGCAGCAGATCCAAGCAAGACTATCATAATACATTAGACATTTTTTTTTGATCTGATAGTCAATATAAACTTACCATCCCCAACAGCAATTTTGCTTGACAATGTCAGAGCGAGGCTTGACAGAGGGAACATAGATAGCCTCAGGTTCAGTTCTATTTTATAAAGTTGGAAATGCAACTCTAAAATAAAAGTCTTGCTCCACTTACTTTGGCTGGAAAACTCTATCTTTAGTTTCCTCCTCCATCTTGGCTTTGAACTTTCTCTCGTCTTCCAATTTTTGTGCTTCATTGGCTTGTTCATCGCTCATGGCTGCCTTCTCATCCTTAAGCTCGTCTTCACCAATGAGCGTATCTCTTCTGTTGACAGATTCGTCTTCTTTGCAAAGCTGAGAGGAGTCTTCCTTATCATCGGCTTCCTTTTCGCTCTTTTCATTGACTTCGGATAATACAACAGCATGGTTATCGTTGACTTGAGTGGATTCAGGAACTTTGACATCATCGTTTGCACCTACTTTGTCCTCGGTATTAGGTGTATAGATAGCAGCAGAAGTGCTTGCATGGTTATAGTCTTCCTTATCAGTCATGCTCTCTTTTTCTAAAGAATCATAGGCAGGATTTGAAGTAGTAGTGTCGTCCTGGTATTCGTTTTCCTCGGACTCCTTTTCATGTGAATATGGCATTGGGAAAGCAACTTTGTTCTCATTATCGTAGTTCTGAAACATAGTTTGGTCAAGATGGGGACTATGAGATGGCAATTGAGGTTCAGGGCTACACCAATGTTGACTTAGTATATCATGATCCAGATCAGATTTGGCATTTACTTACAAAGATGGATAATCGACAGCCTTTTCTTTGCCAGCAGAGTAGCAGTGCTCAGGGGAGCGACCATCGGAAGATGGCTGATTGTGGTAATCTTCCACAGCAGTATTACGGGCAGCATGAACATCGTTGTGGTAATCGGATGAAGACATTTCAGAATAAAGTTGATTTGATAGGTGAACAAGAAAAGGAAAAGAAAAAAGATCAAGATTGATGCACTTTCATAGTATTTTTATACCCTTTTTTTTGACTTTTTTGATTTGTAGAACCTCGTCACCATTATCTTAAATCCAGAACGAGGTTCTCGTGTCGTGGATGCTAAACAAAAGTTTCATTTGAATTGGGCTCATTTAAATGAACGCAATTTTGAGTTTTGACATTTCAAGACCCAAAAAGGAAAGAGCATTGCTAACTTATTTGCACAGTTATTGCTTGAGGACAATGATAGACTAATCTTCACAAAGAATTTTGCTATATATTACTCCCTGAACAACCAATACTTTATACACTAGCAGTTTCTGCTCTTCGCGCAACTTGCACATATAACATCATTGGAAGCTACTCCTTTCAGGTTTACAAATGTACTCAGCTTTAAACATTTGCTATAAATTTTATGTCAATATTTTAATAAAAAGAACCAGTTGTTTACAATATAGGTTTTGTGTATACGATTTGTGTATGATGAGATTAATTTATATAAAAGATATAAGTAAAATTAGATTGTATAATGCGCACATAACTTTGGTCGTTAGGTATTATGGGCAATGCTGCAATTTAAGCACACAGATATGCATTTACTGTACAATATGATTCAAGTGCCAAAAATTGCGCTAAACCACCACAGCTTCATTTGTAAGTGTGGATATGACTCTTCTACGGTGCTCTAGGTCTGCATCAATGGGAACAACTTGTATATGGGTAGACAGCATACTCATATTGACTCTTACTACTACTCAATAATATGCTAAAATAAAGCCAACATTTGATAACTTTGATGAAGAGTTTCTCGAGTTAGAGGCTGTTTTAGACAGCAAGAATAGCACCAAACAATTACTCTCGACTAACAGTTGTTTGTTGGTGCATTATCTCAATTTTTTGGGTTAACTATAAGGTTTTTGTCGGAATCCATATTATTATAATTATGCATCAAGTAGTTTACGGCCACCTATTTAAGTAGTTTACGATCACAAATATTTTGTGATCATCCCTTTTCTTCTTTTATTTCAAGAGCTCTACGTAGCCATAGACAAGGCTCCACATCGGCGCCTTATGATCAATCTACAAGTATGTAAATAAACTCTCTGACATTCACTATTCACTACTAAGACTCATTTTTTCTTTTTACAGGAACTAAAAAAGTTGTTAGAACCAACTGATAAAATAGCGAACAAGTTGGTACATCTGATTCAATCGCTGAAGCGGAAGAACTGGTTGAGAGAAGAACCGCCTGTTCACACTGCGGTCAAGAGGGCCATTCCAGACGCAAAAACTTCAATTGTGCAATGAATCCAGCTTTTTTCATTTATGACCAGCCTCATCTCAACATTGCCAGAATCCTAACAACAGTAATAGCAAAGAATTCAAAAGAAATATTAGAACGTACGTATATAATTCTCTTTGGGATTGGCATTTGCCATGGCCATTAACAAAGCCCAAGCACAGACACTTAACTCAACCGACCTATATCCCATTATATGTATACAGTCATGGTCCAGAGGAAAAATATCTGCTTCATCAAGATCATGATAGAGCCTGATGTACCGCATCCGGGGCCCTACGTTTGAAAACTTGGTACAGCCATAAACGCAGCCATAAACGCAGCCATAAACGCAGCCATAAACGCAGCCATAAACGCAGGCATAATCGCAGGCAAAAAAATATCCATCTACAAAAAGTAGAAGTTATAATACACCAGCGCAAGTATAATATAATGCCATATAACTTTCTTTTCTGTCTAATATTTTATTCTATAGCAAAAAATATCTTTCTAGCTCTGCTGCAAGAATGAGAGTAAGTCCCTACAATTGAGCAATTTTCTATTGCTATTTTTTCTGACAGTCTTTCCCTGTTTATAGC
The DNA here is from genome assembly GCA_037974945.1 of Mucor circinelloides. Taxonomy (NCBI): domain Eukaryota; kingdom Fungi; phylum Mucoromycota; class Mucoromycetes; order Mucorales; family Mucoraceae; genus Mucor; species Mucor circinelloides. The sequence continues at coordinate 429,451 of JBBNAA010000007.1, read as the reverse complement.
TCAAAATTATGGTTGCTCTAGCTGTTCTGATCATTATGATACCACCAATGAGCTCGGGGATCATCTAGATGAAAAAACATAGTGAGTATTGGAACGAAGCTTCTTGATTTTATGTATAATAATAGTTTTTATTGGCACCTAAAGCAAGGCCAGAAGTGGACACTAGCTTTGAAAGCCTTAAGAACGAAAAAAAATGGACTCTCTCAACCGGTACAGTAGTAGAAACCAATTATATGAATTTGGTAAGCTTCAAATTGGATATCATCCTTCTCAATCATTAATTTTTGCTTCTGGCGACTCTGAACTATATGTTGAAAATGATATATTCGCAGAAGAAAAAATCGTGTCAATCAACTGCAGATATTAGAAAAGCATTTAATGAAAAACAAAGTTGGGAGGAATGCTACGACTGTGAAAAACACTTCGATTTGGACTGGATAAAGCATTCTGTATACACGCTAGTAAGAGAATATGAAAACGGCAGTTTGAAGAAAGACCACTTGGAGAATTAGTACAACATTCATATTTGGTACATGATCGATCACATATTTGGCAACTTAGAGGGACTTGAAATAATCAGGTAAGCCCATTTTTATATGTTTTCACTTATTCTTTTGGGTTAACAGCCAATTGTTTCTAGAGGCGAGGAGCTTCCATAGCTTCTTCCATAAGAAAAAATCTTAAAAGGACCATTAAAGATGTCAATAACCATACTCGCCAACCAATGGGTCGTCGATTTGATTATCTAATCCGTCAAATCAACCCAAACAGTTCCAGCAGCCTTGAGTTTGGTGCATCAGAAGTTGATAAAAATTACAAGTTAAATGGAAACAAGATGATAAAAGAAAGAGGGACAAAACTTCCAAAAGTCAAAAGATATGTTAGATCTGCTCGTTAAAGAAAATGAAGGTGACTACAGCAATTTATGTACTATAGGTGTAGTACATTCAGATAAAATAAAAGATGGCTTAATATAGTGCCTATGATGAACTGACTTATGTTCTATGCTTGTTAATCAACAGAGTTGCATAAGAAAGTGATTAGAACTGATAGGCCCAAAGGTTATATTACAAGAATCACCGAAGGTAAAGCCCTTCAGGTAGCTACTGACATTACTAAATTTGGAGAGAACGTGTTACCAGTGCTTGTACAAGTCTATTGTTTAAAATTATTGGTTAAGGACACATTTGAGTCTGTAAAAAGGGTAATAATAAGCTTACTGACGACTGCAATTGGTTGGATCATTGTCTTGATAAAACACCAACTATCATAATTCCCGACACCTCTATATCAACAGAAACGTCGCGCAAGTAATTTCTGTGTAATTTATATCTTCTTTACCGATACTACTACAGTAAATAAAATATGATTTTAAATATTTAAATCACGTATTTTCGAACATTATACTTGTTCACATTTTTTTTTGGAATAGGTTAATAATACCAAGTAAAATGCAGGCATAAACGCAGGCATAAAAGTCAATGTGAGTTACCACAATAATTTTAGTGTGGCCTTTCTTAAGCATTATAATGAGCACTGCTCTCTCAAATTGTACGTTTATACTATCAGTTCAATGTTCTATTTTTCTATAATTTGTCATTTGTATATCAAACTTCTCTCTGTTGTCTGTTTCAGTAGTATTAAGGTATGCAATGCATTTCATATTGACAATTTTATTAGGAAAAAGAAAAAAAAATGTGGATAAGGTATAGCAGGAGTCGAACCTACATCGTTTCAGCTATCTGAAATGCTCTGCCATTAAGCCATATACCAATCCACATCCAATTATAAAGATGGAATTACCTTGCTCGAGAAGTTTCGGTAGATGATGAAGTTGCAGGGATAATAATTCTTGTTCTTTTGTTTAAGCAATGGTCGAGCCAATTTGCATTGTTGGGACTGGTAGTTGAAGTAAGTCTGACTTTTTGATATACACCTCTAACCAATTGCTTAAGCTGATATACTTGCACAAGTATCGGAAGAACCTTCTCACCGAAGCTTTCAACATCAATTGGGATTCGTAGAGGTTTTCCTTCATTGACTCTTGTAGTGTATCCGTTTGGTCGATCGACCGAAATCAATTGCATATGTAGACCTTTGTTTCAGGAACACAGAACATATATCAGTTCATCATAAATAACACATAGAACAATTTCTTAGCTTACCGGAATGTACAACACCAAAAGTACATAAATTGCTAGCATCGCCTTGCTTTTCTTGAATAAGCATATCCAGCATGTCTTTCAAGACTCTTGGCAGCTTCGCGTTTCTTTCGATTATCATTTTGTTGCTGTTAAAGTCGTAATTTTTAGCTACCTCTGCCGCACCATACTCTAAACTATTGGAGCTTTTTGGGCGATTTTCCCTTATCAAGAAATCAAATCGTCGACCCATATTTTTTCTAGATGAGTTGTTTACGTCTTCCAAAGTTCTCTTGGCATTTTTTCTTACAGCAGACGCCATCGATGCCCCCTCGCCTCTAAAAACGCTTGACAGTCAATACAAAGATTAAACAGGAATGCATGAAAATGTGTTTACCTTATAACTTCGATTCCCTTTAGATTTCCAAAGCATCTGTCGATAATACACCACAAATGTATATTATACCAATTCTCGGAGTGATCATTTGCGAAGCTACCAAGCTCGTATTCTTGTACAAGCATATGTATCGATTGTTTGATCCAGTCTAAATCAAAATGTTTATCTTGGTCATAACTGTCTTCCCAACTTTCTTTTTGTAACAATGCTTTTCTTATGTCTACTGTTGATTTGCAATTGAATTTGTTCAAATATTGTTTAAAATCATCAGGCAGTTGTAATGGTAAGTTGTTATTGTCGGTCATTATTTCCTCAATCTCATCATTCGTGAATATTCCATGCTTGATGTACAGTTCAGAATCGTTGACATCAAAGATGAAAGACTGAGAAGGATGATCTCCAATTTGTAACTTTCCAAAAGCATACAGATTGTCCTCCACTACTGTCCCAGTAGAGAGAGTCCACTTGTCATTATTTCTTAAGGCACGAAAGGATTCCTCTACTTCAGCTCTTGGTTTTGCAGCTATAAAAAAAAATTATTAAGTAAATAATACTATACTACTACTTCGTTTCAATATTTACTATGAATCTCATCGAGATGGTATCCGAGCTCAATCACAGTATCGAAATGAGATGTACAACTTGGACAGCCAAAGTTTTCTGATACATTTTGCTATTAATGAAATATAATGTTAGGAAAAAAAGTGCGAACAAAATTGTCTAATTGAAGTACTTTTGATTTGGCGATAGAACCAGAAACATATTTTATACTAGAGTGGTAAATGTTAAATATAAGAAAAGCTTTGTGATGACATATTTGTAATTACCTTTTTGTGTTATATGTCCTGCTTTTTGTACTTGGATACTTTATCCCTACAGTATCAAACATGTTATATAAAGTTTTATTTTAAATTTGTGCTTTACTATATACCTTCAATATTCTCATAATGATCCCTTAAGTTACGAGCATTAGAAAACTTGGTAGAGCTACAAAGATGACAGGAATATAATATTGTGTAGTACTTGATGGTAGACATTATATTGTGAAAAGAAGAATTAATTTTACAAGATAGTATCAAGTGTGTTAAAAACAGGCGCGCCACGCGGAAAATTGATTAGTCGCAGCAGCTATATATAAACGCAGCCATAAACGCAGCCATAAACGCAGGCATAAACGCAGGCATAAACGCAGGCATAAACGCAGGCATAAACGCAGCCATAAACGCAGCCATAAACGCAGCCATAAACGCAGCCATAAACGCAGCCATAAACGCAGCCATAAACGCAGCCATAAACGCAGCCATAAACGCAGGCATAATCGCAGCCATAAACGCAGGCATAATCGCAGCCATAAACGCAGCCATAATCGCAGGCATAATCGCAACCATAATCGCAGGCATAAACGCAGCCATAAACGCAGGCATAAACGCAGCCATAAACGCAGGCATAATCGCAACCATAATCGCAGGCATAAACGCAGCCATAAACGCAGGCATAATCGCAGGCATAAACGCAGCCATAAACGCAGGCATAAACGCAGGCATAAACGCAGGCATAAACGCAGGCATAAACGCAGGCATAAACGCAGGCATAAACGCAACCATAATCGCAACCATAATCGCAGCCATAATCGCAGCCATAAACGCAGCCATAAACGCAGCCATAAACGCAGCCATAAACGCAGCCATAAACGCAGCCATAAACGCAGCCATAAACGCAGGCATAAACGCAGGCATAATCGCAGCCATAATCGCAGCCATAAACGCGCACACATTTTTTTATTTCACCACCTACTACTTTGACAACAGCGGTCGAAAGCACTAGTATCTTAGGAAGTATAATAACAATCTTAACAACATTATAAAATATATAAATGGCTGCTTATTCTCTCTATAATATAATAATGTCTGAAATTTATTACACAATGGCATACGCTTGCCATCTTTGTGATGCCTTAGAGTTTTTTAATGCTCGAAACTTGAGAGATCACTATGAAGCTTTTGAAGGTACGTAAGAAGCTTTTAATTGGAATACAACTTATTTAATCTTTGTATTAATTGCCAAGCGTTTTTAGAGGCGAGGGGGCATCAATGGCGTCTGCTGTAAGAAAAAATATGGGTCGACGATTTGATTTCTTGATAAGAGAAAATCACCCAAAAAGCTCCAGTAGTTTAGAGTATGGCGCGGCAGAGGTGGCTAAAACTTACGACTTAAACAGCAACAAAATGATAATCGAAAGAAATGCGAAGCTGCCAAGAGTCTTGAAAGACATGCTGAATATGCTTTTGCAAGAAAAGCAAGGTGATGCCAGTAATTTTGATCGTTAGGTATTATGGGCAACGCTGCAATTTAAGCACACAGATATGCATTTACAATGTGATTCAAGTGGCAAAAATTGCGCTAAACCTCCACAGCTTCATTTGTAAGTGTGGATATAACTCTTCTACGGTGCTCTAGGTCTGCATCTATAGGAACAACTCGTATATATGTAGACAGCATACTCAGATTGACTCTTACTACTCAATAATATGCTAAAATAAAGCCAACACTTGGTGACTTTGATGAAGAGTTTCTCGAGTTAGAGGCTGTTTTAGACAGCAAGAATAGCACCAAACAATTTCTCTCGACTAGCAGTTATTTGCTGGCGCATTATCTCAATTTTTTTTTGGATCGATGAAGACCCCCAGAAACCATGAGCTACCCCTTTACCAAAACATCAGAAATCAGTTAATCGCGTTTTTGACCCCAAAAATGAAGACTTCTACTATGGTCCATATATCATCAAATTGTTTCTACTGATCCAGGGCAACATGTGAAACCTCTTTTGTGAGACCTTTCTATGTTAAAATTTTCTATTTTGGCGATAAACCACTTTTCCTATTATTGAGAATTGCTCAATATTTTTAGTCAAAAAATATAATGTGGTTAGCACCATTAGGTGCGTTGTCAATAGTTACCTATAAAATAGAGTACAAAAGGTATAGTTTATATAATTAAATTTACCGAAAATGGCAGTTATGTGTTTTTTTGCTCGCAAATCCTGCCACTGCGACGAGGAGGAGGGAGCAGGGAGGAGGAGGAGGAGAAAATTATTTTAAACCCAGACGTCACTACTTACTACTATTACTACTGCTGCAAAATATCTAATCCATGAAAGCAATGGATGTTTTTAGTAGCTAATCCTGTATGAATGCTATATAATACAAACTATATATGAAGCTAATAATAGAGCACTGCCAGCGCTATCCGATGGCCATTATCAACTCGATGCATTGCCCAAAATTGTTGCCGTTCCCTGACAGCTATCAAGCTTCTGTCAATATTATAAAACGGAAGGAAGAAAAATATATCTAATCATCAGAGTGTGCTACCGGCAAAGCATATATATATTACATGCCAATTGCTACTCTAATGGCTGAAGTACTTTAGATGAAAGTGCTAAAGACAACAGAACAAGTACCACCTGCTGCCATTGGGATAATTTTGCTGGTATAATGAATTTCAAGTAATGAAAAAGCGAAAAAACACAGAATCGCAGCATCTTTCCAATAATTACATGGCATTATGGTATATACTTAAAGCATTAATACATATTTGTCAGAATGAGCAACATTGGTATTTCAAAATCCTTGAGGAGCATGGAATCAAGCCTACATTTCTGTCAAATATGGTGATATAAGTGAAAATTACACTGAAGAGTCTGCTGTGCTTTTGTTTGTATTGAAATATATAAATTTGTACAAAAGATAATGTTGGGCTCTGATTATATATTGATAGTACGTTGTTGGATATAAAGAGATAGAAACAAACACCACCTTACCTCTGTCATTGGGTAAGTTTGTAGGCTATGAAGGGGTAAAAAAAAAAAAAAAAAAAAAGTAATGTTTAACCTAAATCCTGGCAAAGATCGACAATCGTTTTTCCGTGTTCCGCCTCATCCCTTTTATATATAAATGACATGAAGAATTTTCATCCTCCATTTCTTGTTTTTTCTTCACTTATATTATAGCCATTATGGGATTACTAGACAAAATCAAAAGCAGTTACGATTATTACAAAGTCGACAAATATACAAAAAGACGTGTATCACAGTCTCAATTCGAATCGCATGATCGTCGCTACTACGAGAACATTTACCGGGATGGTGCTTACCTGAATCCTGACGAGACGAGCTCTTACGACACAGCAACGTCTCATTTAAGTTACAAGCAAAAAGGATGGGCCTTACCTGATTTACTGAAAAAGTCTAATAGAAAATCGCTAGTTGCCAAGAGTCAGATGAAGACGTCAGAAACCTACACACTTGGCCGAGTTTGAAGAAAAAGGACAAGCAGCACATTGTAACATATTCATCCACGCTACTGTATGTATTTTTAAATAAATTTATTTCTTGTATCTTGAATGCTTGAGAATGACTACACTACGAAATGATGATGGTGCTGGTGGTAATGGATTGGGGAATATATGAGAAATGCAATCAGCAGTTTTTTAAAGAGTCGTAACCGTAGCTTCCATAACACGAAGTCTTTGTCTCATTTGGTCTGTGCCATAGTTTTCAACCTATTGTACGACACAAGTTAGCATAAATTCATCCATCATTTTTGGTAATATTTGAGTAAACATGTACATACATTACGTAGTATAGCAGGATAGAGATCCCAGGAAGGGGCTTCTTGTTGTATCTGTGGTATAGGCTGCCATAAAGGATCTTGATCCACATTGTAAGAACGTCGAGATGTTGTGCCATGTGTTGAGATGAAGTTTGTTTGTTGTTGCTTTTTAGGTCTTCGAATAGGTCTGTGAACATAGCCATTTCCTAGTCGACGAGAAAGGCTCGGGTAGAGATCATAATTGGGTTGTGCCGTCATATAATGTTCATAATATACTCGAGGCGTTGTTTCCAATTGTGTAGGAGCTTGCTGGGATGATGAGTTTGTGGACATTCTGGTGTTGAACCAAGAATAAATTGGATATCGTTAAGAAGAATAAAGGGAGGAAAAGGAGAGGAAGAACAAGTAGAGAAACGGGCTTATTATATGGCATTGCATTTGACGTTCTTTTTTTCATGTTATGATATATATGGGGGGTGGCAGGTGATATTACAATAATTGTTGCATATGTGGTCTGTATCTTGACTTTTTGCACAGAACTATGAATTTCATATAGACCTATACATGCATGAACATACAACAGACTCTATACATCTATGTGGTTGTATCTATTTGATTGCTATGGATATACAGGCATATTCCAGTAGAGTACGCTCCATAGCTGAGGCATCCTATTTCAGGGAATGCATTATCATGCGGACCATCAGGTGTCGTGTGCTGAAAGATGGTCTAAAGGTCTTTTTTTTTTTTTTTTTTTTTTTTTTTCAAAATAAGGTACCGTTCCACTTGCATGTCATAGGTTCTGTATTTATCACGATCCCCAAATCAATAAGTACAACGACGTAGTTTTGTGTCTATATTTTCTTTCTTGGCCAGCTCCACAAAACATTACTGTAATATGTGAAAAGCCTGAATAAATATATACAGTATATGCGAAAAAAAAGGAGGCGACTCAATTCTTATATATGATATCCTAAGCATCTTATCACATGGATTTCTTGGTTACACTCAATCATGTCTTATTTTGGTCAATGCTACATGGAGATGTGATTTATGGGTGGAACCTTCATTTGGCAAGATATAATATCTGATGTCAACCAGGCTCAAAATACTCCAATAATGTCGTAGACATCTACTATACTTTTTTTTACAGTCTTGGATCAACATTGGACAGCATGCCTCCAGGGCCTACATTGCTCTTAGATATTATTATCTGCACCGTTTTCAAAATAATGATTTTATAATATCTGTATTAGAAAGACAACGTGGTTCAATCTATCAATATGCAAAAAATGAGTGTTAGTCTACATCATCAATTGTTAATTTATCAACGTTTCAGTATAAAAGTTGTCAAGCCAAAGGATCACAACAACAGAATTAGCAGCAACAACTGGAAGTCCTCCTACAAAATCCCAATGCATCAACCAGCAAGAAACATCTTATACGAAATTTTACACAACAAGTTGTCTTGCTATTCCAATGCCATGCCAACGACGTAGAAAGTGATCCTTGCATATAAAGCAACCAAATGGAAGATGCACAGCATTTACTGATATCATGTGCAGTCAAACTGGGCATATGCAAAGCAATCTTTGCTGAGTATGTCATCGACCCCTCCACCATCAACGAACACAGGATATTCAAAGACATACAAAACCTTATACCTCCTCTGCAAGCCAGTAATGAGGTTCAACGTCTTTGATTTCTTTGGCATAGTCTTGCATGTCATTTGGACACACCACCACCTCGTTATTTTCAAAGGAATTCCTTTCAAGCCTGAAGTTATAATCAACAATGAATTAGTAAAGCTATCCAATATGAATAGCATAGTTGTATAAATAACAAGTCAAACAAGCAACTTTACTCTGTATACATTTGATCCATCATACAATGATTTTATTTTATTTTTAATTTTAATTACTACAAATAAAATTTCGTTCCAAATAGTAATACCCGTACGAGAGTTACCAGAAGGAATATGATATTAGAAATTACAAAGTCTCGCATGTCTTCCAAGCACTCTTGACACAATATGATACCCGTAGCGCCAAAGGTCCTATAGCCATATGCATGCATTCATCCCAAAAGTTTGGTGATGAATTCTAGCCGAATGATAGAAAGCGTCAACTTGCTGTGAATAGGACGACAAACGACTGTGATACGGTAATGCGCTCTCATCCCTGCTAACGACATCATCAAGCAAGCAAACTTTGAGGCAAATTGATGATCACCACCATTATCCACTTTACTAACCCCCCCCCCCTCAAACAGCAAAGCTGTAAGCCCCGTGTTCTGCAGAAGACTGATGGCACGTGTACGGTGAAAAACCATTGAAACCTTATATATTTCATGTGATGAAAAGATGTTGTGCAGTGCCAATTCACGCTTTAAAAAAGCTAGCTTGCGCATTTGAAAACAGCTGTTGCGTTTTACCTGCAACCAATAGTTCAAGTGGTTTAGCGTTGCCGGTAACCCATTTGAACAAGTTACGTGCAATTGACGTTACTGGCGATGCTGTAGATATATTGCATGTTTGTGTGTGGCATAAATATTCATTTTGACCGTGCGCGCATAGGGAAATTACACACAAGTTAAAGTTTACTTGATGCAGATGTTCATAGAACCAGCACTGAGGGTATGGGAACTCAGATTGTCATTGATAAGCACGCAACACATGGTGGATATTATTCATGCGAGTCTAGATAAAATACGCTCACACCTCATATCTTGTTACACATCAAAAGACAAAGTATGCAAAGTTTTGTAAACGTCGAGATCCGCTTTATCCTTCAGTGTTGGATGTTTTGCACTTGCTCTTGAGCATCTTGTATTTTCCAAGTGCCTTTATAAATGCTGTACTTGGATGACAGTAGGATGAAATGGCTTGATTGCACCAGGCAACGCTTCATCTGCTGTGAGGCTTAATTTTTCTAATAGCTTACTGCCGTATCGATTCAACTTGAATAGAATACTGACACATAGAATTGTGCTTCTCATAAAACCATTGATCTAAAGCTAAACTCCAGATTGAATGTAAGCCTTTTGTTACACGCCGTTACGCCAATGAAAATATTCCATTGCCTTTGAAATACAACAACAGCATGAGACATAATCTTTTTTTCTTTTGTCCCTCTACAAATACAGCACAATGACTAGTAGCAGTAGTAAGCGACGCCAAAGCTCTACCTATAGCGAAGACCTATCACGATATGAGTTCGTTGATTATACCTCTGTATCTCATTTCGAGAAATTTGTTACACATATTGAAGAAACACTGTATTCGTGGGGTGTCAAGGATGGCTCGTATGGCCTCTTTTCTCAAGAACAACTCGCCAATGCCAGAGCAGCTATCGCGCATCCCTCAGCAACTGAATTTACGAGAAGAGAGACACTCGCCATGGGAGACGATGTCTTTCAGTTCACTTACCATTACCACCCAACCATAGCAAACATAGCTTCAGATGAGGCAGAAGCCGCCGAGCACTTTTATCAGTTCAGTGCAGTTCAGTATCACCCTTTGCATCGATGGACTGGTCTGGATCGACTGATGATTGTCAAACCAATGCAGGATTCTATCAAAAAGAAGATTTTCAATTCAAACAAATCATCCGTAGACATTTCGCAGGCCAAACTATTGATATCAGCGTGTGCTATTGCATTTCAGAATGCTGGCTGCAATGTGCCTGTGTTTGTTCCCGTTGGGCAGAGTAGGCATGAACTGTACATGGGGTACGGCGTTACTAGTCAGCAGCCACAGAGCCCTATCAATGAGACGGAAGTTCGATACAACATGACTCTAACAACACCTCCTGTTTCGCATTTATCGTATTTGGACGGTTTGAAGACCTTGTTCTTGCAGAGATTAAGCATGCATCGAGAGGATTACGGTATGACACACTGAAGAGTACATCTAGCTAAGATTTAATGATGAAATGGATAGGCAATTCGGGTGAGGCACCAGAATCATCCATCTACATTTCAGCTGTCTACACATACAACCTCAAAAACTGGTTTGATGAGAATTGGAAAGAGTGGGAGGAGATTATCGAAAAGGAAGCCAAGCGCAAAAACAGCTTTGATGATGACTTCGAAGCATGGGGAGACGATGACGAGGTTGATTTGTCAGAACCAGAGGAACAGAGCTCTGGATGGACTCACAAGCGGAAATTGCAAGAGATGAATCAACATCATCTGCCATTTGGATCCTTCAACGACCCTCTTCGCACATTGACATTGAGTGCGCTATTTCCTTTGATCCAGGAAAACGAATTCCACGAAGCGTATGACAGAAATATGGATGCATTGACAGCTAAACAATGGCAGATATCAAGAGAGTTCGCACCAGTCAATCAACAGAGAGCATATCTGGCTACGTTGATTGAGCAAGTGGTGGAATCATGGGTAAAGGATCCTACAAACCGAGAGTATCTAGCGCCCTATGACGACAATAACGATGAATCGACAAGTGATAGCGCTGGACTGATGCATAACTTGTTTGCCGCTGGAAATCGACACAGGTTTTCGTCTCAACTCGCAGCATCCACAGGCACAAGCACAAGCAGCAGCACCAGTGGTCTGGCCGATTCAGTCACTGTAACCAAATCAGACGCAGTGGACGATGTATTGACAGCCTTGTTCTATCCTGTGGCTACCAACCAAAAAGACGAAACTGCTACCCAATGCAAATTTGACAGTACTAAAAAGCTAGGCTTGAAATTGAAATCAGGATCATCTGTGCCCTATCGATCATTTTTATGGAATTTACTGTTGTACAGCTTAGAAGCTGCTTCCAATCCATCAGCCAACGGAGCAGGATCCAACGCTAAAAAAAAACACGACTAATTTCATGGGATTTCTACGAGTCGTCTGGGTGGAAGTGTTGAAGCAAATACGTTGGCATTGGGAAAATTTAGAGCCAATTCCTGGATTGAATCCATATTTGTACGATGATTCAAATGCAGATGAAGCAGAGAAAGGTAGCAAAACACTGGGCATAGATCTTCGTTATAACATTGTAAGAGAACCTACAGAGCGAGAAAAAGAGACACCTATGACTGACATGTATAATCCAGCTGCATCAAAAGATATCCATGGTCAATTGCTGTATTCTTCGTCGAAAGCAAAACGCTCCTCAAAACGGAGATGTAGGCGTCAACCCACCTAAGCCTATCCAGCGAGTTGGCAGTTTGTTTGATCAAGTTTCTAAAGATGCAGCACCAAAAACATCCAAATTTCAGACACTACTCGAGAGATTCGTAGAGGGAGGCGCTGATAGTAACAACAGTGAGGCTATCGAGGTAGGCTGAAAAGGTACCAGCTTCTTGATTGGCGTTACTGACAAAGCTATTATAGGACTCCATCTCAATTGCACCATCAGACTTGGATGAGGATGGCCAAGTGTCTGATGACAGTGATATCTTTGTGGATGCCGTTGATGCTACATCCACCAATAGTGGCCTCAACCAATCACAACAAGAAGACGAAGATGAAGAAGGAGAGGAGGTGATTGTGCCCAACATGCCTATCACGGTTGAAGAATTAGAAGCGGATGAGGCGAACGCTGTCAAAGATCCTGATGCTATTGAGGGCGAATCAAAGGTTCACAGCACTCTGAAGCTGCTCAAAACGGGACAACCAATGCATGTTCCCATCACACAAGATCCAGGCTTCATGACAGAAGACATGATTACACAGCAGGCTGATTTGTTTGAGAAATTGGGCACATCAACCAACGCAACACAGCAAAGAGCCAAGCTACAGTCAGCACAGCTTTATTCTGACATGCAAGCGTTCAAGGCAGCTAATCCACATGCTTGTCTGGAGGACTTTGTTCGATGGCACTCACCTCGTGATTGGATTACAGACAAGGAGGGAGAAGGCGGCCAGCTTAGTACTCGCATGTCAGAGCCAAGCAATATTTGGCAAGAGTTGTGGAAATGGTCCAAGAGAATACCCTGCGCACGACAAAAGCCATTGTTCAATACCACAGTAGAAGCAGAGAAAGCACTATACTTTCTAGAGACAACATCCATCTACGAGCTCTTCTCTATCATGCTGCCTACGCTGGGCTTGATTGCGTATGATACTCTCTCTGTTCATCCCATCACACAGTGCAGTCAGCATGTATCCGATGGCTTGGTCCGTTTATCAAATGAATTGATTGATTTCTCATGGGAAGATCTTCGGTAAGGGGCCAATGAGCATATGCATAGTGGCAGTGAATAATTTACACCTTGATTTATAGTCATGGAAAGCGAACCTTTGATGGGATGATTTCAATGATACGACAACAAGAATCGACCATGTGTCATGCTATATCACTACTGAGAAAGGTAAGATAGATCGTTGGTGAAACATTCTTGTTGTCTAAAGAGCGTTTTCTAGTTACCGAAACAATATGATTTAGTTGATCAACTCTTGCTCAATGACCAAGCGATTGTGAAAGAAGGAGACGAGAGATCAGCCGTGTTCCAGGTATTCAGAAACGAGCGTAAGTAAAGTAACTATGCACACAAGGCTCGACGTTGGCTAATCCACACTTAGATGGCGTTATATCAGAACCATCATTCCGAGAATACATACTTTACAGCGACTGCAAGGATCTAGCCAGCTCTGATCGCATCCTGCCTTCAAGACAATATACACTAGTCAAAGATAATGAGATTCGAATCATGTATACTCAAACAACGGACGCATTATACAATTAAAGCAAGCTGATTGTCTGTAGTATACCATTTGATTGCTGCTAGAAAAAAAAATTTTTTTTTGGTTGAAATTGGACAAAAGGGGAGAGTATTCTCTATAAGGCCTACAGCTAAGCTAGAAGGAGGAGAGATGCATCAGCTGTGTTTCAGTGACCTAGAGTCAGATCTATCGTCGTCTATTTTTAGCTGATCCGTCCATTTCATAGATCAACATCATGGTCTAGCGATCACAATGGCTACGGATTGGGACGAATGAGATGGCAAGAGATGACATCAAAGATAGCTATCTATGTGTCATCTCAGCAGCTACAAAGATGCATTGTTGAGCTTTGAAGATGTACCTACAATGAACATGTCCAATGATATCACAAGAAAAAAGAAAATATTTTCTTCTTCCTGTGCAATTTTTCCATCTTTCCATCTCTTTTCACTCTCTCTATCTCAGCATGTGGAAGAAGAGGGAAAACCACATATTGGACGTCTACAAGAACGACGAGCAAGCCATTGAGCAAAAAGCGATCAAGCTAACCAACCCGCATTATCCCAGAAATGGCAACAAGATCTATCAAGGCAACGAATTTGATGTTTTCGGCAAAGACGCTGCAGAGGAGCAGTTTGCGCCATTGTATTCCAAAGAGCAATTTACACCGAAAAACAAGGAAAAGATGGACGAAACCAAACGAGACATTTTGTTGAGAACAGAGCAAAAAAGAGGACACATTGAAGCCATGCTACAGCACACAACCATCATTAAAAAGAGAAAAATGTCACCGATAGCAGCACCCACATCGAATCATGTATTTATCAAATCAACGGCAGCAATCAACACGCCTATTGCCAGTATATTTGTCGATCCAAAACAAGACCACGAAGATGAAGATTTAGCCTACTATTAATTCTAACTGCACGCACTTACTCACATAAAAATAGCAATGTAAATAATGATACCACACACACACACACATAAATTCTCCATTTTAAGAATCTAGAAATATGTGCAACGCCAATACATTTAATTGGCTGTAAAGAAAGAATTTTCAACTATAAACCCAACAAAACATACCTTTTTGTTTTCTTCTTTCTCTGTTTTATCCATGACAATAGACGCTATTGATCACGCAGTGTTAAACGTACAAGACAGCCACAGCAACATGACTCAAAACAAGTACACTGTTATTCTTCCCACCTACAACGAACGCGATAATCTGCCCATCATCACCTGGCTGCTTGCAAAGACATTCAAGGAACATGCCATTGATTGGGAGATCATTATTGTAGATGACAACAGCCCTGACGGCACTCAAGATGTTGCAAAGGAACTTCAAAAGATCTATGGCGAGGACCGTATCGTAAGTCATTCTATACTGACATCCTTGTTGTGGATTTCGTATTGACAGGATTTCCTTCATGTCAACCGTCTAGCAATTAAAACCTCGTGCTGGTAAGCTTGGTTTGGGCACCGCCTATGTCCATGGTCTTCAATTCGCTACTGGTACTCATATTGTCATTATGGATGCTGATTTCTCTCATCATGTAAAGTCTGGATTGGATGTGATTTCAGTGGAGATTTCTAACCACGCCTGTTTTTTTTTTATTATTTGCATGTAGCCTAAATTCATTCCTCAAATGATCAAGTAACGTACACTCTATCACGCCTCAACAACATTGTGCTGATCTCTTTTTTTTTTTTTTTTTTTTTTTTGCTTGCGACTATAGATTACAACAAGAAAAGAACTATGATATTGTCAGTGGTACTCGTTACAAGACAGGCGGTGGTGTCTATGGCTGGGATTTAAAGCGTAAACTTGTCAGGTAAGATAAAAGGCACGGGGATGCATGATCTGATAACTGATATGGGACAATAGCCGTGGTGCCAACTTTTTAGCTACCATCATGCTTCGTCCCAATGCTTCTGATCTCACTGGTAGTTTCCGTCTATACAAAAAGGACGTCCTCTATCAATTAATCAATGCCACCGTGGCAAAGGGCTACGTTTTTCAAATGGAGATGATTGTTAGAGCCAGACAATTCAATTACTCTGTTGGAGAAGTTCCCATTACGTTTGTCGATCGTGTTTATGGTGAGAGTAAGATGGGAATGTCCGAAATCGTTCAGTACGCTCAAGGTGTTTGGAGACTATTCACGACCATCTAAAAGAAGGATTACAACAAAATACAGCGCATTCATTTCATTTTATCACATTAAAAAACTACACTATACTATTATTGTTCGATGTCTAATTGCTCTTTTTTGTGATTTTGGGCTGGGTTACTCTGTCGTATTCATAACCAGCAAAGAACAAGGGCAATGTAAAAGAGGCAGAGAATAAAGGCGTGATGGCAATCAAAATCCACACCCAAGATGGCACCTGTTGATAATCTCTTTTGCTAGCAGTAACCATCCAAGCGACAGAGATGAATTGCATGCATACAATATCAGAGCTGACACTGGATTGTGCTGGATGACCAAAGAATGTAGTCAGGGCAGTATGATAGATCTGATACCATGTGTGTTGACTGAATGGCGCCAATGTTGCCAAGCACTGGAACCATTGATTCGCATAAATAGAGAGATTGGCACCGGCTGCTAATGTGTACAGAATGATGGCATAGATCGATGCGCTCTTGGATGAAAGCAAAGATGATGATTCCACATAGATCAAAGGGAAGATGAGCAAAATATGCATAACCAGCAAGTTGATCATAAACGCATCTGTCTCGGCAACAAAAGGGGACAATACCACAGTGAGGATACCTCCTACAGATGTCAATGTTAGCGTCTTTAATAGTCTAGCAGAGGGCTCTTTGTGCGTGATGGGTGCGTAAGCCAACAAGACGGCAAAGAACAAGGAGGAGGCAAATGAGATGGCGACAACTTGACCGATAAGCATATAAGCCCAAATGTATGGGATACGGCGTCTTGTGCCTGTTTGTGTGTGTGTGTGCAACTATTGATCAATACCACTCTTAATCAATCTGTAAATAAATATGTATACCTTCAATAGCTAAAATAGGAGTCCATACTGATACTGTCAAGGTACAAATTTGATGACTCCACAGCCACTGCCAAACACCAACGCAGACTTGTCTCCAGGCACTGTCGAATAAGGACACGTCTTTGAGCCAATATGACATGGAGTTCAACGACAAGGACAACTCAAATCCAGTTATTTGTTTCCATTCTCGATAACTATGCGCAAAGAATTTGAACATGTAAGTCCAGGTAGACAGCAACGACACGGACGACAGCAGTATAAACAACATAATTCCCGGGTTGCAATCAGACAATGTCTTTGCAAGCTGATCCTTGACTCTCCAGAGCAAAGCAAAGATGAGCACAAAGTACGATGCAAGAATGGCTAATGTAGCTGGGTATTCGACATGCATTTTGCTAATGTTAAATGTGCAAAGCGAAAAGAAGTATATTATGAATTATGCCCGCCTTTATGGCTGCTGTTGAAAAAAAAAAGCCTCATGATTTACCCTTACTGTCGTCAGCCTGGATCATGACGATGGAGGCAATTTTCTGATGCACTTAGAAAGAAGCACTCTGGCAAAAGCAATATCAAGATCCTACTACATTTTTATTCTTTCTGTTTTTTTTTATTATTAAGCCTTAAATATACCAGCATCTAATTCTAAATTTCAACTAGTATAATTGTACAATCGTCGTAATCTTGTAACTTTGAAGCAAATACGCCATGAGAACCTTCTCGGTTAGCAAAGTGTCTTGCAGAGTGAACAAGTGTACGTTCTCTGATTCTTCGTACCCTGAGATCCTCCTCATCTATTTCTTTGTGCAATAAAGGCTTTGGCTTCGATAACGCTGGATCTTCTTCTTCTGCCTCGGTCTCTTGCTCAACATGCTCCGCTGATACTGGCGATGATGGATCAATGCTCATGGGAGACCCAGATTGCTCTTTCTCGTGATCGTTATTGATTGCAGTAGCTTCTTCACCTGTTGCTATTGGGGTATTACTATCCATGATATCAATTTGATCCTCCTCCGCATCTTCCTCCTTCATTGTGATATTCTCTTGCTCTTTTTTTGTTGTGGCAGCAGCAGCTTCTTTCTTTAATCGAATCGCCTCTTTTTCTCTTGCTAAAGCTTGTTCTCGTATCTTGTCCTCTTCGTCCAACAGGTAAGGCCCAATCTTTTCACCGTCTTCAATCATAGGTCCGAGTTCTTTGGCAATAGCTTTATTTTGTCGGTCTGCTGTTTCCTCATACATGTAGTCAAAGGTACCGTCGGTACTCATAAAGAGAAAGTGCCTTCGCTTCTCCTTGTTAGGGCCATTTCTAATGGTTGTGCGAAATCCTCTTCTTGTGTCTGATATACGAATAAATGTAACATCTGGTTCGCATGAAATGATCTTGTGATTTGGATCCATCTTAAAGTCTAAATCACCACAAGAGCGTGCTACGTTGAGTGATGGAACTCTGTCTCGGTATTCCTCTGTTGAGTTGTTTCCAGCTGATTTCGGTAAAGGTGTAGTCTGATCATGGTGGCTCGGTTGGTAATCTTTGGGTCTGATTCTTGCATTCTTTAAGGACACACGTTTCGCATGACGATTTCCATCCTCTCTCAATTTATCCACATCCACCTTAATTACACGATTTTGGACAGAATCTACAAATTCGCCTCCATTTTCCAATATATGACGAGCTAAATGTTCCAAATAAGGTTTATGATCTTGCGAAGCGAATTCAACCTCGAAGTTGTAGTCTTTGTCGACACCAACAGTGTAGGGCGTGGTGACAGGCAATGGTGTGCTGGGTTCAGGAGCAGTGATCAAGACAGAGCGAGAATCGCCAACATTGACATTGATGAGCCATTCGCCCAAGAACAGGTTGAGAATGAGCGTGCACCCATCATTGTCTACTGTTTCTTTAGAGTTTTCTGCTGCAGATGCAATTTGTTGTCGCTTTAAATCCAAATAATTGTCATCCAATTTCTGAATCATGGCTTTGATGTCTTTCTCCAATTTAGCTCTGACGGCCGCCTCGCCTAGTTTTGACGGGAAATATTTGGAACAAACCGCTTGAACTGCTTCAGGTGTATTTCTGACAAAGTATTCTGAGCAACCAGGACCACCATGTCCATCTGCCAACACAAACAGACGTCCTACAACTCGCTTGTTTTTGGTTATATCACTGACTCTGAATTTATCTTCACAATGCACTTTGGGAATCTTGATCTTTTCTTGCGAGCGAAAACGAGGGTATGAATAGCCTTTTTGTTGCACAATGGCGAAATTACTTGCTATGCTGTATTCCGAAAAGTTAATTGCATCAATATAATCTATCTCGGTTGTAGTGGGTGGTGTGTATATTAAGGAGTAGTTGGCTATCGTATCCTCTTCAATGACTTCGGGCGGTGGCGGTGGTGGCGCTTTTGTCTCTTGTCTCATGCCCAACAGTTCTTCATAGTCTGATCCTAACCCCATTGAATCAAAACTTCTAGATGCATTCGGGGCACATTATCAGACAAAGTTTCCTTACTATTGTGTGTGTCAACTTACGCTGCATCATCATCCTTGTTTATTTCAACATCGCTATCGTCGCTGTAGATGGGTATCTGCATTTTTTCTTCAAGTGTCAGCTCTTCTTCCACATCAATCTCTGATTGACTATATTCAGCTGGTGCCATATCATCTACTACTTCCTCGATTGCTTTGTGTTTGGGCTTTTTGGCTCGTGGCTTCTTTCTACTCCTCTGTACTGATTGTCTTACTTTTGTAGTTGGAGTGTATAATTCAGGGGCTTTGCGTTGTCGTTTTCCTGGTGAAGTAATTTGAGCAAGTGGCGGCATCACAGGCAGAATTTCGACTGAATCGTCTTCGGGAACTAGTTTGATCTTTGGTGGCACTGCATTACCAATGCATTCATCTGATAGTCTATATTTGGTTTGTCTCTGAGTGCCATATTTTTCAATGGCAAATGGATCCAACAAGTTTGCCTTTCTAGATGCGCTTCTTGATGAAGAAATGATGCCTTGGATTGTACTTTTTGGTGTTTCGCCTCTAGATAAAAAATGAAGCATTAATTAAACAAGTGGAAAAGCACACCTACACGTACGCGCGCAATTTTCATGTGTAAAAACTCACCTCAATGGTAGTAATTCTAAGGATCTTACGCAATTCACAATTTGTGCAGCACTCAGCGATTGATTGCCGTAGTGAAAGATCGTTGCAGCGACCCTCATGAATGATTTATTTGCCCTTAAAATATCATGAATGTTCAGATCCTTGAGTTCAAGGTCAATAGACTCGTGCTCAAGATTATTCTCTAGCTCAGTATCTGTCGACATTTTCTCCACCTTTTCTCTTGCTTTATAAATGTTGTATGAAGAAAGTGTTTGATATACTTTTGATACATCGTTCAATACTTTTTTCTTGCAATTTGGGTGCGTCTAGATGGAAAAAGTAACAGTTTTTTGCGCCCTGTCCACATTACTCCAAGATGATAGGCATTGCAGTACAGTCACGACGGGAACGTGAGGTAAGGTGCCATTTAATGATCTGACAGGATTTGCACCACTACCACATGCCATTTTATGAACTAAGCGACCATCTTGTATATTTTAAATTAGTATTCGATTAAAAACTGAGGAACCAGTTACTGATGTCGCAAGAACTAGGTTTTATCAGACTCTAAATCGTTGAATGAAGCTTATTGGCTGTATCTGCTCTTGCTCTTACTACTTGAGAGTTAACAATCCAGTAATAATAACTCCAAACTTCTACTTCAGAGCAGCAGTGTATATATGAACTCTGCTATTTTCTTAATCGGCAATCATGCATGATGGATAATACAGAAACAAAGTTTTTAATGAAGATTTCTTGCTTGATAGAATATGTTAAGTGGTTATGAATCTAGTGGTGTAAATAACCCTTTATTTTCATTTATTATAATAGTATATTTTTCAGTTTACGTTTGCGTCTTGATGGATTATTTTAATTAATTACTGGAGTTACAATCTCGAAGCAGCTAGCCAATGCCTTGTTTTGCAGTACCTTTGGACGGCAATAAATAGAATCGAAGGGATGCGTCGATCGATTTTCAAAAGTATTAGCTGATATAAAAAAACAATCCAAAGATTTTCACATTATTTTATAGACTACAATCACCCAAAAACGTCAAATCAGCTGGAAAGCATGAGTGACCTTTCGCCGTGTTACTTAATGTATACGTTGGTTCGGTAGTTCTTCTTTTAAAATTATTAGTTTTAGGTTATATCTCAGTGTATGATCAAATCGAGCTGCAAGCTGCAAGTAAATAACATCAGCTATGTTGAGCCAGAGTATACAGTAACCAGCACAGCGAAAGATAGTATAGTAATTGAACAAGACCCAACAAATATAGACTGAAGTTCATTCATGAAATTAAAAAGCTACTTATACTAAAATTATCGGTAATCATTACACAAGACACTTATTGATGTTATTCAGTAGCAGGTAGATCTACTCATAATAAACTGAGATGTAATCTACTAATAACATAATATCCCATTACATCAGGAACTACCTATCAAAAAATGCTTTAATCTTATGCAGACAGTTGTAACCTTCTGGTACAACACCAACTATAGACGTTTACATCATGTTCTTTCACAGTGTCGTGTTCAAATCACTTCAAGCAATAAAAACAACGCATTAAATAGCCCAGAAGCGTAGAAAAGCTATATTTATTTATTACCTCTATATACATAAAAACCTAGAAAAATTTTGCCATAGTTCTCCTCTGCAACGATGTTAGGCGGAATTTGAAGTACTACCCAAAAATGCAATTAGGTAGTATTTCAATTAGACCACCCCTCAGGTGCTAGAGCGTGCCTTACTACACCCCTAACGTGAGGAATTGTGTTTATTAAGACCCTCAACTGTCGCTAAGTAAGTAGAATCAACAATTAAGTTTGGACCAGCCTATCTAATCCTAGCCTCGGAATCTTGTTATTGTTGAGCTTCAGTGATAGGCACATCCACTCAACGTAAAAAAAAAAAGGTATGCTTCAAAGAAACATAGAAAGAAAGGAAAATAGTGAGGGTAATAACGTTACATGCAGATGAAAAATAAAAGAAATAAGGGCGAAAAGCCAAAGAAAAAAGAGAGTTAAGGCAAATAAAAAGGGGAGAAATATAAACAATCAAAAATGAATAATAATGGGTTGTATCTACAACTATTGCTATGGTTGTTCTCGACAAAAAAAATCATAACTTGACTAATATCTTACAGCAGCATCATCCAGCAGTAGTAGTGTCCATGGTCATTGCTATGCGCTTGCCTATAAAAGATAGTCAAAATAATATAATTAGTATCGCATTCTACCTCAACAATCAACGCCATCGTATTATATACAGTACTTACCTAATCGACTGTTATCAGTTCCGGTTGCATCCAGTAGTATCGAGCATTAATCATCCATTAGTCGTCGTCGTGGCCTTATACTTGTTGTTGCCAACATATCACATCTAAATGATACAGTAATACTAGTCAGTAATGTATCCAACAATCTACGTCATTTATACTTACTTGATAAACAATTCACAACAGGTTCTGTATTTAATGTCGTCCTGGAGCACCACCTTGTGCTTGATACCTATATTCTATCAAATTTGGATAGTCAGTATGGTATTATTAAGCAGCAGACTCCATCAAAACTTACCCGACGACCGATTGAACCAATGATACGTAGCAGTAGTATATAAGACTTGAATATACCACCAGGCCAGAGAATAGCATTGCTAATGATTACTTGCTGACAGTACCAAACCAGAGAGAAGAATTGCTACTGATGATGACTTGCAGATATTACCAAACCAGAAGTGAAAAAACAGCGCTTCATATGCCTTGCAGATAGTATCAGACCAAAAGAGAGAAGCGACACCACAGATAACTTGCAGATAGTACCAACCAGAACAGCAGCACCACTATCAATGAATTGCAGATAGTATCGAACCAGAAACAGCAGGCAGCGCCAGATATTTTGTTGAAGTTGAGAACAAACAAAACTATTGTCTGCGAAAAAAATATAAGAGAGTTCAGTTAGGCGCAATTCAATAAAAGCAGCAATCTACGTTACGTACCGAATTATTATGAAAGATATCATCAAAGATTCCAAGGAAGTAGCTGTAGCAGTAAGTCGAATTGTTGTGTCTTTGTCGTCGTCGTCTTGTTTGCTTTAAAGCGGTGATTACCTATTCTGAAAAAGAAAGAAAATGAATTAATAAATACTAGTGCTAGACAATCTATTCAGCAACAAATACACTCACTAGCATATGGCAACACTGATGACAGGCTTGATGAACTTGTTGCTATCGTTTCCAACAACAATAAAATGAGTATCATAATAGTAGTAAAACTGTCGCTATGGCTGTAAAAATAGTATCAAAAACGGGGGAAGGAAAAACGGGGGAAGGAAAAACGGGGGAGTGCAAAAGCAAACTATTGTGGATTTGACGTCACGAGGTTTCTCTGTATATAGTAGCTGATATCAAACTGAGATTAAAAGCTCTATTGATCAGAATGCTATTTCATCATTCTGGAAATTTGTCATGGCCTAAAGTTGGCAGTTGTTCATAGTAAACGCTTGCTTAAGCTTATATCAAACTTGTGCAGAATTCAAAGGCGCATCGAATGGTATTACTTTTGTCTGGTTTGATCAACAGTAGGCGTTTCAAAGTGACAGAACAATTTTTGTCAAATTTTGATGGTTTTTCAACAAAACCTCCATCTCTGTCAAAGCAAACCTACTTGTAACATTCATTATTATTGTAAAGCAAAAAATTTCCTATCATTTGAGCTCTTACTGGAAGTTCTAGCTTGACTCTACGTAGAGAAATGAGCAAAAACGTCTGACCAAAAAATCATCAGCTAGTTTTTTTTGCCTTACTCTTACCCGTAAATTTGGTCAAAGATGGCCAATTTTCCAAGGATATAACTTTATGTGATATCTCTGCGAATACTTATCAGATTTGAACAAAACAAACACCATTCAATAGCTCTACATTAGTCCCAACATAATCTAAAAACCAAAAACACCTAATTGACGTTCCCTTCATGAAATAACTCAAAGTCATGTATTTTGATTTGCCTCAAGCGGGCACTACCCGACATATTTCTGGAAATATTAATCATGACCATACTATCGTATAGAAAATTAAAAGAGAAACAAAAGTCGAGCACTACGCAACATCGACTCACTTAGTAAATCATAGAGAAATATCCATCCAAAGTTGGATCATTTTTCACATTTTTCCTTATTACTGCCTTGGATCGTCTATCACAATCTTCAATTTAACAAGTACTATTCAATCAAAGTATTACAAACAACTTTGACTAGATATACAACCAACATTCACATAATATAAAATTTAATCACTTTTATTAGTACCATCTGCTCAAATCTTGCATTTTTCACAACTTGTTCATTTCTCAACAACAACTCATTTTATCCAAAATCTAATTGCAGTTTCATTTTTTCCACAAAATTTCGTTATAATAACAAGCCAAGTTTGAGACTGTAGCATCAATATTTATAATCTCGATGTTTGATCGTCCAAAAGTCCAAAAGTCAAAATTTGAAATCGTTTCCAACATCCAAGTCCAGTCATGAGGTCTCATACACAATATGAGATAACTTGAAACTATTGTAGTAGTACTATGAAAATGAGGCAACTTTTTAGCTGAGGACATGGTATTAGAAATGCTTTGTCATCCTCCAGATAATAACTGCTGCTGGCAGCATTGGAGAGTGCACAACTTAGCAGGGAGGAGATGCATGCCTCGCTCATTTTGGAATGCATAATAGAAACAGAAAAAAAGCTACAATCATCAGTCTTGAAAAGAACACTCATTATAGCTGTTAATAATGTCTTCTGTAGAAGAAGCAAAAATCATTTCTTTTTTTGTTACTACATCAAAACTGTAACAACTTAGTTTGCTAACCATAGCCCATTTATATATGCTCTGCAGCAATGTGATGTGTTCTCGCATTAAAAGCTTCACTGCACTTCTTCGAGATCTGGCTAAAGTGTATTATTATGTTGGATTGTATTATCGAGTTATTAGTCTATATTAACTTACCTGCTGAAAGAACAACAATACTACAGTAGTAGCAATAATGCTTTGATAATAAGTAGAATAATATTATCCTTTGCCCCGTGAGAGCTTTATAGTTTATTGCAAGAAGTACATATTTAAAAGCTTTTAAATATCTGTCAACAAGCTTGCTTTACACAATAAGCATAACTTTTTTTTTTTAGTGAAACTTCAAACTTTGAAATTTACATGCTGTTTACACAATTTGACATGTACTTTCGCATAGTGTAGTGTTCAAATCACTTCAAGCAATAAAAACAACGCATTAAATAGCCCAGAAGCGTAGAAAAGCTATATTTATTTATTACCTCTATATACATAAAAACCTAGAAAAATTTTGCCATAGTTCTCCTCTGCAACGATGTTAGGCGGAATTTGAAGTACTACCCAAAAATGCAATTAGGTAGTATTTCAATTAGACCACCCCTCAGGTGCTAGAGCGTGCCTTACTACACCCCTAACGTGAGGAATTGTGTTTATTAAGACCCTCAACTGTCGCTAAGTAAGTAGAATCAACAATTAAGTTTGGACCAGCCTATCTAATCCTAGCCTCGGAATCTTGTTATTGTTGAGCTTCAGTGATAGGCACATCCACTCAACGTAAAAAAAAGGTATGCTTCAAAGAAACATAGAAGGAAAGAAAATAGTGAGGGTAATAACATTACATGCAGATGAAAATTAAAAGAAATAATAAGGGCAAGAAGCCAAGAAAAAAAGGGGGAGAAAAAGAAGCTAATAAAAATGTATAACTTGTATCAACTATACTATTGCTCTGGCTGTTGTCCTCCACAGAAAAAAATAACTTGATTGATCTCTTGCAGCATCCAGTAGTGTCCATGTTCATTCCCATTCGCCTGCCTATACATAGTCAAAATGATATAATTAGTGTTGTATTCTTCAATCAATAACGCCATCATATAATATACATACCTTGACAACTGTCAGCAGTTCTGGTTGCATCCAGTATTATCCAGCATTAATTATCCATTAGTCGTCGTGACCTTATACTTGCTGCCTACACATCACATCAAAATAATACAATACTACTAGTCAGTAATGTATCCAGCAATCTACGTCATTTATACTTACTTGATGAACAATCCACAACAGATTCTGCATCATCTAATAATATCGTTGAGCACCACCTTGTGCTTGTTGCCAATATTCTATTAAATTAGCATAATAATCAGTATGGTATTCCTATTGAGCAACAGATGCCATTGAGACTAACCTGATCCACTGAGCTGGAGAAACGTAGTAGCACTACAAATGACTTACAGGCAGCACTAATCAGAGAGTAGTATTATAGCCGATGCCTTGCAGATAGCACCAAGAATGACTTGAAGATAACACCAAAGTAGAGAGAAGAAGCACCATAGATGACTTGCAGATAGCACCAAAGCAGAGAGAAAAAGCACCATGGATGATGACTTGCAGATAACACCAAAGCAGAGAGAAAAAGCACCATGGATGATGACTTGCAGATAACACCAAACCTGACTGGAACCGCACTAGAGGTTTTGCTTGAACTGTAAATAGTAGACTGAACCTTTTCCTAGAAAATAAGCGAGAATTCAGTTAGTTGCGATTCAATAAAAAGTGATAACCAATGGTACGTACCGTATTTTGAAAAGGCAATTGATAAGACTTGAGAGAAGTGGTAATGGCAGCGGTAATAAGTCGAAGCAGTGTTAACTAGTAGTTGCGTTGTTCACTTTTGTTTCGAAGCGGCGGTCGGCAGCAGCTATTCTAGTCAACAAAAAAAAAGAACACTTAATTAATAGTAGTCTTAGACAATGGATACAACAACAGTAAGTACACCCACCTGGATATGCTAGCAACGATCGCAGGATTGATGTCCTTTCTTCTTCTGCTATCGCTTTCAGTAATGAGATGATGAATAGTAGTAGGTTTAGGTGTAAAAGTAGTATTAAAAACGGGGGTATGAAAAAAAAGGAAAACGGGGGAATGGGGGAAAGAATTGCGAACTCGACGTCACGGGTGTTCTGGGTATTATAGGCTAGCCGACATCAAACTGAAATTAAAACTCTATTGTTATCAACGAGGGTCTTCTGTTCATCTTGAAACAACCTGTCAAGGCCTAAACTTGGCAATTGTTAATAACAATAATAAAAAAAAGTTATTCAAGTATGTATCAAACATGTGTTGTAGAATTTAAAGGCGCATCCAATGGTACTAGTCTTTTTCGGTTCGAGCAATACTAGACGTTTCAAAGCGACAGAACATTTTTTTATCGAATTTTGATGCTTTTTCAATAACAACTGTATGTCTGTCATGATAAACTTACCTGTAATACTAATTATTATTGCAAAGGAAGAAATTCCCTATTGTCTGATGAGTTCTTACTGGATGTTCTAGCTTGACCATGATACTACTACTATAAATCGATAATTACCAACAGCACTCGCAGTATCTATTTGTGTATAGTGATAAAAATGCATGCATGGCTAACAAACATTTGAAGAGGACAACAGTGCGAGGGGGGTATAATAGTGTCGATGAAAAAAGAAGAATAAATGCTGCGATTGTTAGATCTTCCATCAGCTTGATTCGTACAATTTGGATTGAAGCAGTAGATACATGTTGTATTCAAACATATATTCACTGGTTATTATTACTTTCGCCTCAGTCCATCCTAGCTATGCAGCACATCTTGGTTTGTCTTTAATTGGCTGTAACTGTTGTGTAGAGTCCTGGTTGACCGACCTATCAAAACCAGCCTACATAGGTTTATCTTTAGCCCTCCGTCATTTATACATTCGCAGTAGTCATGATCCAGGGGAGCCCATAATAAGATCAAATATAATATGAGCAGCGTCGCCCTGTAATAAATTTGGCTCTTTCCTTTCGTTTTTGAATACAGTTGAAACCTGATTAAATAATCCTCGTGTTATCAATTGCTTTATTGTCAAATCTCGATTTCATCAATACATACGGTAATAATACCTTTTAACAGAAAGGAGGGCAGCATGAAAATGTTAGCTATTCAACAATGATCATCACCGAGTAGTTACTGAATATAATACAAATGGGTATTGGTGGTGGTGGTGGTGGATAAGAAAAGATCCATCATGTAACTCAGCTTCCTCATAATTCATCATTGTCTCATCACCATTCATTATTCATAGATGTATACTCTTACTTATTAGTATCAGATCTGGCGCATACCATGGTAGTAGTGGTGCAGCATTTGAGCCATGGAAAATAATAACACAAACAACTCCATTGTGTAATATAACCACCACTATCCGAATAATCTTTTTTCTATTTAGTATTGACATGCATTTGAAATTAAAGTCAACAGCAGCTTTTGTGTATGGTGGTGGTGGTGGTATAATAGGCAATATAAGGTGTGACAGGCTTTGTAAGAAGGCTGGATGAATTCAAAAGCTTGTATTTCGTATTAAAATTCAAAGCAGTTCTGTTAATATTCCTATCTCTGATGATGATGATCTCTGCAATTAAACCGGTTATAGAGCCCAGTAGTCCGAGTAGCCATACTACTATATGTGATGATGTAGTAGTATCTATGATAATAGCTTGTCAGCCTGAAATATTCAAATATGATGGTCTGATAAAAAAAAACCCATTGATCAAGATGAGGAACATTTGACAGTTGACAATCAGCTATTGCTGTGTATGTCTAGATGTTTTTGACTGGGAGCCGCTCCAGCGCTTGAATAATCTGCTTCTTGTATTGATTAGTGTAAAAAGAAGATGCTTGAGTTATTGCGCATTATGTGTAAAAAATAAAGCATTCTAATGCCATGATGTGCACAATCTGAAACTAGTGAATTTTGAGCAGTGTTATCGACTACTACTCTCGACGCAATATCACTCCAGATACAATGTGATTGTATGTACTAAAATGATAAAGTACACATAATAATTCAGGCTGCTGTCGAACAATCAGATCCCCACGGCCATTTAATCGCACAAAAGACATAAAATGTCATCATTGTGATGATACAGGCTGCCAGGAACTGCATCAAATTCTTGATAATCTTACATGTAACTGTGAACTAGCCTATTTTCACAATGATGCAGGTTTATTTCAATTGGAAAGATCCATATACAGTAGTAAAAGCAGACAGCATGCTTATATTAGCTTTTATTAAGCAAGTGTACACTAAAACAAAGCCAAATTTGAATACATTCAACGAGTTATTTCTCGAGTTAGAAGCTATTTCAGGCCACCAGAACAGCACAGAACAATTGCTCTTCACTAGCAGTTAGATACTGATGCATTTTCGCAATTTTTATCTGGGATCGATGAGACCTTGATTTTTCAATGAGCTACCCCTTTACCGAAATATCAAAATTTAGTTTATCTAGCTTTTGACCCCAAAAACAAAGACTTTTACTATGATGTTTATAATATCAAATGATTTCTAGCAATTAGGTGCAGTATCTGAAAGCTTATTTATGGTATGCTTATATACGAAATTTTGACATTTTGTCGATAAAGTGTTTTTCAGGTACGCAAGTTTTGCTCGATATTCTTGGTCAAAAAGTATTATGTTGTTAGTATTATTAGATGCGCAACTAAAAGCTGCATATAAAAGTACTATAAAGTAGGGCGAGGTAGTTTCAATCTCTATACATGAGTTCGAGAAAAACAAAACTTTTTGTCAAATGAAAGCATTTTTCAGCAAAAGTTTTGGATTTGCAAGAAATAATTAAAACTCCTTTATCACTGCCAAATGTATTATTTTTTAAGGAAGCTATGTAATGATCAACTTTAACTTAGTGCAAGTCTAATATTGTACAAATCAGATTATGGCCATAAGCAAACCCACAATTTGTCAACTCAAGGCTTTATGCACCCTTTAACTAGATTTAAGCAAGTATGTAAAAGCAGACAGTCTACAACGCGTCTATAAACAAGTGTCCTAGTGGGGTTTCCTGGCCCAAAGTAGGAAAAAACATCAGAAGAGAGGTATAAAAGGCCTCTATAAAACTACTATCTTTTGCCAAATATTTTGATCCATTATTATATTTTACAATAATACAGTCGAATTAAAAAACAAGTGGTGCAAGGTTTTTTCTTTTTCTTTTTTTTTTCTTTCATATCATAACCAACTAGCATTGTGCTTTTATCTAACATAATAGTCTCTAAGGTTGTTATGTTTGCGTAATTCGCACAGTATACGTACAGTATATGGCTTTAATCCATGCATTGAAAGCTGAAATTTAGCAGAATTACTCTGCAATAATAACCTTGCTGTCCAAAATGCAGCATCATTGTACAATAGCCTTTAGCATAAAAGCTGTCCTGCTGCCTCTATCACTCTCATAATGTAATATTAGTTTTGGATATTTACACTTTTTATTATTCAGGTTTCAATTGTGAAAAAGAAGTCCCTTTTAAAACAAGAAATACGTTGATGTCCATCTTTGTTAATACAAATTATACAAGAGATCACACAAAAAAAGAGGCTCGCTGACTATAACAAAGCAATCTTTTTCCTGTTGTTATTACATATCCAGCCTACAATTCCTGAAATGGAAAAATTTATACATTGCACCGTTCTTGATTATTGCTGCCCACCAGCGAACTTCTTCACATCCGACATATCCTACTACACCAAGTTCCTACATTTTTTAACTCCATCGATATGTACAAGTGATGATGTTGTTGTCAGTCAAATTTCCCCAGCCAAAACCACATCAACAACTAAAGAAGATGCATCAATGCTAGCAGCATTTGTAATAATAATATACCCTCTTACTTGCATCCAATGTGTTGGTTGGTCAGTATACCGCAAAAGTGTAGATGGAATAAATTCAAAATTTGGTAGCAGTGCATACTGAATACCAATTCCGTCAGCAGCTGTACTTTTGGTATTATTATCTTACAGCCTGGATCATTGAATGGGTCTGTTTTCTGTTTTGTATCCTAGTATTTTGCAAGTGTTGTCAAGTTAGGCTACGGTACATCTTATACTCTAATACCTTATTAACAATTGAGTCAAACAAAACCACCGTATCCACCCAGTTCCTAATAGGCTGATGTACATCATTGTTGTCTGCACTATTCTGACCGGCAATGCTTTTGTTATACTATAATTACTAGTGCTTGTTGTTGCCGCTTTACATGATGAATATAACAATTCGAGAAAGCCATTATTATTATTCTACATGGAATACTTACAAAGAGAAAAGCATTGTGTTTGGTTTGGTGGATTATGCCTGGTAGCGTAGTCATGAGACTCTACTGATCAACGAAGAGAGAAAAAAAGCGCATTAATTGTAATATGGGTGAGCTGCATCATCTTAATCCTCATGCTAAGAGCGGTGGAAAATCACCGTGTAACTGCAGATGACTGAAATGTATCTTATTTTTAATACAAATGTACGAAAAAAAGAGGATTCTTATTCTCAGCAGAATAGTGTTCCTGCTTTTTTATAAGGCATGCCACACAAGCATTTTTCTTTCTATATTAAAGCCGTACAAGAGACATATAATGATCTTTTCTGCAATTTGCTATCTATTTGACTACTCTCTGACTATGACTAACAGGTATTATGCTTGAAGGAGGCCGGGAATAATACAACATTATCTGTCTGTGTACCGCTTATAGTCATTGACATTGCCAAATGCTTGTTATTCTCTTTATAAAATACTGTATATGGTAAAGCGGGCGGTAGTATTCCTAAACCAGTTGCCTCTGTGGCGCAGAAATTGACCCTACTATTATTTTGCAGCTAGTAGATCAATAATCACCAACACTTGCAACAATCATCATAACCAGCAATGTCTGTTTGTGTATTGTATAGTATAATAATAGTAGTGAAAATAAAGCATGCCTAGATAAGGAACATTTGAAGAGGACAGTGTGAATGGCGAGGATATAATAGTGTCGATGATGAAAAAAGAAGAATAAAGAATGCTGTGATTAGATCCTCGATTAGCATGATTCGTACAATTTGGATTAAAGTAGTAGATACATACGGTGATAATACCTTTTATTAACAGAGAGGAGGGCAGCATGGAAATATTAGCTATTGTTCAACAATGATGATCACCCCCACCGAGTAGTTACTGGATATAATACAAATGGGTATTGGTGGTGGTGGATAAGAAAAGATCCAGCATGTAACTCACTTTCTTCATAATCCATCGCCTCATCACCATTCATCATTCATGGGTGTATACTCTCACTTAGTAATAGATCTGGCGCATAACATGATGGTAGTAGTGGTGCAGCATTTGAGTCATGGAAAATAATAACACAAACAATTCCATTGTGCACTATAATCATCACCACCATCCCAATAATCTTTTTTCTATTCAGTATTGACATTTTAAAGCAAAGTCAACAGCAGATTTTGTTTATGGTGGTGGTGGTGGTGGTGGTATAATAATACTGTAGCTATTCAAGAAGAGCAGAAAATCTGCCGAGACATTAGACAGAATCTATTGAAGCTGCCAGACAAAAAGGAAGATTATTACAAAACCACTCACCTCTATTACTGCCAAGAGGAAGTTGACAAACTTCGGTAATCCTTGCAATGCAGCGAACGTCGTTGTACGTTTGAAAAATACATCTACTACTCCCACAACTGCAGATAATAAAGCTCTAACTTCCCCTCTTACGCTGACAATGACAATGTATTATGCAGCTTTGGCTCGTCATAACATGAGGTCTTAATACTAAAAAGCGGTTTACTCTCAGAAGTTTGGCCTGAGGTGTCTCCTTTTCTTTTGTTAGCGTCGGTCAATGTTTTAACAGATACTGGAATTTGTTTTGAGTAGTCTGTATATTCGCTGATCCACTATTATTAACTACAGTAGTGCCTTTACATTAAAGTAGTGTGCCCGATCCCTGAAATACAATATTATTCAGAGTCAACGGCAATATTTCTAGCAGGTTTCATTATTTTGCCGATGGTATCTACCCTGCTGCTTTTCTAGTATTTTTCAAGTCGGTAGAAAGTAATACAGTTATACGTCTTTGAAAAGATTAGTGATACTGTATTAGAGGGGGTTTCTCCATAGCTTAATGCTTTTATAAATTGAAAGCTATTCAAAGCATCAACTGACATCAAGCATAAAACGTTTTACGCTGACGGGATTTCAATTTCTATTTTGCAATGAGAAAGTTAACGTCAAAATCGTTGTGATTCAAAGGAAACTTTGATTTTTCAGAAATTTAGCTATAAGGATTGTACTCGGCCTAGCCTAGTTTCTAATACAGTTATGCGTAACGTTTGAAGGGCTATCTACTGGTAGCAATAATACCGATAGTCTTGACCAAGAATGTAACGCAATTCTCTAAAATGCAAAAAGTGATTTTTAGCCAAAATATCAAAATTTGTACAATAGACATATCATAAGAGAATGTGGATAAGTTGTCCTGCGTTATTTGGGTTGGTTTGCTGTTATAAACACCATAGTAAAAGTCTTTGTTTTCTGGGTCAAAAATGCAATCAACTGATTTTTCGTCTTTTGCAAAAGGGGTAGCTCATGGTTGTCGAGCCGTTTTTACCGATCTAGAAAAAAATTGAGAAAAAGCATCAAGAAGTAACTGCTAGTTCACAGCATTTATTTAGTACTATTCTCCTGGTCTACAAAAACTTCCAACTCGAGAAATCACTTGTCAAATGCATTCAGATTTGGCTGTACAACATTGGCATATTATTATAGCGCAATAAGTGCTAGTCTAGTATCCTGTTTGCCCGTGTATCTAC
Source organism: Mucor circinelloides (assembly GCA_037974945.1). Lineage (NCBI taxonomy): Eukaryota > Fungi > Mucoromycota > Mucoromycetes > Mucorales > Mucoraceae > Mucor > Mucor circinelloides. Next base: position 395,785 of record JBBNAA010000007.1, on the reverse strand, counting down.
GCTTCTGATTGAAATACACCTGCAGCATTTCAAAACGGTTGTATGCACAGTTACAAGTGAGGTTGTAAAGAGTCTAACGCGGTTTATAGAGTTTGTCATCACAGTAATGTTACCTATTGCTCCATATGGCTGATTATTTAACAGCAGCCAAAACTAGCACTATAGTGTTTTGCATTATTAGGTTTATGATGAGGGCTACCGAAAGATCCATCATAGACTGTATCTCGTCTTTCCTATACTTTATCACATTAATATTGACAATGCATCGGAGTACATCCCCATTGAATGACAACTCTTGTTGTTAACGCCATGGTGGTGGTGGCCCAACTTTTGAGTAGCGAAGAATCATATAAACCTTTATACAATATTCTAATATGAAAGATATCCTAGCAATTCTATCTATCGACAATGGAAATCATGTATCAAATCAAAATGTATGATCATGACGCACTAAAAGGCATTATATTCTGTAGCAGTAGTGGGAAGAAGATTTAAATGGAATCCCGCCAATCTACTTTTGACTTTATGCATTTTTTTCCCCCTTTTCTTTCTAATCCTTTTATTTCTTGAAAAGTCCATCCGGTGCTAGTCAAAGATGAGGAAGCTTACTTTAGCTACCTTGAATGCTTATTACCGTAGGGGGTATCAACCAGAAGCGAATGCTGAGATGTTATATAAGTGCAGTAAGGTTTTAACATTTGGAAACTTCTCGTATCTAATTTATTCCATTATTAGTAGATGATGTTGCAGTGATGATATACTGCGGTATGCATCTGTTCATACTAAGTTTACTGCTAAAAATGCGTGCAAATAGACAGCAATAATGTCGGTGCTGTTGTAGCTACTGCAGAACTACAAGGGCTTTCACAAGAGCGTTTAACGTACTCTAGTTCAACATTGCACATTAGAGTCGGCAACAACAACGCAGTTACTAAACCGGAGGCGGGAAGAGCCCGATCGCATGTCGTGAAGTCGGCTCGAGGTAGTAAGAAGTACAGCAGAAATCAGCTTTAACTGAGTTCAACCACACAGAAGAGCAACAAGGGTGACCTGGGCAGGTCAATTCAGTGCCGTAATTAAGGCCATTATACTGTACAATTAGTATGCTGATAGAATGCAGCTAAACTAATGTTTGTTTGTCATTGACTACACTACAAGACAGCATCATATCATGACTTTGATGGATATATACATGGTAAAGTTGACACATGCAGCCACTGATGGGATTAACCTTTGATGTTAGTAGTAAAAGGAGGAGGGAGATACGGAATGCTTTACGGAGTATGATGAAACCTACTAGATTATTTGCATGTTATACTAGACAACAACAAGAGAAGAGACCGTTGATGGGATACATTGAAATGCTGGTGGTATTTATTGTCTGCTACTATTGCCATTGATAATAATAAAAAAGCGGCTGCCAAACTCGATTATTAGCACCAAAGTGTAAAGTAAGTATCAAGCCCCATACATTGCAGAAACTACTATTGAAATGGGCTGACAGAAGCACTGCGTCTATAGTTGTCGAAAGGAATGATGCTATACCAATTGAATAGTTAACTGATCAAGGCGGTTTAGTGGATTACAACAGAAAATACGATGGTGGTATCTACTATGGTAGGATTTGGAACATCAAATGCCAGGACAACCACAAAATACAGATAGTTAAAGTCAACAATATAGCCATGTTCGTTTATCTTTACCATCTCGATATAGAATAAAAGCCTTTGATGTATTACAGTAATGTGAGATGGGAGCCAGAGCATCATCATTAGCAGCATCATATTGCTTGTAGTGCAAAGAATAAGCCTATGAATTATACCAAGTGCTGCTGAACTATTCTGTACAAGTATAGGATGACATTGTGCATTCAACAACAACAACAACAGCAACGTAAAAAGATGGGTGAATGAACAGTGTTTTTCATAAAGCCAATTATCCGGATGAAGCAGTTATAGGGTCATTTAGATTTACTGTATAAGCGTATCATACTGTACCCATGGCCTGACAGGGACTCATAAGCCACAAGTTGCAGGGGTATATAAAAGTGTGAAATTTTTTTTTACCTTGCTCTTATCTCTTTGCTCTTCTGTGTTCTTTGAACTCAAAGGTAAGTTTGGTACAAGCAATAACTACAGCATCAGAAACTGACATTATCATGTACACTGCTTTTACCAGGGTCAGCCTGGCAACGACAAGAACAATGTGAGAAACCAGTTTTTCTTGGTAGAATAGCAACCCCATCCTTGATCTGGTTCCCTTGCTTGCAATAGACTCAAGACGCGGCCTCTGCTATGCTATCGCCTCTTTTTTTTTTTTTTGGTCTTTTAACATCCCTTCCTCCTCCCCTTTTTTTATGCTCTCTATTCTTTACTCTGCCTCTTTGCCGTCATTTCTACTTTGATTACCCTCCTCTCTTTTTCTTTTTTGGGCAAATGATGGTCTTTTTTTTTTGGCACCTTCTTTTTCTTTCTTTGTTGAGTGTGATTTCATTCTCAAGCCAGCGGTGGAAAAAGCGGTTAACAGCGATCAAAGGTGAATCAAGATCGTAACGATACTCCAGTAGCAAAATAGCCGGTCTACCTTCGTTCCGTGAGTTGGCTAAGGCTAATGCATCCACTTGAGCTTCCATTTTTTTTTTCAAGCAAGGTACACCAATTTGATTGTGCTGCATTTGTTGCATGCCCATATCAGACAACTTAAAATCTGATTCCTTCCTATTTCTAGAGCCCTAGTAATTTGGATAGAACATGATGATTTTGCATTCGATAGTGCCTACCTTCTCGTGGTGAATGTGTCAGTAGTATATACTACTATAGTATTATACGAAACTAAATGGTACTACTTTGTTTATTATAATTTCAATAAAAAATTGGTCTTTTATTTTGCAGTTTCAAAGTGTTTCTGATAGTTTTATTTTTAATTAAGTACTGTAGCTGCATATTAAGTTTGTTGCCTGGCGTGAAATTAGTTGGATTCTTTTCAATAACATTTACATTGACATATGCTCATGAGGCTCTGATAATCAGCAAGTACCAGAGAGTTTCTTTCCTTGGGTCATTTGTTTACTTAAAAGTCGAATTAACTGTCTCTTTAATATGGAAGAAGCTTTACAAAATGTAAAGAGTGTTTTCAATATATCAATAGCGCCATATTCAAGTAGGCTTTAAACGTGTGGTATGTTTGATGTTAAATTTGACGTGAATACCACTGTACAAGTAGCCGGATAGTGATGAAATACCGGCAATCTCATCCCATTTGTCTATGTAAAGACAAACTAACTAGGATGTAATACTGGTTGACAGAAGGAGACGATGTTCATAATCTGGATAATCATGTTTTTTGGTCTGTACCACGAGCATTCAGCGTATCTCTGTTAGATCGCATGACTAATTAAAGTTAAAAAAAACCTTCATAACGTATGCATTGACAAATATACAACAAAGCTTAAGATTTTGCAGCTGATATCATGCAGCAAACACTGAGTCTCTGGTGTCATTCAAAATATCTACGCAAAAATAGGCATCCAAGACCAAAAACCCTTATGTCAACTGTTGTTTATGAGGAGGACCTATGCTATTGATGTGTATTTCTCAGTCATTATTTGAGGTACTTCCAGCACAAAATGTCGAACCTTGAACAAAATAAGCGTCAGATAGGTACTATCAATACTCCACCGTAGTGGAAATACTAAGCATTTTTTGAACTGGCACCCTGTTTATTAGTATAATGTCACTAGACTAATAAGAGTTGATTTGTACAAAAGTATTGCTGATACTATAAGTGCTGCTGATAAAGACCTGGAGATGGTTGAAAGTACATTCATTTTGCAAGCTGCTTTACAGGTGGACAGTGACTTCTACAGCATCTGTACCTGAATGCAATTATTGCTATTTACGGTGCCTTGGCAAGTCTACTTTGCTGATCATCACCTTTAATGCCCACCTTAATTGAAGGGAGATACACATACATTGAGCTTTTGCCAGGTCAAACATGCGCTCATCGGCCTAGCTTCGTTGCTCGAATGTCGAACTTGAAGCACCACAGTGATCTCCTTCATAATAGAAAGAAAACAACAGCTTTGGTAAGTATAAGGGAATTGTGTCTACCATTGAGTGTTAGGAGCGGGACTTCCTCTCTTATAATCAGATTGTACTGTTTCTTGACAACAAAGCAGACGGATTGAATACAGCAGCTAAACGAGCCAACTGAATTACCTCTGCTGAAATTTTTGACAGAGTTCTTAAACCAAAATCACATGCTACTTTTACTTTCAGTACGATGCGTGGTTTCTAGGATCATTTGAATTCAAAGTCTCCCTGAATAGTGAAGGATGCGCTAGAACATGATATTTGGTTTAAGAAATTCCAACAAAAGCAGTTTCAATCTTCAACAAGAACAACTGAAAACCTATATCCCATGTAATGCAGAAGAAGAGATAGCCGGTGAAATCGAGTCTGTTTCAGATATTATGAGCGCAATGAATGCATAAGTTTAACAGAACAGATGAAGGGGTGGTTGGGTGATACAATAATCCGTATATCTCAAAAAATTACAATGCTCATATCAATCTGAAAGGACCGTACAGTATATGCGAGTGTGCAAAAAAAATCAAGTGTATCAGCGAGTACATCTACACATATTCTGATCAATCAACGTTGAAAACAGAAACAACAAGCCGTTATGAATGATGAAGCTGCCAGATATTTATTACGTTGTTTCTATAGCGCTCGTGTGGAGGCTGCTTTATTGGATATTGTTTGAATGTGTGTCATGCACGAAGAAACCAATCTGTTATGCTGGAAACAAACAGGCTGTGTGTTGTAACCCCTCATGGCTACAGTCAAGAGTTTATAACGTGCTAATAGAGAGTCGCTCCACTCTAATTGTTGAATCTCATTACAATGACGCAAATCCAATAACGATAGCTTTCGACATTTACTGTACCCACTGGGCAGAAATTGGGATTTTACCGAGTTAGAATGAGGTAAAATATTTGGTAAAAGGTCGTAGGAGTTGAGCCTCAAATGCTGTCTGAAAATTTACAGCTTTTAATTTCCATGGCCAATTGTTACATTAGATTTACTATTGAAAATGCGATAAACTGTGGTCCCTTATGGATATTGTAGAGGTTTAAATGTCGGTTGTTCACTGCGCATCAGGACATTGAATATTTATTTGAGGAGATGTTCGTGGTAATGATTATTACCAACATTTATACTGGTTGTAGTTTGGTAAATTAAGCTTGTGTTTTATAGGGCAATGCGTGAAATGTACGTAAATTATGCGGATTCTTATGATATTTAGTTGCTGCCAATGTAATGATCTTTGTTGTTGTACTTTATTATTAGTCAACAGGTAGACAGCGCTCATATAACAGCATTTGCTCTCCTTTTCGATTTGAATTGAGATGCTCTTAAAAATTGATCTTCAAACTCCAAATGTACCAATATGGATGCATGAAGTCTAAAAAAAGAAGTTAATCGTATTGGGATCTCTTCCTGTTGTCTCGAAGTTTCATAATTATTCGGCGAAAATGAAAACTCTGGCTGATCTGGCTGTGGACAACGAAATACAGTAGGAGTGACAAAGATGTTGGAAAAAAAAGATGTTCTAGTTCAACTAGACCATGATGTTCATATTGTTCAATTGTTTATGTATGCATTCCATGTATACCTGTGTAATAATGTGTTAGTGTGTGAAATATACGCATGCACGACAGCTCTGAAGAGCCGACATAATTAGATATTTAAGGGATCGCAAGCACATATTCTACGCTTAATTATTACATGCCAAGTCGACCGAATGATACATTTCTGACCTATAGAACTGAATACACTCACTTCAAATACAGATAATACAATATGGAAGGTCTCTTGAATGGCAGCTGTCTGGCGTATCGGATAGAGTGAACTGGTTCAAAAAAAATTAGTTGATTTTCATCAGCTCAAGGTGTCAAATTTCAAATACCTATACAACAATGAAACAGATAATCTAATAGGGCTAATCTATGAGAGCTGATATAACTCTCATTTAAGATACTACTTTAAATTGGTTCATTACTCTCTTTCATTTGTATGTACGAGGGCTACTACAACAGATGATGACGAAGCAAATCTGCTCTTTCAGCAAAAGGTGCCTTTTTCCTTGAAATGGTTCTGTTATGGAGAAGAAAAATGAAAGGCTTTCTGTCGTAATTTCGCATATCTGAACACCACATCATTACCGTTACTTGTGGTTTTAAAAGCACGATGAGAGTATTATATGATAATTGTAAATGTTTGAGGCACCACAGAAACACCCTTCAAAAAAATAACGCATGATCTGCGGTAAAGATGCAATGATTTGGTTGTTTAGCATTTTGGCTTTTGATGTGTCAATCATGGAGCCATACAAGTGATTGTTCTTACATAATATCACTTGGCATTGAGAGAAAACCTCATTCAAATCAAAAGTATATAAAGAGGGCTCGATGCAAGAGTATTCAAAGTGTTGCTGTAATTTTACTGATTGCTGAATCCGTTGCCGTTCCAGTTCAAATCGGTACTATTATTTCGATATCATTTAAAAAACCGCAAGCATTATTATATGCTTGTCAACGCCATGAACAGCAATGAAGAACAGCTTGGTCTCAGCAAATATCAAAAGCGTACATGCCAAGCTTACTGCGGCAAAGAGGATAACTTCATTTCTTCAATTATTCGACGATATATTGAGCATGCAAGAAAAAGAAAACAAGATGAAGAACTCATACTATGTGAAGAGGGCGGTCAATCAATCCAACACCACCCGAGGAATTCATCAATAATGACAACACAAGCGCAGAAATTCCACAAATAGACCCGACTGAAGATGATTTCTTTCAGGATTCAGGTCAAGATACTGAAACATCAGAAGTACTATCTGATTACGACTTTTTTCGTGTCTTTAATATGGATGAAGATCAAACAGTCGATGCAATGAGAGCTGTTACTGATGATAATGGTGGTTAGTCATTGCTTTTAACATTGTTGGAATTATATTAATCAGGCACTGATCAATATGATGACTTTACTGTGCATCGTGTAACTATAGCAAAAAAAAAAGACTCAAACACTAGTATAAAAATAGAGCTCGGTGAGATTGAATTTACAACCTTAATGCTTCTTGAGACATTTGATAAAAACGACACTAACTACACAAATGATGTATCGTATGGTGAGGCCCCCAATCTTGCCACATCAAATGAACAACTTTGCACGATTTTGCTCAATGCGCCCACTGTTTCACTCCATCATACGTCTTGAATAATGCTAGCAAATCGCCCCCAAAATATTGTATCTTCTCGGATCTCGACAAGTTATCTACCAACAACTAAGCTCTCCTTCCACCGATTGAAGAGCTACAAGATCTGTACGTTAATGGTCTTCTTATTACTACTAATTTTGATAATAGCAGAGGTATCTCTGGTAGAGTGCGTCGTGTCGTCTCGGTAAATACATTGTCTAAAAACCGTGCAGCTCGAAAGGTTAGTTTTTGAAAGAAAGTGACAGCCGGTAGAGCTTTAATTCGGATGGCATCATATTTCTCATCCACCTTCTTTTTTTTTTGCACATAAGACAATGCTCATCAATATTTTATGATTTACAAAGCCAAATCTTCTAAAAATAGAGGCTTTAGTAAATAAAGGGGGGAAAAGCGCTAGTGAAACCAAGTCAATAAGGGAGGAAGGGCACTTGCAAAGTGAAAAAAGGGTATAAATACCTGACGTTTTTTCGCACTTGACTAAGGGCTTTTTCATTTTTTTGGCAACTTTGCTTATTCTATACATTCAGCATTTAAAGTAAGTTTTCCTTTTAAATTCATCAGTATAGCCTATCTAATAATGACGATAATGTCTTTGTAGATGTTTGCCATCTCTAACTATAAGGAAACTCTTGGTCAAGCATAACATGGTGCAACCATCATAAACTATTGAATCGTCTGAGCAGGGTATGTAAGCATAAATATTATTACACATTTGATGTGCTGTCTTGTGAAATTTCTTACATGTCATACTGATGATCAATTTAATTTTAGCTTTGAAAGACAATGTTCACCTTTACCAAGAATGAGTGGACGCTATCATGATGAGCAAGAAGAGGTAATGCCTTAGGATTGATTAAAAACCATCGAGATCTCATACTGACATTATAATAGCCATCAATGTTCTTCTAGTAACATGCTCCTCTAGTAACAAGGTGTTGAATAATGTCTCAAGGTGTTATCTGTCAACCATGCTCTTTTTTCTGATGTAATATTAATGCTTATCATGTACGGTGCTCTATATCTGCTTCAACAATTGGTCCTTTTCTCCAAATCAATCCAGATGAAAATTATTACATTCATGCTGTGTACCCATTGATACTATTATAACCCAAGCTACAAAAAAAAGGTATCTCTTTTGGACTACTCTGGACAATGTCATCTGGCCAACGCATACAAACACGACTGCAATGTATTTAACCGCTAAGTTCTCTCAGCTTCCATTGAAGCGTTTCACGTTTCATACTATTTTGATCGTTCATTATCTATTTTCTAAATTCAATAAAAATATACTAAATTCAATTCTAAAATAATTCCCGTATATACCGTGCTGTACATTTACCCATTATTGTTTCAAATGCTGTTTTTATCTAATCGCAGCAATCCATCGATCTCAAAAAGCAAAACCAGATAAAATCAGCTGTACCATCACACCACAAAAATCTATGCTATTAATAAAAAGTGTAAAACCGAATGCTGTAAATCATCCTGATGAAACTAAAGCCAGAGCCGAGGAAAGAAGCGTAGATAAGAAGCTGTTCCATCGTCATCTTTTTCTGCGTTTCATTCCATTTGTCTCTCTCTCATTTAAATAAATCGAAACCACATTTTCAAATTCAATATTTGACATTCAATACAATCACTATTTAGTTCAGCAAAACTTTATATCAAGCGCAATGCAAATATTAAAGCTGCATTCGTAATGCGGCATCCAAGTAACTGGTTTTGAAGCTAACTTTCAAATATAACTCATCTTGAAATCCCTCATCTTTTACCAAGTATTTTACCTCTTCAAAGCTACCTTTTACAAATATTTAAATATTTAAATATCGGGTACTAACTTGGTAAAATATGCATATTTTACCAAATATTTTACCTCATTCTAACTCGGTAAAATCCCAATTTCTGCCCAGTGACCAGCAATTTCTTGAATTTATGTCATAGCATCAAGATATAAAACAGTGAAAAATAACAGGAAACAGTTGCGTATTCATTACGAGCATGTATAAATGCTGGTTTGCCGATAGAAAGCCATACTAAGTTTGTTTCCGGCTAGTAGTTGTAAATGATGTCCCATTATCCGCAAACTTGAGAACTGTAAATGACTTTTGCCACTGGGTATTCTTCGAGGTCAATCCTGTGTAATACATTGCTTTTATCGGCAAATATCTGGTTAAAATTTTCTCAAAGCTTTTGTAATGTTTTTGAACAGTAAACAGTTTAGAAAAGATCTAGTATACTGCTTGGGACTCATTCAGCTGGCCCTGAATTTCACTCCTATTGACGATCAACTAGTAGTCTGTACTGTTTTTGCTTTCAAAAAGAAAAGTGGCCTTACGGATTTCGCTGGCGCTCTCAGCACTGATATTTTGAGATGAAATGCCAGTGTAACATCGATAACGTCTTGAGCTCCTGGCAGAACATTTCGCAATGTCTGTAACTGTGGTGATGATATCCCATCTCGTTGGATTCCTAGTTTTCTGGGTGATAATTCTGCCTAAATTTTTCTTGTTCTGATGACGAGCGGCAGTTGTCCCAAAACTATTAATATTGCTTCGATATCTTCTAGCCTGTGGCCAATATTGAATGAACTTACATTAACTGAAAAGATGAGTCTCGCCAATTTAACTGTTATAAAAGACAGAAAGTACACAGGCTGGAAAGAAATAATGATTTATGGAGTATTGTCCATGATTTGTACCATTGTTCTGATCCTTTTTTTTTCAGGGAAAATGAACGATCTCTATCATCCATTCAATTAAGACATTCATCCAGAAAATGCCCTACAACTTCCTTCAAAAAAAAGAGTAGTTTCTTCAGAAAAACAGATAGCGTTTGCTGAAATAACGTGAATATTGGTGCGATTAACGCCAACATAGGGGAAGATATAGTTGGTGAAAAGATAGCTCTGTACTCTTCTTCCAAGTTAGTGCAGCAGTCTAATCGGATTTGAACAGCTGAGAAATAAATACCTACGTTTTAGAGTATTCACAAACACTTTCACCTTCACTACTGCCGCCAGCAGGTTCAAAATATAAGTCTGGCATTTCTGCCATGCTTTTAATGAATTTCAATCCTAAAAGCGGATTATGCAGTGACACAACACATTCCGGTATAATACGACAAATTAGACAATAGATGCTCTAGGTAAAGACTCGTAAATGATCAGATACAGCTGACCGAATCTCTTGCTTTACAATATCAACGTTTCCTAAGACACTGCCATATAATTTTCTGACGAGACTGCAGTCTTCCGTAAAGGTGGTGTCTTTTGCAATGACAATTAACAATTTACAAGGATAATATCCGAATAAAGCCGCCAGCGATTTAAGAAATCCCATACATAGATATCACCATCACAATGTCGCTATCTCCAAAGCAACATCCAAAAACAATATTGATTCTGCAGCCTGTGAGCACCATGCAAACTCAGAATATTGTATACTCAGGCTTTTCACACGCAGATACAGTACTTATTGACCACATTGCTTAGTTTTTGTAAAGCTTCTTCCATATTAAAGAGACAGTTAATTCGACTTTTAAGTAAACAAATGACCCAAGGAAAGAAACTCTCTGGTACTTGCTGATTATCAGAGCCTCATGAGCATATGTCAATGTAAATGTTATTGAAAAGAATCCAACTAATTTCACGCCAGGCAACAAACTTAATATGCAGCTACAGTACTTAATTGAAAATAAAACTATCAGAAACACTTTGAAACTGCAAAATAAAAGACCAATTTTTTATTGAAATTATAATAAACAAAGTAGTACCATTTAGTTTCGTATAATACTATAGTAGTATATACTACTGACACATTCACCACGAGAAGGTAGGCACTATCGAATGCAAAATCATCATGTTCTATCCAAATTACTAGGGCTCTAGAAATAGGAAGGAATCAGATTTTAAGTTGTCTGATATGGGCATGCAACAAATGCAGCACAATCAAATTGGTGTACCTTGCTTGAAAAAAAAAATGGAAGCTCAAGTGGATGCATTAGCCTTAGCCAACTCACGGAACGAAGGTAGACCGGCTATTTTGCTACTGGAGTATCGTTACGATCTTGATTCACCTTTGATCGCTGTTAACCGCTTTTTCCACCGCTGGCTTGAGAATGAAATCACACTCAACAAAGAAAGAAAAAGAAGGTGCCAAAAAAAAAAGACCATCATTTGCCCAAAAAAGAAAAAGAGAGGAGGGTAATCAAAGTAGAAATGACGGCAAAGAGGCAGAGTAAAGAATAGAGAGCATAAAAAAAGGGGAGGAGGAAGGGATGTTAAAAGACCAAAAAAAAAAAAAAAGAGGCGATAGCATAGCAGAGGCCGCGTCTTGAGTCTATTGCAAGCAAGGGAACCAGATCAAGGATGGGGTTGCTATTCTACCAAGAAAAACTGGTTTCTCACATTGTTCTTGTCGTTGCCAGGCTGACCCTGGTAAAAGCAGTGTACATGATAATGTCAGTTTCTGATGCTGTAGTTATTGCTTGTACCAAACTTACCTTTGAGTTCAAAGAACACAGAAGAGCAAAGAGATAAGAGCAAGGTAAAAAAAAATTTCACACTTTTATATACCCCTGCAACTTGTGGCTTATGAGTCCCTGTCAGGCCATGGGTACAGTATGATACGCTTATACAGTAAATCTAAATGACCCTATAACTGCTTCATCCGGATAATTGGCTTTATGAAAAACACTGTTCATTCACCCATCTTTTTACGTTGCTGTTGTTGTTGTTGTTGAATGCACAATGTCATCCTATACTTGTACAGAATAGTTCAGCAGCACTTGGTATAATTCATAGGCTTATTCTTTGCACTACAAGCAATATGATGCTGCTAATGATGATGCTCTGGCTCCCATCTCACATTACTGTAATACATCAAAGGCTTTTACTCTATATCGAGATGGTAAAGATAAACGAACATGGCTATATTGTTGACTTTAACTATCTGTATTTTGTGGTTGTCCTGGCATTTGATGTTCCAAATCCTACCATAGTAGATACCACCATCGTATTTTCTGTTGTAATCCACTAAACCGCCTTGATCAGTTAACTATTCAATTGGTATAGCATCATTCCTTTCGACAACTATAGACGCAGTGCTTCTGTCAGCCCATTTCAATAGTAGTTTCTGCAATGTATGGGGCTTGATACTTACTTTACACTTTGGTGCTAATAATCGAGTTTGGCAGCCGCTTTTTTATTATTATCAATGGCAATAGTAGCAGACAATAAATACCACCAGCATTTCAATGTATCCCATCAACGGTCTCTTCTCTTGTTGTTGTCTAGTATAACATGCAAATAATCTAGTAGGTTTCATCATACTCCGTAAAGCATTCCGTATCTCCCTCCTCCTTTTACTACTAACATCAAAGGTTAATCCCATCAGTGGCTGCATGTGTCAACTTTACCATGTATATATCCATCAAAGTCATGATATGATGCTGTCTTGTAGTGTAGTCAATGACAAACAAACATTAGTTTAGCTGCATTCTATCAGCATACTAATTGTACAGTATAATGGCCTTAATTACGGCACTGAATTGACCTGCCCAGGTCACCCTTGTTGCTCTTCTGTGTGGTTGAACTCAGTTAAAGCTGATTTCTGCTGTACTTCTTACTACCTCGAGCCGACTTCACGACATGCGATCGGGCTCTTCCCGCCTCCGGTTTAGTAACTGCGTTGTTGTTGCCGACTCTAATGTGCAATGTTGAACTAGAGTACGTTAAACGCTCTTGTGAAAGCCCTTGTAGTTCTGCAGTAGCTACAACAGCACCGACATTATTGCTGTCTATTTGCACGCATTTTTAGCAGTAAACTTAGTATGAACAGATGCATACCGCAGTATATCATCACTGCAACATCATCTACTAATAATGGAATAAATTAGATACGAGAAGTTTCCAAATGTTAAAACCTTACTGCACTTATATAACATCTCAGCATTCGCTTCTGGTTGATACCCCCTACGGTAATAAGCATTCAAGGTAGCTAAAGTAAGCTTCCTCATCTTTGACTAGCACCGGATGGACTTTTCAAGAAATAAAAGGATTAGAAAGAAAAGGGGGAAAAAAATGCATAAAGTCAAAAGTAGATTGGCGGGATTCCATTTAAATCTTCTTCCCACTACTGCTACAGAATATAATGCCTTTTAGTGCGTCATGATCATACATTTTGATTTGATACATGATTTCCATTGTCGATAGATAGAATTGCTAGGATATCTTTCATATTAGAATATTGTATAAAGGTTTATATGATTCTTCGCTACTCAAAAGTTGGGCCACCACCACCATGGCGTTAACAACAAGAGTTGTCATTCAATGGGGATGTACTCCGATGCATTGTCAATATTAATGTGATAAAGTATAGGAAAGACGAGATACAGTCTATGATGGATCTTTCGGTAGCCCTCATCATAAACCTAATAATGCAAAACACTATAGTGCTAGTTTTGGCTGCTGTTAAATAATCAGCCATATGGAGCAATAGGTAACATTACTGTGATGACAAACTCTATAAACCGCGTTAGACTCTTTACAACCTCACTTGTAACTGTGCATACAACCGTTTTGAAATGCTGCAGGTGTATTTCAATCAGAAGCGTAGATACACGGGCAAACAGGATACTAGACTAGCACTTATTGCGCTATAATAATATGCCAATGTTGTACAGCCAAATCTGAATGCATTTGACAAGTGATTTCTCGAGTTGGAAGTTTTTGTAGACCAGGAGAATAGTACTAAATAAATGCTGTGAACTAGCAGTTACTTCTTGATGCTTTTTCTCAATTTTTTTCTAGATCGGTAAAAACGGCTCGACAACCATGAGCTACCCCTTTTGCAAAAGACGAAAAATCAGTTGATTGCATTTTTGACCCAGAAAACAAAGACTTTTACTATGGTGTTTATAACAGCAAACCAACCCAAATAACGCAGGACAACTTATCCACATTCTCTTATGATATGTCTATTGTACAAATTTTGATATTTTGGCTAAAAATCACTTTTTGCATTTTAGAGAATTGCGTTACATTCTTGGTCAAGACTATCGGTATTATTGCTACCAGTAGATAGCCCTTCAAACGTTACGCATAACTGTATTAGAAACTAGGCTAGGCCGAGTACAATCCTTATAGCTAAATTTCTGAAAAATCAAAGTTTCCTTTGAATCACAACGATTTTGACGTTAACTTTCTCATTGCAAAATAGAAATTGAAATCCCGTCAGCGTAAAACGTTTTATGCTTGATGTCAGTTGATGCTTTGAATAGCTTTCAATTTATAAAAGCATTAAGCTATGGAGAAACCCCCTCTAATACAGTATCACTAATCTTTTCAAAGACGTATAACTGTATTACTTTCTACCGACTTGAAAAATACTAGAAAAGCAGCAGGGTAGATACCATCGGCAAAATAATGAAACCTGCTAGAAATATTGCCGTTGACTCTGAATAATATTGTATTTCAGGGATCGGGCACACTACTTTAATGTAAAGGCACTACTGTAGTTAATAATAGTGGATCAGCGAATATACAGACTACTCAAAACAAATTCCAGTATCTGTTAAAACATTGACCGACGCTAACAAAAGAAAAGGAGACACCTCAGGCCAAACTTCTGAGAGTAAACCGCTTTTTAGTATTAAGACCTCATGTTATGACGAGCCAAAGCTGCATAATACATTGTCATTGTCAGCGTAAGAGGGGAAGTTAGAGCTTTATTATCTGCAGTTGTGGGAGTAGTAGATGTATTTTTCAAACGTACAACGACGTTCGCTGCATTGCAAGGATTACCGAAGTTTGTCAACTTCCTCTTGGCAGTAATAGAGGTGAGTGGTTTTGTAATAATCTTCCTTTTTGTCTGGCAGCTTCAATAGATTCTGTCTAATGTCTCGGCAGATTTTCTGCTCTTCTTGAATAGCTACAGTATTATTATACCACCACCACCACCACCACCATAAACAAAATCTGCTGTTGACTTTGCTTTAAAATGTCAATACTGAATAGAAAAAAGATTATTGGGATGGTGGTGATGATTATAGTGCACAATGGAATTGTTTGTGTTATTATTTTCCATGACTCAAATGCTGCACCACTACTACCATCATGTTATGCGCCAGATCTATTACTAAGTGAGAGTATACACCCATGAATGATGAATGGTGATGAGGCGATGGATTATGAAGAAAGTGAGTTACATGCTGGATCTTTTCTTATCCACCACCACCAATACCCATTTGTATTATATCCAGTAACTACTCGGTGGGGGTGATCATCATTGTTGAACAATAGCTAATATTTCCATGCTGCCCTCCTCTCTGTTAATAAAAGGTATTATCACCGTATGTATCTACTACTTTAATCCAAATTGTACGAATCATGCTAATCGAGGATCTAATCACAGCATTCTTTATTCTTCTTTTTTCATCATCGACACTATTATATCCTCGCCATTCACACTGTCCTCTTCAAATGTTCCTTATCTAGGCATGCTTTATTTTCACTACTATTATTATACTATACAATACACAAACAGACATTGCTGGTTATGATGATTGTTGCAAGTGTTGGTGATTATTGATCTACTAGCTGCAAAATAATAGTAGGGTCAATTTCTGCGCCACAGAGGCAACTGGTTTAGGAATACTACCGCCCGCTTTACCATATACAGTATTTTTTAAAGAGAATAACAAGCATTTGGCAATGTCAATGACTATAAGCGGTACACAGACAGATAATGTTGTATTATTCCCGGCCTCCTTCAAGCATAATACCTGTTAGTCATAGTCAGAGAGTAGTCAAATAGATAGCAAATTGCAGAAAAGATCATTATATGTCTCTTGTACGGCTTTAATAAAGAAAGAAAAATGCTTGTGTGGCATGCCTTATAAAAAAGCAGGAACACTATTCTGCTGAGAATAAGAATCCTCTTTTTTTCGTACATTTGTATTAAAAATAAGATACATTTCAGTCATCTGCAGTTACACGGTGATTTTCCACCGCTCTTAGCATGAGGATTAAGATGATGCAGCTCACCCATATTACAATTAATGCGCTTTTTTTCTCTCTTCGTTGATCAGTAGAGTCTCATGACTACGCTACCAGGCATAATCCACCAAACCAAACACAATGCTTTTCTCTTTGTAAGTATTCCATGTAGAATAATAATAATGGCTTTCTCGAATTGTTATATTCATCATGTAAAGCGGCAACAACAAGCACTAGTAATTATAGTATAACAAAAGCATTGCCGGTCAGAATAGTGCAGACAACAATGATGTACATCAGCCTATTAGGAACTGGGTGGATACGGTGGTTTTGTTTGACTCAATTGTTAATAAGGTATTAGAGTATAAGATGTACCGTAGCCTAACTTGACAACACTTGCAAAATACTAGGATACAAAACAGAAAACAGACCCATTCAATGATCCAGGCTGTAAGATAATAATACCAAAAGTACAGCTGCTGACGGAATTGGTATTCAGTATGCACTGCTACCAAATTTTGAATTTATTCCATCTACACTTTTGCGGTATACTGACCAACCAACACATTGGATGCAAGTAAGAGGGTATATTATTATTACAAATGCTGCTAGCATTGATGCATCTTCTTTAGTTGTTGATGTGGTTTTGGCTGGGGAAATTTGACTGACAACAACATCATCACTTGTACATATCGATGGAGTTAAAAAATGTAGGAACTTGGTGTAGTAGGATATGTCGGATGTGAAGAAGTTCGCTGGTGGGCAGCAATAATCAAGAACGGTGCAATGTATAAATTTTTCCATTTCAGGAATTGTAGGCTGGATATGTAATAACAACAGGAAAAAGATTGCTTTGTTATAGTCAGCGAGCCTCTTTTTTTGTGTGATCTCTTGTATAATTTGTATTAACAAAGATGGACATCAACGTATTTCTTGTTTTAAAAGGGACTTCTTTTTCACAATTGAAACCTGAATAATAAAAAGTGTAAATATCCAAAACTAATATTACATTATGAGAGTGATAGAGGCAGCAGGACAGCTTTTATGCTAAAGGCTATTGTACAATGATGCTGCATTTTGGACAGCAAGGTTATTATTGCAGAGTAATTCTGCTAAATTTCAGCTTTCAATGCATGGATTAAAGCCATATACTGTACGTATACTGTGCGAATTACGCAAACATAACAACCTTAGAGACTATTATGTTAGATAAAAGCACAATGCTAGTTGGTTATGATATGAAAGAAAAAAAAAAGAAAAAGAAAAAACCTTGCACCACTTGTTTTTTAATTCGACTGTATTATTGTAAAATATAATAATGGATCAAAATATTTGGCAAAAGATAGTAGTTTTATAGAGGCCTTTTATACCTCTCTTCTGATGTTTTTTTCTACTTTGGGCCAGGAAACCCCACTAGGACACTTGTTTATAGACGCGTTGTAGACTGTCTGCTTTTACATACTTGCTTAAATCTAGTTAAAGGGTGCATAAAGCCTTGAGTTGACAAATTGTGGGTTTGCTTATGGCCATAATCTGATTTGTACAATATTAGACTTGCACTAAGTTAAAGTTGATCATTACATAGCTTCCTTAAAAAATAATACATTTGGCAGTGATAAAGGAGTTTTAATTATTTCTTGCAAATCCAAAACTTTTGCTGAAAAATGCTTTCATTTGACAAAAAGTTTTGTTTTTCTCGAACTCATGTATAGAGATTGAAACTACCTCGCCCTACTTTATAGTACTTTTATATGCAGCTTTTAGTTGCGCATCTAATAATACTAACAACATAATACTTTTTGACCAAGAATATCGAGCAAAACTTGCGTACCTGAAAAACACTTTATCGACAAAATGTCAAAATTTCGTATATAAACATACC
Source organism: Mucor circinelloides (assembly GCA_037974945.1). Lineage (NCBI taxonomy): Eukaryota > Fungi > Mucoromycota > Mucoromycetes > Mucorales > Mucoraceae > Mucor > Mucor circinelloides. Next base: position 377,621 of record JBBNAA010000007.1, on the reverse strand, counting down.
ATAAATAAGCTTTCAGATACTGCACCTAATTGCTAGAAATCATTTGATATTATAAACATCATAGTAAAAGTCTTTGTTTTCGGGGTCAAAAGCTAGATAAACTAAATTTTGATATTTCGGTAAAGGGGTAGCTCATTGAAAAATCAAGGTCATGGCTTTCTCCGCTAAAGATCACAATCTTGTAGAAAAAGGCAGAACCTCCAGTTATGGAGGTTCTACGCTGGATTCTAGCCATAATCCAGGCAATAATATGTTTACATATGCTTCCTTCTTTAAAGATATCAACACGCAAAAGCGAACTCCATTCAACGTTGTTCCCTCCATCGCTAATAACGGCTCCTCTATGGGCAAAGTTCTCGATTTTAACTCAACCTTCGTCGAAGCCAAGGATGATTTTTCTTTCATCATCGACTGCGCACAATTTATTGGCATGGTGTTCAAGGAGAAGACGCTGTCTAGCTGTCTTCGTGCTCAGTATCCTAAAGGTCTTGGTATTAGACATCGTATGGTCGGCAAGAATCATAAAGTAATTGAACTCAATTTTCCAACCGAAGAAGACTGCATGGAGGCGTTGCAGAAGGAATTCGTTCTTCAGGGAACGACTATCAAGGTTACCAAGGCTTTGGATCAGAATGCCAATGTCGTTAGAGTGGGTATTTCAGCAATCCCATACAAACCTGTGGATGTCCTCAAGCCTTTACTAGTCAAGACCTTTGAACAGTACGGTGATATCCTTAATGTAGGACTGTGTCACTCCAAGGACGGTGACTGGTTCACTGGTCGAGGTTTCGTTACACTGAACATGGACAAATCCAAAACTTATGCCGCTGAGTTGGAGCCTCAGATTGTATTTGGTGATTTTCAAGAGAAGATCCGCTTGGTGTGGTCCAACATGCAACCCATTTGCACGGATTGTCATACTGACGACCATATTAAGGCTGACTGCCCTAGGACAAGAAAGAAGGCTTGTCATAAATGTGGTAGCTTCGAACACCTGATCGCTGCTTGTCCCCTTGCCCATTGGAATAGGAAGAAGGAACAACCACCCCAGGAACGCCGCCGCCGCAACTCTGGTTCTCAGGAGACCACTCCTGCTCCAAAGCCCACCGGTAGAGAAATTAATCTCTTGGACCTAATGCAGGTATCTAAGCCAAAATATCTTGGCAAGAAGAAGGAAACGGCTAGAGACGACTCCTCTATGGAAATCAGTGATAATGAGTCGGTTACGTCTGTCACATCTGCTACAGCGGTTCCAGATGCTCCTATGCCAGCGACACAGGAGACAGTTAAGTCCTCTGACACAGAGATCATCGCTGATCCTTCCAATAGTGGCTCTCCCAATGGCGACAAACCTGGTGAAACTCATGCTGCACAACAGTTCAACCAGACTGTCGAACCAAACACTGAGGAATCTGAATATGAAGACTATACTGAGACTGGTGGCGAGGACTCTGACCACTCCTTCACACATAGCTTCAGGGATAGGTACAACCTTCGTACTGTCAAATCGAAGGCTCCCAGTAGTGCGGATGCTACTGTGGATGTGGCGTCTCACAAGAGAAATCAGATGGACTCCACTCCTACAGGATCGGACGAAGAAGGGCATGCCAAAAAGCTCTCCAAGCAACATGAGGATAATGACATGCAGGATGCACCACAAGGTGCCCCCTCAACAACCAACCCATTATAAATTTAATGAGTGAGTCTACCCAAACTAAGAATATCAATATTAAGATAGGTTCCATCAATTGTAGGAACCTCCACAAACAATACAACCTCCAAACAACAAACCAATTTATACGATATCTCAAAGGAGAAGCATGCAATATACTACTATGTCAAGAAACAAATATCCCCTCACACTCTTTTGAAACTATTACCACCGCGTTCAAATTCCAATTCCAATATCACCAAGCCTTATGGACTGGCCACTGTGGCATTATCAATTTCAACCAAGCTCTGGATCTACAGCAATTGAAAATATTTGATGACGGTCGGGCTATTTTGGCCAAACTGTCGCTCGTCAATAATAACATGCCACCAATATATGTACTCAACCTTTATGCTCATGCCGATGATTATAGAGCCAGAAACCAGCTCTTTGGTCAAATAATCAGCTACCTAAATACCATGCCTCACATCCTTCCGTCGCTCCTTTTGGCTGGGGACATGAATTATTGCTTTGACACTACTACAAATCATCACACTCACCGTGCCGGCAAGCCGAAGCAGTTTATGGAATTTTTGAACACCCATTTTTCAGATTGTCTCAATCCAAAGAATGAACCGCACGAATACACCTTTAGGCGCGGATCAACCTTCTCTACTCTTGATTATATGTTTGCCGGTCATGATATTGCGTCAAAAATGAATACTGCCACTAACTCATTCATTCGTTCAGACTGGACCGATCATGCCTTCTTGACCAAAACCTACACTACAGGGATGACTAATTGCGGCAAAGGGATCTGGAGAGCAAACCCCCATCTTGCAAAGAACGCACGATACAGGCAACGTCTTTCCGATGAGATTCGAACATTTGTCGAGACCAAACTCAATTACAATTTGTCAGCACAGGAAAAATGGGATAACATTAAGAAGAAGACCAAACAGATTACCATCAACTTTACCCGGACACATGAGAACTGGCGGAAGGCTCGGATCAAAACGCTTCAGAGTGAACGGAACAACACAATCAGACGCTACAGGCATGACACGGCTTGCCTGCATTTGCTGTTAACGGACATAGAAGGAGAGCTATCGAAGTTACAGCAGGAGATTGTGGATATTCAGCTCTTGAAAGCAGGTAGACGATGGTTAGAAAAAAGTGAAAAATCCCCTGGTTACATCGCGCGAACTATTCAGCAACGTGTTGCCCAGCGAACCATTTCAATACTGAAGCACCCTAACTCTGGCGACGACTGTTTGGATACTGACTCTAAGCTACAGGCAGCGGAAGTCTTCTATCAGGACCTGTATACGGAGGAACCCATTGATCTGGAATGCTTGAACACGATGTTGGGTCACATTGATCGTACTGTGTCTCCGGCAGATGGTACACAGATCATAGCACCCATACAATACGATGATATCCTTCTTGGTGCCAGCCGAACTCCCAACGAAAGTAGTCCAGGTTTGGATGGTATTGGTTATGAGATACTATATCTCCTCGTATCCCATCCAAGTTGTAGAGATATTATCCTTCAAGTGTTCAATGATGCTATACATTTGGGCCGGTTTCCCAAATCTTGGCAAACTTCGTGCATCATCCTCCTACCCAAGAAAGGGGATTTGAGTGATTTGGCCAACTATCGCCCTATCACCTTGATTTCTGCGGATTGCAAAGTCTTTACCCGCATTATGAATGCCAGAGTCGTCCAAGTAGCTAACAAATTGATTACTCCGCACCAATGTGGTTTCCTGCCAGGCCGTTACATTGGTGACCATGGTATGTCTCTTCAAGTTATCCTAGATAATGCTTCTTCTGCCAGCTGGCGCAACCCTAAGGGATTTTCTGAATATACCGGTGTCATGCTTGATAACGCCAAGGCATATGATAGAGTCCATCCAACTTATCTCTCACAGGTTTTGCTGAAGTTCGGCTTTCCTCAAGAATTTGTTACATGTATCATGAATCTCTTTTTTGACAACTCTATCCATGTCAATGTCAATGGTTTCCTGACGGGTGCAATATCCCAAAGGAGAGGCATTCGCCAAGGCGATAGTATATCACCAGTTCTCTTCAACCTGGCCATCGAACCGTTCCTTTTGTCTGTCATTCATAACGATAACATTTCTGGTTACCGCCTCCAACACGTCAAACTGCCTCATCAGATACAGAATCCTTGGGTTTCCCCTGCTCCTGTTAAAGCCTTGGCTTATGCCAATGATGTCTTATCCTTCGTGAAGTCTCAAACGGAACTTTTAGAGCTCCAAGAACGGCTTAGAGTTTACAATCAAGCTTCAAATGCCAAGATCAACTATGATAAATCTGCTGCCTTTCCTTTGCACGGTGGTACAATGAAAAGCACTGAAGGCAGACAGGTCCAGAATCATGTCATTAATCAACTGCACATGAAATGGTACGACAGCCACTCCACAGGCTACATTAAATACCTTGGGTATCCCATCTGGTTTGCTACTCATCAGCGTAATGTTTATGTCTCCGAGCTCATTGGTCAGATCACCACAATGACACGAATCTATGGAACCAGACAAGTCTCCTTGTATGGTAAAGCAAATATTGCCAACACCATGATCCTCTCCAAACTCTGGCATGTCATCCGTGTCGTTGCTCTCCCCAAGGATGTTTTGAAGAAACTGAAACCCATCATCTACCAATTTGTGATGTCTGGCATGTTCCCGCCATTAAAAGCCAATTCCTTCTTTCTCCCTCGAGACCAAGGTGGCCTCGGCCTGATTGATATCGGTGCTCAACAGCACGCTTTGCAGTTCCGGTACCTTCGGGTGCTTCTCAATGAGAACCAGGGCATACTACCTGATTTCACGTACCAGCTGCTGGTTAACGCTCTTCGACTGTCACATGATGTGCCCCACCATGCATTGCCTCTACTGTTCCCATCAGCGAGATACAAGAATACGCTGAATGGTCTCCACCCTTTTCTATCCATGTTCAATGCTATCGACATCTGTCGCCAGCACAGTCCTATGAATATCAATTGGTTAAACAAACCTAGTGTTCTTACTATTTCCAGTCTACCATTGATAGAAATGTTCCAAGTTGTTAATTCCAATGAAGACTTAGATTTCTTACAGCATGCATCTATCAAGGCCAGTAAAGTTCAGGATTTTTTTGTCTACAACCATGAACAGGACCAATTTCAGTTGAAACCCAAAGCAGCCTGCTCCAAACGAAATACCTGGATCAACATCCATAGGGCACTCTTCATTCAAGATCTAGTATACAAACCGTTTGTTCACAACAACAGCGCAGAAGAAGGCATCCACTTTCGTCCGTTTACCAATACCCTCGTTTTTCAACAACAATCGATTCTCCACCTTCCCAACAAAGAAATCCGTTTTATTATGCAATCTATGACCAATCTTGACGTTGGCCGTCATTTCAACAATAATCTTACAAAAAAACAATGGCGAACATTCTACAAGAATACTATGCACTACTCTGCTAGGAATCTATGGTACCGCATGATTCATCAGCAAAGCTCCAACAAACTTGCTTTCACACAACGCAATCTCCCCAATGCCGACTCTGATAGATGTGACCTATGCAATGAAGTAGAAGATGCCAAGCACCTTTTAATCAGCTGTGTCCACAAACTTGATGTCTGGGACTCCTCTTTCAATGAGTTCCTTAGTTCCCCCAAGTCAGCCAATCCACATGCCATCTATAGATCCATCATGCGCTTCAAACTCGACCACTACCTCATCTTCAGTCCCGACCATGTCACTATCTATGACATTTTTGCCACAATCATGCGTATGATTTGGAGACACCACTATCAGCAGTTTTACCACTTCATTCCTTTCGATTCCTTACAAGTATGCCGCCACATCAGAACAGAAATGATAAGATTGTCAAATCTTAGGCACCATTATGATTAGTTTTAATAGTTTCCATATATGGCAAGTCACTTTGCTCGCATACACTTGTCCATTATTTGATGCATTTACTTTATCCTAATTATTATCTAATAAAGTAATATCATCCAAAAAAAAAAAAAAAAAAAAAAAAAAAAGAAAAATCAAGGTCTCATCGATCCCAAATAAAAATTGCGAAAATGCATCAGTATCTAACTGCTAGTGAAGAGCAATTGTTCTGTGCTGTTCTGGTGGCCTGAAATAGCTTCTAACTCGAGAAATAACTCGTTGAATGTATTCAAATTTGGCTTTGTTTTAGTGTACACTTGCTTAATAAAAGCTAATATAAGCATGCTGTCTGCTTTTACTACTGTATATGGATCTTTCCAATGGAAATAAACCTGGATCATTGTGAAAATAGGCTAGTTCACAGTTACATGTAAGATTATCAAGAATTTGATGCAGTTCCTGGCAGCCTGTATCATCACAATGATGACATTTTATGTCTTTTGTGCGATTAAATGGCCGTGGGGATCTGATTGTTCGACAGCAGCCTGAATTATTATGTGTACTTTATCATTTTAGTACATGCAATTACATTGTATCTGGAGTGATATTGCGTCGAGAGCAGTAGTCGATAACACTGCTCAAAATTCACTAGTTTCAGATTGTGCACATCATGGCATTATAATGCTTTATTTTTTACACATAATGCACAATAACTCAAGCATCTTCTTTTTACACTAATCAATACAAGAAGCAGATTATTCAAGCGGTGGAGCGGCTCCCAGCCAAAAACATCTAGACATACACAGCAATAGCTGATTGTCAACTGTCAAATGTTCCTCATCTTGATCAATGGGTTTTTTTTTATCAGACCATCATATTTGAATATTTCAGGCTGACAAGCTATTATCATAGATACTACTACATCATCACATATAGTAGTATGGCTACTCGGACTACTGGGCTCTATAACCGGTTTAATTGCAGAGATCATCATCATCAGAGATAGGAATATTAACAGAACTGCTTTGAATTTTAATACGAAATACAAGCTTTTGAATTCATCCAGCCTTCTTACAAAGCCTGTCACACCTTATATTGCCTATTATACCACCACCACCACCACCACCACCATACACAAAAGCTGCTGTTGACTTTAATCTGAAATGTCAATACCAAATAGAAAAAAGATTATTCGGATGGTGGTGGTTATATTACAACACAATGGAGTTGTTTGTGTTATTATTTTCCATGGCTCAAATGCTGCACCACTACTACCATGGTATGCGCCAGATCTGATACTAATAAGTAAGAGTATACACCTATGAATAATGAATGGTGATGAGACAATGATGAATTATGAGGAAGCTGAGTTACATGATGGATCTTTTCTTATCCACCACCACCACCAATACCCATTTGTATTATATTCAGTAACTACTCGGTGATGATCATTGTTGAATAGCTAACATTTTCATGCTGCCCTCCTTTCTGTTGAAAGGTATTATTACCGTATGTATTGATGAATTCGAGATTTGACAATAAAGCAATTGATAACACGAGGATTATTTAATTAGGTTTCAACTGTATTCAAAAACGAAAGGAAAGAGCCAAATTTATTACAGGGCGACGCTGCTCATATTATATTTGATCTTATTATGGGCTCCCCTGGATCATGACTACTGCGAATGTATAAATGACGGAGGGCTAAAGATAAACCTATGTAGGCTGGTTTTGATAGGTCGGTCAACCAGGACTCTACACAACAGTTACAGCCAATTAAAGACAAACCAAGATGTGCTGCATAGCTAGGATGGACTGAGGCGAAAGTGATAATAACCAGTGAATATATGTTTGAATACAACATGTATCTACTGCTTCAATCCAAATTGTACGAATCAAGCTGATGGAAGATCTAATAATCGCAGCATTTATTCTTCTTTTTTCATCGACACTATTATACCCCCCTCGCACTGTTGTCCTCTTCAAATGTTTGTTAGCCATGCACGCATTTTTATCACTATACACAAATAGATACTGCGAGTGCTGTTGGTAATTATCGATTTATAGTAGTAGTATCATGGTCAAGCTAGAACATCCAGTAAGAACTCATCAGACAATAGGGAATTTCTTCCTTTGCAATAATAATTAGTATTACAGGTAAGTTTATCATGACAGACATACAGTTGTTATTGAAAAAGCATCAAAATTCGATAAAAAAATGTTCTGTCGCTTTGAAACGTCTAGTATTGCTCGAACCGAAAAAGACTAGTACCATTGGATGCGCCTTTAAATTCTACAACACATGTTTGATACATACTTGAATAACTTTTTTATATTATTGTTATTAACAATTGCCAAGTTTAGGCCTTGACAGGTTGTTTCAAGATGAACAGAAGACCCTCGTTGATAACAATACAGTTTTAATTTCAGTTTGATGTCGGCTAGCCTATAATACCCAGAACACCCGTGACGTCGAGTTCGCAATTCTTTCCCCCATTCCCCCGTTTTCCTTTTTTTTCATACCCCCGTTTTTAATACTACTTTTACAGCTAAACCTACTACTATTCATCATCTCATTACTGAAGGCAATAGCAGAAGAAGAAAGGACATCAATCCTGCGATCGTTGCTAGCATATCCAGGTGGGTGTACTTACTGTTGTTGTATCCATTGTCTAAGACTACTATTAATTAAGTGTTCTTTTTTTTTGTTGACTAGAATAGCTGCTGCCGACCGCCGCTTCGAAACAAAAGTGAACAACGCAACTACTAGTTAACACTGCTTCGACTTATTACCGCTGCCATTACCACTTCTCTCAAGTCTTATCAATTGCCTTTTCAAAATACGGTACGTACCATTGGTTATCACTTTTTATTGAATCGCAACTAACTGAATTCTCGCTTATTTTCTAGGAAAAGGTTCAGTCTACTATTTACAGTTCAAGCAAAACCTCTAGTGCGGTTCCAGTCAGGTTTGGTGTTATCTGCAAGTCATCATCCATGGTGCTTTTTCTCTCTGCTTTGGTGTTATCTACAAGTTATCTATGGTGCTTTTTCTCTCTACTTTGGTGTTATCTACAAGTTATCTTTGGTGCTTTTCTGTCTGCTTTGGTGCTATCTGCAAGTCATCTATGGTGCTTCTTCTCTCTACTTTGGTGTTATCTTCAAGTCATTCTTGGTGCTATCTGCAAGGCATCGGCTATAATACTACTCTCTGATTGGTGCTGCCTGTAAGTCATTTGTAGTGCTACTACGTTTCTCCAGCTCAGTGGATCAGGTTAGTCTCAATGGCATCTGTTGCTCAATAGGAATACCATACTGATTATTATGCTAATTTAATAGAATATTGGCAACAAGCACAAGGTGGTGCTCAACGACATTATTAGATGATGCAGAATCTGTTGTGGATTGTTCATCAAGTAAGTATGAATGACGTAGATTGCTGGATACATTACTGACTAGTAGTATTGTATTATTTTGATGTGATGTGTAGGCAACAAGTATAAGGTCACGACGACTAATGGATAATTAATGCTGGATAATACTGGATGCAACCAGAACTGCTGACAGTTGTCAAGGTATGTATATTATATGATGGCGTTATTGATTGAAGAATACAACACTAATTATATCATTTTGACTATGTATAGGCAGGCGAATGGGAATGAACATGGACACTACTGGATGCTGCAAGAGATCAATCAAGTTATTTTCTTCTGTGGAAGACAACAGCCAGAGCAATAGTATAGTAGATACAAGTTATACATTTTTATTAGCTTCTTTTTCTCCCCCTTTTTTTTCTTGGCTTCTTGCCCTTATTATTTCTTTTAATTTTCATCTGCATGTAATGTTATTACCCTCACTATTTTCTTTCCTTCTATGTTTCTTTGAAGCATACCTTTTTTTTACGTTGAGTGGATGTGCCTATCACTGAAGCTCAACAATAACAAGATTCCGAGGCTAGGATTAGATAGGCTGGTCCAAACTTAATTGTTGATTCTACTTACTTAGCGACAGTTGAGGGTCTTAATAAACATAATTCCTCACGTTAGGGGTGTAGTAAGGCACGCTCTAGCACCTGAGGGGTGGTCTAATTGAAATACTACCTAATTGCATTTTTGGGTAGTACTTCAAATTCCGCCTAACATCGTTGCAGAGGAGAACTATGGCAAAATTTTTCTAGGTTTTTTATATATGTAGAGGTAATAAATAAATATAGCTTTTCTACGCTTCTGGGCTATTTAATGCGTTGTTTTTATTGCTTGAAGTGATTTGAACACTACACTATGCGAAAGTACATGTCAAATTGTGTAAACAGCATGTAAATTTCAAAGTTTGAAGTTTCACTAAAAAAAAAAAGTTATGCTTATTGTGTAAAGCAAGCTTGTTAACAGATATTTAAAAGCTTTTAAATCTGTACTTCTTGCAATAAACTATAAAGCTCTCACGGGGCAAAGGATAATATTATTCTACTTATTATCAAAGCATTATTGCTACTACTGTAGTATTGTTGTTCTTTCAGCAGGTAAGTTAATATAGACTAATAACTCGATAATACAATCCAACATAATAATACACTTTAGCCAGATCTCGAAGAAGTGCAGTGAAGCTTTTAATGCGAGAACACATCACATTGCTGCAGAGCATATATAAATGGGCTATGGTTAGCAAACTAAGTTGTTACAGTTTTGATGTAGTAACAAAAAAAGAAATGATTTTTGCTTCTTCTACAGAAGACATTATTAACAGCTATAATGAGTGTTCTTTTCAAGACTGATGATTGTAGCTTTTTTTCTGTTTCTATTATGCATTCCAAAATGAGCGAGGCATGCATCTCCTCCCTGCTAAGTTGTGCACTCTCCAATGCTGCCAGCAGCAGTTATTATCTGGAGGATGACAAAGCATTTCTAATACCATGTCCTCAGCTAAAAAGTTGCCTCATTTTCATAGTACTACTACAATAGTTTCAAGTTATCTCATACTGTGTATGAGACCTCATGACTGGACTTGGATGTTGGAAACGATTTCAAATTTTGACTTTTGGACTTTTGGACGATCAAACATCGAGATTATAAATATTGATGCTACAGTCTCAAACTTGGCTTGTTATTATAACGAAATTTTGTGGAAAAAATGAAACTGCAATTAGATTTTGGATAAAATGAGTTGTTGTTGAGAAATGAACAAGTTGTGAAAAATGCAAGATTTGAGCAGATGGTACTAATAAAAGTGATTAAATTTTATATTATGTGAATGTTGGTTGTATATCTAGTCAAAGTTGTTTGTAATACTTTGATTGAATAGTACTTGTTAAATTGAAGATTGTGATAGACGATCCAAGGCAGTAATAAGGAAAAATGTGAAAAATGATCCAACTTTGGATGGATATTTCTCTATGATTTACTAAGTGAGTCGATGTTGCGTAGTGCTCGACTTTTGTTTCTCTTTTAATTTTCTATACGATAGTATGGTCATGATTAATATTTCCAGAAATATGTCGGGTAGTGCCCGCTTGAGGCAAATCAAAATACATGACTTTGAGTTATTTCATGAAGGGAACGTCAATTAGGTGTTTTTGGTTTTTAGATTATGTTGGGACTAATGTAGAGCTATTGAATGGTGTTTGTTTTGTTCAAATCTGATAAGTATTCGCAGAGATATCACATAAAGTTATATCCTTGGAAAATTGGCCATCTTTGACCAAATTTACGGGTAAGAGTAAGGCAAAAAAAACTAGCTGATGATTTTTTGGTCAGACGTTTTTGCTCATTTCTCTACGTAGAGTCAAGCTAGAACTTCCAGTAAGAGCTCAAATGATAGGAAATTTTTTGCTTTACAATAATAATGAATGTTACAAGTAGGTTTGCTTTGACAGAGATGGAGGTTTTGTTGAAAAACCATCAAAATTTGACAAAAATTGTTCTGTCACTTTGAAACGCCTACTGTTGATCAAACCAGACAAAAGTAATACCATTCGATGCGCCTTTGAATTCTGCACAAGTTTGATATAAGCTTAATCAAGCGTTTACTATGAACAACTGCCAACTTTAGGCCATGACAAATTTCCAGAATGATGAAATAGCATTCTGATCAATAGAGCTTTTAATCTCAGTTTGATATCAGCTACTATATACAGAGAAACCTCGTGACGTCAAATCCACAATAGTTTGCTTTTGCACTCCCCCGTTTTTCCTTCCCCCGTTTTTCCTTCCCCCGTTTTTGATACTATTTTTACAGCCATAGCGACAGTTTTACTACTATTATGATACTCATTTTATTGTTGTTGGAAACGATAGCAACAAGTTCATCAAGCCTGTCATCAGTGTTGCCATATGCTAGTGAGTGTATTTGTTGCTGAATAGATTGTCTAGCACTAGTATTTATTAATTCATTTTCTTTCTTTTTCAGAATAGGTAATCACTGCTTTAAAGCAAAAAACAAGACGACGACGACAAAGACACAACAATTCGACTTACTGCTACAGCTACTTCCTTGGAATCTTTGATGATATCTTTCATAATAATTCGGTACGTAACGTAGATTGCTGCTTTTATTGAATTGCGCCTAACTGAACTCTCTTATATTTTTTTCGTAGACAATAGTTTTGTTTGTTCTCAACTTCAACAAAATATCTGGCGCTGCCTGCTGTTTCTGGTTCGATACTATCTGCAATTCATTGATAGTGGTGCTGCTGTTCTGGTTGGTACTATCTGCAAGTTATCTGTGGTGTTGCTTCTCTCTTTTGGTCTGATACTATCTGCAAGGCATATGAAGCGCTGTTTTTTCACTTCTGGTTTGGTAATATCTGCAAGTCATCATCAGTAGCAATTCTTCTCTCTGGTTTGGTACTGTCAGCAAGTAATCATTAGCAATGCTATTCTCTGGCCTGGTGGTATATTCAAGTCTTATATACTACTGCTACGTATCATTGGTTCAATTGGTCGTCGGGTAAGTTTTGATGGAGTCTGCTGCTTAATAATACCATACTGACTATCCAAATTTGATAGAATATAGGTATCAAGCACAAGGTGGTGCTCCAGGACGACATTAAATACAGAACCTGTTGTGAATTGTTTATCAAGTAAGTATAAATGACGTAGATTGTTGGATACATTACTGACTAGTATTACTGTATCATTTAGATGTGATATGTTGGCAACAACAAGTATAAGGCCACGACGACGACTAATGGATGATTAATGCTCGATACTACTGGATGCAACCGGAACTGATAACAGTCGATTAGGTAAGTACTGTATATAATACAATGGCGTTGATTGTTGAGGTAGAATGCGATACTAATTATATTATTTTGACTATCTTTTATAGGCAAGCGCATAGCAATGACCATGGACACTACTACTGCTGGATGATGCTGCTGCAAGATATTAGTCAAGTTATGATTTTTTTTGTCGAGAACAACCATAGCAATAGTTGTAGATACAACCCAATATTATTCATTTTTGATTGTTTATATTTCTCCCCTTTTTATTTGCCTTAACTCTCTTTTTTCTTTGGCTTTTCGCCCTTATTTCTTTTATTTTTCATCTGCATGTAACGTTATTACCCTCACTATTTTCCTTTCTTTCTATGTTTCTTTGAAGCATACCTTTTTTTTTTTACGTTGAGTGGATGTGCCTATCACTGAAGCTCAACAATAACAAGATTCCGAGGCTAGGATTAGATAGGCTGGTCCAAACTTAATTGTTGATTCTACTTACTTAGCGACAGTTGAGGGTCTTAATAAACATAATTCCTCACGTTAGGGGTGTAGTAAGGCACGCTCTAGCACCTGAGGGGTGGTCTAATTGAAATACTACCTAATTGCATTCTTGGGTAGTACTTTAAATTCCGCCTAACATCGTTGCAGAGGAGAACTATGGCAAAATTTTTCTAGGTTTTTTTTTGTATATAGAGGTAATAAATAGATATAGCTTTTCTACGTTTCTGGGCTGTTTCATGCGTTATTTTGACTGATTCAGGTGGATCATAGCCCACAGTATACAGAAGAATATACAAAACTCTGCAAATAGCATTGTTGAGCCAGCGTACACTATAGTAACCAGCACAGCGAAAGATAGTATAGTAATTGAACAAGACGCAGGAATATACTGGAGCTTATTAATGAAATTAAAGGGCCATTTATACTAAATTTATGATTCATCACACAAGACAGTTGTTATATCAAATATGGTAGTAAAGTCTCACACTCAAGGTCTTAGGCTATTCTTAACCACCTTTGGGTAAATCATGAGAAGCATGATTTACATGTCACTTATTGGTAGATAGTAACCGCATGGTATGATAGTTCATCATTATACTGTAGACCCCAGTATAATGAAAAGTATATAAATGCATCCTCTGGATGCATTGCGAATAAAGAGTGTAATTCTTTGGCAGATTTAATTATCTTTGACTTTTGACATAACAACAGTAACAAATGTTATTCACTTGCAGACTGATCTGCCCATAAGCTGAGATGTAACCTACTACAGTAGTAGCATATTCCATTATTGTAACAGGAATTGCCTATCAGAGAATGCCTTAACCTTATTATATAGACAGCTGTAACCTTATTATGGCACAACAAAATTGTCAGTTTTTGTAACCGGTTTAATTATCTCTGTTGTACCAGAAATCTACAGTTTGATCCGTTGTTGTATGAAGCGGTAGTAGCAGCTTTTTTGTAGAACGAGAGATATCAAAAAAGGGGATTCATATAGTAAAAGAACTTTCCAAGAGCCCCTTGCTATCGTATATTCAAAATCGACTGGATTTGGGCAGAAAAAGAAACCAATCGATGCCCTACTACATCGGATATAACGTTTTCTGAGGGCCATGCTTACTAAATGTACGTGCTCTTCAGGAATATTATCCCATAGTCGCCCATTTTGCTGGCTTCTCACTTTATTTCCGTTATAGTTTATATGAGAAGCAACTAACTGATATTAGAATGCAGATGCTCAAACGTCAAAGGATCAGTGAAGAACAAAGAAAACAGTTTTCTCTGCTGCTCGAATAACGATTTCTTTTCGTTATTATTCGCATCCTGGTAGCCGTGTGTTGTTAGTCGTAGCCCAGCAGATGAATAATGCATCTCGATTACCTTTTCCAACATGGACAATGCAGCTTTGAGCTCCATCGTACGAAACTCAATTTCTTCCTGTAGTGTGGTATACTGTTCCGGGGTCATGATGAGCTCGTCTGTCGATTTAGAATGACTGTATAGCGAATCCGACAATCTCTTGTGCAGTGAAATCCTATCCATTTCGTTAAAAAGCACGAAAACTAAGAATGTAGCAAGAAAACTTACAATTCATTAGCTGCATCTTGACATGATTGAAAATCTTCGTGCCATCTTCGATTTTGGACTTTCGCATGATCTTGTAATGCTTTGATTTGTTCAGCCAGTGGCAGATCCGCTGCATTAATTCCTATTTTCTCTAAAACTTTCCTCAGTAGGTCTTTGATAACCATAACCAAATAATTCTCCTCAATATCTGCGTCTGAGGAAGCCTGTCTATTCAATGACTGTGATTCCGTTTGATCTACCACTAGTGATTTTAATGAACGTAACTGACGCATCCGGAGAGCAGCATCCTTTTCATACAGTAGCGTAGTTAATTGTTGATAAGAACGTTGTTTCATACACACATTATGCAAGCATTCCAAATCCTTAACATAGTCTTGAGCTAATGTAATTTCGTTTGCTATGAAGCTTGCATACAGTGGATAAGACACATTCTGTTCGGCCACTTTCTCCAAATAGGGCCGTATTACATCCTTTTCTAGCTGCTCTAATTTCTTTGTCGTCTCCTCCATGCTTGCTGCATATTTCTCTGTTTCTGATTTAATGATGGGTAAAATTTGTGGCAGCGAGTTGAGTTTAGCTCGATCACGCTCAAGAACTTGTATCCGTGCTTCTTGTCCGCTAATCTGTGCATTTAAGTCCAAGATGTCAAATTCATTCTTACGATAGTGACGTATTGCGGTATCGATTATGGCATTTGTATCCTCTAACTTTTCGTAGGTCAGCACAGATTTCCACTCTTGTAATATACGCTTCGATTCCTTGATCAGTAATGCATCTGTTTTCAGGTAGGGTGTGTCGTTGTTGATGGTGATGGTTTCGTCTTGTTCTATGTTTTGGGTATCTTTTAATCGAGATTCATAAAATGCAATTGCTTCTTGGGCAGCAACAAGGTACTAAATAATAATAAGTTACTGATATAGGGCTTTGGTGTTGTAATAGTACCTCTTCTTCGACTTGCTTTAACTGGCCTTGCTCGTCCGTCTCATTTTGTTCTAGAGCTTGCAAACCGGCCTTTAAGTCTAGAAGCTCTTGCTGTAGATCATTTTCAACTGTCCTATTATATGCTGTTAAAGACATTGGTTGTTGCCGAGTTCAATTGGTATAATTACTGTAGAATCTCGTATTGATTGTTGAGAATATCAATTTCTTTGACATATGGATTTGGTGGGGTCGGTTTTATATTCCTACAAGGTATGAATGCCTTTTTTTTTCCAAACAGAAATCCACGATTGGATGCTTACCTGCATGAGGAAGCAGCTGTCGATGCTTCTCTCTCCCAAATATCTTCTTCTTCATCGTCGTGGTAATGAGGTGTATATGATTTTCGCTTCCTTGAGTCCATGATATTCTAAATTTGGGAAAGAAGAAGAAAGAAAGTAGGTCTCTATCAGTTTGCTTACTTTTAACTTTTTTTTTTTTTTTTTCTTTTAGAAATAGCCAATTGTATAAAAAATTTTTTTTACTTGCTCTTTCTTTTCATTTGATTATACTATAAAATAACATCATGGAGACGCCTATAGAAGTATTGCGAGTAGAACAAAGTGGAATCTCGAAGGAATTAGCACGTTTTAGAGCTTGCGATGCTGAAACGCGTAGTCTTTACTGTCGTGAATGGGCTCAATTTGTATATAAAAAGCATTTTGTTTGGAATGCAAAGACACAGGAGGAGGTTCCTGAAAGTCAACAGCAAAATGCACACGGTGGTTTACAAGCTGGACCTTATCAAATCAACTTTATTAGCGACGAAACAGCTGGACAAGACGATGTTTATAAAAAGGAACGCTCAGCATTGATGATCAAGAAGTTTATGAGTTTGGTTGAATCATGGGCTACGACACCTGCCAGTGCCGACGAAGAGAGCTTGATCACACAGATTGTTCAAGCCTGCAAGCTGTGGATGACCTTGCCTAGTGGATATTCCGGATTACCTGATTTATTCGAGCCTGTTGAATTCAATCCTTATCCAGATGCGATTCCTCTTGTTGAAGATCCCAAAGATCCCTCACAATTATTGGATCCACTTATTATCGAACGACAAGCCTTATGCTTACCTTCTGATTGCTTTCACTTACTGAAGAATTTGACTGGCGATATCCTGTTGTCACATACTACACCCACATGCAACCATTCAAAGCCTACATCAAAGACACCTGCCGATTTGGACGTTGACAGAAATATTTTTAACGAGCATGAAGCTGTAGCTGTCAAAAAAGCGTTGGCTGAGCTCAAGATCGCATTAGAGCAAGCATGGCATCCACTCAACAACTTTCTGGGCCAATTAGCAGAGTTCGATAAGAGAAGATCCAGGTTGATGGGAAAGGGGTGCAAGGAAACGATTGACGAGTATTTTGCTAGTCAAAACTTTGTTTCTTTTGTGGATATTTGGGCTAAACAAGCGGCTAATTTCAAAAATAAAAAATCAACTCCTGAGGAAATTGCCAAAGTAGACTCGCTTTTTCAGCAACATCTTGAACGCATGAAGGAATTAGTCCATGAGTTTATGACAGTATTTGCAGTGGCTCATCTAAAGGAGATTCATGTCTTGACAACTGACCTATGGAAAATGATTGTACCCACCATCTACGAATTGGGAGAGCGCATGGCAACACACGAAGATCACAAGGGTAACAAGAATGCTAATGCTTCCAAGATCGGCGAGTCCCTCAAGGCATTGGATATCGATTCTTTAAAGAAAATGGAGTCCACCAAAGAGGTCGATGCAGCGCAAACCCGAATTCTTGATAGTTTAACGAAAAAGACGACCGATTACATCAGTGACATTGACAATTTGCTCAAATCATACCATGAAGGACGTGGAACTCTCAGTGGTCGTTTGGAAAAGCTCAATAACAAAGATTTTAAAAAGAAAATCAAGAAAGTGGAGAGTGGCTATTATTCGATTCGTCAAACATTCCGTTATGAGGTAACTGAAAACATCTTTCCTGAAGCCTTGTTCTGTAAATTTTCTCTGGTGTGCTTGGAGCCCTTGATGCAAGAAGGCGAAGTTATGGAAGCTGTCACCATTGAAAAGGAAGTGAAGCGATTTGTGGAATCTCACAAGGACCTGTTGCAGAAAAAGTGTAATTTGTTGGAGGAATTCGAGCAAGGTGTTCAAACTGGTCGTCGCGAACTAGCTGGTGTGTTGGGCAAGTTATTCTTGAAGGAGGGAATGCGTATTCAGGGGGATAATTTGGCTTTGAAGCGACAGCAATCTCTGCTTAAATCGATGGGCGTTGCTTCCGAAGATCAGCCAAAGAAGAAGACCAAGAGTAAAAAGAAATCTAGCGCTACTAGCAGTGGCACAACTACACCTGCTCTAGTCGAAGAACCTGTCAAGAAGGCTCCTGTCAAAGAAAAAGCTCCTAGCAAGGAGAAAGCTGCCGTTAACGACAAAATGGCTGCTGCTCACTCTGAGAAGAAGACTCCTACCGCTGAACGGAAGGAGGTTGTACCCGAAAAGAAGGCTGATGTAATTGAAAATAAGGTTGATACCACTAAAAAGAAGGACAATTCTAATGCAGACGCTGCTGATAAAAAATCTGACAATGTAAAGAGACCTAAAGCTGCTGAAAAGAAGCCCGCTGCTGTGGATAAGAAGCCTATCGTTTCCGAAAAGGAATCTGTTGTTGACTCAAAGCCTGCTATTCCAGAGAAGGAGCCTCCTGTTGCAAAGAAGAAGCCTAGCGCCCCAGAGATGGAGCCCACTGTTGAAAAAAAGAAGCCCGTTGTGCCTGAAATTGAACCTGCTGTTCCTGAGAAGAAATCTAATGCTGTTGAACAAAAGCCTGAACCTGTTGTAGAAAAGAAAAAGCCTGTCAAAGCCGTTGGACAAAAGAACAAGAAGAAGGAGTCTGTAGCTGTTGAAAATGAGGATAAAAAGGTGATTTCGCCTATCAATTCAAATGCTATACAAGATACTAATGCAAACCAGACATCATGGCCTACAGATCAATCCAATGACATCCAAGATTGGGATACAATTCGATCCTCCGTTATGACTGCCGAAGCAAATATAAATCAACTTGAACCTGAGGTGCAGGATTGGGAGACCTTAAGAGCTCAAGTCATGTTGTCAAACGAGAAGAAACCCACTGCTACTGTATCTGGTGGCTGGTCTTCTGTAGCTGCTGCTGCTGCAACCTCTGCCACTTTAAATTCTCCATCTCCTGTTCAGCCATCCTCGAAGAAGTCTACCACCCCCATTACATCTACTACCATCACTGCTGCTTCACCTTCAGCTTTAGACCAATGGTCAGCACCTGCCGCTAAATCGCCTCAGTGGTCCAATGTTGCAGCCTCCTCTAACTCTACTGCTACAGCCGACAATGGGTGGTCAAAGGTTGCTTCCATCAGCTCAGAAGTCAAAGACATGGACTTGGGTGGTTGTAGCACACCTGCTTCATCTGCGAATACTAATGCT
The DNA here is from genome assembly GCA_037974945.1 of Mucor circinelloides. Classification (NCBI taxonomy): domain Eukaryota; kingdom Fungi; phylum Mucoromycota; class Mucoromycetes; order Mucorales; family Mucoraceae; genus Mucor; species Mucor circinelloides. The sequence goes on along the minus strand of JBBNAA010000007.1, from coordinate 358,323 downwards.
AGTACTGCTGCTCGATCCAAAATTTCCTCAACGACGTCTGGATGGAATAGCGACAAGAAACCTTGGGCTTCACCTTCTGCTGAAAAAAAGAAACAATCAAAATGGTCTGATGATAACGAATCCAATTTATCACTTGGTGGATGGGAATCATCTTCAGCAGCTGTTGGTGGTAGCTCTGCAGATGCCAATTGGCGTTCTAGTTCCAAGAAAACTACTGCTGCTACTCCGTTATCTGCTCCTAGCTGGGACAATGCCAAACTACCTTGGGATGATGAGCCTACTACTGCTGCCACTTCTTCAATTGCTGCTACTCCAATTAAGGAAAATGTCAAGAAACCTCCTGTGGTACAATCTGCTGTAACATCAAATCCTACTAGTGTTGCTACGTCTGAACATGGCATTTTGAGTCCTGTAGCTCAACCTCCTCCTGGTATGATAGCGTCCAACAATGTAACAGCTTCTCCTGCTCCACCTCCAGGAATTCAAGCACCTAAAGTGATGCCACCTGGATTGGCTACTCCTATTGCCTCTACTGTATCCACACCTCATGCTGCCACTCCGTCTATCCACACCAGCAATAGCTTCAATCCCATCGGCATGTCAACTACACCACTTTTGCCAACCGCAAATCAATTGCAAGAACCATTGCCTCATGATCTCGAAGAGATGAGTTCCGATATGTTGCTATTGATTGTCAAAAACTTGCATCGTGAGAACGGATCTCTTATTCAGTCAGTTTACAATATGCAACAAGAAATGGGTATGATGACTAGTAGATACGCTGAAATCATTGCATTAGCCAGAGAACGTGAAACGCAAACTTTAGCCTTGTTTGAAAGTCGCAAACAAACGGAGATGGAGGAAGCTCGCCGACTTGTATTGTCTCTAGAAGCACGTGTCAAGCAATTAGAAGAGCAGGGCCAAGAACAACGACCAAAGGCCAGTACAGCTGGATTTGGTAATCAAGATCTGTTCGCTGGCTATAGAGAAGAGATGGTACCACAGCAGCAATCCCCACAACAGCATCACAACCACAACCATCGTAATCATACTAGAAAGTTGTGGCAAAAGAACTCTGTAGTTCGTTGTAGTAATTGCGGTGAAGTCGGTCATGCATCTCAAGAATGCAAGGTAAATATTGAGTATATATATAAAGTGATCTTCATTATATTAAGCAATTTATTAATAGGGATTTTGCCGTTATTGCGGTAGCTGTGAGCACCTTTCCGAAGCATGCCCTTTGAATTAAACATGGATTCAATATATCAATACTCTCGTTACAATATGAAAAATTAAGCTTTTTTTCTTTCTTTTACAAGGTTTGGAACAAGATCTGCTTGGACTACCGACCATGAAATCATGCCATCATCTCTTTTGTATATAGTTATAAAATTTTATCTTTTTTCTTTTTGTACAAAATAAAGGGGGTTAAGATATTAGTTTGTGTGCTTGTGCTTTCTTTGTAATGTATGTATAATATTATTTACAATATATTGTTTTTATTTTATGTATGAGAGAGAGAGAGAGAGAGAGAGAATAAGGGGGTGGGATTTCGGGGGTGAGCGAAAGGGATAAAGGGGCAGTGCAGACAAAAAGTGTTTGTGTAATTTAATATTCTTTGTCTTGTATATGTTGTTTTGTCATTGAAAAGAAGGATACTTGTGCAAGAGAATATAGAAATGAGATTGGTATGTGTTGGGAATCAGTTTTTTTTTTTTGCCGTTAAATATATAGAGAAATGCGAAAGCGGGTACTTTGAAAAAGGAACATGCTTCAAGACACAAGGATCGAGGTATCTTGACGATATGTATCGCTTGCTTTTGAACCGAGAATACTGAGGTCTTTATCTAAATTATTGTCGCCTACAAGCTGGTGATTTTGACGTTTTAATGAGTCAAGTTGCATTCTTAATTGTTTGTTTTCCCTCTTCAACAGCATTTAATCTATGCAATAACTGTTCATTTGCCTTCTTATGATCGTTCACTTGGCCCTCCAAGGTAGTGATGTACTCTATAAATCATGGAGAAGATCAGTAAAATGCACTCCCCATCACACCAAAATTCAACTTACCCTTTCTTCTCACCCGAAAGTTACGTGCGGAAATTTTGTTTCGTAATTGTCTTCTCTCTTTGGATGTTAGCTTCTTGATGTCGATACCACCTGTTTCAGCATAGGCTTCAAGTGACATTGGGCCCTCTTCGTGAGAAGATTCGCGTTTTGAATTGTCAAGTGTTGTGTCCTCGGATTTGATTAAAGATTCAGGTGAAACAGTGTCTGGAATGCCTGCATTAGCAGCAGAAGAAGTACTGGTATTGGTTGTTGTTGTCGTTGTAGCGGATGGGGTAGTGATGGTGGGGACTGAAGTCGATGTAGAATGCGTAGTAGCACTGGGTGAAAGGGTAGCGTCTAATGTATCGCTGCTATTGCTCTTGTATAGATCTTCAATTTTTATCAATGGTTCCATTGGTGCAGTCAACATACAAGTACTGATAGTAGTAGTGGGCGGTGATTCGGGTTCTGGTGTAGGTTCAGCAGCGATGGTAGGATTGCTAGCACCACTTGCTGCTAATTGTTCACGTAGAGCTAACTGTCTCTTTGCTAATTCAATCAACTGTTTAATTTGTTCTGTGGTAGGCATCACCATCATGTCTTTTGCATCTGAATCTTGCACAACCAGCTGATCAGTTCCGCTATTTTGATTACTAAAAGAATGTTGGTAATCCATATTGAAATCTTCATCTTTGATAAATGGTGGAGATGGCAGAGATGTGGATTCAATAGTATGACTATTCAACCAATCCATATCGACAATATCTTCAAAGTCCATGTTGTAGAAATGTATGTTGCTAAAAGTGAGAGTAAAGTAAAAGAGAAAGAAACAAAGAAAAGGCCAAGTCTTTTATCTTTTTACGCTATTTATATACGTTGAGCATAACAAACTATTGCAGCATTCAATCCTGAAAACATACCTCCTTCTTTACGGAGTTTTAATTGGTCAAATCAATGGAAAACGGTGATGAGTGAGGAACCCGCCCTCTTAAATAAAGCATCTGAAACGCTTGATTATTCCAAGCAGAGTTAAATGGAAAAGTTAGTAAGAAATACACCCCTTTATTTTGAATGACTGACAACAACAAAACAACAAAACAACAACAACAAAGAATTACTCCAATAAGCCACATGCATAAATATGATTTTTGAGTACAAAATGTGCTACCTTAATTCAATGCAAACCACACGCTACACACGGGCAGATAAAATACCACATTTTGCTCTTTATTTACGTCATTCGCAGCACCAGTAAAAAAAAAAAATCTATCCTTTCCTGATTTAGGTTGCGATATTATTTTCTTTTTTTTCCTTCCAATCCTCTCCCACATCCCAACAATGTCAAATCGTATGCTTGTTTTAGTTGGTCTGCCAGGCTCCGGTAAAAGCACCATATCCAATAAGCTAATTCAATGCAGAAAGGTAACTACTTTCCCCTGTCTATTTTGAGTGTGTGTGTGCTAATTTATCAACAATATCAGGACTGGCAGAGAGTAAATCAAGATGACATGAAGAGCAGAAAAGCATGCGAGATGTATACCAAAAAGTTCCTCGATCAACGCCAAAATGTCATTGTAGATCGTTGCAATTTTGATCGCAGTCAGAGAAAAACGTGGATAGACATTGCACAACATTACAAAGTACCCATTGATTGCATTGTGCTAACTGCAAATCAACAGGACTGCAGCGATCGTATTCTAACACGAGAGCAACATCCCACTGGTGTCCACGGAAACAATGGCGTCCATATTTTGCGTAGATTCGTCAGAGATTACCACCCTCCTACGTTAGATTTCAACGAAGGGTTTTCTCGCATTCTTTATTTAGATCCAAGTCCAGATACGGTATGTACCGTCGAACGCATCGATGAAATTTTTGCTTTATTGGAACAATGCCCTGTACTGTTACCCTCAGAAGAGCCTTGCTCGACATCTCATGCTCGTTATGAAAAACCTCAAATTACGGTAGATAGCGATGGCTGGTCAACTATCCCTGTTACATCAAAGAAAGATTTTGAAGAATAAAATTGTGTATATTAAAAACATCATGTGTGCGTGTGTGCGTGTGAGTGCGTTAAATCTATTAATCTTTTGTTTTTGACAGCAGCATAAACAAAAACTATTTGAACCGGTGATCCATCGTTCGTTACTATGACTCTCAAGAGTGAAATAAAAATTTAGTAATTTATATATCATCGACCACTATAGGGTTTCTTGTCATCAGATTAGAAAGATTAAAGTTTCGCATTAAACATATTTTGTTTGTTACGTGAAGTCCAGACGGGCTGTGTTAGTTGGGGCCATTCTCATAAATTAGTAATACAACATTTGGGGGGGGGGGGCGTATGAACAAGATGCCACGGCTAATTTCTACTGCCATTAGTGCTTTTCCATTGCTTTTTAAAATGTTTTCATATAAATTACAAGGCTGTCAAAACTGCATTGAGATGTACAAAAATGTATCATGACATCTCAACTGCAACCTTACCTTTTTTCGAGTCATGCTAAAGCGAACTAAATTGATTTCAAAGCCCTTCTTCTGAAAGTGTGTCATTTTTGATCATTTGAAAATAAAAAGATCTAGTCTTTCGGCTAAAATACGTTACCAACTACCTGGAATTCGTTTACCAAATATAGTTGACTGTGAAGGTTTCAAGAATTTCTTTACAGCTTGATATGAAAATTGAAGCCTATAGTGAACGCCCTGTAATATTTGTAAGACAAAGCCTTGCATAATTAATTCTGATACTGTTATTTGTAGCATTTTTCGATCGTTAGATGGTTCTGAACATCATGCATGCGTGAAAGCAACGCCGGTTTATGCATAAATGTAATAAAAAGAATCAGTTAAATACAGGATAGATTCTATGTGTATATGATGAAGCTAATCTACGACAGATTCAAGTCGAAATTTGTTACATCTATCGCAGTAATACACAAGTAATTTTGGCTGTAGGTATTTTGGGCAACACTGCAATTTAAGCATGCAGTGGCACAATTACACTGAGATATTAGACGCCAAAAACCATGTTAAAACTTCTATAAATGCATTTGTAATGGTGGATATGGCTTTCCTAGGATGCTCCAGGCCAGTATCAATTGAAGCAACTCGTATACAGGTGGACAGCATACTTGCATTCAGTCTTACTACTCAATTGCATACTTAAATACAGTCAAAATTGGCGGCATTCGACAAGTGATTCCTTGAGTTAGAAGCTGCTCTAGACAGTAAAAGTGGCACCAGGCAATTGCTCTCGACTAGTAGTTATTCGCTGGCGCATTTTCTCAATTTTTTTTTGGGATCGAAGAAAACCACTCAAAGCCATGAGCTACCCCTTTACCGAAACATCAAAAATCAGTTTATCGTGTTTCTCGCCCCAAAAATGAAGACTTTCACTATGGGGTGTTTAAGATCAAATTGATTCTACTGATCCAGGGCAGCAAGAGAAATTACTTTTGTGAGACCTTTGTATATAAAATCTCGGTATTTCGGCAATAAACCACTTTGAGCATTTTTGAGAATTGCTCAAAATTCTTAGTAAGAAAGCTTAATGTGATTAGTACTATTAGATCCGTCGTTGAAAGCTACTTATAGATGTATTAGAAAGTAGGGTACAAAAACTGTAGTTTATATAGTTGAATCTTCCAAAAACGGTAATTTTGTTACAAATCCTGTCGATTTGGAACAGAATTTTCCTACTGTGAGGAGGAGGAGGAAATCATTTTAAACCCAGACATGCTTTTGCTGTTGTTGCAAGATGCCTAGTCCATGAAACAAGGCTATTGTACATGAAGTTATTAAACTGCTGCCAGCACTGCCCGATGATTAGTACTAATTTGATGCGTTGCCCATAATTATAACTATCTCCTGATAACTTTCAAGACTTTGTAAAACCTTCTAAGGAGGGTCCTTTCAATCAACAAAGTAGGCTATAAAATAAACGTTGATTCCACAATGTTCCAGAAAAATGGCTAGCTGTGCAATGAGTAATAATTTACTGTGTGGAGGGTATTCCAGTGCAGGAAACAGCTATTGATTGTGCAAATAGCTATATCCAAATGTTAGTCAAAGTGCACAATTTATGCTTTATAGGCTGGCAGCTAGAAATAAACCTGTATAAATTGATAGACACGGAAAGTTGCGTTTATCCTTTTCTTTTCTCTAGCTAAAATGTCTTTAAACGTAAGTGATGAAGGTAACGTTATGAAAAGGATGATCCAATACAGCTAAAAACTTATCTTTGAATGTAGTTATTAAGAAATACCTTGCTGAATTATGTGTTATAATATTGACGGATTTTGTGGTAGCATATAAACGAGAAATTATTGCATCCCACAACGGTATTATTGAAGACGAGGTTTTTAAGAACAAATAGATTGCGAAGGCCGAGGATTTGGCAGATCAATTGGATATCTCTATGAAAAGAGAGAATAAGGATAGCTGATACATTGTATAAGGAGAAATTGTATCCATGTCAGCAGTCTATGATATACCGTCGTCTCCGCGTTCATCAATATGTCTATCTGACACATCCGAAGCAGAAATCTATGTTCCTTTGACCCAAAAAAGAAAGCTAAGGCACTGTTCAGCTATGACAGATTAGACAACAATGACAAGTGGAAACTGGAATCTGGTCGGTATATTGAGAAAATCAAGCGACAACTGGTTGTCAAGTTGAACTACCAACGGTAAGTCTACACTGCAATTCATTCAAAATCTTGTAGCATGTTCATTTGTTTATAACCCTGCTTGTACTGTGCTAAATACGTATATATTCTTGTAAATTCATGAATAAAATTGAAGTTGTCAATCAAGTATTAATTTTTTTTTTGAAAAGATTGATATATATTGTATATATATATATCGATGCTTGATGAGTCAAGCAGATAATATATCAATACCAGGTGTATTCTTGTAAAGACATTGGGGCTATAACAAAAGGCGCTCAGTTATACATTCAATGGAAGGTGTCATCATGTTACAAGTTTATTTTATTATGCATATTGGTAGTAGTATTAGATGGGCGTCTCGTCAGGGAAGTCGCTGACTTGCTTGTTCATGATTGCACGAGTATAGGTAGAGCGAGGCAATAAAAATGGTAGCTGTGGATCCTCCTTGTAACAGATTTCCAAGCGCGCTTCTTCCAAAGCCTTTTTGGCTTCATGGAGATTCTTTGAGTTAAATGGTTGCAAAAAAACCAAACAAATGGCTTGGTCCTTTGTTATAATAGCATTCGTGTTCATTTTGAGTATTGAAGAAAGGTGCGAAAACAAGAAAAAAAGAGAGCGATGATTGAAAGATTCATTATATTGATAGCATTCACATGATTTGGCTTGGCTCTAATGATATATGTTGTCAATCAAATGTTAGCATTGACTTTCGCTCAATTACACTCAAATCATTAATCGCTCAAAGCGATCAACGCCGGATCAACTCGGTCCCCCCGAAGAAACAGTGCTTGGAAAACGAAATAGACTCTTGTTTGTATCAACATTCAGACATGTTTTATTTGACTCATTATATATATAACAGTAAGTCTTACATGTTATTTCAGTGTAGCAATAGATAAAAGAAAGATTTGCATCTCAAAAGTGAAAGACGACGGCCGTCGCAATCATAGATGAAAGTGCCCTTTATTTAACACAGCCTAAACGTATTTCGTTGCGTTAGAAGCAACAATCACAATTTACTAGCAAGAATGCTCAATAAGAGATGTAATTTGAAGCTATAAAAGCATGACAAAATGTGCCCAAATGATCGTCAATTGTGCAAATAGCAATACCGTTTTATTGTTTATCAATTACATTTTCCCTTTATTTTATGTATAAAAAAAAGAAGCAAGAATGTATCTTCTGGAGTAACTTGCAGAGAAAAAGAAAAGAAGCAACGAGGATTTATACTTTGAAAAACTGGCCTCTTCACCTCATTCGTGAAACGTCTTTACAAAAGACTCACGATTGGCACACTCTAGCAATGGTTCGCAAGAAAAACAGCCCCTTATCCTCAAGAGATTCCAAATGTATAGACAATATAGTGAGCAAGATCTATGGGTAGGTGACTGATTTGTGAATTGCTTGATGCTAGAAGCAAATGTTCTGAATATATGGGTATTTTACATTTTTTTAATTTTAAAATCTTGCTTAATCATTTCCTCTGGCTTGACTTTTTTCTCTGGCTGCATTTCATAACATGAACTATCATTGCAACACTTGTAATCAATAAAAATTTATCAAATCTTCCTATATTATTAACATTATGCATAAAGTAGTTTACGGTCACAGCTTTTAAGCCGTAAAATCAATCAATTTAAGGTTGTTTGCGACCACAAATATTATGGAATCCTGCCTTTTCTTCTTTTGTTTCAAGAGTTCTGTGGAACCATAGACAAGGCTCGACATCGACGCCTTATGGTCAGCCTACAAGTATGTGAATAAACTTTCTGACGTTCACTGTTCACTATCAAGATTCATTTTTTTCTTTTTTTTTTACAGGAACCGAAAGAATTGTTAGAAACAGCTGATAAAATAGCGAAGAAAAGCATATCTTATTGGCCAACATTGGCAGTTATGTTGTCGTCAATGAACGGAAAAAAATCTATCATTTCCTCACCTCACTAGAAAGCATACAGGATGTTCTAGTTGACCAACCTATTGGGCGATGGACGCTTCCTACAGCGACTAAAAGTGCAACATGGGAATGCCCAGCTATAAACAGAAATCAATTACTCCACCATTTCATCTCAACCAGCCCGTTCTACAAGTGCATATCAGCTCATGAATTTACAAAACTTTCAAGGCCAATATGTAAAAGTAGTTCATGTTATGAAATGCAGCCAGAGAAAAACGTCAAGTCAGAGAAAGCTGTAACGTTATGACAATGATGCATTTTTTCAAGCTAATAAAGGTGCTGATTAATCATACATGAAAATAATGTTTTTAAAAGATAAAGTGATCAAAATCATACACTGGCCAATTTAGTTTGGCTCATCCAAGATCACTGTCCATCAAGTAGTAGAGCATATCCAGAAGCAATAATTGTCGGATCAGAAACTGATGCGATATTTCAACCCAGACTTGGCCCTGATTCAGGCACAAAACTTTAATTTTACAATTGTTCATCAAAGAGACTGCATAAAGAGGCAATGCAGTGCACACATTTATTTACTTAAATACAGCGTCTTTGACAGAATAAAACATGACAGGGATGGCAATCACAATCGAAATTAAAGAGACAAAAAACAGTTTCCAGGATGCTTGTTTGTTGGTATAATCAGCTTGTTGGAATAGATCACCTGAGAACAAGTAAATATACGCACAACCGGGTAGCAGAAATCCTAATAGCAATACACACAAACAAATAAATAACATGCAAAGCACCACTTTTTGCTATCTAAACATACCCAATACAGTTGTTGAGAAGCCGCCAATTACATCAAACACTTTGCCCAAAGATGTTAACGTGGCTCCAAAATAAAGGACTACCAAAAACACTCCAACAGTAACAGTGTAATGCTGCTTTTTGGTGGGGTTGTTTATATTAATTCCAAACATCAACATCACTGCTTCTCTACATGGGTGCATACAAAGCGGTATAGTTAGCACCATAAACAAACCCAGTGCTAGCTTGACCAAACGGATTCCAGGGTCGTTTTCTGGGAAATTGAGCAAAATGTTGGCCTGAACATTCTTACCAAAGCACATGTAAGCCATGACAGCAAAGACGATATTGACTGTAAATGCGATGGCAATTGCCATAAAGCATACTAGCAGCCAGTTGGACGGCTTTTGGTTCCTTGTTGTTGTATAGACACCAAACAAATTTTGAGAGCAACCAAACGATAAACTGATAATGGCTAGTCCCTTGAACATGTCTTCTGAAACAGGGACTACTTCTAAATCGATATTTTGACGGGCAGGGAGATAGTAAGGTACACGAATCAAAACACCCAGCAACATCAACATGAGTAACAGAACAGAAATGGCCGACCATTTGACAAATTTGGCTGTTGAGCGAGATAAGCTGAGTGGAAATGTCTAATTTTTGTACATTTAGTAAATACTTTGATGATGGTGAATGACCTTAGTTACACTTACACATAGCAATCCAAATGCTAAAATGACATTTCTTCTATCTGCTAAAAAGGCAACATTTGGGAACACCAGCACCAGTAAACCTGGCAGTGTATCCCCCAGCACTGAATTTGTTTTGATATGAGTCAATCTACCTTTTACATACACACACGCACATGAGCACACTTACACAAGTAATAGGAGACAGCTGTTCCTGCTGTGTGAAAAAAGATGATAAAGTTCACTATATGTGAACCAACTCTACCTATCAATTTTTCGCACAGGGCAACCAGACTAAATGTTTGTGTCGCGAGGCCGCACAAAATGGTGATATGCATTGTGAAGCATGTTAAATAGGCGATCAAGACACTGAACAACAGCCCCACCCAAAAGCCACATAAATGCAGTGCCAAGGGCAGTCCAATGATGCCAGTACCCATTATCGCATTGACAAGGTTGAGAGAAGATCCCATGACAGAACTACCTTGATCTAAATGCACATCATTATCTGTACATTTGTAGTTGTCTAGAGTGATTGCTGTGACGCTGCTGGCTCTATCACTACTGAGACAGGAATCATAATGTGTTATAATGCTATCATTGATGAGCAGAGAGGAGGCTGAGTCGTCTGTCAGATCATGATTGTATTTCATACTATAGGCTGAACAGAAGAGAGATGTATAAAAAAGAGAGGATGACAAAAAGAAGAAATAAAGAGAGAGAGAGAGAGAGAGAGAAAAAGCAATGTCATCTTTTATTTATATTGCCCTTTCTCTCTCATCTTTGATTATTATACAAACAATCAAGCATCTCCAGCAAACCAATCATCAAGAGTGGCATAAACAGAGAGAATCGTTTAGAAATACACACGAGAGGGATTTTATACAAGAAGCAAGATGTAGCTGGTGCTATTAAATCCATGCTTTTCTACTCAACGAGGCTAACATTTGCAAACATGTTGAGGCTCCACCATTGCTTGGGAGTACATGTGCCCCCCAAAAAAGCAATCCCAATGACTAAAAAACAGTAATAAGCATGTATCCATGGTAAAATCTAGATTCATTTAAAAAAGCATTTTTATTTTTAGAGGACAATTTATATCAGTGTATCAAGTGTTTTTGGGGGCGCTTTTGGAAAAGCCTAGTAGATCCACTCCAACACTGAAGTTTTGTCATGCTTTCTTTTGATAACCTTGGTCTTTTTTGCAAGAATATCGCTGACCTGGTTTGCAACTTGATTTTTAACTTTTATGTTATCGTAATTTTGGCCGACGAAATGTAAAACCACCTGTTCTCGAGAAGTAGATGGTCTAAGTTTGCCATCCTGGAGCATAGTAGACAGTCCGACAACAAAGCGGCGCACTTCTTCTTCTGACAGATTAACTTGGCTATTGCGCTTTGTGGCCCAAGTCTGCACATGTACATGATATTTAGAGACACAGTTTCATAAACTAGGCAGCACTACTTACATTAGCAGAATCTTGATCCCTTTTGTATGCTACATTCAATGAAGATGCCTATACAGACACAAATTGTTAGTAGTCGTGCTGCAACTCTAATATTTATGCTTACAGATCGAGAGGGGGTTGTAATAGCTCCCTTGACAGCCTGTAAAGGGTTTGTGGGCTTAAATGAAGCAGCTTTCAGGGCAGTGTTTTTGAACATATTGTTTGATAATTTGATTAAGGAAAACAAGAGAGACTTTGTCTGTTATTTATATACATCTGTATGTGCCTATTCATGTAGGCTTGAAGCAGGGAACAATGAAGAAACACATGTATTTCATATTGATGAAGCACTTTCTTTATCAGTCTTGGAAGTATTTAAGAGAAAAAGGCGGTCTAAGAGTTGATTTAAAAGCAGAATAGTTTCAATCAGAACTGATACTATCAGTGCTTAATGCATAGCATGATTCCATTATGATAACTTGAGCTAAGAATCCCCTATTATTTCATTTGGTTTTCATAAAACAGGAAACTATTAATCCAACTAATTTGAGATTTCATACAATGTGTTTATTGCATGCTAATACTAATGCAGCATAGACATTTGATGGTTTCTATGCGCATATTCACCTCATCTGTCGTACTAATTCACTAAAACCTCTATTGCATAATACCTATGTTCACTAAAACTCATTCTGAGAGTATGATAGAGGCATAGCGATGATACTGAGCAAAGTCGTGTAATTTAGTATCTCTGCCAAAATCTCAGCTGTCAGTGGCATTATTAACTTTAGCGACACCAACGCCTTCACAAGTATACGCTGTACAGATGCCAGTTTACGGTGTATTATAATATTTAGAATCTCTCCATGATCACAAAGACTAAAAAGGAGATAAATCGGGTAAAGCGTCAGGTTAAGAGTTGCCATCATAGATGAGATGCAAACAAGAGGAGCTCGGTCAATGAAGACCTTGAACTAGCATTTTATTAATACACATTTTCTCTATCGAAATATGTAATTTTTTACATCATGTCATGATGTGAATACCCATGTACTCTTTCATGATATTCGACTATATTGAATGCGTTTCTTGGAGGGGGGGGGGATAGAATCCCAAAGTTTGGAGTGAGTATCATTTGGTGCAAGTGCTGTAAAAAAAAAGTAAAGCTCATTTACAGAAACTACTGGAAGACTATTGATGCCTACAGGCGAGAAAGATATCGCATATTTGACATTGGGGTCATCGCCAACAAAAGATTATCAAGCAATGTACAAAAACCTATTAATTCAAATTACAATCAATGTACTTCTTTGAGCCGTTGTTCAAACACATGAGCCAATATCTCCCAAAATATATATGAAATCATTTAAACTAAAACTCTAAAGCTTATGACTTGTCAAAACCAACAAGAAAAAGTTTAATGTTTGATGTTGAATATTCCATTTGATTGCTTTAAGCTGATACAATTGTGTATTCATTGTACAGAATAAATAATTCAAAACTATAGACATTGTAGTAATGCACAGAACAAAGGGAGATATGTACTGATTTAGTTACAATATCATTAACTTGTGATTACGAAAAGCTATTTTTTAAAGTGCAAAGAAGCTTCTTGTTCCACATGAAATTATGTTCAGGCAAAGCGTACGACATAAATGTGTATGCAAAAACCGAAAATTATGCAATTGATTGTTTAACTGTTATTGCAATATATTCCCGCATCATCACGGAAGAGAAAAGCAAAAAGTATAGAGCATAAGAGTGAACAATTGCCAAAAAAAAATAGCAAAAGATGAAGCTTTCTGTCTCTGCAAATTTGTCTTCGCTTTCCTCTAGTAGGCCATCAAATGTACCCAATATCTCGGCTTCCAAACGCATCAAAGGGATAGCAAGCACATCTAACAAGGTTCTTTCTGCTACACACTCAAATAACCTTAAAAGAGATGTCCTTGATCATCTCCCCTCTCACTCCGTCGAACCATCAGGGGGTCTGATCTACTCCCGCTCCAGTCGTTCTTCTCTTGCCGCCTGGCTCTCCGTTCCTATCAAGCCATGCTTCTGCTCTCGTTCATGGTATGTCCCCTTTCGTCGTCGTCGTACCTCAAAGCAGTCTTCCCTTTGCTTTCGAGCTGCAACTTCTGTGCTAGAATCCATTGGAATAACTGAGGAACCTGAGGATGAAATGTTGCATATTGATTCAGAGCAACAAGCAATGATATAACTATTTACGAGTATAATAATAGTATCAAAGACTGTTGCATAAGCATCAAAGATAATCCTCATCACAAACAGCTGGAATAAACTGTAATGATAAACTACTCGACTTTATTGTACGTATGACTATTTGCTTCCGCTAGGGTTCTCTTGATTTGAAATCATTTCAGAGATATTCTTTTGCAACAGACTCCAGTCATCAGGTTTGGGAGTTGCCACCTTTAATACAAGTACATGTCAGCAGTTAGCATCAAACACAAACACTGCAACTTACCTCTCCGATATCATAAACATAAACATGGCCATCACTAGAGCCTATTGCCGTCTTCTTGCCTTCCTTATCCCAAGCCAACTTGTTCAATGCCTTGCCAGAGCCTACTTGAGTACTGACAAAAGGTTCTTCGGTATCTGCATTCAAGTTCCATAAATCGAACTGGCCAGTGCCATCTACTGTACCAAACAAAGCTGGATGTGTAGGAGACCATTTGACATCGTAGACGTAATCATCAGCATGCTCGAACGAGTAAAGAGGAGGAATAGCAGATGCTTGTGTAGAAGTTTTGGAGATAGACTAGACACAAGACATATGAATACAATGAACAAGAGACTTGCATTGATCATCTTACCTTGGCTCGCCATAATTTCACCGTCCAGTCCACAGACGAAGTGAGGTATAAATCAGAAAAGTCAACAGGACCATGCAAAGGATGGAAATGCAACCCTGTGACCATACCATGATGGCCACGATAAGTATCGTATTGATTGATACCGGCTTTACTACCTGCACGATCATATCTATTTGCTTGATACACATTACCCTCTTCTGTACCAGCCCAATAAGCAGTAGTTTCATTGTCAGGGAAGCCCATACAAGTAACAGAGACTTCATGTGTCTTGTTGTGAGCAGGATGAAGTAGCTCTAAGTAGTCTTGAGGTTGTGCCAACATGTCCAATTGCCATGAACAAACAAAGCCGTCTGTACTAGCAGAGATCAGGTTGTGTGCGTTTTGAGTGCCTACCATTTCGATGCTGTATACTGGATGTGTATGACCACCGGCAGATAACGGCGTCTTTAACACAGGTAATGATTTGGCTCGAGTGTCCCATAGCACAATTTGGCCAGAATAAGTACCGCCGATAATGTAGTTTGGATGGAATTTACTAAACATGACACTGAGCACATCAGACTGAGAATGAAATACAAATTCAGGGCGATCCAACAGATGCTCGTTCCAGACAAGAGCTACGCCGTCTGGTTCATTGGGTGCAAGCGGGTTCTTGTTATAAGAGGAGACAACTAACTCTGGGTACTGTACGATGGTTAGCAGACTACTTTAGTTGCCATTGCACAACTTACTTTAAGAGACCAATTAACGTCAGTGACAGATCGGTTCTTGCACCACTTTTCATCCCAAAATTCGCAAACAAACTTAACATGTTTACCAGAATTTTCATCGCTATTCAGAGTGGGGAGGAGGATCAGTCAGCTGCTTTAGTAGCTCATGAAAAACTACCACCTACTTTTCGACATCAATGCCAAGGGTATAATCTTTCATGAAATCGTATTTTTCATTCAAAGCTCTCTCTACTAGTTTTGTAGACACATCAACAAATTCAGCAAATTCTTGAGACTTTTGGATGATTTTCGACTCTTCCTCGGTGAGATCTACCATAAAGATGAATAACCTACAGTCAAATGCACATGTATCCCTGGTGTGTACCTCTGATTTCTTCTTGCTTTTCTTGCTCGGCTCTCTTGATCTCCTCTTCTAGTTGTGCCATCTTGATCTTTTCTCTTGCTTCAAATTCCTCCATGATTTGCTTTCTGATCTCTTCTTCTGAAATCTCAGGTGCTTCCATAGATCCATCTGTTGTTTGAATTTCTTTACTGTAAACCACTTGTTCCTAAAGAAAGAAAGAGAAAGAGAGAGAGTCAGGAGATGCTTTCAATGATGACACTATCTATTTACAAGTGGTGGAATGTCAGCAACAAACGCTTGTGATTCAGTCAACTCTGCTACATAATGAGGAGTGCTGCCATTTGTAGCAGCATTAGGCTGAGAGGACATGGAGAGCATAGAAAGACGGGCTTCAGCTCTGTGTTTGTGTGTCTTATCAGTATCCTGGATTCGATATCACGCATACTTTCTTTTTTTTTTTCAAGCACTTACTGACTGATGGGTGTTCCAGGCACAGAATAATTGGCAGAAGCAGGACGTGAGTTGGAGAAATCTGAACCAGCATCAGAGCGATCACTGCCTGCTGCTGTAGCGCTTGGTGTAGACGGACGCTCACCCAAAACGAGCGCTACAAGATCATCAATAGCTTTTCTGTCTCTGCCAGTAGTTGAAGTAGTGGTTGTCTAATTTGCTGATGAATACAACCAATACGATACATACGGTACAAACACTTACAGAAGAAGACTGAGTGGATTGACTCTCTAACAGGGCTCTTCTTTCCTCTCGAGCACGACGAAGTTCAGCCAACTTTTGTCTCTTTTTCTCCAACTCTTCTTTTCTACGATCCATTATAACAAAACAAGTATTGGAAAAAGGGGGGGGTTGATGAAGGTTTTGTGTTGCAAAAAAAGAAAGAGTTGTGTCTCAATATAGTCTGAACATCAAATCACATTAAATTGAGGGTGTGTTTAATACCACCTTGAATGATGGATGTGGCCCAATGTGACGTTTCGGCCTGATGGACAGAGGCAAGTATCATGTAGAACAGCATTGATATGCATACTTGCTGGTTATGCTGGCCTTTATGCCGTTCGAAAGGCTGCTTGTATGGATGGCATCTTGGTTAGTTAGTTTGAACAGCCCAGTTCAGGGCACGCACACGCATCTGATGACAACCCACACTTCACGACACGCCAGCAACACCGTCGCGTTTCAATTTGCATGATCAAACTGATAGAAAGACTGCGAATACTGGGACATATTTTAGAACTACGAGGATCATCCATCAATCAACCATTGCTTTCTTTCACTCATTTTCATGTGGTTTCTCAGTCGTATATTAGGAAACTCAAGAACCCAAGCCAAGGTAGTAGCCAGATTGAGACCGAATGAATACTATATAGTGAATCCACGGGCCACTCAAGGTGAGTAGATGATTCAGTGCACATCACATTTGCTAATATTGAGCTGGATAGACAAGAGTACTTTAGTCAAATTTCAAGTGTTAGGTTTCTCTCAGCAAGATGTTGCCAGTTCAAGAGCAAGACCTGATGTGATTCTTCATAGAAACGGCCTGAGCATCGTGGTAGATGGCCAAATTGTAACTGAAGACGAGAAGCACTTACATGATCAGCAGATCATCCATATTGGCAAAGGCAATGCAGCATACAGGTAGGACCTACTGTCATTGTATGAGGAAGTATAACTCATGCGTTTGCTAGAGTCACTTGGGAGCCAGTATCCATCTACCATAACAAAGCCAAGAATCCAGAGGTCCATGAAAAACTGATTGAGCAAGGCGCCAAACTAGGCTTTTATGTGATTGACAGCATCAAGAGCAGCTACGATAAGCCAACCCATTACTGCATTTCAGAAAACCTAGAAGATTACGAGCCCTCAACATACACATACAATGCATTGGCATCAAACAACGTCTATTTTATTCGGCCTAATTGGGTAGAGGAGTTGTGTAAGACAGACGACAAGTCCTTTGATCTCAACGTTTTCAATGAAAAAACACAGCCCATTACAGTAGAAAAGTTTGAAGGATTAGAGCAAACAGCCATCTTTGGGCCTGATGAGAGACGCAAAAGGCTATTCAAAAAGATGGATTTTTGGTTCTTTAACCAGCAACAGGTAACTCTAACAAAGCAAACTGTAGAGGATCTCAAACTCATGTTTCCGTATAGCTTAATCGCTATGAAAGGCTAATCAAGCTAACAGGAGGCAAGGCAGAATTAAAGACGTTTGAGCAAGTACTTGAATCAGACATAGAAGGAAATCCGCTGTTTGTTGCGCCTCCTGATCCAGACATGCTACCAGACTGGCCAGCTGTACATGAGAAATACTGCAAGGAAATGGATGTTATCAGAGTGTTGTTTGACCAGGAAATACTGTACGCTCTTTTGTTTTGCTCTACAAACTACATGTGCAACCCAGCCTCTGCGCCAACAGACCATATGAACCCGGACAGCGCATTGTACGCCTCGTTTGAAAATGCGTCCTATCATCCCATCTCTGTCAAGTCGGAATCTTTAGATGCTACTGTGCCAGTAACTTGTCCGCATGATGATGTTAACTACAACCATCAACAACATGAAGATGATTTAATGGAAATCAAGCCGGAGCCGATAGAATCTACCCAACACAACAGTGCAAGTCTGGAGCAGGCAGAGGAAGACCCTAGCCAGCATGAACAGGAACAGGACGAGAATCATGTGCATCATAGAAGAATCATTAAAGATGAAGAGGACGAAGAGGATGAAGATATGGAGGAAGCAACGCTGGCCCACAATAGACCGCAACAAGAACAGGAAGAGACTATTGACAATCTTGCAGATACAATGCCGGTGTCAATGGCACCAGCAGCTGGCAACTCTCCAGCATTTGCAGCGGAATCACCGGCTCCAGCAGGATCGCCAGCAGCAGATGAGGCACAAGAAGAAGCTGTATCCGCACACTCACCACCACAACCGATATCTTCATCAAGCATTGATCATCAAGTAGACTATCTCAACCCAATTCCAGCATCTATGGATCTAGATTTGGATATAGATGATTTCTTGGGTGGCGCCTTTGAGAATTTACAATCGCAAAAGAAGAGGGACAGAGAAAAGAAGCTGCAGGAAGAGCAAGAGGCAGAGAGGAAGAGACGAGAAGAGGAAGAGGCTACAGAGGAGAACAGACGCAGAGAAGAAGAGCGACAAAAGATGTTACAAGAACAAATTGCGAGAGAAAGAGCCGAATACGACGCACAGGTTCAACAACGAGTGGATTACAACGCTGGTCGTGGTGTAAACCGAGATGTAGTGATGGAAAATACCGAGAATAATGACATCAACCAGCAAGAGGAACCACATCCGGAGGATGACAATAGCCACGAAGCACCTGAAGATGAGCAGTGTCCCTCTGCACCGACTGATATCAACCACAACGATGCACCTACCGACTGCTACCATGATCCTACTGTGCTTGACGTAGTTGAACCAAATCCAGAGCAGGGCCGATATTCCAGAATTATATACAAAAACTTGGAGGTAAATCCTCAACCACCGACACCAGCGAACGGCATTATCAATTACAAGAAATTCAAAAAGGTCAAGCAGTTTGAAAACTACAGTAGTTTTGACCAAAGCCAGGTATTCGCCCCAACAGCATCTCAAATTAACAGACGTCGAGCAAGAGGTAAAATTTGATGAATATTGCACTAGCAAATATTGATAATTCTTTATTCATATAGACATTTTTCACGACACGGATCCTGGTACATTGGTGCCTGAAGACCCAGATGTCGCCATCAGAGTGAATCGACCTCGATTTCGTTAATCAGCATTCCTTCTTGCCATCTTTCTCTTTCTTTTAAATTTACACTTTTTGCACATACATGTACCATCTTCCCTATCTGTTTCTGAGTCTGTTGAACTGACCATAATAAACTTTCTTTTCTTTTTGGCAAGCGATACATTGTCAGCTTTTTTGCTGTTATCCAAACTACTGCTACTGCTGCTACTGCTGCTGCTACTGCTGGATGTACTGCTGGATGTTGCACTGCTGCCACTGCTGGGCGGTAATTGCGGTATATACTTTGTTGCTTGCAGGGATTCTGCAACATGAGCGTACGTGTCAGGCTCATATTTGCCCAATTTCTGTATTTCTCTAAACAGTTTTTGGCCAAGCTTTGGTCTGCTGTGTCTTGTCGATAGATAAACATATTCTGCATTGGTGGATGAGCAAAAGTTTTGTGTGACAGCAGCTGTCAAATCCAAATTCATCACCACATGTGGCCAGCCACCAGGCACAAAAATGGTCTCTCCTGGCTTTTGCAAGACTTCTACCATGCCCCATTTTTCTCCCAGTGTTTGTCCATCTTGCAGACGTTTTTTGAATGTGGGATACACTTGATCAAACCAGGATATGCCTTCATGGTCGTAGGGTTTCATGGGAGGATCATATAGTTCTTTGGGTGTGTTGGGCGGAAATAGGCACCACCTTTTATGGCCTTTGACAAGTGCGTTCCAAGCTGATGTGCCAAGAGGATCTTTGTGGATGCTATAGGTCGATTGAGCCACTTTTTTTTTTGTCACTTGCGATAATGTACCCTTACCCTGTTCCGCTACGAGCCCCTCCGATGACAAGCCATCTATAAGGTGGTCTTCTTTCGCCTGTCAATTTGAACAAGTCTTCTTCAAAGTACTTTGGCACTTTATAATCGTCTAGTAACGAGTTCTTCTTTTTGGATCTCGATGCCTTGTAGAACCCGCTGTCGAATATGTAAAGAGGAGAGTCGTCTTTGAGCCCTTCATGGCTAGAGTAGTGTAAGAAATGCTTCATCTTCATGTACACATTCTTATTGTTATCGTCATCTCCTACTTTGAACAGATGGGATCCATAGTGCTTCAACAGGTACTAAAGAAAAACTCTCCTGAATCAGCACAGGTAAATATACATGGCTTGCTATTGATCAATACCTCTTCTGTCCAATGCTTGTTGGCTTTCCAGTGATCAGTGACATGGGTAATCATCACAGGTATATTCTTTGATTCGTATTGTTTGACAAATTCTGATTTTGATGTATATCTGTAATCGATTCTCGTTAATCTATCTACAAAGGAGTCGATCCAGTAGTCGTTTTCATGAAACTTCCACTTTTGCCAGCTAAACAAGTCGAGCTCTGCCAATGGATGTGAGTGAAGAGGGCAAGATAATAGGCCTGCGCCATTAGCATACCTGATCGACACTTGTGCTTAATCCGATTGATCTTGGTGTCATACCGAGCATGCTTGGATTGCTTGTATTTTTTCTGCTCGGATTTCTGGGCTGATACTGATTTAGACACCATGATCAAAAAGTGTGAAAAAGAATCGAATGTCTTTGGAAGTTTCGGGAAAAGTGTTTTTCAATACAGTTTTTCAACTTGACTGGCTTTTTCCCTGTATATTCTTTCTGCCTGTGGTGCAATTAAAGATGTCTGCATAATCAAATTTGTTTGTTTATTCTCTAATTTGATGATTACTGTTTGCCGTGCTCTCGAAGCATCAAATTGTAGCAGTAGCTTTAGCTGCGGAAAATCGATTCCAGATGTGATTTTCTGCAATAGCGAAAAGACGACTGTTATGCCTAAGAGTGTTCTATCTATGCTGTAGTATTATTACTTGTTTTCAAAATGGCCACTGCTTGAGAAACGCTCCCTGTTGTCAACAAAACTGGTATTGCTGAAAAGCCTTGCCGATAATTTACCCTGCAAATATATATATATATGCCGTTACCGTAAAAAAAAAAGACACAAAGCTGAGTATCCTCAAACGGTGGTACCACATCAAATACAAACAGAAGCAATTTCACCATTGATATCTACAATTTAGCAATACAATCCTTTAAATCCCGCATCTTGAAGAGCAAAGGCTTCTAGCATCAATACTTTTCCAATCTTTTCTTATTTCTTTCTACTGATCAATCATGTCTGCCTCTATCACAGTAAAGAACCAAGATCAAAAGACAACGCGTTTAACAATTGAGAATAGCAAACTTGTCGTTCAAGTCCTGGGCGACAAGGGCGATACAAAAAGCATCGATCTCGAGCTCGTCTATGGCATTGATCACCATGAGGATAAAATAGACATCCATACTGCAGTAATTCAAGATGCAACCACCGAGGAAATCGAGGCAGATGGGAATCAAACCTTGACCAACATTCGCCCAAAGGATGCAAAATGGATCTTACATACATTGCACTACTATCAGACGGATACTGCGGCAACAGAAGCATCGTCCTTATCAGAGTTTGTAACGCAGCTCAAGAAGCAGGCAATACCTCATCATTTGGCACTTCCAGATACCAAGGTGATTGTTGTGTTGAATCCGACATCGGGCGCTCGACTTGCAGAGTCTCAATGGGCTTGCGTTGTAAAGCCAATGCTGATCACTGCAGGATTTGCAGAATCAAATTTGACCAAGATTGCGACTGAGCGAGATGGCAAAACTCGAGCTTTGGCTGAAGCACTGGGCCAACGTATCTTGACTACCTCAGAAGCAGATAAGCCTGCACCTATTGTTATCAGTATGGGCGGTGATGGCACTTTACATGAAGTTGTAAACGGGTTATCAGACGCTGTTGCTGCTAGTGAAACCAAGGGACATTTTCGTTTAGCTGTCATTCCTGCTGGATCTGGAAACGCCTTTGCTTTAGGCATCAACATTGAGAGCGTTGAACAAGCAACGCTCAAGATAATCAAGGGATTGGAGGAGAAGCCTTTCTACTTTATGGATGTCAAATTTGGCCACAGTGAGCGCAATGAAGGTTGGCAAGATCATGTGCAATACGACAATGCTAAAAAACCCGTTCGCCTACTTGTTGTCTTGAGTTGGGGATTCCATGCGCAAATCGTATCCAAATCAAGATATCTTCGCTACTTTATGGGCAACAAGCGATTCTCTTTGGTAGCCATGTTTCTGTTGACATTTCTACAGCAATATGAAGGCGAACTCGTACTAAAAAGTGTCAAGAAATACAATCATAAAAACTTGCAATTTGATGAGCAAGTGCAATCGGTAACTCTGGAAAAAGACAAGAAGTTCACCTACTTTATCGTAAGCAAACAGCATTCGCTGGAGAAGGGCTTCAAAATTGCGCCATTTGCATCGCCTCTCTCGGACGATATGGATATAGTCGTTTTGCGAGATGCCAACAAGGATAGTTTGACAAAAGCAAGCATTGCTGCTTTCCAAGGTGGCGAGCATGTTAAGTCTGAAGATGTGGAATACTTCAAGGCAACAGAGCTACTTTTAAGAGTCAAGGACAAGGCTGAACTCTGTCTGGATGGTGAAATACACGATCTGCCATCCAAAGGCATTCTTCACTTGAAAGTGGAGAAGTCTTCAACTGAAAAATCATCATTTACGATCTTTGTCTAGAGCATTTGATGCAACGCCAAATGATCAAATTCATACCAATCTATCTTTGCAACCGTGGCACTCAATTTTTTGATAACTTTATAAGTATATATTTCTTTAAATAAAGCAATAGATATTATCGCATGGATCTGTAATCATTTCAGCTTTTTTTTTTCCTTTTTTTTTTAATTCTATAACATATAAAAAATCCTTTACAAATCATCACGAACTCTGAAGCCAGGGCCATAGGGCTCTTCATTCAATGTAGTATAAACACCAGGAGCATACTCACAAGTATGACGTCCACTTTGAGGTCCAGGTGTAATGGCCTTATCAGCCTTTAAGTTTTCCAAAAGCTTCTCGGTTGTCTCTGGTGTCAAATCCTCCTACAAATAGTATGAAATCATATCTTAGATCCTGCCCACATGAACCGATCTGGGGAAAAAAAGCACTTACGTAGTAATCATCATTGATGGCCATGACGGGAGCATTGACACAAGCACCAGCACATTCAACCTCAACCAAAGTGAATTTACCATCCTTGGTAGTCTCACCAACTTGAATACCGAGGTTATCCTTGACAGCGTTCAAAATCTTTGTTGAGCCACAACCACCCAATTGACAAGGAGTTGTTGTACAGACTTGGAGGAAATATTTACCAACAGGTTGACGGTTATACATGGTATAGAAGGTGGCGACTTCATAAACACGCATGGGAGGAACTTCTAATAAGCGAGCAACTTCATTCATGACAGAGATGGAAGTGAATCCATTTTGTCTTTGACCAAGATCCAAAAGAGGCATGATGGCAGCCTTCTTGTATTGTTCAGGATATTTCTTTAAAATTTCAGTAATGCGCTTTTTGTTGTCCTCAGTGAATTCAAAAGGAATGTTGGCATTGTTCTCAGGTGTATCACGATGCTGTAATGTGTGTATATGTATGTATTGATGGTGATAATGTAGAATTGAGTAATGTGATTGTTGGTTTATGATAATGGCAAAAAAAAAAAACGAGTTAGAGATTTGGCTATTTAATGTATCATGGACATCTTACCACAAAGAGAGCATCTGAGAGAGAAGCAGGAGAAGAGAAGATGGTACGCTTGGCAAAGGCATTTCGTGCAAGTGGCTTGGCAGCTTGACGAACAAGAGAACGCATAGAGTTCATTGTATGTTATTAAAGAGAAGGGGGGTGAAGGTTTGGGAATTAGTGGATAACAAGAGAAGAAAACAAGAATAAACAAATTTTTATTATTTTACCCCTTCACACTCGCCCACCCCACACTCACTTTTTGTTATTGAAACCCAAACTGGATACTATACAATTCGTGACGTCAAACAATGATCAACCCTTGAAAGCTTGACATTTTGATCATATATCACTGCTTTCCAACATGTCATGTTGCATATGAATAGTCTGAATCGATGAAAAAGATGAAAAAATACTTGCAGAATACATCATTTTGCTCTAAAATAAAAGGAAATGTAGGCTATTTTACACTTTATCAGAGTGATCTTGAGAAAGTAATGCTGTCTAATCGCACTACATTGACCTTGTGCCTTTAATTGCTGTTACACATTGGTACTGTGCTTCCATTCTCAATTTACTGAATTTTTGAAAAGTCCGCCCACTTTTTTGAATTATTTTGGACATTTGTCAACTGTCCGATCGCCAAGTTTTTAGCTTCCTGCCGTTTGCTTTACTCTATGTTGAAAGGAGATCATAATTAGTTTTATGATGTTTTAATGATCCATCAAATACAATTACATATGCTACATCATTTACGAGCTTGGTTTCTTCATAGGAAGCTTTTCTGTAAAACTTGTTTATCTCAAAGTATTCAATCAATTTGCTTTTCATACTATTCAGATCACTGCAATAAGCGAAGCAATCATTACTTTGATTCAATAAATAAACATGATTTAAAGCCATTTTCTCTGCGACAGCCAGCGTTTCTTCAAACAAGCTCTTTCTGTAACATTGTGATCTGAACTCAATTAAAAGTCTACTCAAGTTATTGCCGTCTATGATCCACTACATGCAGCCAGCAAAATTAAATAAGGAACATCAGAGTTTATTTCGTTTGATTTACATACCATGGGCTCCAAAAGGTCATTGTTATCTTGAGATGAATCCGATTCAGGAACATAGGGTATCTGACTTGATTGGCTTTCTTGTGATGATTCTGTAGACTGTGATGGTTGGGAAGACTGGGGGTTTTCGTCTTTATTAATAGCATCTTCCTCAGCTTCTTGACGCAAGCGTTTGTTTAAGCGGGTTGTCATGACAGTTTGCGTCTGTAAAATTTCCTGTTCCATATGTCTTTTCAATTTATTCTGTGGTAACGAAAAATAAATAAATAATGAGAGATCAAGTAGATAGACATAGCTCTTGCTGAACTTACTCTTTCCTTTTCCAAACGAAATCTATCACACAGTTTTGTACATATTTCTTTGATATCTGAATTACTTTTTTTTGGTCCCTTTTCATAAAAAGATAGTTTAGTGCGTTATTTCATGTACGTAGGCTAACATGCCGCAAGCTATATAAATATACTGTTTTTCATTATCTTTATTTCTCTGGCTTTAATAACCCTAAAAATCTCACAGAATCGGTTGGACCAAACTTCAAGAAACTTATCCGCTTGTAAGGGATCCTCGTGCCATTTCTCAAAAGAATCTTTATGCTGTAGAAGGAATCCACGTAAACAAGGCGACTTTGATCTAGCAATATATTCGGAAAGTTCTAAAGAAAAGTTTAAAAAATGTAGGATAGTAAATGAGTATTATTTTTCACCTTTTTGTCCCTTATAAAACTTGGAATTCATTTGGTTGGAAGACTTTGAAAACTTTACATGAATGAAAAGAAAAGATAAAAAATAAAACTGCGCAAATCAATCAATACGTTTCGACGTCACCGAATTAAAATGGCTGCTTTTATTACTGTTGACGTCGTTGTTGTCAAGGAGTTTTTTTCATTTTTTCACGTATTCATAATTCTCTATTTGATTCGAGCAAGCAAGTCATTTAAGATAAGTGTATATGTGTTTGTACAGTGTAATATAGGGACGGTTATGTAGCTGTTGTCAATCATATTCGACATCCAGTTATAGATTACCAGTGTTTGAGGCTCTTTGGAAGGCATCGTCTTCTTAAAGGGTGTACTGAGTCCTTCCTTGCGGGTGTAATGCTCTGGGCTTGGATCAGTTTCAACACTTTTTAATCCCAAGTGATGGATAGTTGGTGATGACTTATAGTTTTTCCGTGATGAGGCTCTTTGGAAGGCATCGTCTTCTTAAAGAGTGTACTGAGTCCTTCCTTGCGAGTGTAATGCTCTGGGCTTGGATCAGTTTCATCACACTCTTGCCTAGATTGATAGGCTTTTGATGTTAAGCTATTTTTCGTCAGTGTTTGAGGCCCTTTGGAAGGCATCGTCTTCTTAAAGGGTGTACTGAGTCCTTCCTTGCGGGTGTAATGCTCTGGGCTTGGATCAGTTTCAACACTTTTAGCCCTTTCCATTGCACTCTTAATTTTTAATATTTGGCCAGATTAAAACCAACTCCTTTTTTAGTATGATTCTAAAGGTCTTTGTAAACTGCCTGTTTCTTTTCCAAAACCTCTCAAGATATTGCTTTCAATATGGCATTGGGGCCACCATTGGTTGTCATACACGTTCTTTTATACCATCTTTGAAGTAGCAATAACCATAGCAACTTACCCAAGACTGGCGTTAACTTCAAACCCTAAAAATCACTATCAATCAACCCATCCAATTATTTTGAAGAACTTTTAACATTAATAAAAAACACTAAGAGTCATACAGTAAAAGTAATTACTAGTTTCTATTATAGCGCGATTATAACGGGTTGAACTGCTTATGTTCAATAACTGTGGAATGTATAAATGTAACTATCTTATCTAATAAACAAGAGAAGAGCCTCTCGTTGTCTCTTTTTGCTACAGTTCTTTTCATATATATATATTTATCTCAAGTGTAGGATTTTATTAAACAACGAGGATATTATTTTGAAAGTAAACATGGCTAGAAGAGGAAGTAGTAGCTGCTTTTTGCTCCTTCAAATCAGTAACTGTTGTGCTGTCGTTTTTCGAAAAACTACATTGGGGAGGGGAGGTTTTTTATAAAAACTAGACTAGCTCAATTGCTGAAAACAGAGAATCATACAATCAAAATTGCAGATAAGTGTTACATAGTCTTGAAAATTTTACATATACACAAACTAAACAATAACTTTCTCAAGAAATAATTGTAAAGAGTAGAAGACTTGCTCTGAATATGCCCAAAAAAAAAAGCGTGCCTGTGATGAGATTTTTGCCGTACAACAAAGATCCAGAAACGAAAATTCCCACAAAGAAAACAAATCGTACTGCAAACCGACCTCCGACCCAACTGAATGAAAAACACAAGGCGTATCTAACGGATTTTTACGACGAGAATCCTACAGCTACTATACAAGACGCTGTTGACAAATTGGTAGAGAACTTCGAAGGTTTGACGATCAAAAAGAGCAGAGTCGCTGAATTCATGAAAGACGAGTGCAACCTCAGTCTGAAAGTCGTTACACGCCATCCCGTGGCAAGAAACAGTGAAAGAACTTTGCAACTTAGGAAGGAGTTTGTGGAAGAATGGATACAGCAAAAAGGCGTGCTCTACATGCAAAATTGTGTATTTCTCGATGAATCAGGCTTCGATGTCAACATGCGCCGTTCAAGAGGTTGGTCAAAGAAAGGAAATGAAGCGATCGTCGAAACACCATCAGCTAGAGGCGTATCGCATACAGTCATTGGTGCCATCTCGGCGTTTGGTGTTGTCAATGTTAGCGTTAGGGATCCAGGGAATACAAGGAAAAGAAGGGTTGTGGGATCCACAAAAAGAAAAGCAGCTGGAGATATGGCACCAACTATACCAAAAGGGACAACATCTGGTCATTACATTCAATTCATAAGCGACACAATGGATATTATGGATGAGTTTCCTAACTTGAAAGGTGCGCATATAGTGATGGAAAACGCTCCAATCCCCATAGTCCGCAGCTTATTGATCCAGCCATATTTGAACGAGGCTATATACCTGTATACCTCCCGCCTTATTCCCCTGAGCTAAATCCCATTGAAATGTTTTGGAAAGTACTGAAGGATAGAGTTAAAAGGACCGCATTATCAACTGCGGAGACTCTCAATTCAAAAATCATTGAAGGTAGTGAAGATGTCCCTGTTCAACAATTGCAGAACTTCATTCAACATTCGATAGATTGCTTCCCTAAATGTTTGAATAAAGAACTCTTATAATTTGACCAGACACTGGTCTATTTATTTCAAAATGATGGTGAATTTATTTTAAAAAGTTAGTCAAGTTGTTTTCAAACACCTGACCAAATTAGCTTCATTTTTCTGGTAAATTGAGAGTGGAAGCACTGTATTTCATTGATTTGCCTTACCTGATATGCATTGGAGCCAATATACTTGGTAGAGCGACACTCAAAACCGATATTGAAGACAACTGAAAACAAAGATAGGTTGCTTGACAGACATTTCACTAAATATAAGGTGTTGGATTTGATATTAGAAGCGGCTTTCATCATTCAGCATGCTACGAAGGGGTTGCTATTTGCACCTGTATTAGGTAATATCGACCCACTGCTCCTTCTTGTTTTCAATTGGCATATAATGCTTCTGAATAGTCAATAGTATACATTGACGACTCAAAGGATCCTCCTTTTCCATGGATGGCAAAAAGCTTGTCAACAATGCATTGAATCAATAATGATCATCAGCAACGCTAAGAATGCTTTACCCGCTTCATTTACAGCGGCTCTTATATATAATTGATACTACATATCGCTTGTGCAGGCTTAACTACTGAAAACGTCAATTGTTATTATCAATAGGCCTTTTTGCCAGCCTGAAAGCAACAGCAGCAGCAGCAGCAATCAGCAGTATCGGCTGGGATTAAATAAGAGCTTTTGTAGTGCGTGGAAAATTCTTTTCCAGATCTGCTCCATTTAGGACCATAAAAACATGGATTTGGTGTTTTTGCCAAATTTAGCTATATGTGTTGTGTCCGCCGTGCCCTACTTTCTAATACGGATATAGGCAACTTTTTATACTGCATTTAATGGTGTCAGTTATGCTAGCTGTTTTGACTAACAATATTGAGTAATCCTCAAGAATATGAAAAGTGATTTATTGCCAAAATGACGAGATTTTGCATAGAAAGGTCTCGCAAAAATAGTTTCATATGTTGCCCTGGATCACTAGAATTCGTTTGATTCTATAAATACCATAGTAAAAGACTTCATTTTTCAGGTCAAAAACGCGAATATTTGATTTTTAATGTTTCTGTAAAGGGGTAGCTCATGGTTTGAATCGACTTTTATCGATGTTTTCTTGATCCAAAAAAATTTGAGAAAATGTATCAGCAAGTAACTGCTAGTCGAGAGTAATTGACTGGCACTATTCCGACAGTCTGTAACAGCTTCTAACTTGAGTAATCAAGCGTTAAATGCGTCCACATTTAGCTGTGATTTAGCATATTATTGAGTGATAAGAGTCAATAAAATGGCAAGATAAGGCGCTGAAGTGCTGAACGCATTCTTCGTAGGGCACTATAATAAGCTACATCAATGGCGGAGTGCGTTTTTCCGTAAATAGTCAGCTTTATGCTAGCGATATTTTGACAGTGGACTTGTCCTCACAGAAAAACACATCTTGAATACCAGTCGAGCTTGGACATGTGAATTCCAAGCGAATACCTTTTTCATTTATATCCACTAAGCCCTTCGCTTTTAATGCCTTGATGGTTTGCGAATGACATTCTGATTTGTAAAGCTTGAGTTTAATAATAGTGTCATTGAAAAAAAACAGGGGAAACGTTTACCGTTTCGTTTTATATCCATGTTTTAAGTTGAAAAGCAGATCAAAGATATCGCCATAAACGTTTACACGATACTAATCTTCATTATGTTCTCCTTCAAGTAATTTTCCGTGGTATAATAAGCATCTAAACAAATAAATCAGTCAATTGAACATTAAGTATTTTTCATTTGATACATACAGTTTCATAACCGCCATCTTAATAAAGGATAATTCAACTTGAGAACTAAAGAGGTTAATTTCCTTCACAGAGACATTCAGGCTGGATCCATTGATACATTCGGATATTTCTGTCAAGACATCCAATTCGGATTTGGTCAATCTAGGGCGTGGTTGCAGTCCTGAATTAACCAATAGCATCTTTACATATTGAGAGTGTTGCTCTTGCTTTTGTCAAATTCAGTATCTTTTTATCATTGAAGCTGTTGATTATATCAGTTACCTATTGTGTTAAGGAGCTACTTATTTCAAACTTGGTATTTGCTAATACTCAACAATCGTTTTCAGTCTTTCTTCAAGATTAGCCTTCTTCAGTTTCTTTGGATTCAACCTTTTTCTTCTTTTGGAAAGGCGAGGAGCTGAGTCAGTGTCTCTTCCTCCTCTTCCTCCTCTTCCTTGTGTTGCAGCTTGTAACTTAAAACTTGCTTTAAAGTACAGCTAGTCGCTGATCCTCGCTTCACTCGAAGGCGCCGTTGCGCTGCCGCGAGCGTTCTTCCTCCCCGCATTTTTTTGACCTTTGCTTCACTCCGGTACAAAAACGTAGGGCCCCAAATGCAATTTATCAGGATTCATTGCACAATTGAAGTGTGTGCGTCTTGAGCGACCCTCTCTATTGCAATAGCGACATTTTACAACGGTTGGTGCTTCCACAGCTTCTACGACGTTAGTGTCTGTCGACTGAGAATTGTTCATTGCACAATTAGAATGGGCTCATCTTGAATGGCCCTCTCAACCACAATGTGAACAGGTGGCTCTTTCCTCAACTGGTTCTTCTGCTTCAGTAATTGAATCTGCTGTACTAACTTGGTTATTTCATCAGTTGTTTCTAACAATTCTTTCAGTTCCTGTAAAAGGAAAGAAGCATGTCTCGATAGTGAACAGTAAACGTCAGAAAGTTTATTCACATACTTGTAGACTAATTATAAGGCGTCGGTGTCGAGCCTTGTCTATGGCTACATAGACCTCTTAAAATAAAACAAGAAAAGGGATGATCACAGATATTTGTGGTCGTAAACTACTTTTTACTATTGATTTTACAGCTTAAAAGGTATGATCGTAAACTACTTCATGCATAGTTTTAAAATCCTTATCCAGAAGATACAGTATTGCTCGTAACATGATGCATAACACTAAGGAGGTCAAGAAAGAAAATTTAGTACATTGTAAACAGAGCAATTAATGGAAAATATTGGTGCTTTTCGTTAAGAGATAACGATACTTACAGAAGAGAATAAAATAATCTTTTCTACATTCAATCTTTATTATCATCATTTCTCCTGATCACCACGTAATGTTTATTTTCCACTTTGATTATTCCATGTATTGTGATTCCATAAATCTCGAAATTGAGATTATACTTCGAGTAGTGATAACATATTAAGCTTTACCTAAATTTTATTTCCTCGCACATTCATTTTACAGCAGCACATCAAAAAAGCAATTAAGTATTAATAATTATACTTGAAATTTGTCTTCTACATATAAGTACCTTGTAAACCAGGCAAGTTCTTTATTTTACCTAGACATTTGAACAAGTCGTCAGCAAGCCCGCGCCAACTATTGCATACCTCACCAAGAGTTGCAGAGACCATCCCAATCCTTGAGAGGCTGGCTTTTATCTCTACTAACCAAGGACCAAGATGGGTGGATCCTCTTGGAATTTTATAAGGCTTTCAAAGCTAGGTAATAATACATCGTAACAGGTCGTCAGCAAGCCCACGCCAACTATTGCATACCTCACCAAGAGTTGCAGGGACCATCCCAATCCTTGAGAGGCTGGCTTTTATCTCTATTAACCAAGGACCAAGATGGGTGGATCCTCTTGGAATTTTATAAGGCTTAACGATGTGGTGAAAAGTAAAAAATATTACACTACTGTGAAAAAAAAAATCACCCTATACTGTTGTATCATTAAAATTATGCATGAAATAGCTTACAGTCACAGCTTTTAAGCTGTAAAATCAATAGTGGTTTATGACCACAAATATTTTGGGATTACCCCTTTTCTTCTTTTATTTCAAATGTTTTTCGTTGCCATAGACAAGGTCGACATCAACGCCTTATGGCCAGTCTACAAGTATGTAAATAAACTTTCTGACATTCACTATTCACTATTGAGACTCATTTTTTTCTTTTCTTTTACAGAAACCGAAAAAATTGTTAGAACAACTGATAAAATAACGAAGTTAGTACAGCAGATTCAACTGGAGCGGAAGAATCGGTCGAAGAAAGAACCACCTATTCATACTGCGGTTGAGAAGGCCATTTCAGACGCATACACTTCAATTGTGCAATGAACCCAGCTTTTTTCATTAATGAGCAAACTCATCTCAACATTGCCAGAAATCCTAAAGACAATAATAGCAAAAGAATTCAAAAGAAATATTAGAACGTACGTATATAATTTTCCTTGGGATTGACGTTTGCCATGGCCATTAACAAAGCCCAAGGACAGACACTTAACTCAACTGGCCTATATCCCATTATAGGTATTCAGTCATGGTCTAGAATAAAAGCACCTTCTTCCCTCAAGATCATGGTAGAGCCTGATATATCGCATCCTGGGCCCTACGTTTTTGTACCGGAGCGAAGCGAAGGTCAAAAAACTGTGGGGCGGATGTACGCCCGCGTTAGTGTGGCGGTGCCTCCGAGCAAAGCGAGGATCAGCGGCTAGTAAATGGTTGCTTTTATCACTATTTATTCTTTGGCTCCCCAAAATTCCTCCGTGATTTTGATAAAGAACATACACTAACTCCAGAAGCATGAAACAAGTTTACCGAATGTAACTACATTTTGACAATGCCAGTCAACAGCTTTGGCAATCTACAATACCACATTGATTGCATTCCAGAGGACGAATTGATGAAAGACAATCCTGAGGAAATATACAGCTATATTAAAACAGCACTTTATAATATAATGAATAGCAAAGATCAGTCGGTAGCGCTGCCTTCAAGTATCAACACATTTATTCAAAAGGTATATAGCTATTTCTCACTTCGAAAAACAAAAGACCGTTTTATCAAGGAATACAGACGTACGATGGACGAGAATGAGCCAAGAGTAAGCAAAAGAAAAATTGCAAAGGAACGACAAAAAGCGTATGAAAAGGCACAAAGACTTGGAAATGCGTTGACAATGAGAGGTCTCAATGAATTCCAAGATCAATATATTGATGGTGCAACAGGCTCAACAGCAGAAAAAGAGGCAGTCGCGCAAATCTCAGGAACAACAGAAGATGAAACCGCCCAAATCTCACCAACAGTAGGAACAACAACAGACACAACACCTACAAAAAAGGTAACTTGAACATATAAAATGCTAATTCATGCGATCAATTAATTTCTTTTTTTTTTTTTTTTTTTTTTTTTTAGACTTGTACCTTGGATAAAAATCAAAGAAATTCGTCATTTTTAATCCCGCTACATTCTTGACAGCACCACATAAACCGAAGATCCAATACATTGATAGAGAGAAAATCAGAGATTTCTGTGAAATTGGAATGGAATTCTTAATTGATGACGATAATTATAAAAACGAGGAAGCAATGAATGAATACAAAAGTTACGTTGTGGATCAAAATAATTTTGCTTCATTCAACTTTTTTCCAGGTGTTACTGAATTTATTCAAGATGTACTAAGTACTGATAAAGAAGATTTCATCAGAATGCTTTGGAACCATGAAAAAAGACTTGAGGCTACTGGTACCACTCGGACGTTCATGGACATTGCTTGTTATACTCTTACAGACTTCAGCTCAAATTGCAAGCAAGAATTGCACAATATTAACAACCATGAGCGTACACCTTTTGTCAAATACATTGTCCCCATGTTCAAGTATTTAAGCCAAGAATCTAATTTGACAGAGTTCTGCTGGTGCGAGAAAATGATTGAATCACAAGCTTTAGCGATTTCCGAAAGCAATGAATTCGTCATTAGTTTCTCAGATAGAAAATATGCGGATGGCTTAGGAAGAAACATGACAACAAACAACGAAGAGCTTTTCATTGAATGTAGCAGCGGATTTGACAAAGAGATAACAGCTCACTCCCTGGACGACACCCTAAAGCTATTAGTTGAATGTAGCAACTCATTACTCCATATATTGAAACAGAACAAAAGAGCTAGTATGGAAACAATGACGAAAAAGTGTACATTTGGTATACAAGTGATAAAGCAAACCCTAACCGTAACCAAACTTAACTTAACAAAATCAGGAAGATGGCGGCTTGTGGAGCTGAGATCAGCTTGTGTCCCCACATCCTGGGAGCTACGAAGCAACTGGAATATCATTTTCGAGATGTTGGCTACCATCTATAATGAATTACTTGAACAATCGTCTAATTCTGGATGAAAATTGCGGGTTTAGAAAGTTGCCATCCAAGTCTACTGCTGAATACTTTTCAAAATAAAAATTATATTTGTGATTGATATGTCTATAACCTTCTCATGTTATATCCATATATTATATCCATATACCATTAAGTGATCATTCTTTCTTGAATTGTCCAACACTTATGATGAATGAAACTGCATTGCAAAGATTCGAATTTATTATTGGTACATACATCAATTTCGATGAATTTTGAGCGTCAGTGTAGCATATACAAATCTTTGCAGCACTTCTTCAGCAAGTTTTCACAATACAAGATTTCATGTTGGACCTTGTTTCAGGGAGTTCCTCTAGTATTACTTTTAACATTCAACTGATAAAATCAAATTTGCTAATATTGATACTGTACAAGATAGCATTGGTCGCATTAATACAAATAGGCAAGACCGCCTTGTTGAACACTTCATACAAATGCTAATTTGAATGTAGGGTGATAACCAATTGACTTGTTTCCTTTTACCTAAGCAAGAAAAAGGGTTAGTATATGCTTACAGATTATAGGATACCATGCTTATCTTATAAATACTCAGATGCATCATCAATCATTTAACCAGAAGAAAAAGACAATACCAATCTGCCTGCCATCCCCTCCAAAGAAGGAACTACTGTCATATTGTAGGGAACAACATCAAGCAGCGCAGATTGCTCGGACTCGTCATCAATGCCTTTCAAAAGTCCCACGGCATCAACGGCAGCCTTGTCATATCAGTTTATTCAACCAACATCTAGTCCGTTCTTTTTCAAATATCTACCTTCAATGGCAATACCAATCTGCCTGCCATCCCCTCCAAAGAAGGAATTACTGTCATATTGTAGGGAACAACATCAAGCAGCGCAGATTGCTCGGACTCGTCATCAATGCCTTTCAAAAGTCCCACGGCATCAACGGCAGCCTTGTCATATCAGTTTATTCAACCAACATCTAGTCTCGTCCTTTGAAGTAATTAGAAGTAAAGAAGAAGAATATTACAAAAGAAATGCATACGTGATATAAATTTGTGACGAACGCTTTATTGGCCAATCAAATTCGTCATTATGCGAAATTACTGTTATGGGACCTCACGAATACTTCAATAACAATGCAGATTATAAATTCTTTAAAAAACACAAAACAGCTCAGGCGGTACGTCCATCAAGAAATAAAAGAATAAGAGCAAATGACGAAGAAGCTATCATGGATATTAGGAACCTTTCTTGTGCTAATGGCGAAATGAAAGACCACTTGGACTCCTTGATTAAAGATGTAATACTAGATGAATATTGTAAGCTAACATGGAGTGCTAATTACTTTCCTTTATGTAAGGCGATAAAGCAGAAAAACAAGTGATTAATCAACGGGTATTGCTATTTGAAGAATCGAAAACTACTCCCTGAACAATTTTACTATTCAGACAATCGAAAATTGCTTCCTGAACACTTTTACTCCCCAAACAATACTTTCTGTCTGCACATTCAACAGACCTGTGTCAGTGCACTTCGCAGAAGATGCTATAACATCTCTGCCGGTTCTTCCACAAGAGAAGATGAAGGTGTCCGTGTCTCCATTGAGGATGCATATCGTCACCACTTATGGAGGTGACAAGCCCAATCACCGGGTTACGATGAAGTTGAAGAGCTCAATCAAGCTGAAATGGCTCGCAATTGATAATTGTACAGGAAAGCAGTAAGCGATGGTTCGCAGAGCAACATTACTCAGAAATTAATCTTTTATAGATTGGGAAGTAATTTTCCATTGTTCAAATATCAATACCTTTAATCAATATATCAGCTACGGAAATGCTGGAAACCAAGGACCTAGCGAAATTGAAAATTTGAATGTAAACATCAACAGCCCGAACAAGAGAAAGTACAGTAAGTTTAATATAAAAAGTACCTAAAATTAAACATTACTTGAACTGTATTGTTTCGAATATAGATAATGAAGATGATTATCAACGTGGTGAAGATGAATCTTTTCAACCGGAACCAAGCTCACCATCACCAGAGGCTGGGGAATTCGATTCATTCATCACAGATGAAACAGATCACACGTATCAAATCGAAAATTATGCTGAAACATTGAAAACCAGAAAATATATTATGACCTTGCAGGAAGTAGACATATGTGAAGCAAACAAAAAATAAGAGCTTATATAAGAAAATAGCAATTCATTGTATGAGAGATTGTAAGTTTCCATGGATGCGTTAACTGACTGTATTTATTCGAAAAAGAATCGCTCTATGAAAACATTTATCTCCCGCCCTTTTTTTATTATTAAAAAAAAAACTGCCCTTTGGAACGATTGTGTAATCATAAAATCATTGTTTTGGTGTTTTTGCCAAATTTAGCTATATGTGTTGTGTCCGCCGTGCCCTACTTTCTAATACGGATATAGGCAACTTTTTATACTGCATTTAATGGTGTCAGTTATGCTAGCTGTTTTGACTAACAATATTGAGTAATCCTCAAGAATATGAAAAGTGATTTATTGCCAAAATGACGAGATTTTGCATAGAAAGGTCTCACAAAAGCAGTTTCCTATGTTGCCCTGGATCACTAGAATTCATTTGATCCTATAAATATTATAGTAAAAGGCTTCATTTTTCAGGTTAAAAACGCGAATATTTGATTTTTAATGTTTCTGTAAAGGGGTAGCTCATGGTTTGAATCGACTTTTATCGATGTTTTCTTGATCCAAAAAAATTTGAGAAAATGTATCAGCAAGTAACTGCTGGTCGAGAGCAATTGCCTGGCACTATTCTGACAGTCTGCAACAGCTTCTAACTCGAGTAATCAAGCGTTAAATGCGTCCACATTTAGCTGTGATTTAGCATACTATTGAGTGTTAAGAGTCAATGAGAGTTTGCAGTTTACCCGTATATGACTTGTTTTCGTTGATCCACACCTGGAGCATCATAGAAGAGGTGCATCCACATTTACAGGTGAAGTTACCAAGATTTTATAATAGTATTTGGCACTTGATATCACAATATAATTGCATATCTGTGCGTTTGAATGGCAATCTATATTTTAACTATTCTGTATTCACATTAGTCATAAACTAGCCTCATCCTATACAGATTATAATACTAGATACATCCTGGATACAATTGATTCACTTTAATACATTCATGTATTCAACGTTGGTTTTGCACATTTGTGGCCTTCACATTCATCAAACAATCAACAAAATAATGCAAATAATACCATTATTGATTAATAGGCCCTTGGCTAACGCTAATGGCTTGCTTTCAATCGGACACCTGGAAGCATGGTGATCGAAATAGAAGGCTCTTCCAAAAAGACATGTCTCTCGTAGTATTGCCCTAAGGATTATGTATTATCCCTTGTCTTTTTGTAACTTTTTGAGCTATTGTACAGTACTGATATAAAATATTGAGTGCTGGACAAGTCAATTGGGCTGCACTGTCAAACTTAGACGTTGGAAAGGAGGGTTTCTCAACTGGATAAAATAATCTGAAATTTCGGATCACAATGCAGGCACACCCAACGCTTATTAATCCAAATGTTTTTCATGCAACTACTAATTAAGTTTTGTAATGCGATATGCATCGATCAACCGATGCAAATATCTTCTATTTATAAAGCAGCTCATCGCATAGACATATAGTTCAAATGAAATCTCGTGGTACCGTGTGATTACTCGCTAAAAACGGTATGTGTACAGTGGATTACGTTTATTGCTACATTTAACAATAACCTCTCGATCTGGTCAAAAAGACAGCTACATAATGTTCTGAAAAAAAAAAAACTATGTAAGCCATGGGATATCCAACGCCACTAGAAATACAATCATAGCACGATGTTTTATTGAGTTAAACGTGCGTCTTTTTGCTTCAGTTGATGAGCAGCTTGTTTGGCTCTAGCGTGAAGCTTGTAATGAACCTTTGCACCAAATTCATACATTCCCCAGCAGAACACACCTGAACCAGCAAAGAATGCAACGCGCATGGGCAGAGAGAATTCAGCCAAAAAGGGATATGCCCAAAATCCGTTGACTTGGTAACAATACCAAGACCAGCAAAAGTAAAAGGCGGCGAATCCGTAAATGACTCCCACGTGCGCATTAGATCGCTTAAAATCAACCTCAAATGCCAAAAAATCGATCCATAAAAACACAGCAGGGAATAAATGAAGTGTACAATCTAATAAGAGTGGGATGCCTGGCATATCTTTTGGAATCAAAAGATGTGGATCTATCAAAATCATGGACCAGTACATGACACTAATGAGGCCTTCCAACTGGATCGAGGTTAGTATCATGACAGGTTCAAATCAAGATGGACTTACTGGAGTGGCGATATTGGTGACAGTTTCATAAATGACTACCAATCAATTAGTCTACCTGGAACGAGCCTGTCAAAAGGCTGTAGCAAAACTTACGAGGTGAAAAACTGGGAATAAAATGTCGAATGACTTTTAGGCCAAAAGCAATAGTAGCAGTGGCCAAACCAAGAATAGTTAAATACTGCTCACAACACGTTTATTTGGTTAATTTGGGTTTGTGTCCATTTTTGATTGCATTTTGTACCTGATATTGACCACCAAATCCAAGAGCATATGGATTTTCAAAAGGAGCTGAATTCATGTTTTGAAGAGCATAGACATTGGAGCAAAGGCCAATGGTGTTGAACACCAAACTTAGAGCGTGAGGCATCGTTGTTGTAAAAGAGGAGAGTGATGGGAACAAGAAGAAAAAGAAGGGGTCAGACGTAATTGTATCGTTAGTGTATATACGACTCCCCGGCCCTATATTTCTTCCACACTTCTATGCAAACAATGTCAATGGATTGCTGTCCATTCAAAGCTTCCGTGACTTATTAAATCAAAGAGGAGCTTGATGGGTTAAACAAGCCGAACCTTCTTGTTTCTTTTTTTTTTTTTTTAACTTTACACCACATTATATCATATGGCTCTACCAAATCTTTGGAAAATTTATTCGTCATTTCGCACACCAGAGGAAGAACGACAGTTTTCTCGATCAGCCTTCTTCAAATTCAGCGGATACATTCTCTCTTGCATTGCGATGACTGTATTTGCTTCACGTTACAGCAATAAACACAAGCTCATCTGTTGAATTCTACAATTATTCTCCAAGAGCCAAAGGCAGTTAACCTCTGTTGGACAAGAAAATGAAATATCACATTCATTACTGCTACTCCGCTTGAATCAAACCAATTTGATTTTGGGCTATTAATATAAATATCGAATCTTGATTTCCATGCTAATTCCCTTCTTCCATCTGTATACATACACTTTTCTCCTCTCATTTAAAACTAATAAAAAATGCCTGCTCAATACACTTCTATTGAATTGATTCCCTCAATTGTAGCGGCTCTTCGCAAAGAGTTCAATACGGGTAACATTTGCATCATACTGACATCTCAAACCCGTCATGTTGCTAACATTCACCAAATGTTGCAGGTTTGACCAAAGATTTAAAGTTTCGTAAGCAGCAATTGAACAACTTGCAACGTTTCTGTGAGGAAAACAAAAAGGCACTCTGTGAAGCTCTGTGGAAAGATTTGAGAAAGCATGAGATGGAATGCGATGTTGGTGAAATCTCTCCTATTGTGGATGAATGTAAATTCATGGTCAAGAACTTGGATACCTTCAGCAAGCCTACACATACATCCAAGCGTTATCTCATGAACGCTGCTGATAAGACATACATCAGAAAGGAAGCCAAGGGTGTTGTCCTTGTCATGGGTAAGTCTATGCTGCAACGATCTATCTAGTCCATTATTAACCATTTCCTGTAGGTGCCTGGAACTATCCTGTATGTAAATTTTGCTTGTGCTCCAGTAGATAACTGACTTGGATTTATATAGGTCAATTTGCTCTTGATGCCTGTTGTTGGTGCAATTGCTGCAGGTAACTGCGTTGTCATCAAGGTTAGAATTTACACTACTGTGCAACATTACATTGAATCTTATACTCTCTGCCGTTCAATAGCCCTCGGAAGTCTCACAACATACTGCTGAATTGATGGCCACTCTCTTGCCAAAGTATTTGGATCCTCGTGCATACACTGTGGTGTCAGGTGCTGTTCCTGAGACTACCGCTTTATTAGGTTAGTTGGATAAACCCCAGATTTGCGAGCTTTTTTTTTTTTTTTAATTAACAGTAATTCAATGATAGAAAACCGATTTGATCATATTTTCTATACTGGTAACGGACAAGTTGGTAAGATTGTCATGACCGCTGCCGCAAAGCATTTGACTCCTGTTACACTTGAATTGGGTGGTAAATCGTAAGTTGAATATGACACTCGTATTACTCAGCGTATACCAACACATAAGCTGAATAGACCTGCTTTTGTCACTGAGGATGCTGATGTGAATATCACTGCTCATCGTCTCTTGTGGGGCAAATACTTTAACAATGGCCAAGTAAGTCTACATTCAAGCGCATATTAAATGTATAATTGAATTGTATCACTGTACTAAATCATCTCGATATAGACTTGTGTCGCACCTGATTATGTTTTGTGTGCAAAGAGCAAAGTTGATTCACTGCTCGAAGCATGTCGCAAGACCATCACTGAATACTATGGTGAGAACCCTCAAAAATCTGCTTCTTACGGTCGTATTGTCAGCACTCGTCAATTTGATCGTCTCAAGGGTTTGCTTGATGGTTGTGATCCTTCTCAGATCGTAATTGGTGGTGAGACAGACCGTGAGGATCTTTAC
The DNA here is from genome assembly GCA_037974945.1 of Mucor circinelloides. Lineage (NCBI taxonomy): Eukaryota > Fungi > Mucoromycota > Mucoromycetes > Mucorales > Mucoraceae > Mucor > Mucor circinelloides. The sequence goes on along the minus strand of JBBNAA010000007.1, from coordinate 317,280 downwards.
ATTGCTCCTACTATCGTTAGTCCTGTGGACCCCAATACTCATATTTTGATGGAACAAGAAATATTTGGTCCCATTCTTCCCATCATCCCTGTTGAGAACATGAATGAAGCCATTTCCATTGTCAATGCTAGGTATGTATATATAAATGTGTGTGTGTGCGTGTTGTAGCTACTTGCATCGATTCTTACTTTTAATGACAGAGATCAACCTTTAGCTCTCTACGTTTTTGCCGGTGCCAAATACAATTACAACAACAGTGAGTTTTCGTGTAGTTTTGTGCAAGCGATTCCGCATGACTAATCTTGATTGCAATATAGTTCTCGACCATACTTCTTCCGGTGGTGTCCTCGTTAACGACGTCTTGATGCATCTTCAAGAACTTTCATTGCCTTTTGGTGGTGTTGGCCCATCTGGTAGCGGTAGTTATCACGGTGAAAAGTCATTTGAGACTTTCAGTCATCAACGTTCTACCATGGTCAAGGATTTGATGTCTGAGCCTGTCTCAGCTGTTAGATACCCTCCTTACAATGAGGATAAGGGTAAGGTCCTTAATCTTTTGGTTTATGGTTTCCCTCCTCAAGTGGGTGCCAAGATCACTACATTTACTGGTTTCTGCAGTGCCTTCTGGAACTTTCTTTTCAAGAAACCCGAGCATTATAGCAAGCTATAAGCCCAATTGATACGACGCACTTCACTCTTTTGTCACAAAAAATACATTCGTTAACTAATTTATGCTTATTACCATTGATACTTATCCATATTACATATTAATTTAATAAAAAAAAGACGTTTTTACCCCCAACATTTTTCTGCAAACCAAAATGATCGACTTGAGCTGTCTATCGATAGATCAAAGCTGATATTTTCTCATGCTGGCGGCGCAGCTCTCTTGTTACATCTTGTATGATAGAGTAAAAAAAAAAACGTCTTGCTGCACTACATGCACACATTTTATAGAGAAAGAGAACTAGTGTCCAGTTGATGCTACAATCTCGCCATCATAAGCACAAATGACTCATGTAGTCAAATGATGATGGGCTCTCCTTCCCCGCCCCCTTAAAATAATGCGCGATAAAGTAAAAATGTTGCCATACAGTGAACACAGCATCAAATTGCGGGTTTAAAAAAAGTAAAGTGCGGCTTTTTCACAACTCAAATTGCGGTTTTTGTGAATTCAATTTGCAGTTTTCTGTGAAATTAAATTGTGGGTATAATGCTAGGTAAAGCGACGAGAATTCTTATGATTAGATGGGTTCTTTATTTCTACACTTTTCGAATTGATTACAAGAGTACTGTATAAAAGCTTTCAGACGTTGAATAAAAGATATAAAGAGCTCAAAAGATTTGAGAGTCTTTGTCTTCCTATATTATTAAAATTATGCATTCAGTAGTTTATAATCACAGCTTTTAAGCTGTAGAATCAATCGATTTAAAGTTGTTTGGATCACAAATACTATGGGATCATCCCTTTTCTTCTTTAGTTTCAAGAGTTCTGTAAAGCCATAGACAAGGCTCGACATCGACGACTTATGGTCAGTCTACAAGCATTTTAATAAACTTACTGACGTTCATTGTTCATTATCAAGGCTCATTTCTTTTCTTTTCCTTTTTTACAGGAACCGAAAGGATTGTTAGAAACAACTGATAAAATAGCAAACAAGTTGGTACAGCAGATTCAGTTTGCAATATCATTTAAACTAACTTTGAGTGATTAGAATTCTAGAATAATCCTAGAAGTTCTGACTTACTTAAAAATTCATCTTTAACCACATGTAGCCTGCGATATCGGATTCTCTCCACAGCATTGTTTTTTAATGATTTTCTTGAGGTCTCTACTTGCATGAATGGGAATTTACTCTTTGAGCACCATGACTTGAATGAGTTGAACGTTTTGCTGTCAAATTTATCTGTATATTCCACAATAGAGAGAGAATATCTTTCATTGTAACATCTCTCTGCTCATATATTTCTTCATCATAAGGATCAAATGGTAAATGTAGTTCGTTTAAAAGTCGAATGATTTGAGTGTCAGAGACTATTTATTTTTAAAGAGAAGTTTAGATAGTTTTTCTCTCAAATACATTTGCTTAAAACAATTCTTTTAATTGTACTTACTAAGCTTTATATTTTCATTTATTGATTTTCCCCCAACTTTAGAGCATTGCTTGAACACCGATGATAAGTAAACTGATTCGCGTTTATTCTAATGATTGGCAAAAGAAACGGCTGATGCGGATCCTTTTCATAGCAAATGTCAATGTCCTTAATTGAGTTGATTCGTTTTGTAAGTCTGGGTATGTTGTCTTCATTTATTTCTTCACAGAATAACAAGTGTTGAACCAGCTTATACAGTAACCAGCACAGCGAAAGATAGTATAGTAATTGAACAAGACGCAAAAATATACTGAAGTTTATTGATGAAATTAAGGGGTTGTGAAAAAGCCGCACTTTGAATATGTATTTCCTGCACTTTACTTTTTTTAAACCCGCAATTTGATGCTGCGTGTACTGTACCTAAACTCAGGCGCAATTTTACACGCTCTTATCAATAGCTATCATCTGCCAAACTTAGGAGAATCCGTTTCATTCAATGCAACACACAAATATATAGCTTAACCTTATTTTTTTTAGTGCATTTCATTTTTTCTCTCTCCTTTTTGCTTTACTTTCTAACATACAAACATTATGTCTATCATGAACTTTCGAGACGATAATGTCAGTTTAGAAGAGGATAATGATTCGTTTATGAGCAAGAAGATGGATTCTCAGCGCAGGGCATTAGCTAACCGTCTCGCCAATGACGAGGGGTTGCTGTGGACGGACCAAGATGTTGATTTGCTGCTGGATGAATTAGAAATTGAAGTTGGAGAAGGCACAAACCAATTTCTGTATCAAGATGAGCGCATTATTTATTGCCATCATTTATCACAGACCATTCCATTCAGTCAGCACAAGACGCCAGATCAAGTTCATGATAAAATCATATGGTTATGGACAACTTGGGAAGCCATAAGCAGAGCTACGGGTAAATCTTGGTGGTTTATTTCTGAGCGAGACAAAGCTCAGCTATCACTCATGTCTGATGATAAAGGTATACGCAGCTAATCATGGTTAGAGAATCCAAATTCATACATTTACTAGATCAATTGCTCAAGTCAAAGTTCAAGTATTTTGACAAATGCGACCGCATATTTGCATACATCAATAAGGATGAAGGCGAAGACGATGAAAATGACACAGCGTTGGACAATCCCAGTAATAGTATTTACTATTAAAAATCATGCGTTTTTATATAGTTTGTAGCTATTATACTTGTAAGAAGAAGAAAAAAAATTAAACAAAAAGACGAAAAGATGCATGCAATATAATAAAGTTGGAAAGTGTTGGGGTTTGAGAGGTAGTGCGTGTGTGTGTGTGTGTGTGTGTGTGTGTGTGTGTGTGTGAGTGTGAGTGTGAGTGTGAGTGTGAGTGTGAGTGTGAGTGTTTATGATAATCCAAGGCCAAGGGTATTAACATCCTCATATTTCAAAGATTGAAATTGATGAGAATCACGGTGATTATTATTGTTATCTGCCATGACAGGAGAGCCAAGCATGATAGAAGGGACAGGACTAGGAGGCAAAGGCGTATTCACTGCTGTGTCAAACATACCAGGTGACATGGGAGCTGGTGAAGGGCTATTTGATGTATCGTACATGGACATGGTCACATCAGGGGTTGCTTGCAGAGGATGTTGGAGCGACATATTGTTGTTGTCCCAGTTATTTTGGTCGTTTACGAATTGCATAGGATTATAGGCGTCATTATGATGGATTTGATGGTGGTCTACGGCGGGAGATGTGACGAATACGGTTAAGGGGCTGGCAGTATTTGAATGATTGTTTGAATGAGTAGGTGGTGACTCAAAATGATGTTCATTATCATCTGTCATTTGCGGTTAATAATTGTATACGTAGATAGACACGGCATAAACAAAACTTACTTTGCATTTGTAAGATATCATTCTGGCTTAAGCCTTGTCTTTCAGCCAGTTGATTGATGATTTGTTGTTGTTGAAATTGTACCTTTTTGGTTTCTTCAAATCCTTGTAGTAAATTTGAGAAGTTGTCTTGAAGGATATAGAATTGTTGGAGTAAGTCTGCCTGTGACATTTGGAGCATTGCAAATGAAGCATGGATGTCACCAGTTTCACGTCTTAAAAGTTCAGAATCCATAGCTTTGCGTTTGATTTCTTTCAAAATGTCAGAGCGACCGTGCTGGAATTTAGGATGCGAGAATTCCCAAATCTCATTCTCGTTATTCCCTCTTTGTCCTCTTGGCGACTTGTTAATCTTATGAAAACCATACCTACAACTCACGATTAGCCCCAACATGGCAAATACCCATCACTACTAGCCCAACAACTCACATGTTTAAAAGACGCACAAAACTAGAAAAGTTGCTGTGCTTAAAATATTCAGGAAGTACTTCTTGAGCGAATTGAGTAGCATTGCAAACAAAGAATGATGTTCCACTAGGGTTCCAAGATATTAAGTTTTGATGGCGGCCGTCTTCCACCATAGTATAGAGTTTGCTGATAAAGGTGCTGACGCCCTTTTTTGAAGGTCTGCGTTGCATGGTTGAAGATTGATTTTCATTAAAAGACAAAAAATCAGACGATGGCTCATATGGCGATGACATGGAGGCGCCTGAGCGAACTGAAGACATGCTGGCACGTTTGTTGCGGTTAAATGCATTGAAGGAATCGTTTGGATCTACAGAGTCAGGGATAGAAATGTGTAAAGAATCCATAATATAAAGAATTTGATTTCAATAAAAAAGTTCAAACAAGTTGAATAAATCGTATCATACATGAATGCTTATATAGTCGATTTTGGCTTTTAAAAATACAACATTTGAAACACATATTTTTTTTTTCTTTTTCAATCAAGGAAACATTACTACTGGCGATGTTTCTCCGTGTGCAGCAAAAACAGTGTGATTTTTAGTGCTACAACAACAACTGTGGCCAGATCAGTACTACCAAAAGGGTAAATCTGTCAATTAAATTTGCCCATTGACATCATATCGGCCTTATCAGCAGCAGAACCATTACGATTTATAAGCTTTCTCTTTCCTGTATAGTGCGCACAAGTATTTGATGAATCGTCTTTATCGTCTTTATGATGAATATTGCCAAATATCTGCCTTCAATTCCTTCAAAATGGAACTCATCTCCGAAAGATGAAACCAGACTATGGAAGAATGAAGAAGCTCAGAATAAATCTTTGTAATGTGGCTACAAGCGATTACAATAGAGAATATAATCGCTATTAGATTTGACAGATTAGAGTGAGAGAATGTATGATGCTCCGTTCGGTACTACAGTCCAGCTATCAAATAGGATGATTGCATTTGATTTCCTTGTTTGGGTTGAAATCTTGCGATCTGTGGTGGGAAACCATGGGAGCTTTGGCCATTTGCACAATGCTGATCTCATTGGTCAGCATCTACATTGCCTGATTGTATGACAAATGAGTCTGACAGATCATGCTATGTATTCTCACTGTCGCAAATGCACACTAAATCGTATATTTTTTTCTCGTAAATGCAATGCTTTCATCTGATATTTGTAATCATCAAATGTAATTGGCCTTAGCGGGAATCAAGGACCATGTTTAAAGGGTCCTAATTTTGTCTCACTTTGGTTGGGTTGAAATGGCATGATTTATACATGTGTGTTTAGAGAAGGCAATTCTAATGTATATTCTCACTCTTTATTGTTGAGATGGTTTGATCAACTCGGGACCTCAAAAACTAGTTCAAGACGAATTAAACTTTAACTAGCTTGTATTTTCGCTCCTGCATCATAAAATACTGTCTATTCCATCATCCCATTTTGTACGGCTCTTGCTGCTGAGCACTATTTTGCGTACATTTTTGGTCAGCATAAATATTATATCGGCTTCCTTTTTAAGAAGGTTTTTCTTGGCTTTGTAAATGAACTGCTTGAGTAAATCAATGTTCAATACACTTTTCAACAAAGAGTCAGGATAAAGGATGACTAAAACTGGACCCTTACACTATCTACCAATCGTGCTTATTTCAAGATATTTGTAACCCTGTACATTATTTACAGATACAAACAATGCATTTGTTCAGTCACTTACAAATGTCCCTTTTTCAACTCTTTCGTACAGTCAATTTTCTTGGCCGCCATATTCTGATATTAGCCGTACTGTCTCGATATGCTAGATTACGGCCTGGCTCTGCGGGCTCTCACCAGAGACACTTCAATTCACGCAATAAATACTTGTTCAAACCAAGTAGATTTAACCAATCATGTCAAATGAGAGTATAATGATCACAGATAAGTTTTTTTTTTTTTTTTTTTTTTTTTTTTTTTGATTATTTATGATATAATGTTTTAACTGGATGGTCTATAAGGTACCCGACGTTGTCTGTTTGAGACGTATTAGGAGAGAGAGAGGAGGATGGACACTCCGTTTGCAGAGGAGGCTCGCGAGAGCGCTACATAGGAATGTCCTTGGATGAATGCTGGATTTTGGAAGTCTACAGCATCTTTTCCAAGCTCTTGGCTCAATATGTGCGACATTTCACTCAGAATCAGAGAGTTACGCTGAATACCTGTCATTCTGCTTATCAAACCGTTCCAATTGAATAGAGGGATGGGCAGATTAAGCTGGCACACTGATTTATCTTGGCTACTGAGAGAAGTTTGCAGCAAATGAAGACCGTAATCAAAACTTCTTGATTCCATGTAGAATTCAGCACTGGGATTCAGCTCGAGCAAGATAGCATATCCATTTTGAATGATTGCATGCTCCAAATCATCACAAGTGCTTCTACAAAATCTTGTCCAGATATCAATTGGCGAAACCAATGAATCAAACAGCAACACAGAGATAAACATTGACCGCAGAGAATAGCCAGACGCAAAGATAGCAGCTTCTTCGAAGGCTCGAATCCACCCTTGATCATCTTCAATCAAATGCAGAGCCATGCACGCCTCACGAAAAGTACTATACACTACACCACTGACTGTTCTTAGATCAGCATAGGAAGTGGAACCACGAATAACCGTCAATAGTAATCTCAAGTAATAGTGTTCATCAGCAGAAGGATTACAGTAGTACATTCTACCGATCGAAAGCATGCTGTTTTGTCTTGGAGTCCATGCCCTTTTCTTCTTGTTCCAAACCATATGTTCTGGAAATTCTTGATAGAGCAATGGGACAACATCAGGCTTGTTTCTGTTGGCGTTGTTGTATTCAAAGTACCCCATCAGCGTAGAACGACTGTCCGCCATTACTTGTCCAATCTTTTCTCGCGACCATGAGGCATCAAAGCACACAGAGTATTCCATTTTGAGATGAGTGGCAAGGGGAGTAACTGCAGGGCTTTCTTCATGCATTGGGAATTCAAATAATCTATGAGCAGCTTCGATGGGACTGATATAACGACCATTCAAGTATTTTGCAACCTCATCCTGTATTTCTCTCCAACGTGGGTTTGCTGTAAACGCGATGAATAGCGTTGGTTTACCGAAATACCGAGATATAGCCATGGCATTTTGGTAAAGCTGTGCCATGTATCGCCCCCAATAAAGCTGCTTGGTAAAATAAACGTTTTGCCAATCATTTCAAGGTTTGTATCAGCAGCACTGGTAGCATCAGCGAGGCCTTTGTATATGTCAGCTCTTAGTGTGGATGGGTTTGCTTTGATCCAACTCAGTTTAGTTTGTTCACAAACAACCCAAGCATCGAAAATATACTGTTGAAAGAGAAGTCTTGATAAGAAAATGATTTTCGACTCATCGTTTCTAACATGTAATCTGAATCGGTAAAATACTCGTTGAGTGAGCCTCTTTTCTTCCCTTTGATCATCATCTTTATCATCACCATTGCCATCAGCATTCCCAGAAGACGCCAAGCGACGTCCACAACGCCATCCATAATCGCCTCTAGGAATAACAGAACATAATGCAGAGGCACACAAGCAGTATGAGCCTCGTTGATTTGCTTATGCAATCCGTTGACAGAACTTGATGAGTTGTTTCTATAATCAGGATACCTCTGAAACTCCTATCCGAGTACTCGTTTGGAATGACTGCAGCAATCTCGTTGACTGTTGGCAGGTTTTGTGTCTGCCTGTGCTGGTCAACAACCAGTTCCATTTTCATCTGAGGGCTCAGTCGAATGTAAGTTTCATTGCTGGTAGTTGCTTGATGCAGCTCTTCTTCACGGAAAATCTCATGCGCATGTTTGTAGATTTGCACAACTGGATTGCTACAAATATCAGTATTCGCAATCATGTCACTCAAATCGGCAATGGTTTCCTCGTCAAAAATTTGAATACTTGGGCCGTAAATGTAGAGCTGGTTATATTTGGGAGCATTACCAAGGTTGAGTGGTGCGCTGAGGTGGTGCAGTTCACCATGAGCCTGCACAGGCATGATCCCGCCCCCGAAGTTCTTGAATTCGCTCCATTTCTCTTTGATGAGGAGTGGCATCAGTTTCAAAAGATGTAAAAGCAAGCAAAGTGTTGTATTGGCTTGTATTTTTCAAAACATGAGGAGGCTTGGGGTGTGTTCGATTAAGTAACCCATTGAAAGGCTGCAGTGACTCTTGCAGTAAGGGCAACGCGGTGACAGTAAGATTCAGAGTTTGCACTGACAGTCGTTTTTTCTGCTTGTCAGTGCAATACGCCATAACTCTCACATGCAATATCCATTCTTCCCAGATTAGAAACTCGAACTCTTGATAGTTGGGATATGAAGGCAGCAGGCTGCCTTAGTGTTCTTGGTCCAGTATTAGCTGTTCGTTGTCTACTATAGGCACTGTTTCGTTCCTAAAAACCAATATTTGTTTAGATCATGGCTGATTGAATCAATTTAAAGTTAACTTACTCGACATGATTCGCATGAGCGAGAAATTATTCGTTTCATCGAGCACAACCCTGCAGCTCTGGTAGTGTCTGGTTTCAACTGGAGGCATACGTAGTACGTTCAATGTTTGTGAAGATGTGTAAATCTTTGATTGTAGTAGAAAATCTTTTATATCCTTTAAATGGACTGCCCTTTGTACACACAGATCTCTGTTTTACATGATGTCAAATCAGATACTTGCAATGATTCAATTGATACTTATGTATATACAAATGTCTTTCTTTATTGTTTTATAGTCCTATCATCATGAAGCCATCTAGCGCTTCTTTTTATTTCGCTTTTTTGATGTTTCCAATGCTCTATCTACAGCTTGCAAAACAGGCATCAAAGTCTACGGTACGGGTATTTTAGTCTTTTGTCATTGAATCGAAGATTTGCAAGTCTTTTTTTTACCTGTTTGCATCTCTCGGGATCACCTTCGTAACTCACAACAGCTACCAATATCTCCTTTAGTTTTTCCTGCTGCTTTTTTAAACCCTCAATCATGCGAAGATTCTTGTCTGCTTTGTAAGGTTCCCATGAAGACCAAAAATGGCGAAGAATTTCGTTGGTCGCAGAATGATAACTTTGTATCTTTTGTTGAACTTGAGGAGGTAGCTTGACGTCTACAGCAACCAACCATCAGCATTTACATATATTTAACACAAAAGACACACTTACCAGCAGCAGATTTGTCGTCATGTCTGATTTTCTTTTTGATGATATTTGTTAATTCCACGCATACCTTATCGGCTGCTCGAGGATTTATGATATCGTTTGTCATTTCAGGCTGCCATCCCCCAAACTTTCGCTTATATCCAACCAGCAAGTTTATTGTGTCGTTTTCACTCAACTTCTTCTCGTCTAATCCTCCTGTTTGACTCTCGAAATATCGTCTGGTATCTTGGATATCAAGAATGATCTTCTCGGGCGGTTTCTCATCCAAGAGATCTGTAATGATGATATCTTTTTGAATTTCATCTTCAAATGTTGGTTCAGGTCGTTTAGTTTTTCTATCACAGAATTTAATCGCAACACACAATAGTCAAATAAGCTCAACCTACGATGGTGTTGTTTCAAGCACTCTGGATGAGTGCTTGTTGAATCGACGGATCAATGGCAGAGACTGCGCTTCTCTACCAGCCTTCATTGTAAAATCAGGCGCATTTCCACTTTCTAAATGATCCTCAGCTGTGGCGGACAAGTCCAAGTCGAATCGAATCTTGTCCATGCGAGACATTGGTGGTGGTTTTGAGTTTTCTGCAGATAAAATGGGTCAGCATATTTGGCGATTACACTTGTCCGTCTATTACCATCATCCTCTTCCTGCAAACATCTATCGAAAATATCGTCATAGGGCGTCAGTTGAGATCTTCCGCCTGTACGAGATCTATGAAAGAATTCTGACGCTAAAAATCGCTTCCAAAACGATTGCTCAGTCATCTAAACGCGAAATCTGGGTCAATTCAACTATCCGTTTCTCACAAGCTCATACTCCATACCTTGTCAGGTACATTGGTATCGTATGCTCGTTTTACTATCCAATCATCATCAGCAACAAGATATCATTACGCCCCCCCTTTTTACTCGGCATACCTGATGGGAATTCGGTAAAGATGTTGTGAATGATCTGGCTTGTTAAAGTATACTTGATATCTGATCCCTCTTGTTGTCCTGGTTTCAACTCGACCATTCGAGATGATTTACCCTTTTGTCTACCTTCTCTGGACACAGCATCTTTTTTCAATTTCTGCAAATTCATCCAAATAAATATCTCACATCCCAACATCCACACAAACAATGACTCTTTACCTGTCGGATACGCTTGACATAAGGACTAGACCAAAACTCTTCCTCATCTACACTCCTTCCAACAACCACTAATTCCTTGTGCAATGTCTGTAATTCTTTGCTAGATGTCAATAAAGCTCTTCGATCTGCAAATTCCTCATGCCGCCATGACTTGGGACTTGCACCATTAGCGCTGGGCGAGGGAGTATTATTTAATGGAGTCGAAGGTCTAATATTAGCTGCTGCTTGTTGTTGTAGTGATGGCGGAGCAGGCGACGCCGTTGCTGTTTGTGGTGTAGACGGAGAAGGCGAAGCTGCTACGGATGAAGGTGTAATCGGTGCTGGTGTTCCTACAGCTGATGAAGAACTAAGACCTCGCACACGAGCTAATAGCTCTGCAATTTGCGCTTTGATCGATTCTCTCTCCTGTATATTCTTCGCCGAAGTGAATTGAAATGTATAGTCTTTAGACACTGGCGGTTTCGCTGAGATCTTGAGCAACACTTTGGGCGAAGATTCGGGTGTTTGAGCTAGGCCTATTAGCAAGTAAAGTTAGCAAGAAGCGAGTCAAGAGAAATCGAGGTTGGTACATACTGCCAATGTCGTTATAGTAGATGGAAGGTGTTAATTGAGAAGAACCCTGCTGCTGCCAAGCTACTCGACGAGGAGTAACAAACAAGGTGCCTTCATGTTTCTTGTAACGAACAGCTGCTCGCAAAAGTAACTGTTCGTTGGGCTCCCACATTGTAAATTTATCACGAGAAATGAAAAAAAAGGGATATGAATACGAAATGCAAATGCCAGTTTTTCAAATGTTGCCTACGCATCTGTGACTCCCGTCAAGCATATTTTGCTTCACGGTACACTCCAGATTGATGTTGCTATACAAGATATAAAAGAACCCCAAGATGCTCATAATAATCTGCGTCGGATACAGCCTCTAAACTTTAGATTTGCTCTACTAGATCCCTTTTATTTTATTTCTGAATTGATGGATTTTAAGATATGTACATGTCAAATAGTATATATACACATGTCAACTACTCCCATTCATCATCGTCGTCGTCTTCATCATCACTTTGCATAGCTTGCTGACGTTGCTTCAAGACATCCGCTAAACTGGAAGCTAAACTACCTCCTGCTGCTCCAGCTGCCGCTCCAGTAGCAGCTCCAGCGGCCTGACTAGCCATGGAGGGTGTGGGTGGTGCTGAAGTTTCAGCTTCACGAAGTTTACCTGATGATTTCAATGTACCAAAGCCGCCGGCAGCACGAATAGAAGCCATTAAATTGGATCTTCCGTCGCCACCGCCACCAGCAGCAGCAGCAGCAGGGGGAACACCCATTGGAGGAGGAGGTGGTGCTGCTGGTGCTCCGCTGCCGTTCATCATTGGAGGTGGTGGGGGTGGAGGAACGCTGCCCATGGGAGGAGGTGGGGGAGGTGGAGGAGCAGGAGATCCATTGCCCATGGATGGTGGAGGTGGAGGTGGTACTGGTCTACCACGATTAGGTACAGGAGGGCCAGGATGTCTAGCAGGGGGAGGAGGTGGTGGAGGCGAGCTATGATTGTTGTTGGATCGTCTTGGTGGAGGAGGTGGAGGTGGAGCATGATGACGGCCGGGAGGAGGTGGTGGTGGAGGTGCTTTCTTTCTAGAGGTCTGAATAGGCGGTGGAGCCGTTGTTACAGCTGGTGGCTGCTGTGGAGGAGGAGAAGAAGAAGGAAGAGTAGTGCCATTTTGTTGCAGGAAATCCTGGATAAATTCTTGGTTGTCATTGATTTCATCCGCTGAAATACCCAGCTCCTTCAATTGGTCAAATATGCCATTCCACTCAGGGTCATTGTTTTGCACACTAAATCCTTTTCCTGGAGTATACCCAATATGTCCAACATGTCTAAAATCTGCTGGCATACCAATGTGATTCTTATCGATTTTGCTCTTGCGCTTATTTAGAGTGTTCGAGAAGCTTGGCGTTTTTCGATGTCCAAAGCTAGAGGCGGTAGAAGCGACAGTTGCCTTGGCAGTAAGCGAATCTCTTCCTTGCACTTTCTTGTAAAATACGTCTGCCTCTCCTTCATCCACAAATTCTAAGGCTGTTAAACAATCCTGTATTATCAAAGATTAGCAAGCACATCTGCCTGTACGGATAAGATCACTTACGTCTGTCTCAAATGAATGAAAGTAACTTGCATCTTTAACATAGTTGAATCCTTCATAAAGCTCTTGCTCCCAAATAACGCCTGAACCGTTCTATTCATGAGAGAAACGGGATATTTAGTGTTGAGAAATTACATAATGCCACCCGTACAGCCAGAAAATTAGACTTACTTGAATATCTACTAAACGGATGAAGAAGGAATTGTTCTTTGCCTTGTCGATGCAAAAGACAGCAGCGCCCCACACTTGAGAGTAAGTCCATTTAGAGGGGTCTGGACTAGCAACATGAAGACGTGCTACTCCAGCAGTGAAAATTTTCTAATTAAAAAGCTTGTTGAATAGCTGGCTTCTACTGCGATGAACAGCCAAAAACTTACCGAAGTGGGCACTGCCTTTCGAACGAGATTCTTGTCATCAGTCGAAGAAAGTGTAACTGATTTCATAATTTGCTTGGTAATGGAGAGGAAAAAGAAAACGAAAGAAAATAAAACCTGGTGTCTTGGCTTCTTTATGGCAACGTTATCCAGCAGAAAAGAGTAATCAACCCAGCATTTTGATGAAATGGGATTGTTTGATTGGCTTTGGATGATTGTATCTGGAAACATGATGCATTTTTCTCGGTTTAGAGCATAAAGTGTTGGAGCTCAGCACTTTGTGAGATATAACTAAATACTTGGGCATAAGCAGTAGTAGCTCAGCATTGATTGCACGGAAACATGTGCTGATTTGAAACAGATGCTTGGAATCGATGCTTGGCTGCATTCTCGTTTACCACGCTCTACTTCCAAGCAGCAGCGGCAGCAGCAAGCGTTTGCTCAAGCACTGCTTCTCTGCTTTAGTTCATCTATCGAATGCCAAGATAACTAACAAGTCATATACATACAGACGCGGCATGGTGAATTGACATGCAGTGGACTTCAATTGAGCCATGGGCAATGTACGATACCATGATTGTCTGCTTGAATGATGTCATGACATTCTGTCGCAATGGTCTCAATTGTATTGATTGCAAATTGCTACGTTCCACAATACCCGAAAAAAAAACCTTGTATTCAATCAAAAATCACAAATGCGTGTGGCCTATTTCTTTTGTTTGTTGTTTTTTTTTAATGTGATGTTAATTGCAATTTCTTTAACAGAACGTGTTAAAAAATGTGATAAGGAAAGGAGCGTGAGTTGGATGCTTTCATTGCCACAGCGAACTGTGTTACGAACAGCCATTGTTGTCAACCTGAAATCGTTTGACAGGCGAGATCTTATAATTCACTTGATCAACAAAAAGAGGTAAAGACCCTCTTTACTAATGTGATTCATGGAATCCAAGATTTATTGTATTTATTTTTAAGCTTATTAGAGTTCTCCGTATGAAAAAAAAAATCTTTTTTTAGAATTGTATCAATTGTATAAAATCTTGGATAAAGTGGTTCGGCTATTCCTTTTTTCTTTTTCTTCTCTTTTAGATTACCCACTAAAGATGACAACACTCCCCAGCGATAACAGCAATACAGGATATCAAGCTACCCTCGTGGAGCCCAGAAGAATGGCATCACTCAATTCAATTCCGTACTCTAATGGCTCTACCCCTAACAGTTCTCTGGTCAATTTGGGAAAGGCACCGCCTCCAATGCCTCCTCCACACCAACAGTTGCCAATGTCGCCTCCTCCGAGCACAGTCAACTTGCAAGGCACGCCTTCTGTCTATCCAAACAACAGACCTGAAGACGTACAGTACTTTTACGCACCACAGCAACCACAAGAATACTCTTCTACATTTGCCGATTCAGCCGAGGATCAGGATTATCTTCCCGATAGCTCACTCAGGATGGCCATTTTAGCCGGTAAACGCAGATACGATCGAATCCATAATGCAAACCCAGAATTTCCACCAGTGACAGTAGAAAATATCAATAAATTGAGAGAAGAGTCCAAGACAAGTGGTGATTCACGATTTCAGTTATTTTTCGCAAGGTTTCTGTTGGAAGCTGTCAAGCATTTGAAGCCCAATCCCCAAGATCCTGTTCGTGCTCGCCAACTGAACGATAATTTGACGAATGAAGCTATCAAAACGATAAAAAAACTGGCATCTCACAAGATTGGATTAGCTGATGCGCAATTTTTCCTGGGTAATTGCTATGGAGGTGGATTGCACGGATTGAAGGCGGACCCGGAAAAAGCGTTTGGTCTCTATCTACAAGGCTCAAAGCAAAGCCATCCTGAATGTACTTATCGTGCAGCCGTATGCTATGAATTGGGGTTGGGAACCAAGAAAGACCATCGCTATGCCATGCAGTTTTATCGCAAGGCCGCTAATCTCAGTGATCCCTCGGGTATGTATAAATTGGGCTTGATCTTGTTGCATGGATTAGTTGGACAATCAAAGAACCCGCGTGAAGCTATCTCCTGGTTTCTGCGAGCAGCACAGATTGCAGACGAGGACCATCCTCAGTCGTTGCATGAACTAGGTCTGGCCTATGAAAAGACAGACAACAGCATTCCCTCTGTCATTCCCGACTTGAATTATGCGAGAGAACTGTTTAGTCAAGCTGCTCAATTAGGATATGCTCCTTCTCAATTCAAATTAGGTTTGGCGTATGAAAATGGTCACTTGAACTGTCCCATCGATCCTCGCAGATCCATTGCATGGTATTCCAGAGCTGCTGAACAAAGTGATCCTAATGCTGAATTGGCTCTTTCGGGATGGTATCTGACGGGTGCAGATGGCGTGTTGAACCAAAATGACAAAGAGGCTTACTTGTGGGCAAGAAAGGCAGCTGAGAGAGGGTTGGCTAAAGCAGAGTATGCTGTTGGATACTATACAGAAACAGGTGTTGGTGTCATCCCTAACTTTGAGGAAGCCAGGCAATGGTATACGAGAGCTGCAGCACATGGTGATTCAAAGGCCAAACAACGCATAGAGGCGTTCAATCAATCCAATGTCACAGTCAAGAGACGACCTACACGGGATAAGAATGGCAAGCCAAATGCCAAAGATTCTGATTGTAAAATCATGTAAAATATCACTATTTATTAGCCATCCCACAATACTACATTACTACTACTACACTATACACTATACACACTATCATGCCATTTCTCATTTTCATAAACCCTACATCACAATAAATCAATATACTAGTTCAGCAAGAAAGATGTATACATACTTATTTTGGAAGTATATACTCTCAATATCAATCCACCGGCCAGGCAATGTGCTGTAATCGAGGCCACTGTGAAGGAATATGAGGATCCACTGTGGTTGTCGCAACAGTATTAAAGCTCCGGGTAAAGAGTCCCCCCACCCCCTCCTTACGAGAAACTCATCAAAAGCGACACTCTTTCATCAAAAAAAAATTTTCGGTTTTCTTGTTTGTACACATAAATAAAAATGGCACGACAAAAGTACAACGAGGATGACGATGAAGACATGTATACATTCACAGAAGATTATCGCTCTCAGCAGAAAGCAAAGTACATGTCAGCAGGAAACAATGTTCGCTTAGCCTCACACGACAAAACGAGAGTAGCCTATTTTCACGACGAAGGCGTAGGAAACTACCATTACGGTGTAAGTCGAACGAGAACTAGAGCCCAGATTACTTTTACTCATCAACGCGCTGTAGGAACGACATCCCATGAAGCCCCACCGTTTGACATTGACCAACCATCTAGTCTTAAAATACGGCATGCACGACAAGATGGAAATATTTCAACCAAGAAGAGCAACAGACGATGAAATTCTCAACTTTCATTCCTCAGACTATGTTGATTTCTTGAAAAGAGTTACGCCAGATAATGCTGACAACTATGAAAAGCTTTTCCAACGATTCAATGTGGGTGATGATTGTCCCATCTTTGACGGTATATACGATTTCTGCCAACGATATGCGGGCGCAACTATTGAAGCTTCACGTAAACTGATTGCCAACGGCGCTGATATTTGCATCAATTGGTCTGGCGGTCTCCATCATGCTAAAAAGAGCGAAGCAAGTGGTTTCTGTTATGTAAACGATATTGTGCTTGGCACATTAGAGCTACTGAGGTATGTGTGTATAAAGGAGAAATAATACATGTGTCTAATGCATTTAATGCGCAGATATTTCCCTCGCGTATTATACATCGATATCGATATTCATCATGGTGATGGTGTGCAGGAGGCATTTTATTCAACAGACCGCGTCATGACAGTATCATTTCACAAATACAATGGAGACTTCTTCCCTGGTACAGGCCACATTGATGAAATTGGGTCATCCTTGGGCAAATATTATTCTCTAAACGTACCTCTGCGAGACGGAATTGATGACGAAGCTTATGTATGGATGTTCAAAGAAGTCATCGATGCAGTAATTGGACATTTCAGACCTTCAGCAATCGTATTACAGTGTGGTGCAGATTCGCTGGGATGTGATCGTTTGGGCTGTTTCAATCTGAGTATCCGTGCTCATGGTCAATGTGTTCAAATCGTCAAAGACTACAAAATTCCACTACTTGTGGTTGGAGGAGGTGGATACACAGTTCGCAACGTTGCTCGATGCTGGACATACGAGACGTCAGTATTAACAAACACAACACTCAGTGAAGATTTACCGCCCAACGAGTACAGAGATTTCTTCAAGCCCGACTTTAAACTACATCCAGATCTCAAAGGAAGAGTGGAAAACCAAAACGATAGAACTTATCTACTCAAAGTGAGACAAAGGGTCATGGAGCAACTGAGATATTTAGATTCTGCACCAAGCATTCAGATGCAAGAGATACCACCAGACATTCAAGGTTTCTTGGATGGCGAAAATGAACAGCAAGATGCTTTAAATGATTCTGAAAGAGGCAAAAATAGACGAAATCCAACAGGTGGAAGAGTGATCCATGAAGGTGAATGGTTTGAAAACGACAAGGATAATGAAGGTGAATCTCATGATTCATCATGGAGCAGTCAGTAAGATTTTGTTTGCTCCTCTTTTTTCCCTCTTTGTAACCCGTTGTTGCTTGTATATTATTATATGTAAATCCTTATACTCTTACTTTTTACTCCTAATATGAATAAAATCAAAGTCGTAATACTATATTCTACTATTGTATCAGACTGTTTTTGCAGATATAACAGTTGATGATGGTTATCATATAATTTGCGAGAAGACCCTTTGAACAGCACATGCCGCCGTCTATCTTTTATGAAATAGAAAGAGGACATTACTAGCGATGGCAGCTGCTGCTGAAAAATTGGAAGGGCAACACAGTAGATGCTTGAGGAACTCTCCTTATAAGAGTGCCAGATGGCGTCAACCCGAGCAAAACAATAGAGTGGTGCTTACAACTCAAACAAGAAGATTGTTTGATAAAAGATCATAAATGATACCTTCAAGTAAAACTACGAAAGACATAAGAATGCCTCATTTCGTTGGAGTTATAGAACGCACCTATTAACAATTAGCGTATTCACACAGTGATAATACAATTACATAAATTTAAGAACTTGCTGTCAACAAATTGAACTTATTGCTTTATACCTACTAATAGCCAATCAGGATTTTCTGCCAAACTTTTAAACTTATTATTATTTACAAAGCTATACATGTTCATTTGGATACGATACGTTGTAAATTGCCTAAATTGACACAAAACAGCTCAAAAACGTAGAAAAGCTATATTTATTTATTACCTCTACATATATAAAAAACCTAGAAAAATTTTGCCATAGTTCTCCTCTGCAACGATGTTAGGCGGAATTTGAAGTACTACCCAAAAATGCAATTAGGTAGTATTTCAATTAGACCACCCCTCAGGTGCTAGAGCGTGCCTTACTACACCCCTAACATGAGGAATTATGTTTATTAAGACCCTCAACTGTCGCTAAGTAAGTAGAATCAACAATTAAGTTTGGACCAGCCTATCTAATCCTAGTCTCGGAATCTTGTTATTGTTAAGCTTCAGTGATAGGCACATCCACTCAACGTAAAAAAAAGGTATGCTTCAAAGAAACATAGAAAGAAAGAAAAGTAGTGAGGGTAATAACGTTACATGCAGATGAAAAATAAAAGAAATAAGGGCGAGAAGCCAAAGAAAAAAGAGAGTTAAGGCAAATAAAAAGGGGAGAAATATAAACAATCAAAAATGAATAATAATGGGTTGTATCTACAACTATTGCTATGGTTGTTCTCGACAAAAAAAATCATAACTTGACTAATATCTTGCAGCAGCATCATCCAGCAGTAGTAGTGTTGTCCATGGTCATTGCTATGCGCTTGCCTATAAAAGATAGTCAAAATAATATAATTAGTATCGTATTCTACCTCAACAATCAACGCCATCATATTATATACAGTACTTACCTAATCGACTGTTATCAGTTCCGGTTGCATCCAGTAGTATCGAGCATTAATCATCCATTAGTCGTCGTCGTGGCCTTATACTTGTTGTTGCCAACATATCACATCTAAATGATACAGTAATACTAGTCAGTAATGTATCCAACAATCTACGTCATTTATACTTACTTGATAAACAATTCACAACAGGTTCTGTATTTAATGTCGTCCTGGAGCACCACCTTGTACTTGATACCTATATTCTATCAAATTTGGATAGTCAGTATGGTATTATTAAGCAGCAGACTCCATCAAAACTTACCCGACGACCGATTGAACCAATGATACGTAGCAGTAGTATATAAGACTTGAATATACCACCAGGCCAGAGAATAGCATTGCTAATGATTACTTGCTGACAGTACCAAACCAGAGAGAAGAATTGCTACTGATGATGACTTGCAGATATTACCAAACCAGAAGTGAAAAAACAGCGCTTCATATGCCTTGCAGATAGTATCAGACCAAAAGAGAGAAGCAACACCACAGATAACTTGCAGATAGTATCAACCAGAACAGCAGCACCACTATCAATGAATTGCAGATAGTATCGAACCAGAAACAGCAGGCAGCGCCAGATATTTTGTTGAAGTTGAGAACAAACAAAACTATTGTCTACGAAAAAAATATAAGAGAGTTCAGTTAGTGTAATGAGTACAATTGTCTTGTAGTGGTGAAGACGGATGTACTATGGTGTTGGGCTTGGTGTTACTAAATGCAGGTCCTTATAATTTGAGTAACACTTACTATATAATATATGTGTATATTATTTGGACAAGCAGTAGTTAATTATAAGTGTGATGGAAGAGTAAATATTTATTGTGATAAATATGGAGGAGGGATTAGACAGATATTTTCACTAAGGTTCGATATCTGTCAAAATTAGCTGTTTATATACAAATTAAGGATGTCTCAAACCGCATGGTTGAGACATATGTAATGTGGATCATTACAGTTAGGCACAATTCAATAAAAGCAGCAATCTACGTTACGTACCGAATTATTATTATGAAAGATATCATCAAAGATTCCAAGGAAGTAGCTGTAGCAGTAAGTCGAATTGTTGTGTCTTTGTCGTCGTCGTCTTGTTTGCTTTAAAGCGGTGATTACCTATTCTGAAAAAGAAAGAAAATGAATTAATAAATACTAGTGCTAGACAATCTATTCAGCAACAAATACACTCACTAGCATATGGCAACGCTGATGACAGGCTTGATGAACTTGTTGCCATTGCTTCCAAAAACTTTGGAGTGAGTAGAATAATAGTAGTAGAACTGTTGCTGTAGCTGTAAAAATAGTACCAAAAACGGGGGAAGGAAAAACGGGGGAAGGAAAAACGGGGGAGTGCAAAAGCAAACTATTGTGCATTTGACGTCACGAGGCTTCTCTGTATATAGTAGCTGATATCAAACTGAGATTAAAAGCTCTATTGATCAGAATGCTATTTCATCATTCTGGAAATTTGTCATGGCCTAAAGTTGGCAGTTGTTCATAGTAAACACTTGATTAAGCTTATATCAAACTTGTGCAGAATTCAAAGGCGCATCGAATGGTATTACTTTTGTCTGGTTTGATCAACAGTAGGCGTTTCAAAGTGACAGAACAATTTTTGTCAAATTTTGATGGTTTTTCAACAAAACCTCCATCTCTGTCAAAGCAAACCTACTTGTAACATTCATTATTATTGTAAAGCAAAACATTTACTATCATTTGAGCTCTTACTGGAAGTTCTAGCTTGACTCTACTTAGAGAAATGAGCAAAAACGTCTGACCAAAAAATCATCAGCTAGTTTTTTTTGCCTTACTCTTACCCGTAAATTTGGTCAAAGATGGCCAATTTTCCAAGGATATAACTTTATGTGATATCTCTGCCAATACTTATCAGATTTGAACAAAACAAACACCATTCAATAGCTCTACATCAGACCCAACATAATCTAAAAACCAAAAACTCCTAATTGACGTTCCCTTCATGAAATAACTCAAAGTCATGTATTTTGATTTGCCTCAAGCGGGCACTACCCGACATATTTCTGGAAATATTAATCATAACCATACTATCGTATAGAAAATTAAAAGAGAAACAAAAGTCGAGCACTACGCAACATCGACTCACTTAGTAAATCATAGAGAAATATCCATCCAAAGTTGGATCATTTTTCACATTTTTCCTTATTACTGCCTTGGATCGTCTATCACAATCTTCAATTTAACAAGTACTATTCAATCAAAGTATTAGAAACAACTTTGACTAGATATACAACCAACATTCACATAATATAAAATTTAATCACTTTTATTAGTACCATCTGCTTAAATCTTGCATTTTTCACAACTTGTTCATTTCTCAACAACAACTCATTTTATCCAAAATCTAATTGCAGTTTCATTTTTTCCACAAAATTTCGTTATAATAACATGCCAAGTTTGAAACTGTAGCATCAATATTTATAATCTCGATGTTTGATCGTCCAAAAGTCCAAAAGTCAAAATTTGAAATCGTTTCCAACATCCAAGTCCAGTCATGAGGTCTCATACACAATATGAGATAACTTGAAACTATTGTAGTAGTACTATGAAAATGAGGCAACTTTTTAGCTGAGGACATGGTATTAGAAATGCTTTGTCATCCTCCAGATAATAACTGCTGCTGGCAGCATTGGAGAGTGCACAACTTAGCAGGGAGGAGATGCATGCCTCGCTCATTTTGGAATGCATAATAGAAACAGAAAAAAAGCTACAATCATCAGTCCTGAAAAGAACACTCATTATAGCTGTTAATAATGTCTTCTGTAGAAGAAGCAAAAATCATTTCTTTTTTTGTTACTACATCAAAACTGTAACAACTTAGTTTGCTAACCATAGCCCATTTATATATGCTCTGCAGCAATGTGATGTGTTCTCGCATTAAAAGCTTCACTGTACTTCTTGGAGATCTGGCTAAAGTGTATTATTATGTTGGATTGTATTATCGAGTTATTAGTCTATATTAACTTACCTGCTGAAAGAACAACAATACTACAGTAGTAGCAATAATGCTTTGATAATAAGTAGAATAATATTATCCTTTGCCCCGTGAGAGCTTTATAGTTTATTGCAAGAAGTACATATTTAAAAGCTTTTAAATATCTGTCAACAAGCTTGCTTTACACAATAAGCATAACATTTTTTTTTAGTGAAACTTCAAACTTTGAAATTTACATGCTGTTTACACAATTTGACATGTACTTTCGCATAGTGTAGTGTTCAAATCACTTCAAGCAATGAAAACAACGCATTAAATAGCCCAGAAGCGTAGAAAAGCTATATTTATTTATTACCTCTACATATATAAAAAACCTAGAAAAATTTTGCCATAGTTCTCCTCTGCAACGATGTTAGGCGGAATTTGAAGTACTACCCAAAAATGCAATTAGGTAGTATTTCAAATTCCGCCTAACATCGTTGCAGAGGAGAACTATGGCAAAATTTTTCTAGGTTTTTTATATAGGTAGAGGTAATAAATAAATATAGCTTTTCTACGTTTCTGGGCTGTTTCATGCGTTGTTTTCATTGTTTGAAGTGATTTGAACACTACACTATGCGAAGGAACTTGTAAACGTCTATAGTTGGTGTTTTGCCAGAAGGTTATTATTACAATTATCGTCTGCATAAGATTAAAGCATTTTTGATAGGTAGTTCCTGATGTAATGGAATATGCTACTAGATTACATCTCAGTTTATGAGCAGATCTACTAATACTGAACAACATCAATAAGTGTCTTGCGCGATGATTACCGATAAATTTAGTGAAGAGAACTAGACTAGATTCCCATTGTGGAAGACATCCACTATGATCTGCATTCCGTACACAGTTCATCCAGTTACCATATTCTGATATAAACTATGATGTACACTAATGAATTAGATGTACGCTACAGATTTATACCATATACAAACATAAGCTATAGATGGCACCATTAGCATGGATGGCGCTATAGACTGATGCTTGTATCCCGACATTGACTACGGATATTTCCCATATTTGGTTAAATGCCAAGATCGATGCAATATAAGATGTATGCATCAGATGTGCACTACTTGAAGATCCACACTATATGACATATGCTTATATCCTTGATACTAGCTACAGATACATTATGTACTACAGACTTGTACAATATATGTTATGCTATATAGACATGCACATAGTGACATGGTATAGACATGCCATATATCTAGATATGTGCTAAGATATATACAGAACAATGATATACACTCACCACATACTACTAATGTAGACTAAGAGACTGTACCTATAGGATACATGCTACTAGATCGATATTAGTGATCCTCATACAAAGGACAGATCAGGGTACTTCGGATAAGAGTCTATTCATTCATCCAGATGAGCTAAAGTATGTTTAGTTCACTGAGATTTCTCTTAGCATGAATTGCTAGGTTAATTAATCTGAATTGACTTATATGTCAATCCTTCATAGTAGAACTTTTATCCATTGTTAGAATATATAAGAAGGATCATCTACCTGGCCAGTAGAGATTCTTTGGTCTATTTTTACACCTGTCAGTTTGATAATAAAGAGATACCTCTATCAAGTTGACATTCTGTTTTTTTATTCTTTTTTTTCCGTGAATTTATACCTACAACTAGCTATAAATTCCACACCCATCATAAAGATACCCAAAATAAAAATGCCGTTTCATTCGAGCATGCTATCAACAAAGATAAGAAGTATAATATAATAATAGCAGTTGCATGATGATAGCAAGGGTAAGCTACTCGAACACGAAATGACACATACGTACTAAAGTAATTATTAACATAATACCAAGGGTATTTTAATGTGTTGTAACATATATAAGCCTTGAAAGGCTGCATGGTTAATAATGGAAGCAATTGTCAACGCATGCTCCACAAGGAGCTATATTTTGAAATACCGTCCTTGATCCACCAGATCAAGAACCAAATAACCCAACATTTATTTTCAGAATAATGGAATCACTGGCAGTTGCTAAACAACCGCCAGATAAGAGATATAAACCAAATATTATAAATAGAGACGTAGAATATACATTTTATTGCACATTATCCTAACTTTGAATAAAGAAGGATTTTAACAGTATTCTATCTGCTTTTTTTAACCCCATTTTACTGCATTTAATATAAATAGCTTTTTAATTTCATGAATAATAAACTTCAGTTTATATTTGCGTCTTTGCTGTATTCAAGGATCTGGAAGCAGAGAAACGCTTATAACTTAGAGTGGAATGCAAAAAAAATGTTTTTATGTCAAAAGTCAAAGATAATTAAATCTCCCAAAGAATTTCACTTTTTATTCACCACAATGCAAACTTTGGATGCATTTATATACTTTTCATTATACTAGGGTCTACAGTATAATGATGAACTATAATATCGTAAGATAACTATTTACTATTTACCCAAAGATTGTTAAGAATAGCCTAAGACCTTGAGTGTGAGACTTTATCACCATATTTGATATAACATAAAGGCTATTCAAATTAAACCAGGTACGAAAACTTAAGACTTTATTAAAATGATCAAGCACATCTATTTATAATAAATCATGATGTTCATCACTAAACCGATCAATAATTTCAACACAGCGTTTCAAACATATAGCCAACATCCTGGACCATTTAGATATTGTTTCTAAGCATGCTGCTCACAACTGATACATGATCTGTATCAACTGAGTTATCCTAAATCATGAGGCCCTCTGGATTCGGCAGTCTTTTTCAATTACTAAACTATTATCTTTGCCTAAGCTAGTTACTATATACGCTGGCTCAACATTTTTGAGCAGCATAAGTCTGATAATTATTATTGTATATTGGTCCTTACCTGGTTCCTTGCCATAACTGCTTACTTTCATCCTGCTGTCAACTCCTCGCGTACTGAAATTAGTAATAACTAACTCCTTCATATTTTTTTCATTAAATAGATCTACGTGCATATTTTAGTACGTATTCATGTGGTGGTGTTCCGACTTGATACACAAAACTACTGCGCATTCAGTATTAACTGGTTCTTTCTATGGGATGTATAAATATAGCTTTTTTTACTCAATTCGGTTAAAAATACTTGATGAAACACAAATACTTTGTTAGTGATCGACTGTCTCACATATCAGTGAAGCATGTTTATAGTTGATTTTAAAGAATTGAGTCAAAAGCGCATTGGAATATAAACTGTTTAGACTAAATAAACTATTCCTCGATTTCGTGTTCCAAATCCACAAAATATAAACTTCATTCTCGTTGTATGGTACACCTGATTCGCTTGCAGAGAAAGCATTCATGCATTGGAGTACTGTATCATGATTCGTCGAAAGGCTTGCTCGACTTGTTGATACATACCATCTGTAAATGTAGTATTAATACCCTTTGTAAATACCCAGTATTTACGATGTTTAAAATTAAAATATAATAGCTATACTTTTAACATAGAGAATTAAAATCCTTGCAGAAAGAAATTGAAAACTACAAAAAGTCGCTTTAAAATAGTTTTGGACATTTTCTATGTAGGTATAAGTAGGCTAAAAATAAAGCAGTTGTTGATTTAGCTATGGGAACATCTCTTCTAAGTTACGTTTAGTCTGTATCACATTATTACAACAACTGGTTAGTATTTGTATTTGGCTCAGGGCACTCTCCATCAATGCTTAAAAATAAACAAACTGCTGTGTGTCATGAATGTCGTAGTATTGTTCATCATATTCTGTTGTTTATCACGTTCGAAGAAAAGGGCGATGTGCATAAATAAATACGCCAAAATTCTACTTTATACGTCGAGCATGAAAGCCGTCTTTGTATGCCATTATTGTGTCTGTATCGCTTAGCAAACCACTTGACAGCATATATTCACACAACAAGGTAATGATCTTATCAAGCGTTGAATTCAATCATAAATGCAATAGGCTCCAGATGCTGCTATTAATGAAACTACCATCACATGCATGCATGATTGCAAAAAAGGAATGGCCTTTTACCTGGCTCGCTTCTGTACAGACCTACTCTATGCCCAAAAACAACGACTCGAAGTCTTTTTTTAGACCAAACCCATAGTCAGCATTTGCATTTTAGCATGATTTCATGCAACGTTTTGGCTGAAGCATAAACAATGTAGTCTGTTGAAGGATATAAAAACGCTACCCTGAATCCAATAGATTAGCACATATCTCTTTTTTGCTCATCATACATCTTATCAAACAATCACAATGAAGTTGGCAGTTCTCTCAGTTTTGGCTCTTGTCTTTATGTTGAACACTTTTGTTCTCGCTCAAAACCATTGGATCTGTACTTGCTTTGAACCCAAGTACGACCGTGGATGTTGTGCAGAAGTCGGGTAAGTAATCTAAACTGTAATTCTTTCTTGTTTTTCTTATTCTTAATCAATAATCTTCGTCTTATAGTTACCAAATGATGGTAGATGGTAATGTCTGTGACATCGATCGCGCTGACGTAGACAGCAAGGAGAAATTCAAGCAATGCTGCTACGGAATTGGTGGTAGAATCAAGTGTAAATAAATAGCTCGCTATGAAAGTTGTCTACTGCTCCTTCGAATCCATGTTTTTTTTTCCAATAAAGAACAATCTTACTTTGGGTTTACTTATTATTCCTACAAGTTCTGAATTACATAACGTTTAAGTTGAATGCAATGCATACGAAATCAAGTTTTCATCTCATGACTGACCCTTGAAATGAAAGAGGCGAACCTACAATTTGCGCATTTTTGGTTGGGTCAAATCATTTATATCAAATGCAAATCATGGCATCTCAATTGGCAGTTTTGCTCGATTGATCACAAGCGTCAACATATAAATGTCTATATTTAGCCTATGACAGTTTGAATTGAGAGTGCATCAAAACCCATTTGTGGTCCTAATAGGGCTTGCTTTAGCAGGTGATCAGGTCGGATTTTACTGCTAATGACGAATTCAATACAGATTTCGCAACCTAGCGTTATGTCTTTGTTCTATCCAAAAGTAGCTCATTTAACTTAAAAAAAAAAAAAAAAAAAAAAAAAAAAAGTCTCCTATGCAACTCTCAGATTCTGGGACTCACTAAAATTAGAAAAATTATCTTTTGTAGGTTAACAGGAGTAATAGAAGACAGGTAAGCAGGTATATTTATGCTACGCAGAATTTAAAGAGCTTGTAACATGTGTACTAGCGCTGATTGTGTTGTCTACAATTAGAATTGTAACAAATGCAAGCTATATTCTGGAAATTTGAAAACTTGAAGAATTTGACAAAGCCTATTTTACTACAGGTATCATGATAAAGCATTGCACAAGTAAGGTCAACAGATATAGAAGCTCAAGATGAAAGGTTGTTGAAGAGAGTATCTTTTTTATATCAACCTACCAACGCAAAGTGAAGCTCACTCTCTTGACTGCTGTCTTTGCTCTTCTCTCACTCAACACCTTTGCCTTCACTCAAGTCGAATACCGTCATATTTTCATTTGCTTTCGTCCAAAATACGATCATGCCTGTTGTGGAGAAGCGGGGCAAGCGTTGTATTATATCTCCTTTTGTCTTTTTGCCTCTAAATGAGTATTTTTGCAGCGTCGAAAAATTCAGAACCTGCTGCACTGAAATAGAAGGAAACACCAAGTGCAAATAAAGAATATTTTGCTCTAAACAATAAGCTACATTCAATGTTGAAAGGCTTATTAATAGATATTTTGGATTTCGTAACATGCATTGGCATTTTACATTTGATATATAAAAAAAGTGACATTCAATATGTTGTAGTACTGAAATCCATCAAAATTACAAACCATGTTGACTAGAAATCTTATTAGTTTTTTCTTGTTCAGGAATGTAGCATTTATAAACGAATTTTTGGATATATACACTGACATGAATCTAGTCAGCATGGCTTTTCAAATAAAGAGAGAATATTCAGTTTAGGTGATGCTTGATGAATTTGATTCAGATCATATAAGGCCAAATGGTGGTTTTAGATAGGCAAATGCTGAGGATAAAAGGTACGCATCATATACTGTTCTAACTGTATCCTATCAGCGAGATTTGGTGTGTAAAGTTAAAGTAGACCATACTACTGTAAACGACAAGTTTTCTAGGAGAGCAGCGAGATGCTAAATTATTATAGGCATCTTTTCAAAAGCTCTGACTTGTGCTGCTACTGCCATCACCAAAATGTTCGCTCAAGTCCGCCAAAATCAGAATATTCCACAGTTTTTTTTTTTTTTTCGTAAAGTAGTACGCACTCTTAACTGTGAAATGCTTCACTGTCTATCAAACACTTATCATCTAATTTACTTGCGTACACCTCTCTTGAAATGGGTCATAGAGCTAAGAAAAGATCTACATGGTAATTTACCAATATATGAATCCCGCAATGGTTTGAGCGAATAAAGTGAGTGCCATAAAGCAGGTAATTGGAGAATCACTACGAAGCACCCAGGTTTTCAAAACTCTCTTTCTTCCTCTCCTTTCCATACAACGTTCTTTTTTCCCCTGATTCTTTTATACAACACTTTGCGCAAGAGGCTTTTTTCTTTTGTTCTTCCATTTTAGATAAGTTTGTTACCCAAGAAGGCTGAGGGAAAATTAACGTATAAAAAAGAAAGCTTTGCTGTTTTTACCACCATGACTTTACCTGTTCCTACAATTTCAATCACTGACCCAGACTTGGAGAGTCAAGACTACATGGCAAGCGGAACTGTTACGCCAAATTCACCAGATTCACCTACCGTATTCGACGTCGTAAAAGAGATGGAAAAAAACTCGGCTCAACCATTCGATGAAGCCGAGTTGGAGGAGCAACTTGACAATGATAGCAACACTAGAAAGAACAAGAGAGAGAGCTTTTCTATCGACGACGACGATCACAGTGGACAAACGACCAAAAAGTCCATCAAATCATTCTACCATCAAAAGTGCATTTTGATTACTGGTGCCTCTGGGTTCATTGGAAAGGCTGTCTTATGGAAACTGATCCATTCATTGTACGATTCAGTTGATAAGATATTCATCTTGTTGAGGCAGAATAGACAGCGCTCTGCCAACGGACGGCTGCAGGATGACATTTTATCGAACAAGGTACAGTGCTCTCTATGAAAAAACACACGACAAGTATACTGAGCAAGGTATACAGGCGTTTCTTAGTCTTCGCAGATCAATGGGAACCGATATTTTTGATGAATTTGTCGAGGAAAAGATCTATCCCATCTTTGGTGATTTGACCGAAGCCAACATTGGATTATCCGAAGCTGATTTAGATGTACTTTGCAGCCAAATCAATGTTATTTTTCACTGTGCGGGCAATGTGGATGGTAATGAAGGCATCGAGAATGCAGTCAGAGTGAGTTTGGAAGTACGCATTGTTAGCAAATTTCAGTCTAACGACGCATTTTTTTTTTTTTTTTTTTTTTTTTTTTTTGGGCAGATTAATACGCTAGGCACCAAGCAACTGTTTGACTTTGCCAACAAATGTCACTCAATCGACGCTTTTGTTCATCTATCCAACATACAGAAATTCGCTTCAAAGCCATCGGATGAAAAGTACCTTTATCCCATTTCAACGTTCGAGAACGAATCGCCATCACCCACCCAAATATTGGCTGAGATCCTTGATCCAAATCCGGAAAAGCAACAATACAACTACTTTAGACCGCTATACAACAATGCCTACTTGTACTCCAAAGCCTTGACAGAACATGTGCTTGTAGATCAAGTGTTGAAGAATAAGTCTACACATGGAGGCACGCAATTTCCAATAGCCATCATGCGATTGAGCCCTGTAGGACCTAGTGTGCAAGAACCTTTGGTGGGCTGGGTAAATATTGATTGTTTTCTGGACACATGAATAGTTTCATTAAGGTTTGAATATAGGCTGATGGCGTGAATGGAATCAATGGTACTATCCTACTGACAGGCAAAGGCAATAAAGTCATTCAGCCTCATATCGGAGATGGCGTGGCTGATGTGGTTCCTGTGGACTACGTCGCTCGTTTAATCATTGGTAGTGCAGTGACATTGACTGTACCTCAAGACTATCAACTACCTCAAGTAGCACCTGCTCAATCCAATGGAGATGAGCAGCCGCACCAACAACCAAATGATTCAGTAGTGGATGAGCAGCCTACACAGCCTGAGAGGCCCTCTGACCGTGCAA
The DNA here is from genome assembly GCA_037974945.1 of Mucor circinelloides. Taxonomy (NCBI): domain Eukaryota; kingdom Fungi; phylum Mucoromycota; class Mucoromycetes; order Mucorales; family Mucoraceae; genus Mucor; species Mucor circinelloides. The sequence continues at coordinate 286,875 of JBBNAA010000007.1, read as the reverse complement.
GAGCCCATAAACGAACCTCCAGTACAGCAAGTCGAATGTCGATGCGAAGCATGTCCAAGTACTCCATGCCCAAATCGTTCCTCAGTGGACACCAGGAGCACCAAGTCGTACCTGTAATCTACCAAGTATCTGTTTCAGACATGCGCCCTGTCACATGGAGAATCGCTTATGATGCTATTCGTCAGTATTGGACAAAAGCTACTCATATCAGCTTGCCCACATCCAGCGCTTACTTTAACGCATCACAAAGAAACACAGGATCTTATGGTGGTGGTGCTACTGCTGTATCTGGTTCTCCTGGCCTATCCCGCGCTCGCACTGTGATGAACTCGCTGCGTGGTTACTACATGAACTCTTCATCCGAAACGACATCCAACAGCCATAACAATCCACCAGTAACACCGGCACCAACGCATTCCAGTGATCGTCTTAGCAACGGTAGCATCACCAGTCCAGCCAATAAGAGAAACTCACATCGTCTTAGTCGCACTGTAGACAAGGCAGCCAAGCTGGCTAACACCATCAGTATCTATTCATCGAGTCCTGCCAATAGCAACCAAATCAACACCCATTTGACGCAGCTCATTTACGCACTACGCAGCTTGGACAGCAACATGGATTTTGATGCCAGTGCCATTGTACCTGAAGATGTGGATGGACAGTTTTGGGTGAATTACTTGACTAATGCCAGTTATGGTATTCACTATTTTGTATGTGGAGAGACTAATTTGAGATTACCTACACCTGTCTATGGCTGGAGTTGTGGTATCCAGCCTACCATGGATGGCATCTCAGAAGACGATGACGACTACTTTAAGCATGTCATTAATCGTCAAGTCAACAGTGCTATCTTTTCGCAGGACCAAATCATGCAGAGAACGGGTCGTATGGTAGCTCACATCAAGGGCTTATTGATGCACAACAACCTCAAAAACGACGATGATGCTTGGCTGACAGATTTGGATGATGCCCTAGACGATTGGTGTCAAGACAATGATGTGGTGAATCCTGATAAAGATCGTCGTATGGCACTGGGCAAATGGCGTCGCAAAGTGGGCAGCAATGACGAGTCTGTCAAGGTGATTGTGTTGAATGACAAGCGAGTGAACCAAGCCATTACCCAGATTACTCAAAATGCTGGTGTCCCCAAGCAGACTGCTGTCAACGAGGCCATGAAGATCTTGATGCGCATGAGTGAACGAACACAGTTGGCGTTTGTCTGGTTTGCAGGTTCTTTTCTCAAGTCGTTGCTGGAGGACATGTTTGAGCACGTTCGCATCTTGGACGAAAGCCTGAGAGCTATTCGACAAACTACCATGGGAAAGAGGGTCGTCTACGTGCCTGTATCTAAAAGTATGCTGGATCCGCTCTTGGTATGGTACATTGCCATTCGCTACCATTTGCCTGTGCCAGCTTTAGCGTGCGATGAAGTCATGTCTCAAATGGGCCCTATCTCTGATGTGTATCGACTTGCAGGCGCTTATTACGTAAAGCGAGACAAGACAAAGCGATCTCCTTTGAACTCTGCTGTCACTGCAGCTTACACACAAGTCTTGCTGAGAGAGCACGGTGCGCTATCCTTTTGTCTTGAGAGATCCAGATCAAGAACCGGTAAATGCCAAGAAGCCTATCCTGATGGCTTTGTGGACATGATCATTGAAGCTACTTTGCAAACCAACCAAACTGCAAGAACCTCCTCCAACACCTCCAGTGTCATTACACGAGTTGCTTCCACTGACATCAATACCCCTCCAGCTTCACCTGATTCTCCTTCTGCCTCAGTCGTGGACAGTCCTACCATGAGTATCGATAGCTTGGCGCACAATTTCACATCACCCACAGTGCAAAGAAAAGTACACAAAGACGTTGTGTTTGTTCCCATTAATATTACCTATGAGAACGTGCCTGAATTGCCTCATTTAATTGACCAAGTCTTGGATCAACAACCCACTCGTGCTGGTGGTGGTGGTAGACAGAGATCTGCATCTCAATCCAGCCTTTCGTCTGCTCCTCCAACACCATCACAGAGACCTCTTAGGCCGAGTGAAGCAAAGGACAGAAGAAAGACGCTCTTGGAAGGCACTGAAGCACCTAAAAAGTGTGGACGTGTTACTTTTGGTGTGGGTCCATTGATCAGTGTGCAAGATGTAGCAGAAGAGTTCAACAGACACTCTAACGGGTAAGTGTATCACGCGGATCATTTAGGAAAGTATTCACACTCATCTTCACGACAGAAGCAATGCGGAAACATACGAAGCCGATTTGGTTACTGAAATAACAAAGCGTATTCATGACTCTCAATGCAAAGGCTTGGTTGTGTCTCCTGTTTCTATTGTGTCTGCTATTATCCTCTATGGCCGTGCTACACATGGCGTTTGTATTGGAAAAATCAAGGAGCTCATGGAATGGATGAGATACGAAATCAAGCATAGTGGCTATTCAATTGATTGGCAGGGTAAGAAAGACGATCATACGTATATATACACACACATATTCAATATTCAATACTGATATAATCCATAACAGAGGGCGAAGACTTGGATTCTCTCATTTTAACAGCATTTAGATTATTGAATGAACCGAAAAACCTGATCATTGATGGCAGAGAAATCAATGATGATACCAACATTCGAGTAAATGACCATGCTGATAATGTCATGGCCTTATCCTACTATGCCAATCAAATGGTGGACATCTTTTTGCTGGACTCTTTCTTTGCTATTGTGTATCTGTCATTCCTGGAAGAATCTGTTTTAGAAGACGAGTTCATGGATCGCTTCCGTTTCTTGCTTCAGATGCTGGAGAAGGAGTTTGTACTGGAATGGGACTTGGAAGAGGTAATTCGAGGTCGATAAATAGAGATATGTATTGGCAGCTAATGATGCTTTTACACATAGAAATTCAATACCATTGTTGCTTCATATGCTCAAAAGCATATCATTCGCGTCACTGATAACCGTTTATCCCTGCTTGTCAACATGGAGAATGACCCTATGCGTTACGAACAACTGATATTCTTGGCTTCTCTTGTCTATCCCACTGTCGATGCTTACTGGATCACCTCCTGCTCTTTGTCTGCTCTCGAAGCTGTGCCTATGCTTCCTCGATGCATCGTACCTCTTTTAACGCAATGGATTGCAACGCACCTCATCACTGGCCGTCGCACCATTTATCGCGAGGTCTTGTCTACAGAATCCAGTAAAAATGCAGTGGATGTGTTTATGTCCATGGGCTTCTTGACAGAAATTCAAGCCAAAGAAAAGCTTTCTCCAGATGCACAAATCCTGCTACATGAACTAGGCATTCCCACGTCAGAAGTGCTGATTGAGCTCGCTGGTCAAAATAGTGATGGAGGCAAGACACCTGTGACACCAACCGATCCAGAAGGCATGATGGTAAGGATACATCACATCTATTTTCTGATTCATAAGGGCTAACATCAATCCTAGAAGGCTGTGATGGCACAAATACAAATGAACAGAGCCAATTCAAACATGGCAGATCTTTGCCAACAAATCGATTCCTATCGTTTAGGAGCTGCTTCACAAAGAGAGAGTTTCCAAAATGCGCAAGTGTTTCAAAAGTGTCTCAAACAAATCAAGGGCATATTGCAAGCTAATTCCAGTTTTGCAAAGAGAAGACATGTAGAATTGCCTGATGACGAAGATGGGTTGGCACAGCTTGTATATTCCTTGCTGGCCAGCAGTGTGCCTACAGGTGATCGAGCTGCCCAGGCTCGTGCTCTTCGTCGTATATCTGAAGCTTATAACTTGAGGTGATCAATTATGTTTTATTTTGTTGCTGTCCATATTAATAAACGGTATTGGTCTTTGCAAGAACGCTGTGGCTGTATTCAAGTAAAAATCCAGCAAGTAGAGAGGGCCATAATTTACAGATTTGATCAAATCAGTGCCAATTTATGTTTGCTGTTCGAAACTTTTTGGTTGTGAAGACGAAATTTTCCGCATTACTTGTGCCAATAATGAGCTTCTTCTTCTTTAACTTTGCATTTTCATCTTTTGGATATGAGTGATTACCGTTAGCACTCCAAGAGACGCACGCTTCTAGTACCACCATTCAAGATCAGTTCCACCTCCAATTTCAAGCCAAGTCTAGTATTTGGTCAAAACATTGCGGGTTGGTTTCCTTTTCTTCTGAAATCTCATTCTCAAACTCCATTGTCAGCATCTATAGGCGGATCATCATATCAACCACGATATCTCATGTTTCTCATGCATTTGGTCCGTTTTCTACAACGGCCGTGTATTTTCCTGCCTCCCGATCTGAATGAATTCTTTTCTTGTCTACCATTTTCACGGATTTTGCCTCTGTGTTTTCGTCGTCTCCCTCACGATCTATCATCTTGGGTGATTTCAATTACACCTACTCCAGTGCTTCTTCGTCCCGGAATCGACAGGCTCCTGTTCCTTGGTTACAGTACTTTGATGATCATTTTATCAATGGTATCACGGCTCCAGGCGTTTCTCCTTCTTTTACATTCCAGCGTGGCTCGTCTCAATCCGGTATAGACTACATCTTCTTGTCTTGAGATCTTTTGTCGTCCATACAATATGAACATTGCCATACATCTTCTATACAACCCGCTTGTTGAGATCACTTCCTTCTTTATAGCCAGCTTTGGCTGTATCCATCTCTGGATGCCTCGTCCACCTCGTTTGTTGGCAAAAGCCTGTGGCGTGCCCATCCTCTTCTTGCCGCCAACTCCACATTTCGTCGACAGCTATACATCGTGCTCTGTATGGTCGAGTCCCGACTCTTGATCACACCTTGTCTACTGCCCAGAAATGGGAGAAATTGAAACGCACCACTGCAACTGTTGCTAAATCCTTCTCACGACGTAATGCTTATACCCTTAAGCGCGCTGAAGAGCTTCTTCACAAGGAACGGTCTCGCTTACAGCAGCAGTTATCGACGGATCCAACTAAACAGGCGTAGCTGACTCCACAACTGTCCATTGTAGAGGAACAGCTTTCTGCCATCCAACAATACCATGTTGAAACCTTGGCTTTGCGGTCTGGTGTTCGTTGGCGTGAACAAGGAGAGATGTCATCCGAGTTCTTGAAGAAAAGGTCGTCCATTCGAGCTGCTCGAACCCTCATCCCTCCATTAATTGATCCAACGACGCAATCTTTGTGTACCTCGAAAGAATCCATGCTTGATGCCGCTGCCACCTATTATGGTACGCTCTACACTCCAGATGCTATCGATATGAATGCTGTGCACGACTTACTAGATGTGATCCCTCAATCCGCTCGTTTGTCATCTACCGCATCTCAATCCATGCTCGAGCTCATTACCTTTGAAGACCTCTATGAAGTCTTTTCTCGTGCACCCTCCACTTCATCTCCTGGTATCGATGTTTTACCGTATCAGCTTGTCCACTTGATTGTCACCAATTCAACATGCCAAGAAATTGCGCTAGCTACCTTCAACAAGGGCGTGACCAACTCGGATCTTCCTCCTTCATGGTTGGAATCTTGTGTCGTGCTACTTCCAAAGAAAGAACCTCCAGAACTCTTGCGGAATTGGAGTCTCATATCTTTGATCAACACTGATGCCAAAGTCTTCACTCGCATTCTCAGTGGCCGCATGATTGACCAAACTTTCTCCCTTATCAATCCTTTTCAAACGGGATTCGTGAGAGGCCGGTTCATCGCAGACAATGGTTTTCTTCTGAAGTTAATCCACAACTGCCAGGTTTCCAGTTGCCCTCACCTCCTTCCCTCAATGCTCCTTCTGCTGTCAAGATGATGGCGTACGCTGATGATATTGTTTGTCTGTTGACCTCTCCTGCCAATCTGGATCGACTACATTCCCATCTACAAGTGTACTCTGCTGCATCCAATAACGCTCTAGTGAACTTTTACAAGACGGAGGCTATCTCTCTCTGTGGTTCTGCCACTAACTATAATTCGATTTGGCGAACCTCCCTTCCTCAGCATCGCATCACTAGTTGGCATGATGCTATGTCGCCTTCACCCATCCGATATCTGGGCTTTCCATTGTTTACATCGATTAAGCAACGAAACTCTTTTCTCGAACAATTGGTTGACAAGATCCGTCTAGGCTGTCAAATCCACAAACACCGAGGTCTTTCCGTACGCGGACGAGCCACTGTCCTCAACTCGCTTGTTCTCAGTCGGCTCTGATATGTACTTCGTGTGGTGACAGTGCCGATTTCCATCTTGATTTTCATTCAGTCTGTGATCTCTCAGTTTGTCAATTTTCGAATATCTCCAAAAATTGGTCATCTCACTTTCTTCGCTTCTCGGTCCCAAGGTGGTCTTGGCATCCTCAATCCAAAGTTACAACAAGGCGCGCTCCAGCTACGATGGCTCGAACTGTTGCTCAGCATGTCTTCCACCCAAATGATGTCTCATCCTTCCATAGTGTTACCTCGACTGGTCGGTTTCTTGGGTGCTCATATCTCCAACAACCCAAACCTTCCCACAGACCATCCGTCTCAACTTTTCGACCATCGCATCAGTTTGTTTTTTCCAGTCTTCGTCCTCCCGCTTGTAATCAACAAGATAGTTCATGGTCATTGTTGTTCCGAGCTATAGATCGTATCTCACTAGACTTCTCATCCACCGTCATTAGCGCAGCTGCTACCAGCCTAGAGATCCCTTTAGCATTGGTTGTTCTTTCTGTCTCGCCGAACACCAAGTTCAGGAAATCGTATGACAAGCTGCCAGCCTCCATTTCATACACTATGGATCCCACATTGGACCACTGCCTCCGCCCAAAGTCGACTCAAGAAATCTCATCCAATCCCAATCTTGCCACATCGTTCTTCAGGTTCGTCAGACAGGATCAAATCCAGCTCGCTCCCTTCTTTGTTCGTACATTCATTCGTAGAAGGTTTGCAGGTTTCGGCCGTTTTCCCTTCTCACCTGTTGAGAATCACCACATCGTGGATGCCTCTCCATTTATCCAAGCTGTTTTCTCATCTTTGTCACTTACATCTCATGTCCGCCAGCATCGTCTTTCCACTAAATTATACCGAAAACTCTGCTTGCCGCCATCTGATCCTCCTCCTTCCTTACCTCCACCTTACAACCTATCCACTCGCCCTGCATGGTCAACCTTTTGGGCTTTGCCACTATCTCGCTCGTGTCGCAATGTTTTGTACCGCTTCCTCTATCATCGGGTTCCTCACCATGTTCGCTTGTACGAATGGGAGCGAGCTCCTTCACCATCTTGTTCCAACTGTCACCACCCAACCGAATCAACTGATCACTTCATGTTCTCCTGCCCTGTCAAACTTGCTGTCTGGCAACAGGTTCATCATGAGCATTTGTGCGCAGAAGCGTCTATCACCTCCCTCGACCTCCATCATTTCCTTAACCACTCTTCGATCACCTCATGTTCGCTCCACATCCGATCTTTGTATCATTGCTGGTACCTTAGAATCCATTAGGTTATCCCATTGGTCCTTTAACTTCAATGATACGCCATTTAACTCACCTTCCCCTGCTCCACTTTTGAAAAATAGAAAACCCCAAAAACATATATATGACCTTCCTTAAATCATTGCTCACTACTAAAACCGAGACCACCAGTCTCCATATAAACCAAAAAAAAGGAATTCTGTATAGAGCACCCCATTTTCCTTACGCAGCACCCCTTTTTGCTACCTATAGTAATGGCTAAGTTGCAATGGGTAGCTTCTATAACTTTTCAATACCAAGCATCTGTGTCTCTATTTTTACATCAGCATGTAAGTTATGATGTGAGCTGTACATAGGCACACTTCAATGTGTTTTGATTTACATTTTGATCAAACAGTAGTGTACTTGGTATAATGGTGTATCCATGAGTGTGAAAAGAGGGTGGTCGCTAAGAAAACTGGACGGTGAGGTGTTTATAGCTACAAAAAGGGGTGCTGTGTAAGGAAAAGGGGGTGCTCTGTACATTTTGCCAAAAAAAAATTGGTGATAAAAGTTCTTTCTTACATCTTTCTTAAAAAATGAAATCAAAAATTAGCTACACAAATGTCAGTTAGTATCCCCACATTGCAGAAATAGAAGAATCTTTTTCTAGTGATCATATGTGGCATCTTTCATTGATGAACTGCGTGATACAATTGTCGAAAACTACGATGGTGACGTTTTCGCGGATTACAGAAGAGCATGGATTGCGTCTGTGCTTGAGTATTTTAAAATCAAGGATATTGATTTGGTAATTTTAAATAACGTTGTAATGAAATGTATATATTCAATGATTATACACAGCCTAAAACACCAAAACCAAATTGGGAAAATATCTGTGGGGCTATCATCGATAACATGGTTTCCAATAGCTACAGTTTTCAAAAGGAAGACAAATCTGTTGCCAGAAGATCGGCTAGTCGGCGTTCCATTTGAAGTGGAGCAACACTGACCTCCAATGACAATTCGTCTAGTGATGTCTTGTCTGCAGAAGATCAGGAACATGTACACTGGATTAAACAAGGCAAAGATGTGGAAGCTGTCAACTGGAACCCTAGTAGAGGAGCAAATGATGAAGCTCGCAATAAGCCAAGAATACGAGCAGTAAGTGTTTTTAATTGAGGGTACTACATGTTGCTGACATTTACTAGTCTGTCGCATACTCTCATCATGGATGTTCGGGATAAATGCTGGCTTTCTTATTTTTCGCTTGAAGAAATTGATGAAATCAAGTGCCATGAAGCTGTTCAGTTGCCAGTGCTGCCATCCAATTTAAAGTCTTATATTGATCAACTTGTGGCCACACCAAAAGCACATTATATGAAACATTGAATGAAGTTACTCACGCACCCGAAACAGATGAGCATTGGATTCAAGATGCACATAACAATTGTTTTCGATTAATTGGAAGTGGCTTTTTTCTTTTACATGATGTAACCGAACAAGGCATTGGTAAGAGAATGTGGTCCTGTGTGGACAAGTGCTTTGACTATTCAAGTGTCAGGTGCATCACTTAATTTTAATTGGGTTTTTGAATGAATATTGCCTGAGTATATTGTATTAGTGGAGAAAAATGCAGTAAGGCATCTGCTGATGCTGCTAATTCCGTTCGTTCTCCCAGTGGTTTGAGTCGCCAACAAAGTGGTAGAAAGATGGATTTAATTTTCAAGACAAAAATTGACGACATTGAAATTGGTTGTGGCGAGTGTGCGTTGGTTGGTGGCGTAAACACCACAAAAGAGTTTCAAGATGCTTGTTTCAAGATGCCCAAGGTGATGAGAGACATGTTAGTCAAGATAGTATCAAGATCTCCTGCTCTCGCAAACAGATTGCGTATCTCTGGATTCTATATTGCTGACAGGTTGCTGACATTGTATATCCTGGATTCCCCTGTTGGCTATGTCAGTAGATATGATCCTTCCAACCCTGTTGAATATCCTGTTACAGAAAACAAGATTCGTAACCGTATGGCTAAATTGTTAACAATGATCTTCAGTGCTAGAATCATCATGGAAAATTGCAGAGACGTTATAGATGATGATGAATCGGATACTGACTTGGGTAAATTCCGGTCTGCCGTAATGGAGCCTTGCTTTGTACCAGTTGGGACCAATTATAAGAAAAGAAAGAATTAAATAAACATTTTCAGTTGATTGTTTGATCTATAAACACTAGGTGTGTATGGGTTTATGATGTATGTTTGTGATGGCTACATGATCATGCTTGTATCTGAGTTATCATTGGCGAGTGCTGTATGCAGGGAAATCAGGGATTAAGCGGATTTTACAAAAAAATATATAAAAAAAGCAAAATAGTAAATAGAATTAAAATCGACTGTATTTTACTTAATTGTTCAAAAAACTGAAGATTCCTGGATTAGAGTAAAAAAAGAAGAGTATTTATAACAATTGAGCATTAGCTCGCTGCATGAGTTTGATAGAGAGCAATAGGTGGCTCTATTGCGACGATATTCAGCGATTGTTATTCATTAAAGGGGTAACTTATGATGAAGAGAATTGACTAGAAAGGTAGATATGCGTAATCTTGATTTTGCTTTGATGTGCTATCGTCATAGCTTGAATAAATTTAACCATGTGTGTTTCAAGGTGTGATATTCCGTTATTGTATAGAAGGCGTTCCTTATATAGGATGCTGTACAGCTATAACATCTGGGCATAGTTGTCGAATTTGAATAGGTTATCATTGGTTTGGTTTTAATTTGGATAAAGAGAACACACACCTATGACAAACATCACTAGTGGGAATGGATACTACAATGTGAACAAGAGTGATACGAATGAGTCTTTATTTTAGTATTGTTAGAGGTTGTTTGTATATACATTTAAAAAGTAGTTTATTATTTAATTCAAATAGCATGAACGCTCATGAGTGGTATCTACTGTATTTTTGCATTTCAGTGACATTGCTTTGAGGGCGCTATTGCATCACAGACAGAATACTGTTAAAATGTTAAAATCCTTCTTTATTCGAAATTAGGATAATGTGCAATAAAATGCATATTCTATGTCTCCATTTATACTATTTTATTTATATATCTTATCTGGATATTGTTTAGCAACTGTTATTAGTGATTCCATTATTTTGAATGTAAATGTTGGGTTATTTCGTTCTTGATTTGGAGGATCAAGGACGTTATTTCAAAATATAGCTTGTGGACCATGCGTTGACAATTGCTCCCAGTGTTTACCATGTAATCTCTTAAGGTTTATATATGTTACAACACATTACAATACCCTTGGTATCCTACTTTAGTATGCGTCATGTCTTATTCCAATAGCTTACCCTTGCTATCATCATGCAAATAAAATTATTATATTCTTCTTATTTTTTTTTTACTAGAATGGCTCGAATGATATGCCATTTCTAATTTTGAGTATTTTCACAAAAGTAATCTAGTCTACTTCACTTAAAGCACGAGACTAAAGAAAACAGTGGGGTAGCACAAGTACACTACTTTCAAACTCCGATAATGGTTTCGGGTTCCGATTTGGAACCCCGATTGTGCGTAGAATGCGATGGTGTAAAGGAAATTTGCGTAGCTATTCTGGTTGTCGAGATATGATATGATTTGATGATTTAATGAATTCTGAGCAGATGTGTAATGATCCACATTACATATGTCTCAACCATGCGGTTTGAGACATCCTTAATTTGTATATAAACAGCTAATTTTGACAGATATCGAACCTTAGTGAAAATATCTGTCTAATCCCTTCTCCATATTTATCACAATAAATATTTACTCTTCCATCACACTTATAATTAACTACTGCTTGTCCAAATAATATACACATATATTATATAGTAAGTGTTACTCAAATTATAAGGACCTGCATTTAGTAACACCAAGCCCAACACCATAGTACATCCGTCTTCACCACTACAAGACAATTGTACTCATTACAGTATATTTTCACTCACCTGTGTCACTATTTGCATTCAAACAACAAACGTCATTGTCTCAATAATCTCTGATCTGAAACTTTAATTTGCATACAAGAATCAGTCTCACTTATCTGCATCAATCCAAATCAAATTTCAGAAACGCAATTTTCAAACAATGTCAACAACCAACCAAGCTAAAGCCCATGCATTGCAAAACAAAATTGCAACAAGTGGAACAGAAGCTTTGTCTGATGATGAACTGACGCAACTGACTCAGCTCTTATCATCAATTTCTCTGAGCTCTACGAAGGAAGGTTCACAACTTCGCGAGCCTAGAGTAAATGACCCCCGCCCTTTCAATGGATCAAACCATGATGGCGATGGATACAACAAATTAGAAAACTTCATTACTCAACTTAAAATGGTTTTCATCTTACAACCATCTCGTTTTCCCAACGAAGCAACAAAAGTCATGTATGCTGCTTCATTTATGGATGGTATGGCTTTTGAGTGGATTCAGCCATACATCAATAACATTGGTACTGCGAAGGAGGACCCCGTTGCAACCAACTTTGAACAGTTCACCGCCGCAATTCGTAGAATGTTTGGAGACGTTACATTACTATCAGACGCCGAGAACAAGGTCATGAAAATGAAACAAGGAAACCGATCAGCTGCAGAATACACCACTGATTTCAAACGGTATGCCGGTCTTACAAACTTCAACGAACACGCTCTCTTATGGGCATACAAAGAGAACATCAATAGCCAGTTACAAGATGAATTGATCATCCGGCAAGATGTACCAACAACTCTGATCGAATTCCAAGATCTCGTTATCAACCTGGACATGCTCTTTCGTGAACGGAATAAGAAAAAGGGAAATCAACAACGTAGAATTAACAATTTTACAAGACCAGTACCCAATATTATCAACCAGCAAAATCGTATTCCTACTCATCACCCTCATCAACAACATTCTTTTCCACAAATTCACAAAGAAAATAACGATGATGATGATGTTAGACCAATGGAAATCGACAACGCTACCAAGAAGAAGAAATATGCTCCTTTGTCAAAGGCTGAAAAACAACGAAGAAGAGATTTGAACTTATGCAGCTACTGTGGTAGCCCAGACCACGATGTCATTGAATGCGATCTCACTCCACCACGAAAATCGCAATCTATAAATGCCAATTCAATCCTTCACGAACACCCACCTACCAAGGGCAATTGCAATGTATTCACTTTTGAGGATTTTCTTCTAACCCAAAGCAAGTAAGGCACGCTTTGGGTAACTCAACTACTATGCCTGTCATCAACGCCAACTCTGTCGACTGCCCACCTTCTAACGACAATGAGCACATAATTGTGGATGTCACTATCACTTCTAGGGATGATCACCAGTTCAAAACATTCGCTCTTATCGACTCAGGATCAATGGAAAACTTCTGCGATGAATCTTTTGCAACTAGAAACAAACTACCTCTAGTATCTAAAGCAGCCCCTGTGGAAATAATTACGGTTGACGGCTCCCCAATCAGTTCTGGAAAAGTAACTCAAGAGACATCTATCCAAATGACTATGGGTTTACATACTGAAAAGATCAAACTATCTGTGACAAGACTAGGACAATATCCAATCATACTTGGTATTCCTTGGCTCAAGAAGCATGACCCTAAAATCATCTGGTCCACCCACTCCATCACTTTCGATTCTGCGTCATGCGTACACTCTTGCTTCCAAAAAGTCCACCAAATCAAAGCTCTTCCAACCCATCCAAATTACTCAAAGTCTACAACCATTAATCTCTCTCTATTCGACCAATCTCCTGCAATCCCCCAAGGAAATAATATTGATTGTATTAATAAAATTGAATCTTTTGACGCTTATTCTGATCCGCCTACAACAAAAGTCGACAGCCCAAATGTCGATATCAAATTTGTATCATACGCTTCTATCAAGAAGGATCTCACTGATGAAAATTCGTGCTACATCAACCCTTCAGAAGTTATTCGAATTGCTGATTATCCACTTACTCACTATATTGCCTCTGCTTTATCAACTTCCGACTCTGAACTAACTTCCACTAAAGAAGACTATTCAAATGTGCCAGAAAAATATAGTGAATTCTATGAAGTATTCAGTAAAAAGAAAGCAAATACACTACCTCCACATCGCCCTTATGATCACCAAATCATCCTTCAGGAGGGAAAGAAACCACCATTTGGACCAATCTACAGCCTCTCACAAGTGGAATTAGACGAACTGGCCAAGTATCTCAAAGAAAATCTTGCAAACGGCTTCATCAGTAGATCAACTAGCCCTGCTGCTGCCCCCATTTTATTCGTCAAGAAGAAATCTGGTGAACTGAGATTATGTATCGATAATCGAGGTCTAAATGCTGTCACCGTACGTGACCCTCCTGTGCTTCCCCTAGTTTCGGAAATGATCGACAGGCTGGGTAATGCTTTGTACTACACGAAGTTGGATGTCCGCAACGCATACTACCGAATACGTATAAAATCAGGACATGAATGGCTCACTGGTTTCCGTTGCAAATACGGCCATTTTCAATATAATGTTCTAAATTTCGGATTGGTAAACGCCCCAAGCACGTGGATGGCCTATCTCAACGACGTTCTCCGAGAGCATATTGATCAGACCGCCATATTTTTTTATGACGATATTTTGGTGTATACGAATGGAGATCTAAATCAGCATACAAAGGACGTAAAGGCAATTCTAAAGAAGCTATTAGATGCCGAACTCTATATCAAGGCTGAAAAGTGTGAATTCGATAAAACAGAAGTTGATTTTTTGGGCATTCGCATTGGCAGAAATGGTGTTTCAATGGACACTGAGAAAATCAAAGCTATCATGGAATGGCCGACACCTAAATCACAACATGACATACAAGTGTTTCTCGGATTCGCCAACTATCATCGTGCCTTCCTGAAGAATTATAGTAAATACACAACACCTCTCACCAACTTACTACAGAAAGGTGTTAATTTCAGATGGAGGGAAAAGGAAGAAAAAGCTTTCAACGCGTTAAAAACCCTTTTTACCTCGAAACCAGTCTTGAAAATTTTCTCACCGGACAAACCATGCATCATGGAAACCGACGCAAGTGATTTTGCTATAGGTAGCGTCCTCAGCCAATACGATGACAACAATGTATTACACCCAATTGCATACTTCAGTCGTAAACTCAAATCGTCAGAAATCAATTATGAGATATATGATAAAGAGATGCTCGCAATTGTCGACTCATTCATACACTGGCGGCACTATCTACAAGATTCTCCTCACAAAACCTTGGTCCTCACTGATCACAGAAATCTCGAATACTTCTTAGACGCAAAGAAGCTAAATAGACGTCAAGCCAGATACGCCATCAAGCTGAGCGACTACAATTTCGTTATCCAATATCGCTCTGCAACACAAAATCAACGAGCTGATGCACTATCAAGACGGCCAGACTTCCAACCAGATGAACATGAAAAGCAACCGATTCAATCCCTGTTCAAACCGGAGCAATTTTGTTTATCTTCTGCTACCAGTATATCAAATTGCGATATCACTATGGATCCCAAATTGCAAGAGCGTCTAATCTCCTGCCAGAAACAAGATCCTATATACAAAATTGTCTCTGAACCTAACAAATTCAGTCATAACATTGTAAGTCGACATGAAAATTACTTGATCGATAAATCCACAGGATTGCTTTTGAAAAACCACTTGATTTACGTCCCAAACAACAACGATATCAAACTCTATCTGCTTCGTATACACCATGATAGTATCACTGCTGGTCATTTCGGTCGTGCCAAAACTGCTGAATTACTATCCAGAAACTATTGGTGGAAAGGCATGACAAAGTTTGTCAATCGCTACATAGCAAACTGCCAGACCTGTATTCGTGGCAAGCCATCAAGACAATCTCCTCAAGGCCCGCTCATGTCTCTCCAAATCCCTACCAATCCTTGGGAATCTATCAGCATGGATTTTATCGTGAAATTGCCTAAATCAAAAGGATTCGATAGTATCTTTGTTGTGGTGGATAGACTTACAAAAATGGCCCACTTCATCCCATGTAACGAAAGCATGACTGCAAAGGAATTGGCGACCCTATTCATCAACAACATTTTTCGTCTACACGGTCTTCCATCCTCAATTGTATCTGATCGTGGTACTCTCTTCACATCCAAGTTTTGGAAACATCTATTGAACAATTTAGATATCAAAGCAAACATGTCTACAGCTTACAGACCTGAAACTGACGGACAGACCGAGCGTACCAACTCAACTTTGGAACAATATCTTAGAATGTATTGCAACTATCAACAGAACAACTGGTGCCAACTGTTATCCACGGCAGAATTTAGCTACAATAACCACTGTCAAGCTAGCACGCAATTTTCTCCTTTCTTCGCCAATTACGGCTATCACCCAAAAACCAGCATCAATATCAAAAGGGGGGGTAGCGAATGCGTTCCAGCTTCTGAAGAATTCTTGGCCCAGCTGAAACTAACACAAGAGCAAAGCAAAGTCAACATTACTAAAGCTCAAGCCTCTCAAGCTGCGTACTATGACCAAAGAAAAAGGAAAATAGAGAAGTTAAATGTTGGAGATCAAGTATACATCAATTCCAAAAATATCATTACCGCAAGACCAATGAAAAAGCTCGATCACAAACGTCTTGGCCCCTTCAAAATTGTAGAAAAGATCAGCTCACATGCATACAAGCTAGACCTTCCAACTTCCATGAAGATTCATCCGACTTTCCACATATCAAAACTTACTCCAAGAACCATCAAAGGCTTGGAAGATATTGAAAATCGAGAACTACCTCCTCCTCCACCAATCGTCGTTAACAGCAATGAAGAATACGAAGTGGATCAAATCCTAGACAGTAGGATGTATAGAGGAAAACTACAATACAAGGTGAAATGGAAAGGATATGAAGATCCATCAGAAGACACTTGGGAAGATCAAGAAAACCTAGAGAATGCTCAACTGGCAACAAAGCAATTCCACCAAGACTATCCTCAGAAACCTTCACCCACCTCAAACAAAACCAGATCTCGTTCATAAGGAGGGGGTAATGTAATGATCCACATTACATATGTCTCAACCATGCGGTTTGAGACATCCTTAATTTGTATATAAACAGCTAATTTTGACAGATATCGAACCTTAGTGAAAATATCTGTCTAATCCCTTCTCCATATTTATCACAATAAATATTTACTCTTCCATCACACTTATAATTAACTACTGCTTGTCCAAATAATATACACATATATTATATAGTAAGTGTTACTCAAATTATAAGGACCTGCATTTAGTAACACCAAGCCCAACACCATAGTACATCCGTCTTCACCACTACAAGACAATTGTACTCATTACAAGATGGTACTAGTAAAAGTCACTGGATTAATATATGAATGTTGTTTGCATGGATAGTAAAAGTTGTTTAGGGTAATTTTGCGGACTGGGACGTGTTAGATTCGGGTTCGTAATAGATGATCCAAGGCAGAAGTAAGGGAAAACGTAAAAAATGATCCAACTTTGGATGGATATATCTTTATGATTTATTAAGTGAGTCGATGTTGCGTAGTGCTTGACTTTTGTTTCTCTTTTAATTCTGTATAAGATGGTATAGTTACTATTGGTATTTTCAAAAATATGTCGGGTAGTGCCCGCTTGAGGCAAATTAAAATACATGACTTTGAATTATTTCATGAAGGGAACGTCTATTAGGTGTTTTTGACCTTTAGATTATGTTGGGGCTAATGTAGACCTATTAAATGGTCTTTGTTTTGTTCAAATCCGAACAGTATTGACTGAGATCTCACAAAAAGTTATGTCCTTGGAAAATTGGCCATCTTTGACCAATTTTCCCCTGTCTCTGTAAGGGGGGAAAACTGAGTGACAATTTTTTGGTCAGACGTTTTTGCTCATTTCTTCACGTAGAGTCAAGCTAGAACTTCCAGTAAGAGCTCAAATGATAGGAAATTTTTTGCTTTACAATAATAATGAATGTTACAAGTAGGTTTATTTTGACAGAGATGGAGGTTTTCTTGAAAAACTATCAAAATTTGAGGAAAACATTCTTGCCCGTTTAAACGGTCTAGGTTTGACCAAACCAGACAAAATTAGTACCATTTGATGCGTCTTTCAATTCTACACAAGTTTGATATATACTTGATTAAGGGTTTAGTATGAACAATTGCCAAGTTTAGGTCATGACAAATTTCAAAATGCATTCTTCCTCATTTTAAACAGTAGGGTTTTCAATCTCAGTTCAATGTCAGCAACTATGCCTGGAGAAAGCTTCTCAATGCATCATCCTTTTTGAATTGAGAGCATGGCATAACGCACATAATAAGTTGCTAATCTATTGTTATAGAAGGATACTTTACTTGTTAATGAGTGTGGTTTTCAAGACTGGGTGATTGTAGCTTACTTTTTCTTGTTTCGTTTATGCATACCAAAATGAGGCATGCATCTACTCCCAGCTAAATTGTGCACTCTCCAATGTCCATTATCTCGACAACAAGGCATTTCTAATACCATGTCCTCAGCTTAAAGTTGCCTCATTTTCATAGTACTACAATAGTTTTAGGTTATCTCATATTGTGTATGGGGCCTCATATCTGGTCATGGATGTTGGAAATGGTTTTCCGATTTTGACTTTTGGATTTTTGGACGATTGAAGGTCGAAAATTTAAAAAGTGCCGGTACAGTCTTGAAACTTACAGGTTATTATGGCCATTTTGTGCGTAGAATGCGATGGTGTAAAGGAAATTTGCGTAGCTATTCTGGTTGTCGAGATATGATATGATTTGATGATTTAATGAATTCTGAGCAGATGGTACTAGTAAAAGTCACTGGATTAATATATGAATGTTGTTTGCATGGATAGTAAAAGTTGTTTAGGGTAATTTTGCGGACTGGGACGTGTTAGATTCGGGTTCGTAATAGATGATCCAAGGCAGAAGTAAGGGAAAACGTAAAAAATGATCCAACTTTGGATGGATATATCTTTATGATTTATTAAGTGAGTCGATGTTGCGTAGTGCTTGACTTTTGTTTCTCTTTTAATTCTGTATAAGATGGTATAGTTACTATTGGTATTTTCAAAAATATGTCGGGTAGTGCCCGCTTGAGGCAAATTAAAATACATGACTTTGAATTATTTCATGAAGGGAACGTCTATTAGGTGTTTTTGACCTTTAGATTATGTTGGGGCTAATGTAGACCTATTAAATGGTCTTTGTTTTGTTCAAATCCGAACAGTATTGACTGAGATCTCACAAAAAGTTATGTCCTTGGAAAATTGGCCATCTTTGACCAATTTTCCCCTGTCTCTGTAAGGGGGGAAAACTGAGTGACAATTTTTTGGTCAGACGTTTTTGCTCATTTCTTCACGTAGAGTCAAGCTAGAACTTCCAGTAAGAGCTCAAATGATAGGAAATTTTTTGCTTTACAATAATAATGAATGTTACAAGTAGGTTTATTTTGACAGAGATGGAGGTTTTCTTGAAAAACTATCAAAATTTGAGGAAAACATTCTTGCCCGTTTAAACGGTCTAGGTTTGACCAAACCAGACAAAATTAGTACCATTTGATGCGTCTTTCAATTCTACACAAGTTTGATATATACTTGATTAAGGGTTTAGTATGAACAATTGCCAAGTTTAGGTCATGACAAATTTCAAAATGCATTCTTCCTCATTTTAAACAGTAGGGTTTTCAATCTCAGTTCAATGTCAGCAACTATGCCTGGAGAAAGCTTCTCAATGCATCATCCTTTTTGAATTGAGAGCATGGCATAACGCACATAATAAGTTGCTAATCTATTGTTATAGAAGGATACTTTACTTGTTAATGAGTGTGGTTTTCAAGACTGGGTGATTGTAGCTTACTTTTTCTTGTTTCGTTTATGCATACCAAAATGAGGCATGCATCTACTCCCAGCTAAATTGTGCACTCTCCAATGTCCATTATCTCGACAACAAGGCATTTCTAATACCATGTCCTCAGCTTAAAGTTGCCTCATTTTCATAGTACTACAATAGTTTTAGGTTATCTCATATTGTGTATGGGGCCTCATATCTGGTCATGGATGTTGGAAATGGTTTTCCGATTTTGACTTTTGGATTTTTGGACGATTGAAGGTCGAAAATTTAAAAAGTGCCGGTACAGTCTTGAAACTTACAGGTTATTATGGCCATTTTGTGCGTAGAATGCGATGGTGTAAAGGAAATTTGCGTAGCTATTCTGGTTGTCGAGATATGATATGATTTGATGATTTAATGAATTCTGAGCAGATGGTACTAGTAAAAGTCACTGGATTAATATATGAATGTTGTTTGCATGGATAGTAAAAGTTGTTTAGGGTAATTTTGCGGACTGGGACGTGTTAGATTCGGGTTCGTAATAGATGATCCAAGGCAGAAGTAAGGGAAAACGTAAAAAATGATCCAACTTTGGATGGATATATCTTTATGATTTATTAAGTGAGTCGATGTTGCGTAGTGCTTGACTTTTGTTTCTCTTTTAATTCTGTATAAGATGGTATAGTTACTATTGGTATTTTCAAAAATATGTCGGGTAGTGCCCGCTTGAGGCAAATTAAAATACATGACTTTGAATTATTTCATGAAGGGAACGTCTATTAGGTGTTTTTGACCTTTAGATTATGTTGGGGCTAATGTAGACCTATTAAATGGTCTTTGTTTTGTTCAAATCCGAACAGTATTGACTGAGATCTCACAAAAAGTTATGTCCTTGGAAAATTGGCCATCTTTGACCAATTTTCCCCTGTCTCTGTAAGGGGGGAAAACTGAGTGACAATTTTTTGGTCAGACGTTTTTGCTCATTTCTTCACGTAGAGTCAAGCTAGAACTTCCAGTAAGAGCTCAAATGATAGGAAATTTTTTGCTTTACAATAATAATGAATGTTACAAGTAGGTTTATTTTGACAGAGATGGAGGTTTTCTTGAAAAACTATCAAAATTTGAGGAAAACATTCTTGCCCGTTTAAACGGTCTAGGTTTGACCAAACCAGACAAAATTAGTACCATTTGATGCGTCTTTCAATTCTACACAAGTTTGATATATACTTGATTAAGGGTTTAGTATGAACAATTGCCAAGTTTAGGTCATGACAAATTTCAAAATGCATTCTTCCTCATTTTAAACAGTAGGGTTTTCAATCTCAGTTCAATGTCAGCAACTATGCCTGGAGAAAGCTTCTCAATGCATCATCCTTTTTGAATTGAGAGCATGGCATAACGCACATAATAAGTTGCTAATCTATTGTTATAGAAGGATACTTTACTTGTTAATGAGTGTGGTTTTCAAGACTGGGTGATTGTAGCTTACTTTTTCTTGTTTCGTTTATGCATACCAAAATGAGGCATGCATCTACTCCCAGCTAAATTGTGCACTCTCCAATGTCCATTATCTCGACAACAAGGCATTTCTAATACCATGTCCTCAGCTTAAAGTTGCCTCATTTTCATAGTACTACAATAGTTTTAGGTTATCTCATATTGTGTATGGGGCCTCATATCTGGTCATGGATGTTGGAAATGGTTTTCCGATTTTGACTTTTGGATTTTTGGACGATTGAAGGTCGAAAATTTAAAAAGTGCCGGTACAGTCTTGAAACTTACAGGTTATTATGGCCATTTTGTGCGTAGAATGCGATGGTGTAAAGGAAATTTGCGTAGCTATTCTGGTTGTCGAGATATGATATGATTTGATGATTTAATGAATTCTGAGCAGATGGTACTAGTAAAAGTCACTGGATTAATATATGAATGTTGTTTGCATGGATAGTAAAAGTTGTTTAGGGTAATTTTGCGGACTGGGACGTGTTAGATTCGGGTTCGTAATAGATGATCCAAGGCAGAAGTAAGGGAAAACGTAAAAAATGATCCAACTTTGGATGGATATATCTTTATGATTTATTAAGTGAGTCGATGTTGCGTAGTGCTTGACTTTTGTTTCTCTTTTAATTCTGTATAAGATGGTATAGTTACTATTGGTATTTTCAAAAATATGTCGGGTAGTGCCCGCTTGAGGCAAATTAAAATACATGACTTTGAATTATTTCATGAAGGGAACGTCTATTAGGTGTTTTTGACCTTTAGATTATGTTGGGGCTAATGTAGACCTATTAAATGGTCTTTGTTTTGTTCAAATCCGAACAGTATTGACTGAGATCTCACAAAAAGTTATGTCCTTGGAAAATTGGCCATCTTTGACCAATTTTCCCCTGTCTCTGTAAGGGGGGAAAACTGAGTGACAATTTTTTGGTCAGACGTTTTTGCTCATTTCTTCACGTAGAGTCAAGCTAGAACTTCCAGTAAGAGCTCAAATGATAGGAAATTTTTTGCTTTACAATAATAATGAATGTTACAAGTAGGTTTATTTTGACAGAGATGGAGGTTTTCTTGAAAAACTATCAAAATTTGAGGAAAACATTCTTGCCCGTTTAAACGGTCTAGGTTTGACCAAACCAGACAAAATTAGTACCATTTGATGCGTCTTTCAATTCTACACAAGTTTGATATATACTTGATTAAGGGTTTAGTATGAACAATTGCCAAGTTTAGGTCATGACAAATTTCAAAATGCATTCTTCCTCATTTTAAACAGTAGGGTTTTCAATCTCAGTTCAATGTCAGCAACTATGCCTGGAGAAAGCTTCTCAATGCATCATCCTTTTTGAATTGAGAGCATGGCATAACGCACATAATAAGTTGCTAATCTATTGTTATAGAAGGATACTTTACTTGTTAATGAGTGTGGTTTTCAAGACTGGGTGATTGTAGCTTACTTTTTCTTGTTTCGTTTATGCATACCAAAATGAGGCATGCATCTACTCCCAGCTAAATTGTGCACTCTCCAATGTCCATTATCTCGACAACAAGGCATTTCTAATACCATGTCCTCAGCTTAAAGTTGCCTCATTTTCATAGTACTACAATAGTTTTAGGTTATCTCATATTGTGTATGGGGCCTCATATCTGGTCATGGATGTTGGAAATGGTTTTCCGATTTTGACTTTTGGATTTTTGGACGATTGAAGGTCGAAAATTTAAAAAGTGCCGGTACAGTCTTGAAACTTACAGGTTATTATGGCCATTTTGTGCGTAGAATGCGATGGT
Source organism: Mucor circinelloides (assembly GCA_037974945.1). Classification (NCBI taxonomy): domain Eukaryota; kingdom Fungi; phylum Mucoromycota; class Mucoromycetes; order Mucorales; family Mucoraceae; genus Mucor; species Mucor circinelloides. Next base: position 264,323 of record JBBNAA010000007.1, on the reverse strand, counting down.
GTAAAGGAAATTTGCGTAGCTATTCTGGTTGTCGAGATATGATATGATTTGATGATTTAATGAATTCTGAGCAGATGGTACTAGTAAAAGTCACTGGATTAATATATGAATGTTGTTTGCATGGATAGTAAAAGTTGTTTAGGGTAATTTTGCGGACTGGGACGTGTTAGATTCGGGTTCGTAATAGATGATCCAAGGCAGAAGTAAGGGAAAACGTAAAAAATGATCCAACTTTGGATGGATATATCTTTATGATTTATTAAGTGAGTCGATGTTGCGTAGTGCTTGACTTTTGTTTCTCTTTTAATTCTGTATAAGATGGTATAGTTACTATTGGTATTTTCAAAAATATGTCGGGTAGTGCCCGCTTGAGGCAAATTAAAATACATGACTTTGAATTATTTCATGAAGGGAACGTCTATTAGGTGTTTTTGACCTTTAGATTATGTTGGGGCTAATGTAGACCTATTAAATGGTCTTTGTTTTGTTCAAATCCGAACAGTATTGACTGAGATCTCACAAAAAGTTATGTCCTTGGAAAATTGGCCATCTTTGACCAATTTTCCCCTGTCTCTGTAAGGGGGGAAAACTGAGTGACAATTTTTTGGTCAGACGTTTTTGCTCATTTCTTCACGTAGAGTCAAGCTAGAACTTCCAGTAAGAGCTCAAATGATAGGAAATTTTTTGCTTTACAATAATAATGAATGTTACAAGTAGGTTTATTTTGACAGAGATGGAGGTTTTCTTGAAAAACTATCAAAATTTGAGGAAAACATTCTTGCCCGTTTAAACGGTCTAGGTTTGACCAAACCAGACAAAATTAGTACCATTTGATGCGTCTTTCAATTCTACACAAGTTTGATATATACTTGATTAAGGGTTTAGTATGAACAATTGCCAAGTTTAGGTCATGACAAATTTCAAAATGCATTCTTCCTCATTTTAAACAGTAGGGTTTTCAATCTCAGTTCAATGTCAGCAACTATGCCTGGAGAAAGCTTCTCAATGCATCATCCTTTTTGAATTGAGAGCATGGCATAACGCACATAATAAGTTGCTAATCTATTGTTATAGAAGGATACTTTACTTGTTAATGAGTGTGGTTTTCAAGACTGGGTGATTGTAGCTTACTTTTTCTTGTTTCGTTTATGCATACCAAAATGAGGCATGCATCTACTCCCAGCTAAATTGTGCACTCTCCAATGTCCATTATCTCGACAACAAGGCATTTCTAATACCATGTCCTCAGCTTAAAGTTGCCTCATTTTCATAGTACTACAATAGTTTTAGGTTATCTCATATTGTGTATGGGGCCTCATATCTGGTCATGGATGTTGGAAATGGTTTTCCGATTTTGACTTTTGGATTTTTGGACGATTGAAGGTCGAAAATTTAAAAAGTGCCGGTACAGTCTTGAAACTTACAGGTTATTATGGCCATTTTGTGCGTAGAATGCGATGGTGTAAAGGAAATTTGCGTAGCTATTCTGGTTGTCGAGATATGATATGATTTGATGATTTAATAAATTCTGAGCAGATGGTACTAGTAAAAGTCACTGGATTAATATATGAATGTTGTTTGCATGGATAGTAAAAGTTGTTTAGGGTAATTTTGCGGACTGGGACGTGTTAGATTCGGGTTCGTAATAGATGATCCAAGGCAGAAGTAAGGGAAAACGTAAAAAATGATCCAACTTTGGATGGATATATCTTTATGATTTATTAAGTGAGTCGATGTTGCGTAGTGCTTGACTTTTGTTTCTCTTTTAATTCTGTATAAGATGGTATAGTTACTATTGGTATTTTCAAAAATATGTCGGGTAGTGCCCGCTTGAGGCAAATTAAAATACATGACTTTGAATTATTTCATGAAGGGAACGTCTATTAGGTGTTTTTGACCTTTAGATTATGTTGGGGCTAATGTAGACCTATTAAATGGTCTTTGTTTTGTTCAAATCCGAACAGTATTGACTGAGATCTCACAAAAAGTTATGTCCTTGGAAAATTGGCCATCTTTGACCAATTTTCCCCTGTCTCTGTAAGGGGGGAAAACTGAGTGACAATTTTTTGGTCAGACGTTTTTGCTCATTTCTTCACGTAGAGTCAAGCTAGAACTTCCAGTAAGAGCTCAAATGATAGGAAATTTTTTGCTTTACAATAATAATGAATGTTACAAGTAGGTTTATTTTGACAGAGATGGAGGTTTTCTTGAAAAACTATCAAAATTTGAGGAAAACATTCTTGCCCGTTTAAACGGTCTAGGTTTGACCAAACCAGACAAAATTAGTACCATTTGATGCGTCTTTCAATTCTACACAAGTTTGATATATACTTGATTAAGGGTTTAGTATGAACAATTGCCAAGTTTAGGTCATGACAAATTTCAAAATGCATTCTTCCTCATTTTAAACAGTAGGGTTTTCAATCTCAGTTCAATGTCAGCAACTATGCCTGGAGAAAGCTTCTCAATGCATCATCCTTTTTGAATTGAGAGCATGGCATAACGCACATAATAAGTTGCTAATCTATTGTTATAGAAGGATACTTTACTTGTTAATGAGTGTGGTTTTCAAGACTGGGTGATTGTAGCTTACTTTTTCTTGTTTCGTTTATGCATACCAAAATGAGGCATGCATCTACTCCCAGCTAAATTGTGCACTCTCCAATGTCCATTATCTCGACAACAAGGCATTTCTAATACCATGTCCTCAGCTTAAAGTTGCCTCATTTTCATAGTACTACAATAGTTTTAGGTTATCTCATATTGTGTATGGGGCCTCATATCTGGTCATGGATGTTGGAAATGGTTTTCCGATTTTGACTTTTGGATTTTTGGACGATTGAAGGTCGAAAATTTAAAAAGTGCCGGTACAGTCTTGAAACTTACAGGTTATTATGGCCATTTTGTGCGTAGAATGCGATGGTGTAAAGGAAATTTGCGTAGCTATTCTGGTTGTCGAGATATGATATGATTTGATGATTTAATGAATTCTGAGCAGATGGTACTAGTAAAAGTCACTGGATTAATATATGAATGTTGTTTGCATGGATAGTAAAAGTTGTTTAGGGTAATTTTGCGGACTGGGACGTGTTAGATTCGGGTTCGTAATAGATGATCCAAGGCAGAAGTAAGGGAAAACGTAAAAAATGATCCAACTTTGGATGGATATATCTTTATGATTTATTAAGTGAGTCGATGTTGCGTAGTGCTTGACTTTTGTTTCTCTTTTAATTCTGTATAAGATGGTATAGTTACTATTGGTATTTTCAAAAATATGTCGGGTAGTGCCCGCTTGAGGCAAATTAAAATACATGACTTTGAATTATTTCATGAAGGGAACGTCTATTAGGTGTTTTTGACCTTTAGATTATGTTGGGGCTAATGTAGACCTATTAAATGGTCTTTGTTTTGTTCAAATCCGAACAGTATTGACTGAGATCTCACAAAAAGTTATGTCCTTGGAAAATTGGCCATCTTTGACCAATTTTCCCCTGTCTCTGTAAGGGGGGAAAACTGAGTGACAATTTTTTGGTCAGACGTTTTTGCTCATTTCTTCACGTAGAGTCAAGCTAGAACTTCCAGTAAGAGCTCAAATGATAGGAAATTTTTTGCTTTACAATAATAATGAATGTTACAAGTAGGTTTATTTTGACAGAGATGGAGGTTTTCTTGAAAAACTATCAAAATTTGAGGAAAACATTCTTGCCCGTTTAAACGGTCTAGGTTTGACCAAACCAGACAAAATTAGTACCATTTGATGCGTCTTTCAATTCTACACAAGTTTGATATATACTTGATTAAGGGTTTAGTATGAACAATTGCCAAGTTTAGGCCATAACAAACTTCCAGAATGATGAAATAGCATTCTGATCAATAGAGTTTTTAATCTCAGTTTGATATCAGATACTATATGCAGAGAAACCTCGTGACGTCAAATGCACAATAGTTCGCTTTTGCACTCCCCCGTTTTTCCTTCCCCGTTTTTACTTCCCCCGTTTTTACTTCCCCCGTTTTTGATACTATTTTTACAGCCATAGCGACAGTTTTACTACTATTATGATACTCATTTTATTGTTGTTGGAAACGATAGCAACAAGTTCATCAAGCCTGTCATCAGTGTTGCCATATGCTAGTGAGTGTATTTGTTGCTGAATAGATTGTCTAGCACTAGTATTTATTAATTCATTTTCTTTCTTTTTCTGAATAGGTAATCACTACTGCTTTAAAACAAACAAGACGACGACGACGACGACAAAGACACAACAATTCGACTTACTGCTACAGCTACTTCCTTGGAATCTTTGATATCTTTTATAATAATTCGGTACGTATAAGGTAGATTGCTACTTTTATTGAATTGCGCCTAATAACTGAACTCTCTCTTATATTTTTTTCGTAGACAATAGTTTTGTTTGTTCTCAACTTCAACAAAATATCTGGCGCTGCCTGCTGTTTCTGGTTCGATACTATCTGCAGTTCATTGATAGTGGTGCTGCTGTTCTGGTTGGTACTATCTGCAAGTTATCTGTGGTGTTGCTTCTCTCTTTTGGTCTGGTACTACTATCTGCAAGGCATATGAAGCGCTGTTTTTTCACTTCTGGTTTGGTAATATCTGCAAGTCATCATCAGTAGCAATTCTTCTCTCTGGTTTGGTACTGTCAGCAAGTAATCATTAGCAATGCTATTCTCTGCTGGCCTGGTGGTATATTCAAGTCTTATATACTACTGCTACGTATCATTGGTTCAATCGATCGGGTAAGTTTTGATGGTGTCTGCTGCTTAATAATACCATACTGACTATCCAAATTTGATAGAATATAGGTATCAAGCACACGGTGGTGCTCCAGGACATTAAATGCAGAATCTGTTGTGAATTGTTCATCAAGTAAGTATAAATGACGTAGAAGATTGTTGGATACATTACTGACTACTATTACTGTATCATTTAGATGTGATATGTTGGCAACAACAAGTATAAGGCCACGACGACGACTAATGGATGATTAATGCTCGATACTACTGGATGCAACCGGAACTGATAACAGTCGATTAGGTAAGTACTGTATATAATATGATGGCGTTGATTGTTGAGGTAGAATGCGATACTAATTATATTATTTTGACTATCTTTTATAGGCAAGCGCATAGCAATGACCATGGACACTACTACTGCTGGATGATGCTGCTGCAAGATATTAGTCAAGTTATGATTTTTTTTGTCGAAAACAACCATAGCAATAGTTGTAGATACAACCCATTATTATTCATTTTTGATTGTTTATATTTCTCCCCTTCTTATTTGCCTTAACTCTCTTTTTTCTTTGGCTTTTCGCCCTTATTTCTTTTAATTTTCATCTGCATGTAACGTTATTACCCTCACTATTTTCCTTTCTTTCTATGTTTCTTTGAAGCATACCTTTTTTTTTACGTTGAGTGGATGTGCCTATCACTGAAGCTCAACAATAACAAGATTCCGAGGCTAGGATTAGATAGGCTGGTCCAAACTTAATTGTTGATTCTACTTACTTAGCGACAGTTGAGGGTCTTAATAAACACAATTCCTCACGTTAGGGGTGTAGTAAGGCACGCTCTAGCATCTGAGGGGTGGTCTAATTGAAATACTACCTAATTGCATTTTTGGGTAGTACTTCAAATTCCGCCTAACATCGTTGCAGAGGAGAACTATGGCAAAATTTTTCTAGGTTTTTTTTGTATATAGAGGTAATAAATAGATATAGCTTTTCTACGTTTCTGGGCTGTTTCATGCGTGATTTCGACTGATTTAGGTAGTTTACAACCCACACTGTCCAAAAGAATATGTAGAGCCCAACAAGTAGCGTGCGAAACTAGGGGTTTGACAATTAATAATCATCATGCAAGTTTATATGTGGCACATGTCTCTACTTGTTGTCTAAACTTCTTGCTGCTGGATTCTTGAATTTTTAAGACATGTAAGCATATTAAGTTATGAAACCACCACCCTGCAAATGCTACGCTATTATTGATAGTATTGACCTTATTATTATGAAGTAGAACAACTTAGTTGTATTCGGATCACAATATCAGTTGTGAACAAGATAGTTAGGAAAACGGTGTTAAAATTATTGTTTTAATTGCTGTTGTAGTGATAATCAAGATATAGCACAAATATATGCGCTTGAATACTTTAATAAAGTTTTCAATCTGATATTATAATTAAATAGTCTTCATTTCATTTCACTATAAATTACGTATCCTACTGTATTTCCAAATCCTTGGATGCAGCAATATATGCCGACATTCACACGTTATAAAGCAACTAAAACCTTGTACAGCAAAAGCAAAAAAAGTTTGTATTTTAATGTTATATAATGTCGCTATTTTTGGATGATTATTGAAGAAGGACTGGGGAATATACGTATATAATTTACATAATTATTGGGGTTTGCCCTTTTTAAAATCATCTACAACTTGCTTATAAAGCTTGTCATCAACCATGACTTCAGCAGCTGTCATGGAAAGACACTTAGCAGCACGCAAAGTATCTTGATGAGCAACTTCGGTTTTGGCAGCAGCTGCAAATTCCTTGGTGTGATTAGCGGCGGTAGTATGAATACCATAAGCAGGATGAATGGAGGGCACGGCATAACTAAAGTTGCCCATATCAGTACTGCCTGTGCTAGTTTGTTCTTCATCGAAGCGAGATTTGTAAGTGATGCCCTCCTGTTCCATGTAATGCTTGTAGTTCAATGCCATAGCATCATTCATGAATACATCCTCCACGGGTCCCAATTTTCCCCATTGCATCTTAATTTCACATCCAGTAGCAAGAGCAGCTGCCTTGAAACAGTTGTCAACACGAGGCTTCAATTCCTTTAATTGATCCTTTGTGATGGAACGAGCATAGAAATGTGCGGATGCATAAGCGGGGATGACATTAGCAGCAGCGCCACCGTTAGTGATGATACCATGGACTCTGTAAACCATGCAATGTCAGTTGTTAAGTTGTCTACGTCTGTGCACGAGTCAAATTTACCTGTCAGTGGGAATCATTTGCTGTCTCAACAAACCAACGTTATCAAGGCCTTGCATCAAAGCATCTAAAGCATTAATACCATTCCAGGGAGCCATACCAGCATGAGATGCTTTGCCAAAAAACTCAATATCAGCGGAATCCAATGCCAACATTCTACCGTAAATGCCATCTGTAGCGAAAGGATGCTAATAACAACACATGTTAGATCAACAGCTTTTTCCACAATCAAACTTTTCATGGATACTCACAAGCATCATAGCATAATCTACGTTGGCTTGAAGAACACCTTCCTTGACAAAGTTGATTTTACCGCTAGTAGTTTCTTCAGCAGGAGTACCAAAGAGCACAACAGTGCCTTGCACTAAATCTTGTTCCATTAACGCCTTCAAAGCAAGTGCACAAGCAAGACCTTGAACAGTGATGATGTTATGACCACAAGCATGTCCCACACTAGGAATTGTATTAGATAAATTTGACATGGATCAAGTTCAATAATTTACCCAGGCAAAGCGTCATATTCGCATACAAAACCAACACGTCTACCAGATTTACTGTTTGAGAATTTGGCCATGAAAGCTGTCTCCAATCCAGCAGCCTCGTAGGTTACTTGGAATCCTTTTGATTTGATGTATTCAGTCAAAAGCTTGTAAGCATGGAACTCCTTGCTTCCGAGTTCGGGGTCATTGTGAATCTATTATTTGTTGAAATTCATGTCAGTTTTCAAGTAAATGTTATCAGATGACACTTTACATACATACCTTAAGACTGATTTCTCGGAGCTCTCTATCGAGACTCTTGATAGTGTTGGCAATAGATTCTTTGATATCGTTGTTCATGTTGTATACAGTGATAAGAAGAAAAAAAGATGTCGAGTTTTTCCAGTCTAAAGTCCTTCTTTTAAATTATTTGCTAATTTTCCCCCGAGCATCCGGTGATATTCTGTATAAAAGATACAGCTTCCAACGTTGATAGAAAGAGGAGCAGGCAACGGACTATCAATTCTTACATGCGGTAACAAATGCTCCTCTTTGTATGAGGTGTCACTACATTATTACTGTCCTCGATATAGAAAATTGAAGTTTTATTAGATGAACTGTTTAATGTTTTCGTGTCTTGGAACTAGGCGTAGATTGTAGGTAGATGGCGACCAGGTAGTAGCTCGCACGTCTCGTGGGATATCAACATTGATAGGAGCATCAATCGTCTCGAATCTAAAGCTAGCTAGTAGCATGGAGGCAGCCATATACAAGTTACGCTCAGCTAAATGAATGCCGACACAGACACGACGACCAGTGGAAAAACTTAAATGTGGACGATCTTCTACAGATTGTGTGAATACTTTGCGTTCTCGACTTGACAACACATAGCTCATATGACGCTCAGGCCTAAATGCATTTGCATCAGGGTATTTTTCTTCGTCTTGATGCACAGCAAACAGATTCAGTACGACAACTGTATCCTTGGGAATGAGCCAGTTCTTGTAGACATCGTCTTTGCTGGTAGCATGAGGAATAGCAATAGGAGCAGGAGGACGAAGACGAAGAGTTTCCATAATAATGCATTGTAAATAAGGAAGCATGGGCTCTAGGCGATTTGTGCACTTAGTATCTATTTACATCAGAATTCAGAGGAATGAACACTTACCATCTTGTGCTCCTGGGAGTCTCTCCAAACCAATAGTGTCTTTGATTTCCTGGAACGCCTTGTCTTGAACCTCTGGATGGTTTGCCAAGTAGGCCAGCATCCACTCTAGTGTTGATGTTGTTGTATCTGAACCAGCACCCACAAAGAGACCCGCAAAATTCATAATTTGCAAATCCGTAAGCTCATTCAACTTCATAATCTCCTTTACAAAGCAATCAGGCACATCATCGCTGTTCTTTTCCATCTTGGCTTTGAATTGCTCCAACAAATTACCGTAAAATTCAATCACTTCATTGCGGACCTGGATATACTTTGCTCTCTTCACTGGCCAGATAGTTTTCAAAATAGGAAAGAATTCGCGGATCTGATCAGAAGGACTCATGGTACTAGCAGCTCTTTCTGTGATTGTGAACGCTTTATGCAAAACAGGGTCACCAGGCTGATAATTGCACATGTCTCCAAAGGCGATGGCAAGAATACTGGTCATTGTATAGTGTTCGATTAGGTTGGACAATCGAACACCTTGGCCAGAAAGATTCGATTTATCATTACTCAAGTTGTACAGATGAGACAGCAATACGGTGCGACGATCGTCGAGAATCGGCTGGTACTCGTCTATTTTGTTTTTAATTAAACCACCATGTGCTAATTGCATATAGCGTCACAAGATCAGTATATATAGTCTGTATATACGGAATGATACACTTACCAATACGACGCAATCTGCGCCAGCTGGCACCATAAGGAAAGAACGCAAATCCTCCACCTTCATCTATCGTGTCAAGAAACCAAGGTCAGTACTCACAGTTGCGATTAAGATACTCAAAAAGAAATATACCTCCTTGCATAAAGTCATGAACAAGTGTATCTGGCAAGTTTCTTGATGAATAGACAGTGCCACGATCAACGATTAGATCACGAATCGTCTCAATTGAGCTTAATACGATCCAACGTTGGTTTCCGAAATAGCAGGTAAAGATGGGACCAGTTTCAAGACTCCACTGGTAGAATAATTGCTGAATAGGAACAGGCTTCACTAGTTGCAACAAGTGTCCAATTACAGGTATATAGCCAGGTGCTCTTGGAGGAAGAGAGTCCAGCGTCTTCTTGTTTTGATAGTAGTAATAAATGGCACTAGCAAGAAACAGAGTTCCTGCAGCTAGCACAGCGAATGTTGAGGTCGAATGATCCATGATGATGGTTTTGGATATATGAAAGAGAAAAAGGTGAATAAACGCATTGATGTAAAACTCGATGGAAGTCATTTTTTAAATGCGTGTATATATATGTATATATGTATATGTGTGTGTGTGTGTGTGCCTGGATACACCAACTGAATGTGACACTTGCACTAAATTTCCATCTATTACAGAACCCCAGATATATACTTTCTGATCTTTTGTTCGACTAATAAGGAAAAACCCAGACTTTTCATAGAATTGCATGCATACGACAAAGAAATAAGTTTAATATCGATACAACAGGGGAGATGTCTTTAACGATAGCTAAATTATTATGTGCTGATCTACGTGCATTGCTTGCTTGTATCTAGTAGCTAGAAATCTGACCGTTTCTGGATACCTAACTGACCGCCAAGATGAGTCTAAATGACTATGTACAGTGTCGCACATTCGCTTACACAGCCTTAGGACCGCCCAAGTTGATGTGGAAATTATTTCAACAGCAAGATGTTTGATATCCATGGTTACAAGAAGGGTCTATGCCACGTCTTTTCGTGAAATTAGCAATGAAAAGGAGGAAGAGAAGGGTTTCTTTTTCATAATGCAAACAGGAGCGCACCACATGTCATGTGTATCTGGTGCGACCGTGCTCTAAAGAGATTAAAACAGTGTATACCAGATACAAGGAATCGTGTCACTCGATGTACCCGCTAAATCCAAATTGCCTGTTGCCATGACACACTGCTATTTTTTTATTTTACACGTACACTGTCTATCTTGGCAGCCTAAATGACCACGCATCTGCGTCTTAATCTATATGCCTGGCTAAAAGCTACTGTTTTGCACCTCTTCAAGTAAGCATGAGCAATCGACATGCTGGCCTTTTCTAATAGTGGCAACCTAGGGTATCAACTTGTTGATGAGCGTAATGGGCTTTAGAACAAATCCGACTGTCCATAAACATCCGCTATGATGGTGATCACAATATTCAACGGTGCTAGATCCAGCGGTGCAGTGGCTCTTGTTTTTATACATTCTCTAGATAAATCTCGAAGTACGGATATATTCTTTGACGTCAATACAGGGTCCAAGAATACCAATAAGCTGAACATCCATTGGCACTATGATTTCAAGCATTAGATGTGTTGATCCATCGCTATGAACGTCTACAATTTACCTTCAAGGCAATGTCTGTCGCTGTATTTAGCCACTGAATGTGATACTGCAGTAGTCGTAAAATTGTATGCTACACAATCAAAAGCTGATTTAGTCTGTCATGCATGTCAATCCATGCGCTCAGCTTTACCTGCGATAATGTTGGAATAAAGGCGATGATGTCTTGCTTTTGTGAATAGAGGATCTTGTAAGCTTCGTCAATAGATGTGATTTCTTTGTGTGTTTTTGATGGCTGTTTGTTGTGTTGCATGTACTATAGTCAGATTGGTTTAGTGTATTTGGATAATATAAGAAAACAGAGAAACTACCTTCTGGTATGACTTGAATGGCTTCGAGAACCCTTTTCTCCATTCATTGGATGCTTGATCTTTGACTTTACTGGTATCACTGTTGAAAAACTGAAAGTGAGACGGTAAATTGACCTTTTTAATCTTTGTTGGAGGTGGAGCAACCACTGTTTGAGCACATTTCTTGGCTTGGCGACTGAATGTTTCGTGAGTACCTATTCACTTTAATTTGACTATTAGCTTACCGAACAACCAGCAAGTAATCTTCTCCAGAAACAGGTATTCCATTCACCATGTCTGGCTCTTTCTTGCTAAGAGGAATAGCTGATTTCGACATGTCCCCATCTGCTTCATTATCATCGACATTTGTATGTTGGGAAAATAGTCGTTTTGACATGCTGATAAAAGTGAGAATGAAAGACTCACTGGGAAAAAAAAATCAGGACGCGACATGAAAATTATTCAAGCTTTCTAGTGATACACATCCACTCAAACCGACCAAGATTTTAGTTACAGACAAGCACGTTGGATACCACTAACAAGAGATGCGTTTGCTCAGTAATTCAGTTTCAAAAGGCAGTAAAATTCAATCCTCTTCAAGCGCTGGCATTTTATGACTCAAGTCTTTCTGGATTGTATGAGGTGGTGGGGGTAACAAATGTCAGTTGATGGCATTTTTCTCCTCGAAAACAGCTACTACAACACAATACATCATACTAAACCACTTGCATACAGTATTACGCAATATGCTCAATGAAACAGTGCATCATGAATAGCACCATCGAATTCCTCTTGAAAGTTGCTATCAAGAAGCTCATAGTAGCCAGGTATGGCAACTGCGAGCAATCCAGTTGAGTCTAGCAAGAAGAGTCAAAAGATGTCGAAATACTTGCCTGCCTCTCCTGACCGAAACAGACGGTTGATTAAATTTATAGTAGCAGAAGCACGAAGAAAACGCTATAGTAAAGCTCGTAATAAGGAGGAATAAATTTATATCCCAAAGAGATACCATTACAATTGAAATGTGCAAGTGTATTAGTTGGTCTACATATATATATATATATAAAGAGTCGAAGTGGATGGTGCCCTATAGACTGCGGCACCATTTCATTATAGGCAATGATATATTCTACGATCCAGGAACTTGATAAATTAAACAAAGTAGCTTCTGACTACTCAAGCGTAGAACATTCAATCAGCAAAAAATTACTCTTTCAGGTTTATCTATATTCTTAATAGAGGCATAAAACCGAGTGATACTTGATTACTTCACACAATATACAGAAATGCCATTTAACTTGAAATTTGTTGAATACACGTGGAAATCACTTTTTCTCCATGATGAAAATATGAGAATATCAAACAAAGTATTTCCAATTGTGGCATTATCGGGAGGGAACATGTCTAGGTAATCAATTGCATATGATATCTCTTGAAACTGATAGGACAGACGATCAAATCAAAATGGGTGTGATAAGGGCTTGCTTGATGAAACAGCAGAAAAAATGACCACTGGTGCACACAATTCACCTGCATTTGTGTCACATTGGATGAAATGAAAGTACTAGTGTTTATTTGATAATGAAATGAGGGTATTATTACCACTATGAAAAAACAGATATAGCAATAATGGATATATGAATGATGAATGGTATCTATACAATCTATAAAAGTAAATCCTGTCTATGTAAAACGAGGTATTCCTGAACCTCAATTGGGTTTACAAAGCAATTGTACTTGATCAGATTCAAAAAGGATAGCTCCAACTGATTGATTTCTTTCAATGTGTAGAATCGACTGCAGATGTTGGCCATGCGTGCATTATTCAGCCAAACAGGTGTCTCTTCTGTAGGCTTTTGATACTCATCTGTAACTACATTCTGGCTGGAGCCCCAGCATGTGCCATGTAAATATTTTGATGCCACAAGTAACGAGGCCACAAATATACGGTGAATAGTGTCTGCAAGAGTAAGCTATTAATAATCTAGCCATCATCACATTATGTACATGTACGCTGTGTATACCTTGGTCACCAATTGCATTTTTTGGAAGCGCAGCTTTACATCTCTCTATATATATTAAAGCAACAACAGCAATGTGACATGATATACGAGCTTGTGATGTGATTTTCAAGATGAAATAGACTAATTCAGGTGCGGTTCGTTTTGATCCAACTGGTAAAGGCCGAGTTGGGATGAGATCACACAACTTGAATGCAAAAAAGTCTATTTTATATTCATTCTACTATGAGAACAGGCCTACAAGATGTGCAACTAGATGTACTATATACCTGTTAGGACGGAAGGCAATGGTCGGTATTGATGATGATCTTGTTGGCCCTTGAGGTATATGTTGTTGGCTGTGTTGGTCGTAGTTATCATGATATTACTATGCTTTGAATTGATCGTCGACGAGGAGGGGGATGTCAGCATGTTCAGGTTGGATGAAAAAAAAAAAGAAGGTAGGAAAGCTTAAAACAATGAAAGTAAGCTTATTTATATGGAATTACCCGTACTCTAAAATAAGGAATTCTGTACCTGAAGAAATCAATTTACTAATCTGAACCAATGGCAGACGGCTCAATTAGACAGCTGACACAGATATGATTTATAATAATCAGACGTTTGACAAACTGTTAATTACAATATAATTTGCATGGAAGAATATGTATCAAGATTTATTTACAGTAAAGAGAGAAAAGATGAAAAAAGGAAGTTTGTAACAAATTAGTCGTTGGTAATTTATTGTGAAAGTATTTACTGACGAGCAGCAATTTCCTTAGCAGCGATGGCAGCACGCTTAGCCATCTTTGCGTTGGACTTGGGGCCCATAATACCACCACCCCAGTGACGACGGACATCTTCCCACTTCTCAGCAAAGTTGGTGTTGACAGCAGAGACAATGGTAGCCAACTCAGCTTTATCAGCCTCAGAGACTTCAGTCAAAGCGAGAGCAGTGGCAGTCTTCTTGTGGACGAGTGTACCAAGACGAGCCTTACCCTTAACAATACAGTAAGGGACACCCATCTTACGGCAAAGAGCAGGGAGCCAGAGAACCAACTCAATGGGGTCAACATCATCAGCAATGACAACCAATTGAGCCTTCTTGGCTTCAACCAAAGCAGTGATGTGGTTGATACCGTACTTGATGACAACGGGCTTGTCAGTCTTAGCAACTTCCTTCTTCTCGGACTTGGCAAGAGCAGCAGCACGGAGACGATCACGCTTCTCGTTCTTGGACTCGGGTCTGTACTTGTGCATCAACTTGAAAACTTGAGTGGCAGTGTTCTTATCCAAAACGTGGGTGAATTGGTTAAGAGCAGGAGGGACCTTAAGACGTTGGTAGATGATCTTCTTTTGACGTTGAAGCTTGACATATTGAGGCCACTTGACGAAACGAGAGACATCACGCTTGGGTTGAACATCTTGACCAACACCAAAGTTCTTGGGAGTCTTTTCAAGCAAAGGGTTGGCAGCGGCCTTGGTGGATTGCTTACCCTTGACGGCGTAAGGAGAAGGAGCGACCTTCTTACCAGTGGACTTCTTGGTGGATGGAGGCTGTCATGGAGTGATAAGGGTTCGATCAGATTCAAATTCTTTTACAAATTCACAACTCTGATAAAACTACACTCTAACAAGTTGGATATTTCCGTGAAGAAATAGAGACGCAACTCAGCCAGATTATAACAATTGTTACATCCATTTGTCACAAAGGATACTTTGATTCAAAATGAGGATGGATATTTTGTATACGTGTAAAAATACAGCCAACACAGATTTATAGATGAACCATCCTTTGATCCAAATAGAGAAACAAGTGAAGTTTTCATCGTATAAAAAAGAAATGTGTACTTACCATTAGAACAAGATGGATGGATGGATGTTTAAAGAAAGAAACAGATTCAAATTGCCTTGTCCTGGTTCTAATTTATAACAAAAAAAAAAAAAATTGCCTTGTACTCTTTATTGAGTTCCAAATCAAAAGAATCCGGTAGGGGCTTACAAGACTTGTGTAGTCAGTTAGTCAGTCAGTCAGCCAGTCAATCAGTTAATCAGGACTAGCAGCCATTGTATGCAGTAATAGGTTGAGTGATTGATATATGCTTTGTAGTCCTATCCATCTTTTGTGGATTTGAATAAGATATTTGCGGGAGAAATAGACCACTCATCATTGCCAATCATCCCATGAAGAGCATTTTTTCTTGCCATTGAGCATAGCAAGTCTTTGTTTTCAGCACAATTGGGAGTCAAGGCAGAAACCACAAAGTAGCAGCTTTTGTTCTGTTTGATACAATTGACCACAAGAACCGATACTACGATAATCCAACGTATTTTTGACATTGAGCTTCCCAAGTCCAATACTCTAAAACCACTCAAAGCTATCACCAGTTAAAAAATTCACTGTATAGCATAATCATAAACACCATCCATAATTCAATCTACAACGAGACGTATGCCTTTAATTGAAAAAAAAATAACACGAGCTAAGAAAAAACAATTTAATAGAAAGTGGTAGGTCTCTTGGCGACAAAGAGAGCACGGTGCTTCTTTTCGACGTTGGCAAGACGGTGAGGCAAGGGGAAAGCAAGCTTGGGGGTCAAGAGTTGCTTAATGTATTGGCGACGGACATCGGCATCCTTGACTTCAGCAACACGGATGATTTGAACAGATCTGAAACGAGCACGGTGACGAGCAGCCATGTCTTGGTAACAGGTCTCGACAGCTTCAGTACGGCGCATAGCACGGTACTCCTTGTACATGTTGTGGGTACCGGAACGAGAATCGTAACGGATCCAGATACCAAAGTTCTTGATTTGTTCAGGACGCTTCTCGGCAATCTATAAGCATAAATAGGTGGTAAGCAACTTGGTCAACTTTTCTCAACAAAATACATACGAGGTTGACAGAGACGATCTCACCAGCAGCCTTCTTGACCTTACGGAGCTTCTTCAAAAAGTACCAGAAACGAGACTTGGCAACAACAACGTTGGGAGCAAAGATACGCATACGGAAAAGCTTGGGAGCAACTTCTTGGGCGGAAGGGAGTTTACGACCAACCACCTAATTTCTGATATTAGCATACAAAATTCAACTTCACTCTATCCATGCAAAATTTACCTGATATTCGTGGAACTGTTGACAGCAAACAATGAAAAAGACAAAAGAAATAGTTAATAAACAGAACTAACGCCTTGTTATTGTCAATAGCAATTTGTACACTATCAATCCAGACATCAAAAATCAATGCTGGCTGTGGATCGCTGCATACGACTCATTTGAAGAGTAATCTGAATTGTCGATCATTTCGACATGAATTCGGTGTATTTCTAGAGTTGGTTCTCACTGTCAGCATTACGCTGTATATGCTGTATAGGGTGGATACGGTTGGATGGATGTTGATGAGGATGGATGGATGGATGGATTGCATTAATCCATCATGTCAAGTCATATTTCTACATGGTTGTTTGTTGAATCTGCATGTCGATGTCTTTGTATCTTATTGATGATTGTGTACAAATTGCTATTTGAATGTTGATGCAATGATAACTTACTCTAGCCATCGTGCCTATAAAGAAAGAGAGAAGGATTCGAACTGTTTGCTTATATGAATTTGTCTTTTGTTTCGATATGCCCCACCCCCTCTCCCTCTCCCCCCCCCCCCAATTAGCACGAATGATATACCCCCCATTTCCATCATGTACCGGGTATATATATTCCGAGCCGGATAGTTTTCTTATGTTTATCATTTAATCAAATTTTTTCCATGTCTACATTACAAACCTCTCCACCTTTTTCTGCATCATTTCAATATGGGACCAAGGAAACAGAGGCCAAATGGAAACCCATTGACAAAGCAAATTGAGAATCGAGTTGTAGCATGCATCAACAAGTACAAGGCAGCTGGCCACACTGACATGTCGCCTGTCACTCTTTTAACATACATCAACCGAAACGAACCTACATTGCGCAGACACAAGAGTCAAGCCATTGAGCTCGCTTTGGAGAAAGCAATAGAAGCGATGGAGAACGAGTCTACTGCACAACTCGCTGAATCGTAAAGTGTCTTATCTGTTTTGCTTATTTCAATACTAAATGACTCACGATTTTTGATAGATCTGGATCTGGGGATGAAGAAGCAGCAGCAGAATATGCTTTGGTGAGTGAGAGTAAATCAGAATCATGGTTGACTGAATATCTACCGCCGGGATCATTTTCGAAAACTAACACCACTCCCATTAAGCCTGCTCAAGAGGATAATGCCATGAACAAATCTGTCACTAATTTGTGGAACCTGCACAAAAGTCCAGCAAGCAGTGGTGCTGCTTCTCCAGTCATCAAGTCAGGGGCTGCTACGCCGGTCAATATATCAACACCAGTCAATGAGGAATTGCCCATTATTCCCATCGCCAGTGAAGCAGAATTACCGACTAATGAAGATAATACATCTGCAGCTGCTGCCACACCCAAATCAAAAAAGAGATCAAAGGCTGCCAAAGACTCTGGATCAGCCCCTAAGAGGCCCAAGAGTATGTGTGTAGTTGTGTAAATGGATAGACACATGTATTGACTTGATTATATCACAGCCTCTTCAGAAACCAGAGAAGCACCTTTTATTCCCAAAGCCAAGTTGTCAGATTTAGGTGGTATTGATCATTGCATTGAAGAAATCATGGAATTGATTGCTATGCCATTAGCACATCCCGAAGTATACCTTCATACTGGTGTTCAACCACCGCGTGGTGTGCTTTTGCATGGTCCTCCAGGCTGTGGTAAAACTAGATTAGCTCATGCTATTGCCGGTGTAAGTGTGCTATTGCATTGACATTGAACTATGGGTACTGAGACTGTAATAGGAATTGGGTGTGCCATTCTTCAATATTTCAGCTCCCTCCATCGTTTCTGGTATGTCTGGTGAGTCCGAGAAAAAGATTCGTGAAGTGTTTGAAGAAGTCAAGGCAAGTGGTATCATTGGATGTTTGATTCAAGAATGCTAAATGTCGTTTGTGAACAGGAAAACGCACCATGTTTACTTTTCATTGATGAAATTGACGCCATTACACCCAAAAGAGAGACTGCGCAGAGAGAAATGGAACGCAGAATTGTTGCTCAACTGTTAACTTGCATGGATGGTATGGACTTGCTGTGTATGTTGCATGAATGTGTGTATGCTAATTAGCTTTTATCGTACCAGATTTGTCTTGGGAAAAGTCTGATAACAAGCCTGTGATGATCATTGGCGCTACAAACAGACCTGATTCTTTGGATGCTGCTCTCCGTCGTGCAGGACGATTTGATAGAGAAATCAGTATGGGTGTGCCTGATGAAAAGGCCAGAGAAAAGTAAGGTTATTTTGGAAGTTAGCATAGACTCAACGACTCACCCCTACTTGACACAGGATTTTAACTGTTTTAGCATCCAAGCTTCGTCTTGCTGGTGATTTTGATTTTGCAGAACTTGCCAAAGCTACACCTGGTTATGTCGGTGCCGATCTCCAAGCGCTTATTACAACAGCAGGCGTTACAGCTGTGAAGCGTATCTTTAAACATTTGCAAGCAACTACATTTGCAGAGAGATCAAGTACAGTGCTGGAAAAAGTAAACGAAATACAAATCGACGAAAATTCAATGGATATTGACGATGCCACCATGACAGAAGTCGCACAATCAACATTAGAGCAAGATAATACCATGGCTGACCAACCTATCCAAACGACAACAGTCGAAGAATTCGAAGCACAAACACCTCTTGAACAAATACGAAACATATCTGAATTCATCAAGCACAAAGAGCCTTTGACAGAAGCACAATTGGAATCACTTGCCATCACACACGACGATTTCAAACACTCGCTCAAGAAAGTGCAACCTTCTTCGAAACGTGAAGGTTTTGCTACTGTACCTGATGTGTCTTGGGACGATATTGGTGCTCTCCAATATGTGCGTGATGAGCTGCGTATGGCAGTGGTCGAACCCATCAATCATCCCGAGTTCTTTGAGCGTGTAGGTATCACAAATCCTGCTGGTGTATTGTTATGGGGTCCTCCTGGTTGTGGTAAAACTCTGTTGGCCAAAGCTGTTGCCAATGAAAGTAATACCAACTTTATTTCCGTCAAGGGACCTGAATTACTCAACAAGTATGTGGGTGAAAGTGAGCGTGGCGTTCGTCAAGTGTTTGCTCGTGCTCGTGCTTCGTCTCCTTGTGTTATCTTTTTCGATGAATTGGATGCTCTTTGTTCTCGCCGAGATGATCAACAAACAGACGCCTCTGCCCGTGTTGTCAACACTCTATTGACTGAATTGGATGGTGTGGAGAACCGTAGCCAGGTCTATGTGATTGCTGCAACCAATCGTCCTGATATGATTGATCCTGCCATGTTGCGTCCTGGTCGTTTGGATAAATTATTATACGTTGAATTACCTACGCCCTCCGAAAGATTAGACATCTTGACCAAATTGAGCAAAAAGACACCTCTTGGGCCTGACGTTGATTTAGTCGAAATTGCTAATGACCCTCGTTGTGAAGGTCTTTCTGGTGCAGATCTTGCTTCTTTGGTGAGAGAAAGCGCCGTTGCTTCTCTGAGAGCTAGATTTTACACTTCTGGTGTTATGGCTTTAGATGCAAAATCATTGAGTGCTGAAGAGATCTTTGTTACAAAGAAAGATTTTGATACAGCATTTACCAAGGTATCACCCTCTGTTCTCCCGCAGGTAATAATACAATTTGCTTTTGGTTATGTAGATTGCGATACTAATGTTTATTTTTTCAATAGGATAAAATCGCCTTTGATAAACTGAGAAAGAAGTATGGATAAAAAGCACCACAGTGATTACTTTTCCGCTTAGACATTTTTTTTGTATATTCTTCCCTCTTTTCACAAAGTATTATCCCCACTCTCCTTTTTTCTCTTTTATCATGTAACCTAATAAATAAACTGCTATCCTAAAAAGCACTCGAAATTGCAGAATTTTATGTATCTGGATATTCTTAGAGGAGGGTACTATGCAGTGCTAATTGTATAAAAAAGTAGCAGTATGTAGAGTCAATGAGACGCTGCCAGCACCACCAAATGATCGTTATTGACTCGATGCATTGTCCAAGAAGGTAGCCGTTTCCTGGTAGTTGGCAAGCTTTTGTCAGCCTTATAAAAAAAGGAAACGAGGAAGGCTATCGACTGGCCATTGATTTTTCGATAGGCCCAATAACGGCTATTTGTGCAAATGGCAATACCTTATGAATAATTATGTAGCTATAAGAAGAGAAGCCGCGAATTCTTGGTACTAAATGTTAGCCTTAGCCATATTTTCTGCTAGTTCGATATTGATGGGCCTATTTCGCTTTCAGTACTTTTCAAAATACCAGCCTATTGTTTCTACATTGCTTACGTTTCATTTGAAGTAAGCACCTGAGGCAATGTAAGATGTTTGTTGCCAACGACAAAGCACTTACAAACTAATAAAACGTGTGTAACATGGCGTGTTTTGCCACGGCAATTCATGTATTTCGAAATCGACGTATTTTAGAATGAAACCTCTGTTTTTTTGATGCAATTATACAATTTAGCATTACATGATGCTAGCGAATCTAACATTAGCTGATATTTTAGCATATGAAACAAAAGATTTACACATTGATTGAATATTTATGGCTAAATTTCAGCCGAAAATGTTCAAGGTGATACAATAAAAATCAAGGTCCAAACATGTGAAGGATTTTGTTTAACCGAGGGTTGCTCTTTTGTATGATGTTGAATTGGATTGCAACGGCCATGGTCCTTTCTCACAAAGGCATCCCACTGTATACTGATTTCTTGATGGAAAGATGCAGCTTTAACCTTATATTCTGCATAGACGCAACTCATATTCCATGCGCCAATCTAAAATGAATTCCTGTAGAATGTAAAAGATGAATTCTACAATAAAAAAAGAACATCCATGTCGTACCACATTTTTTTTTATTGATCGAATTTTTTCTTTTTTTTTTTTTTTTGTCGAGTTCAAAGAGATACCATATGTTGAACATCAACAGTAAACAGCTACAGGTTTATAGTTTTGTTGATTTGGCGCTCCTGTATACCATAACAGTAAATATGGATCTTCTCACACTCATGTGCCAAAATGTACATTTCCTATTGTTTCGCCATCATTCAGGCTTTAAAGGGCCGCTAGTTTGGTGTGATGGATGAATAAAGGAACAGCAGGAAGAAAAAAAACATGTCTTTTTTTTTTCTCTCTCTCTCTTTCAACATTACACTTCCGTGAAAAAGAAACAACATCTTTTTCTTTTATAGCCAAGAGGAACCAAACCACACATCAATTACTCTTATGGCTGAAAAGTCTTCAATTCATACGCCAGGCAGTGCAGAGCCTGTAACTATCAAAAAGGTACCACACTTCAAAACACAATTCTCTCAAGGCAATTGGTATTAACGCGTTCATTTCATTTTTCAAGATTGGAGCAAAATACGTTGCTTATTCTCATACATTATTTGCATACAGTAAGTCTCACATCGAGGGTAATGTCAATCTTGGATGCAATTCTCATGGGGATGTATAGGTGCTTTTTTAACAGCACTAGGTGTTGCATGCTATACGCATTATTACAAGATTGTGCAGAACGAATATTTCGGTTATCCTGATGTAAGCTATATGAGATATTGAGGTGGGTCCTGTGTCTGATGTATGTGTGTATGTGCGTAGGAATGGTTTCCAAGTGTGAGTGCCACTACAGGCGATAGATACCCTGCTCGTGCAATCTTTCAAATTTTAATTGCCTTAACGTCTGGCCCAAGATTTGCGCTCGTTTTCTTGTGGTACTTTTACATTACACATTCAGCAAAGACTGTCTCAAAAGGATTTGGATTGGGTTTATTGACAATAGGCATTGTTCGTACTGTATCGTGTGGTGGTTGGGTGTACATTACTTCAACCGATGATCATCTCACTCACGATATCACCATGGTCATCTACTTACTATGTACATTACCATGGCAATTGGGCGTGCTTTACTCTAGCTCCAACGACAATCAGGTTGCTATAAGATGGAGAAAGTTCCTGACATCAGCATTTTTCACCACACTGCCACCCATGATTTACTTTTTCATTCAACACAAGGTGCAAAAAATTCCAGGAGGTAAGTGCAAATTGATTATGCTGGCGATGGTGATGTCTAATTCCGACATGTAGCTTATACAACCTATGCTTTCTTTGAATGGTCATTGATCTTGTACGATGTCGCTTATGATGCAGTTACCGCTATCGAATTCCAAAACTTTGAGTTATCTATTGTTGATAAAACTGGCAATTCTCCAATTGCAGAATCGTAAGTTTCCATGTTTTGCTTGTCGTGACTTATTCGGGAGACTAATACAACTTGAAATATAGTTCTGTGCCATTCGCCTCAAAGTGAGTATTTCTTCTTCCGCATTACACTTTTCTTTTTTACTAAAATGTCGGGTACTGACCAAATCACGCCGTCTATTAGTCCTGAAGGAAGTATTTCACCTTCGACATTACGCACATTGTCAGTCTTCACCGGATTCGCCACAGAGACTTATTTGGGTAAGTGATGTCAGCGTCATTTTTGGCATACGTTTTAATCGTTTGACAGCGTTTGTCTTTTGGTCAATGCTCACATCACTCACATTGTTGATTTGGTAAGCAAGTGTGGAAAAGGGAAGCTAACGGAATCGATGGCTGATGTAAAACTAGGTATTTCCCTCTGTGGTATATGGGCATTTCTGGCTTTGAAGCCTTCTTGTTCATTACATTGATGCCCATCTTCCTTGGAATTGCACCATTGAGACGTTTGGTTGCCAAATACCGTGGATTCTTCCACTTTTTATCATTGGTTGGCGTCGCTTCCTACCTCAAAGTGGACCCAGTGTGGCGTTTATCAATGACCGCTGTTGGACTTGGTTTGAGTTTAACTACGTGGTGTGCTCATTGGATTGAATCAAACAAGCATACTGGTGATTTGGAGCGTTCTGCTCTCATCTGGGGCCTCGGTTTAGTCATGCATTGTGTTGTTAAGATGGCTTGGTTCACTGAAAACCCCATCTGGCCTATTATGAATAAGAACAATGGTGGTTGGAACGATGCTGGTATTGTGTTGGGTATTGTTGCTTGTGCTGAGGTTTTGCTTCGTGATAGTGCTGTTCGTCAATCTACCGAGAATGGCAAGGATTTGAGCTCCCTGTCAGGCACCAATGCTACTAGACAATTCGGTAGCTCTTTTATGGCTGCCTCTGGTTTCGGCTCTCTCTTGTTTGCCCTTCACTCCATGTTTACTGATTCCTCTACTATCATGCGCTGGACTGTGGACGGTTATCCCAATTATGGTCCTGAGCCTGTTCCTTGGGGCGTTGCTA
The DNA here is from genome assembly GCA_037974945.1 of Mucor circinelloides. Lineage (NCBI taxonomy): Eukaryota > Fungi > Mucoromycota > Mucoromycetes > Mucorales > Mucoraceae > Mucor > Mucor circinelloides. The sequence continues at coordinate 240,654 of JBBNAA010000007.1, read as the reverse complement.
CCATTGCTGCCTTGGCCTTTGGTCTTTTACTTGCCCCTTATCGTCGCTTGACCACTAGCTTTGTTTGGTATCTGGTTGGATGTGGTGCCTGCGCCGTGTTCTACTGCTACTCTGCTTGGACAGCTTACTACGGTGGTCTTGTGTTGGGAACCTACTTTGTTTCGATTACACCTGCTCTTATCCGTGGTATTTCCACTCAATCTCCCTTCAAGACCTTATTTGGCTCTTTTATGATTTATAACGTATTGTGTTTGGCTCATGTTTGGGTTGTTGCTTATGAATTCGTTCCTGGAGGCGTGTATGCTCGTGAACGTACTGACGCTATATTGGTTGTCTTAATGGCATTGACTGGTTTGGGTGTGTTGAACGCTAATAGACAAGCTTGCATGGATGTTCAAAGAAAATTGGCTCAGTTCCACGTTTTAAAGCATGCTCGTGCCATGACCCGTATGTTTGTTGCTGCTTTCATTGCTATTTCTGCTGTTGTAGCCTCCAATCGTGTCACCAATGCAAAGACTCCTGCTCCTTACACTACATCTGAGAAATCATTCACTGCTGCTATCTGGACTATTCATTTTGCCCTTGATAACGACATGTGGGCTAGTGAGAATCGTATGCGTGATGCCATTCGTGATTTGGAGTTAGATGTTGTTGGTAAGTTTTGTCTCTCCTTGCTGATCAAAGATTGACACTCACTCGTCCCCATGTTATAGGTTTACTTGAATCTGACACTATGAGAATCATCATGGGCAACCGTGATTGGGCTCAGTCAATTGCTGAAGAGCTGGGCTACTATGTTGATTTCGGTCCTGCTAGTATGAAACATACTTGGGGCTGTTTGATGCTCTCCAAATTCCCTATTCTCAAGTCAGAACATCACCTTTTACCCTCTCCAGTGGGCGAACTCGCCTGCGCTATTCATGCTACATTAGATGTCTATGGCCAACCTGTTGACTTCATTGTCAGTCACAATGGTCAAGACGAAAACTACAATGACAGAATCCAGCAAACTACTGAATTAGCACGCATTATGCGCACAAGCCCTAATCCATTCGTCTTTTTGGGCTACGTTGTTACAAAACCTCAACAAGAAATCTACCATCTCTTATTTGACGGTGGTGATATCAATGATATCGACCCTACTGATTGGGATCGTTGGTGCGAATATGTTGGTTTCCGTGGTCTTCGTCGCATTGGTTATGCTCGTATTAGTCATGGCGGCATCACTGACACTGAGATTCAGTCTGGTAAATTCCAGTTGGTGCAAAATCCCAAGGACTATTGGAAGGCCTCTTATGATCGTATTTCTGAATCACAAGTGCCTCCTGCTTTGAGATATCCTTCAATGTTCTATGGTGCTGGCGTTCGTGGACATCGTTATCATGTATTCAATGAACCCCGTTACTTTGAAAACTAACAGAAAAAAAAAAAAAAAAATAGGTGAAGCATTTTTCTCTCCTTACTATATTATTACATAAAAATATATAATTACCCAGTTTAATTATTGGTATATGCCTGTAAAGCATGTGAGCTTCTTGATTGAGGCGATAAATTGCAGCTATGAGAGCTGTTTTCTTCAGTCAAATATGCCGCCATCATTGGCGCATCTGCATTATCATTGGGATTTTGTATAACAATGGCTGATCTCACACATGTCAGAGCCCAAGAGATTATCGCTACTGTAAACGAATGAGTTATCATGAAAGTAAACAGACATAACGCTAAAGAGCACCTGAAGCTGTTTACTCCAAATTGTTTGATTCAGAAATACCTGCTATAGCTTATTGGAAAGAGAATAACTACTGTATCCTCTGGTTTTGGATCAACTGTCTACTAGATATATAATAGATAAATCTTGACTTAATTTGTTTACGTTGGCGTTCTCTGTTGTTACTCAATACATGAGAATTTGATCAAGCATTGATTATTTATATCAAGAATACCTGTTTCTCACTCTCTTTTCTTTTCTTTTCTCCTCTAGTTTACGCATGAATTGAAAACAAAACCAAATATGACCCATTTCAAGGACATTGCTCACAGCAAGGCACCCTTTAGTGTTCGCATTGTAGAGTTTGGTTGTCTCAAGTGTGGTAGACGTTGGAGTAGTGCAAACGGAAGTCTTGAAGACTATCAGAAATGCAAAAACTGTTACACGGAATGCTATCCTGTGGGCTCTAGAACAAGGGAGCCCAACAAGTTTGGAAATGAGAACAGGCAAACGTATCAAGGACACAACAAAGAGCTCTGCGGCAAGTGCACAAGACTAGGAAGATCATGTATGATGTTGGGCAATGAAAGTGATGACGATGTTGATGAAATAAGTATGTACATGAATACAAGAGAGCACTGTCAAGATGGAAATCAACCTGTCATTGAAAGCTATTCGCCCAAGGAATGGCCTGAATTAGCTACTTCGGCATTTCGCTATCTTCCAAAACCACAAGAAAAAAGCAATTCAAACAGAATCAGACTAGCAACTACTTCAAATGGCATGACATCAGTAGGAATGACTGCAGCGGAAACATTGACAAATATGATTCATAGTGCTCGAGAAGAGACATCAAATGAACTACTTGATGACTTTTCTATTTACGAGGACCATAGTGAAGGCAGCCATGAAGATAACCACCACGATGCTACTGCAGTAACTGAAATCTGGGATTACGAATCCTTTGATTTTGATGAAGATGAAGACGAAAATTATGGCGAAATGCATTACAACAACATTTCCAATCGACTTGACGGTGAACTGCTCATTAATGATGACGATAGTGATGAAAAAGAACCCCAAGAGGAGGAACCGCTTGCTTTTGGCGACGACACCGACTCTGAATCATATTTCTACCAAGGCGATCAAAGCTATTTCTCAAGTCAAGATGACACGGGGTATTTTAGTGGTATTGATGGTATGTCATCAGATGATGGCCCTTACAAGAAACAAATGAACAATCGTTTACTTCGCAGAGGAAGAAAGCATGTTTTACAAGGTCGGAAAACCTCCTTGAAGCTGATTGTTGACTGAAAATATCGTATCATAGCTTCCAGAAAAGCACATATAATACATATATCCAAACTCTAGCAATAAACGATGGGCAATGTTTAAGACAAGATGTGTAAAAGCTTCCCACTGAGGAAATTAGAGATGTGGTGGATTTTGTTTATGTCAATAGTGTAATGCAAAATATGCACCTCTTGATGGAATTTATTATTTTCAGCATTATGAATAAACATGTCAGTAAATCAGTTTTCAGATGCATATATAACTACAATTCATGCATCAGCCTGAAACGTGTACATAATCTTTTGCATTACTGATCTGATACAGAAAGGTGCCTTTTGCTCTCTTTTACTTCTTTTTCTTGACTGGTATCTCCCAAGCTCTTGTTTTTTTAATTGAAACTTGTTATGACAAGAAAGAGGTATTTTTATGCTGTAGCTTCAGGAAGATCGCCGGGGGTCTACACAACCTGGAAAGAGGTGCAGGCACAAATAAGAAGGTATCCCCATTCACTCTTCAAAAAATTTTCAGTGCAATCAGATGCAGAAGAATTCGTACGTAGAAAGCAACCAACGTCAATAACTCTCACGCTCAAGGAAGTCGAGTCCTCCCAATCAATTAAAAAAATGTCATGTCCACCTAAGATTGGTGTAAATAAAAGAAAACTTGATGGCGATGATGATAAAAAGTCCGTTAAAAAGAGCAAAAATTAAATAGGATGAATAAAATGAATGTTTTAGCACAATGTCAAGATACGCTTTAATGCACTGCCCTTGCTTTCACATGTATTCATTGCTTAGAGTATATATGTATAGACTACTGCCTTGACGCCGCATCACTGGATTACATTGAGCTTTAAAATGTCAATAAAAGGCACTTTGCCAAATGATAGATTTGGAGCGTTCAAAAGTTAAATTTGCTTTGAACGAACTTATATACAGTCTATTTCATCTAAGGTTGGTATCAGATAGCATTCATGCAGAATTAGCTATTCTCCTTTTTTTAAGAAAAAAATGTTTTTCAACTGAGTCGTATATGCTAAGAGTAAACGGTCAGAGTGAAGAGATGGTTGCAATTGAGACGAAAGAGATAATAAAAGAAAACTAAAAATAACAAACTGTTCTAAACTAAACTAACTAAAACAAACTATGCTATGGAACTATTACAAGATGGAGAGGGTTTAATCCTCATCTGAATTAGCTATTCAAAATATCGATTGCTTCCACAAACAAGGCATTTTGCAACAACACTATCACCTTATGCCTATCACCACCACCTACCAGCTGGGTTTGAAATATATCATTGTTGTTGTTTTGCAGTATCCAAAAAAGAATGGATCCGAGCCAAAAAAAAAAAAAACTTTTACGTTTTTGCCAAATTCAGCTATATAAACTGTAATTTTTACACCCTACTTCCTGATACATTTATGAGTAGTTTTTTATGGTGCATCTAATAGTACTAATTACACTAAGCTTCTTGACCAAGAATATCGAGTAATTTTCAGAAATGCGAAAAACGGTTTATCGCCGAAATTCCGAGATTTCACATAGCAAGGTCTCACAAAAGTAATTTCACATGTTGCCCTGGATCGTTAGAATTCATTTGGTCTTATATATGCCATAGTAGAAGTCTTCATTTTTGGGGCCAAAAACGCGACCAAGTGATTTTGGATGTTTCAGTAAAGGGGTAGCTCATGGAAAAATGAAGAATTTCGTCGATTTGTCATGAACCAAAAAAAAATTGAGAAAATACATCAGCAAGTAGCAGGTACTCGAGAGCAGTTGTTTGGTGCTATTCTGGAGGTCTACAATAGCTTCTGTCTCGAGAAATCACTGCTCAAATACCTGTCACTTTGGCTATGTTTTAGCATATTATCGAGCAGTAGAAGTTAATGGGAGTATGCTGTCGGCCCGTAAATGAGTTGTTCCCACTGATGTAGGCCTGGAGCATCGTAGAAGAATTGCATTCACAATTACAAGTAAAGTTATGGAGGTCTTAGCGCAGTATTTGGCACTTGATTTGCAGTGTAACTGCATATTTGTGCGCAGAAGTCATGCTGTTGCCCACAATATTCAACGGCTAAAATTGCGTGCGCATTATTGTGGCAGTATATACAATCTAACATTAGCTTCGCATGTTCATGACACTCAGAATCATCAAGCAATCAATAGGATGCTGTAAATACCAGTGCCGTTTATCAATAGATCTTTGGTTAAAAACGATGGTTTGTTGCCGATTGGACACTGGGAAGTATCGCCTGAAATAGTGCACTCCTCCAAAGAGATATGGCGCCTGTAGTATCACCCAAGAATAGAAGCTAATACTGAGGGTTTGGCTTGCGGTGGCGCCAGAAAGGCTTTTTTTCTAATAAATTTGTTGCATTCCATCCATCATATTGCAGAATTGAACAGTTTGCTTAAGAAATGCGTTTTAAGCAGGTATTACAAGCATACTCTCGCATATAATGGACTAAAGACTGTGATGTATTTGCGATCAACATAAGAAGCAGCATGCTTTCTCCGCATATTGATTCCTATACTTGGTGCAAATCTACGCAATATTCGATACTCTCGCTTAGATGAATGATGATACAATGCAGCAAAATCATATATGCTGTAGCTTCGCGAAAAATTTTATGTGATTGCTGAGGTATTGACAGTGTATATCAACAGGATACTTCACGGCAAATATCTTACAATAGAAAGATATTTTCTCTCGTTTATTACGCTCACATATCATTGTATGCACTAAATTTAATAGAAAAGCAATGCCTTTAATTCTTGGCTGGCAACTTCAAAGCTTCCATAGTCTCTCATGCAATATACAAAAGTATATTGTATGGCTAATATATTCTACCTTTCGGATAAACACTGCCGTTTATCGCGATTATTACTGGTATCCGCATACAACAGTAGAACCTAGTATCAAGTTGGGTTACTTTGAAGATGACACAATCTGAGAAGCTTCCTACTTGGTGTTTCTCTTTTTCTCTTATCTGCGCGCATAGAATGTTGTACTATTGGAATTATCCATAACAATACATTCCATTAATTAGGCGATGGTGTAACTCAATTTTAGCTCGTCGAAAGAATGGGGTCAAGACGGTGATTTTTTTTTTGAAATGGCGCTTGTGAGATGGTTCCTGAAAATAGAACATTATAGTTACTTTTACACAAAAACCTGGATAGCATCAAAGCCTTGAACATCTTAATTGCATTGATTCATTTGAACATAAAACAAATAGCTTCAAAGCTTTGACTTATGATTTTGTACGTATATATATATATATATATATATATTTACAATACGGGGATCTTGATTTCGAGATTTGAGTTAATTTTGTCACACATGTCAAATCTTATAAAGTATAGGCACAGCACTTTTGTTACACGTTCGCCACAACCAAATGAACCTTGGGGTTGGCGATCTGTTCCTCAGACATCAGCCAAATGGAGTTTAAACCTCATCAAGTTTCTTGGTCACTGTATTGCACTAAAGTGCGAGTGGAATGAAGTTGCCATCGATGATATTTGTTGTGAGGAATAAATGGGGTAACCATTTTAGAGCAGGTCCTTTTTTGGATTTTTCTATCGACAAGGGGGTGGTGTTTGTTTTCGTTTAGGATGGTATTGTAATGTGTATAAAAACATGCAAGAGCTGGGGTGTAAAGCACACAATCACTATCATTCTCTCGTAGTTTCTTTATAATTGTACGCACATAACCCTTCACATTGCGACTTTTATTGTTTGGCTCTAGATCCTAAAAAAAACTCAAAACCAATACATCCGATGAGTTACATATTGTATTCGTCGCGAGTTATTCATATCCGTGCTCCTGAGACCAATATCTAGCTACTGCCTGTACTCTTTTGTCAGTAAAGAATAGCTTATGTATACCTTCTTGTAGAGCACCTCTAACGCATAGAGACGACCTTGATGAGCTATGTTTTTGGTCGAAATAGCTGCGTCGTGTAGTTTTCATTAGCTCAGGTATGATATCAGTTCGTATACTGAGAACATATTGGCGGCCACTTATCCTTGAATCAGTCCTAAGGCCTCATTTCTTCTCAAAAATATAGAAAGTATACATGCCGTTCATCCCATAACCTTAAGCTCCAGTGGGAAGACACTAAGCCGACCAAGAGAACAACAATACTTACTATGAAACTACAAAGCTAATTACTTTCATATTGTCTACGAGCTCTTCTACTGACAGTAGTGCTAAATTCTTGTTGAAATGTGTAAGACTTTTGTTAAATTCATGGCTAAAGGAGCCATTTTGGTCATTCCTGGATGAGGACAATCCTTTGCGATTCATCAACGTTGCATGACAAAAATCTTCACCTAACTTGCCAATAATAATTTTGTCTTCTCAAATAGAAATACATGCTTTGAAATGCAATCATTTTTTTTTCTCATTGCGCAATAATAACCAGAGAAAAGAGAAGCGATATACTATTGATTGTACTATCAATCGATAAAGCTGATTAATCGGCCTTTTAACTAACTCTCTACTACTGTAGTAGGTTCATTCTTTAGCTGTAGATCACAGGCTTCTATAAGAACATACGAATCTATTTGATACTGCTTCCTTGCAACTTTAAATATGATAGAAGGCTGAATCTTTGTTACATCTCTGCAAACTATACTTTATACCCATATATCTATATAAGAACATGCTCATATTGTGTCTATGTTTAGAAATGCTGTTGAGGGCTGTTTTTTCAAAGTTGAACTGTTTCTGCTTTACATTTGAACTTAGAAAGTATCAAACAAAGTCTAACTCATTCTTTTAACAAGAAGAAATAAAAATAAAACCCTTAATCAATGGCATTGCTTGCCATCCCGTTTTGCGTTTGCAAGCCTCCGATATTCCGTACAACATGATAATTGCTAGTCTACCAGGATCTCTAGGCGCTCTTTCTAGTTTTGACTCGTACGGATATGTTACATTCAAGTGGTTAGGACGAAAGTATTGGATCCTTATACGTAACGATTTATATTTGGTTTCGGATAACCACATTTTCTGGTTGACCATTGATTTGCTAATAATGTCAGATCTGAAATACAATGTGCTCTTATCCAGTTGTCTGTCTGTACATGGTCATAGACGGTAGGTAGGTATAAGTATATATATGATACAGCTGAATAAATTTCATGCCACGTGAATGAAAACTTGATCTAATAAAGTTATTAATGAATGGTATACAAGCATAGCCGCCCAGTGACATATATAATGCATCATAACACTGCGTATCGCTACCATACTTAATGCGTGGAAAGAATCTAGATTATCTAAAGAAGAAAGGCATGGTAATATAGTTTGTTTGACTCAAACACTCTCTTGCGTATGGCTTTGAAACTTACATCGACAGCAATGCAAGATGCAGTTAGTTGGATAGCGCGTTGTAATGAAAGTAGAGGTATGCTGACTATCACGACCAAAAAGAGCACAGCTTTTACATGGCGCTTTTCATGTTGAAAGCAAGCTTTGAATATGAGTTCGCCTGACAGCTAGTCAACATCATGTGTATTCAATTAGACTCTTCCACAACAACGACATGCTATGTCTCATCAAGCCCTGTGGGCTCTTTTTTTGCAGAGGCAGATCGTTTCCCTTATTGAATCAAACCAGGTAAAATGTTGATCTGATCATGCTTTTCTAATAGGCGAATTTATCAAAGCTCTACTTGATCGGCAGAAGAGAAACGAGACACGGCGGAAGCAGCACTCCTCAATCCCCTCAAAATTGTAGTTACATGTAGTATATACAAAGCAAGCAGATGCGGTACGCAGAATATGCTACTAAACCCATGCTATATTCATAAATCTATGCTGCAAATCCATAGGATTCAAGAAAATGCAGTTAAAACTAGCGTATTTTTCCAAATTTATATACATTTGGCCATACAACAACAGCTCACTCTTCCTTTAACAATACTCAAATATGATTATATATTGCGTGTGATCTCATATGACAAACTGTAGATCGAATTTTATTGTATGATACACATAGAACGAGGTACTTGAAAACAAGATCTATCCGAAACATCTGAGAGGAATTTACAAAGGTTTATTGTACCCTTCTTGTTCATCGTCAAACCTATAAAATTCATGGGGAGTAATATACATTGTATTGAGGGCGCAATTGAACCTGTTCGCTTTATTGAAAGTTGCTTTCAATTAGTAGTGTTTTCTCATTGGAGTTTAGTATCGGTCATGCATGTCATTACCATTAGCATTGCCTCCTTGCCACAGCCTATTTCTAATTGGCTGTAATATCCTCACCTTATTTTCTTTTACTTTTTTCTTTTAGTTTTGAACAAGAGGTTTCAGACATGTCAATGTGAGCCGAGGCAAGATAATGCTCACCCTCACCTTGTGTTGTAAATAAATAACCGAGTTCTCGGGCCCAATCATATCATATACAGAGATGGAAACTTCGCGGCTCGTTACACAACCAGTTTGCATGCCCAAAGCTCGAATACAAATATAGTAATTTGAAGTGCATCAAGTAAGGTAATATTGTATATAATGAATAATCAACCTTAACATAAAACTAAACAAATCAAAAATTAATATATACATTTCAAGAATTCAATCAGATTTTAGTCATGTTAGTGTCATGAAGATATGCCAAATGCCGCATATTCGAACGCATTTCATTTAAGAGTTTAATGTAATGACAATATTTATACCTTCAAATTGTTGATTTTAATAAAGCCGTACCAATTTAGTTGGGTAGAGCTCAAAGTAGTTGTGTAGCCGCTTCGCCTTCAATGAATTTGATACCAATGGTTATCATTGGTGATTAGGAAAATCCAAATATTGAAACAATGAAAACAAAAATACAATATTAAAATGACCGTCAGCACAGAAGCAGTAAAAATTAAAGCAATTTTAATCATAAATCAAAAAAGAAATTGTGTCATATAAAAATCGAACATGGTTTACTTTTTGACATAAAAAAAGTGATATTTAGGCATAAATCGATGAAGGGAAATAATGGCATGTGTTGGAGAGAGATATTTTTATATTGAATAATCAAGGGTTATTGCGGTGGTGATTTGTCTCTACTTTGAGCGAGCTGTAGTTCTAGTTCCAGTCTCTTTATTGACAGGGCATCGCGATCTAATTCTATTTCTGCTAGTCGAATAGCATATTCCATTTTATTTCGCTCATAATCTGATTTCAGTGCTTCGTATTCGGCTTGTTTGGCTTTATAAGAGGCTTCTTTAGCAGCATACTTTGCAATTTTCACGCTAGATATTGTTGCATCGCTGCTACTGACACTATTTCCTTGACTTAACTTTCTCTTTTTGATAATGTCAAGTGGTTCATCTTCTACAGGAGGTAGATCTACTGCTGGGACGCGCGGAAGAGACCTTGAGTAAAACCGAGTTAATTATATATTCCGATTATTGAGTTCAACATCAATGTTATATTTACCATGCTCCACGCATGAGATGTGGAGGGATAGACAAAGCTCTTAAGCGGTCCTCATTTAAGTGTGGTAGTACTGATGAGTTTGAGCCTGCATTGTAAGTGGCAGTAGAAGGTGACGAAGATGAAGGGGAATCACCATCAGGGCGAGGTAAAACCGAGCTTTTACTGCTGATGTTATGCTGATGGGGATGCTGCTGGTGCTGTTGTTGTTGTTGTTGTTGTTGTTGTTGTTGTTGTGGCAATGGTGGATGTGCATGGTGTGAGGATCTATTGTTGGGCGAATAAGGGATGGTTGAAGAAGAAGGTGTGGGAATAGATGTATTATTAGACGCAATCGGCGAAGTAGAAATAGGAGGGATGTACCCGTCCGTTCTTTGGTTACCGAAGAGTTGTTTACATTGTTTGTGGAATTTACTAACTTCTTTTATTTTTTCTATTAATGTAAGCGTTAAAGAGGGATGCACTCAAACTATGTAGACTAAATTCACATTACCATTGATCAATGCTTCATCTTTTGTACATGTATTCAACTGTAATCTCAGTTGTTCAGCCTCTCGATAGCCCTTCTCAAGGGACATGAGTTTGGATCTAACAGAGATCGCCATGTATTCATCACCATCAAATAACTTTTTTGCTACTTCACGACAAGCTTGTGCCTTATTTCTAGCCAATTTGCCATCGTTTTCTGGTAAGGTAAGCCAATTCAAAATCTTTTTGACTTCGTCATCGGACCAATATTTGTAGTTGCGAGGCTTCTTGGATAGATGAATGTGATCCTGAGATGCTTCGTTTGAATGGGAAGAAGAAGGAGGTGTTTCTGGAATAAACCTGACATCGCGCGTAGGTGAACCAGCGGCTGACATATATATAATAAAAGGCTATTTACAAAGGAGACTAAGAGAAAGCAAAAGAAAGGGGAAATCGCTGATGTATCTGTATACGGCTATAGATGTATATGGATGTAGATGGGAAGCAATTGTGTTTGAAATTTTCACAAATAAAAAATAGTGCAATTGAGCTATAAATTAAAAAGAAGAGAGAAGGGAAAGAAATAGAAAGGAGAGCAAAGAGGAAAGAAAAAGAGAACCAGAACGAAAAGAACCTGAAATGCTTATTTTGTATTGATTTTTTTTTTTTTTTTTTTTTTTTTTATTTGTCAAACGTTATATTTTTTGGTTTTAAATAACCGATTTTTTTCAATTTACGATCATTGAAACATAAATTACTGTTAAACCCCACTTTAATTATGAAGAAGCTCAATTACAAGAATGCATCGACATTTTGTGTTTGCATTGAAATCCTGAAGTCGAGATCAGAAAAAAAAACAGCGGGAATTTAAATACAGTTTAACAACAAAACAGGGTGAACTGCAAAATATTGAGATGATAGTCAATACACGTCTGGTTAGTATTACGGCAAACTTTAGCATATAAACAAATGTTGAATGATTAAAACATTTAGAATTTAATGCTTATCGTGTAATACGAAGTTTACAAAGTTTGAAAGCGGCGTTTCAAGCACAGGAACAGGAAAAAACGAGCCCTGATCCTGCATATCCTCCTCCTTTCGATAGCTTTTTAGACTAACTCTGAAAAAGAGATATAACCGCTTTACTATTTCGTTCTAAAGATGCAATTTCAAATTTCGATGAAATGTGTCTTTTTTTTTTTTGAGAGCATAGATCAATTGATCTGTGGTGGACTATAATTCCAAGTGCATGTTGTGACTAAAATCTTAGCATTCTTTCAGTCTGCACTTAAAGATTTACAATCTTTTTGGAAGGTTTCACAGCGGACTCGGCCACATTAGTAGTGGTTTCATCAATTAATCACAACTCTGTGGTATATTCGTTTTTTCAGACACCAAAAAATGGCCGTTCCATTCTGTTGGCGTCGGGGTCTATTTTTATGCAAAAAATGACCCATTGACCACACCACTGAAGAAAGTTTTCGTTTGTATTTTAAATATTAACAAACATGGATTTCTCATATTGTCTAACAAAAGACGTTAAGCTACCAGTGTCTATAAGAATGTAAGATATATTTTATTATATACAGTAAAGTAATTTTATAGTAATAAAATACACAGTGCTACATTAGAAGGAAAACGCGATACACTCCAGCAACAAGAGTAAATGTTACTCCCTTACCACTACAAGCCTTGCTAATAAAACTTACGATAGCAGCCTACCTGATCTATATATAACAGTTCAACTCTTTGGCGATAATAAACCACTCACCGTACCTGTAAAAACTAGTTACAAAGCCTTTCGAAACCACTGGAGGTAGATATCGACATTAAAAAGAAAAGAAAAGAAAAAAAAAAAAAAAAAAAAAAAAAAAAAAAAACTCAATTCTTACTAAACCAACTTGATAGTTGGAACGAATGGCTTACGTTACCTATAAAATATTGCGATTTACCTTCTTCTGCACAATTTGCGATTACAATATGGGAGACTATTGGTCCTCGTAAAGTGAAACCGGTTGGAGGTACTACTCTAAGACTATTCGGAAAACAGTTGTATGTTGCAGAAGAAAAAAAAAAGGCTGATAAAATGAAACTAATAATTGTATTGATATCATCATAGCACACTTCGAAAAGGAAAGCAAAAATTGCATATATGGACAAATTGCGAAGCCGATGGAAATCATGACACATCTACTCCTAGTAAATTGTTAAGCCATGAGGATAACGACATGAATAAATTGGAAAAAGTTTGTATCAGCTTGCATGAATGCTACGTAGAGACTAAGATATCAATCAAACACAGCTGATGAAGAGATTTGATTGTGGTGATATTCGCCCTGAAGAATGGTTAGATGTAATGGTATTTCGACAGATTGAAACCATTCACAAGGTATTATCATACTGCGCATGTATGAGCTTCATGCTGATGGTTCTAATCAATGATTGTGGGAATAGAATATATCCAACACATCTAGTGATTTAGCACTGTACGTTGATTTGCCCAAATTCGATTTCCCTGTGGTATATGGAGAAATGGAGTATAATTTACCAGGTCCTTTTACTGTGATTCAAAACAGTGCAACCCACAATACCAATGACGATGACCCATTGATGGCTGCCATGAGCCAGCAAATTTACCCTGATGAAAATAGCAACAGCAGTGATTTGGATCGACAAACTTTGATGCATTACTCTGTCGTAGTTGATCCTGACTTTCAGCGAGAAAACCCTGTGGAAGCTAAACATCGTAGACTAGTACGTAGCCATCGTAACGGTCCTCTCGACCGAGACCTCAAGCCTAATCCTAAAATCCGAGATGAATTGAACGTATGTCTAAACGGACGAACGATAGAACAATAGAATAATTCTCTCAATCTGACCGATTTTGTCAACTAGAGTATCATGGGCTATCCACCAACACAAAAACTCACCCCGGAAGAGAAAGATTTAGTTTGGAAATTCAGATTCTACCTTACGAGGGAGAAAAAAGTAAAGTATAACATGATCTTTTTACTTTGGGTGCAACATATTTAAAGTTAGTTTATAGGCATTGACCAAGTTTTTGAAATGCGTGGTCTGGACCGATCATACTGAAGTCAGACAAGCTGTTGATTTGTTGCCTCTCTGGGTTGACATCGATGTTGATGATGCATTGGAGCTTTTAGGAAAGGAATTTGAGAATAGAGCTGTTCGAGCTTATGCTGTTAATCAGCTTCGAAAGGCGGATGACGAGGTATGTTTTGTAAAGGATAGCATGTGAGGTCTTGATTTCTTAAAACCACGATTCATTTTTAGGATTTGTTTCTGTATTTATTGCAGTTGGTACAAGCTTTGAAGTTTGAATGTACATCTGACAAGACTCTTGATCCAAATGGCTCATCGCTGGCTCAATTCTTGATTGACCGTGCCACCAGTGACCCAATTTTAGGCACTTTCTTTTACTGGTATGTCATTGTAGAATGCGAGGATTTGGTATGTGGAAAGCTATATGCCAAGGTTGCTTTTCACTACATTGAAGCATTAATTCGAGTAAGTTGCATGTTTGTATCAAATTTATTGATTCTATACCAACAGCCTATCGCCAGAGCCCTGAAGGTTACAAGAGAAGGATCGATATGAGGCAACAGGGAAAATTGATGTCTAAACTTACAAACTTGGCACGAGATGTCCGCAATATGAAAGAGCCTCGACTTAAAAAGGTACGCGCATATTCATACTGAAGAAATGAAAACTGACCAAAACGATTTGTACAACAAGATTGACCATTTGCGAGCTAAAATTGCAGACCCCAAGGGAACGCTTCACAAATTCAACCCAATTACATTGCCTTTGGAGCCGGATAAGCAGATATCTGGCGTGGTTGCTTGTAAGTCAAGAATAATTTAGTGAAATGGTTATACCTAAAAATGCCTTTATAGCAAAATCAAGCATGTTCAACAGTAATCTACAACCATTAAGGATCACATTTCAATGCGAGGATGGTTCAGAATACCCAATCATATTCAAAGCTGGTGATGATTTGAGACAGGATCAGCTTGTGATTCAAATCATTTCATTGATGAACAGATTACTGTTGAAAGAGAACCTCGACTTGAAGCTGACGCCATACAAGGTTTTAGCAACTGCAGCTGACACCGGGATGATGCAATTTGTCCCATCAATGTCTCTGGCTGCTGTGCTCAACGAACATCAAAATAACATTCTGAACTTCTTCAAAGCGCATCACCCTAGTATAGAACCTGGCAATGTCTACGGTATTGATCCAAAAGTCATGGAAACTTATATCCGCAGTTGTGCCGGCTACTGTGTTATCACCTATTTATTAGGCGTCGGTGATCGCCATTTGGATAATCTGTTGCTTTCGACTGATGGCCATTTATTCCATGTTGATTTTGGTTTCATTCTCGGTCGTGACCCAAAGCCATTCCCCCCACCTATGAAATTATGTAAAGAAATGATTGAAGCTATGGGAGGCGCCAATTCACCACACTATTTGAATTTTCAACAGTACTGTTATACAGCGTTTACAACACTCCGTAGAAATGCAAACCTTATATTGAACTTGTTCTCTTTGATGGTTGATGCTAATATACCAGATATTAAAATTGAGCCTGAAAAGGCAGTGATGAAGGTATAGTTACACACAAACTACACACTTTGGATACTAAATAATCTACAATAGGTACAAGAAAAATTCAGGCTTGATTTAACAGAAGAAGCAGCTATCAGTTACTTTCGTGGTTTGATTTCTGAGAGTGTCAATGCTTTATTCCCTCAAATTATGGAGACAGTTCACAAGTGGGCTCAATATTGGAGAAGATAAATTTTCACATGCAGTTATGAATATTCAGGGCCAATCTGATTATTTTAGTCATCTACATTATTGATTTTATTTTCCCCGTTTATTTGTAAGATTTTTCCCCACACTCAAAGGCGCATTGTATATGAATAAAGAGAGCTTTTAGTTCTCTTTCCTCTTTTCTTTTTTTCTCTCATTTTTTAACACTTAACGCAACACAATGGTCTTCAAAACTAAACTCACTGAAATGCTTGGTATCAAGCACCCTATCGTACAAGGTGGTATGCAATACGTGGGTATCGCTGAATTAGCTTCTGCTGTCTCAAACGCTGGTGGTCTTGGTTTGATCACTGCTTTGACTCAACCTACACCTGAAGCTCTTCGCGCAGAAATTAAGCGTTGTCGTACAATGACTGATAAACCTTTCGGTGTCAATTTAACCTTTTTACCTGCTATTGTTCCTCCTCCTTATGAAGAATACGCCCAAGTTATCATTGATGAAGGCATCAAGGTAGTCGAAACTGCTGGTAACAATCGTAAGTAAAACTTTGCAATAATTATACGACAACGTAATGTTCTAACCAAACCTTGAAATAGCCGGCAAATATATCAAGATGTTCAAGGCTGCTAACATCACTGTTCTTCACAAATGTACATCTATTCGTCACGCTTTATCTGCACAACGTTTGGGTGTCGATATCATTTCTATGGATGGTTATGAATGTGCTGGTCACCCTGGTGAAGACGACATCACTGCATTGATCTTGTTAGCCAAATCTGCAACCAAATTAAATATTCCTTACATTGCCTCTGGTGGTTTCGGTGATGGTGCTGGTTTAGCCGCTGCTTTGGCTTTAGGTGCTGAAGGAATTAACATGGGTACTCGTTTCATGTGTACTGTTGAATCTCCCATTCACCACAACATCAAGGAAACCATTGTCAAGGCTGATGAACGTTCAACTGCTTTAGTCTTCCGTCCTTTCCGCAACACATCCCGTATTTTCAAGAACTCAATTGCAGTTGAAGTAAACAAGCGCGAATTAAACCCCAATGTTAAGTTTGAAGATGTACGTGAACTCGTTTCTGGTGCACGTGGTAAGCAAGTTTACACAACTGGTGATAGTGGTAAGTCTATTGTAGTATGAGATTTGAGTTTTGCATGATTTTTAATTTGAAAATTTCTTTTAGAATTTGGTGTGTGGACTGCTGGTCAAGTCGTGGGTATTATTGAGGATATCCCCACCTGCGAGGTTTTGGTTTCTCGTATTGTCCGTGATGCTGAGGCTATTGTCACTGAACGTTTAGCCAAGATGTACGTTCCCAACAGCAAGCTATAAGCAATGTGTACAAGAAAGAGGAAGGGATGTCATAAGTATCTCCAGTTTAGAAATTATATCATGAATGGTGCTGTTCATCAGATTGCATTATTGTTCAATAAATAAAAAAATAAAAAAAGATCGCATAACTGACTACAAAATGTTGCATACAAGCTAAGTTTCCAAGTATCTGTTGCTCAAAAATGGTAGACTTAATGTGAAGCCTTCAGTTTAAGTAATGCAATCGCATTATGCTTCTAGTCGTCATACCCGAAATTGAAAAGCACTAATTGCTCTCCTATGGAAGAATACAACGTGGATGGCAAGATCGTACCTGTTCCCAAGAATAGGCGATTGGACATCTTGATCTGAATATCTGAATCTAGATTTTTGCTTATATTTCTGATCCTGTATTCTGTTTGTTAATAGGATGTTGATTCTTAACATCGCAAGGAATACTTGATACGATATCCTTCTTCAGTTTTTAGTAGAATCAGGCCTTTCAAGATTTGATTTTCAAGTCGCAAGAATCGTATGCTTTAACATGCTTCTAAATTGTGTTTTTGCCTAAATGCTGGTTGTATGCTATATGTATAGTAAAGGCTGTTTATGGTGGTTTGTTAGACTAGGAAGCGTTGTACTTGTATTTGTAATAGAAGATGATGGGCAACAGTAAATTGAGAAAGGTGAAAAACACCGTAATGTTGAACCTAGTAATAATGAATTTGAATTGAAAAATGGCACTAGTTGCTCATGTATAACATGCTAACTACAGGTAACAGATCAATAGATAAGGTATTGGAAAACTTGGTATTCAAAGCCGGTTGACTATATCGTGCTTCGTTGTTGTGTAATAGAGGGTCAATTCGCTGTTTTGTTTGCTGCACATTTTTCTTTAATTACAGCCCTGAGACATCTATGTGGTATTTAATTATTTTTTATAAAAATTCAGGGCGTGTATTGACAAATACGGATGCACAAGTTTGATTGAAAACAGTTTCGCTTTCCAAGTGATAGCTTTGAGGACAAAATTTGGCTGGGGGGGGGGGGGCTGGGAAGGGTCGGAGCCGACCTATTTTGCTTTTTATCTCTATGTAAGCTGATGCCATAGATTTATATGATGGCTCAAACTGTTGACAATTCTTGGATCTACAACAATGAATACTGTTACAACTGAATATGAATGGTTAAATCTGTGCTTTCCGTTAAAAATCCTCAGAAAATGTAAAAAATAGACTTGGTTGGGTATATTTTATAAATACATTACAAAAAGGGGTATCATTCGATGCGCATTTCAATTTTGTACAAAGCTGACATTGACTAGAGGGGATAACTAGTATGTAGAATATTGCGTTTGAAGGATGAAAAGGCAACATTATGCATCATACTAATATAGGTACTCAGATTCTGAGCTTATTGAAATTTGGCCAATAACAGCGGTAGAATATCAGTTCAGTGAAGAATGTGTGTCCATTTCAAGCAAGAGGTAGGTGCATGGTTGCCATGCAAAAAAGTCGGATTTCAAGCTATACACAGATACTCGAGATTTTGAAAAGTCTCGGTTTTAGGGCGGCATTGTTGTAGCTTGCTTTGTTTCTTACAACTGTCAAAACTCTAAACGGCACCCTTCATGCCACGGTAGCTGATGTTTGACTGGAAATTCCGATGCAGGCCAAAAGTTAATCGTTATTCTATGTTTCCTGATTTATAGGCTTCCTTGTAAGAACCGCATTTGACAAGCATTTGCACTCATCTTTGACATGTTCACTTTGCTAACTGGAAAAGATTTTCTTAAACAAACTCGCCAAATCATCATTCCAGCTCGGTTGTCGTCGTTCTTCTCCTTGACTAATGATGTGAGTATATTACATTGTTTATATGAAACAATGGCAGTGTAAAGTCTCTGTTCATCTGTTCTCTGATAATTTTCATCGTATATCTTTTCTGTTTGTTTCATTTGAATCCCTGATCTATCTAATTTACTATTGAATAAAGTGTATAACTTATTGCATCCTCCAAGATGATAGAAGAAAACCGAGTATCTGATTTATTAGTGATACCGCTAACTATTTTAGTAGGTAGAGCGTAGATCTTCATCATCTTTGTGCTTTCATAACATGAATCAAGTGCATCATTTGACAGTAACATACTATTTTATTATTGGGCTGCGTTCAGCCAGAATTTGACATGCTTTAGGTGCGTAGATTGATTAAACACTCGAAATAACGGCATCGAATATATTAGAAATCAAGATTAGATAACGAGCAGGGTGAGTACAGTCATGTGATATTTCTATTTCAGCATGAGTCCTTGACATGAGTCATCGTTTGTAACCCTCAAGTAAAAGTATAAAATTTTTTGATTTTACATGAAACGTCTCATTTTCGTAAAAGCAAATCCTCCTCCCTCCCCCCTCCATTTTTTTTTACAGCAGATCATGGTCATAGCTCTTATCAAAATTTGAATACAAGCTCATCTAGCAGCAAACATTGATCTCTTATCAAACATTTGACAACGATTGTTATTTGTGCATGGTTTACGCTCCCGATTCAATCAATCATGAACCGATACTTTTTAAAGCCCCCAGGGACAAAAGATTTTTTGTTTAAAATTCGCAATTTTTTCTCTTCTTTTTTTATTTCCCTCTTTTGCCTCAACCATCTAATTTAACAAATGTCCCCTCCTATTGCTTCTGGTCAATCCGAGTCTGGTAAGGCTCGTTTCGCTGGTAGTGCCAGTTCCGGTATCCTTGAATTGATCATCTTCCACCCTGTTGACACCGTTGCCAAGCGTTTGATGAGTAACCAAAATAAGGTATTAAGAAATACAGGGGCAAGTGGGGGAAGGTAATGAAACTAATTCTACTTGTTTCCGTTTAGCTCTGGATTTCAGGCCGTGCATTTGCTGAAAATAAGGCTGCTGTCAACCAAGTCATCTTCAAGGTAAATTATCAGGATTCGTTTTTTTGACAAGGGGGGGGGGGGATGTTGATTATGTGTGTGCGCAAGCTTGTTGCATGCCATGTCAAAAAAGATGGCATACCAGATTTATTGATCTCCCGTTTTGAAATATTGTAGGATGCAGCCAATGCTACCTTCATGAAGAAGTACGCTTCTCTTTTCCCTGGTCTTGGTTTTGCTGCCGGTTACAAGGTTGCCCAAAGAGTTTACAAGTTTGGTGGTCAACCTTTTGTCAGAGATTACTTGAACAAGCACCACAGAGATTTATTCGTTGGCACATTTGGTGAAAAGACTGGAAAGACCATGATGCATGCTACTGCCGGTAGTTTGGTCGGTATTGGTGAAATCGCTTTGCTTCCTTTGGATGTCTTGAAGATCAAGAGACAAACTAACCCTGAAGCATTCCGTGGACGTGGTTTCTTGACCATTGTTAAAGATGAAGGTATGGGGCTTTATCGTGGTGCTGGCTGGACTGCCGCTCGTAATGCTCCTGGTTCATTTGCACTCTTTGGTGGTTCCGCTTTTGTCAAGGAATACTTGTTCTCATTGAACGACTATAACAAGGCTACCTTCTTCCAAAACTTCTGTGCTTCCATTGGCGGTGCTGTTGCTTCCATTACTGTTGCTGCACCTTTGGATGTCGTCAAGACCCGTATTCAAAACCGTAACTTTGAAAACCCAG
This sequence comes from Mucor circinelloides, assembly GCA_037974945.1. Taxonomy (NCBI): domain Eukaryota; kingdom Fungi; phylum Mucoromycota; class Mucoromycetes; order Mucorales; family Mucoraceae; genus Mucor; species Mucor circinelloides. Next base: position 219,986 of record JBBNAA010000007.1, on the reverse strand, counting down.
AATCTGGTTTCAAGATCATCAAGGATCTTGTCAAGAATGAAGGTTTTGCTGGTTTCTTTAAGGGTTTGACTCCCAAGATTTTGGTGGTAAGTTATTTATACATTTTAAAAGGGGGGGCCAGTGGAATTATGTGTTTATTTTTAAAATTATTTAAAAATATTTCATGGAGGGAGCATTCTTCGTTGCTAATATTAACATTTGTTTATTAATAGGTTGGTCCCAAGTTGATCTTCAGTTTCACTGTTGCCCAACAATTGATCCCTGTCTTCCATAAGATGTTTGAAGGTCAAAAGTAAATCAAAAGCATAAATTCGTTGTACAAAATCAGCTAGACATCTACCAATTATATCACATCCTTTTCTTCTTAAAACAGATCAATAAACAAATATAAAATGTAACATATTACCAAACACAAATGTCCATATTTAATCAATGCGATTCGATCCCTATTGGTGCAGCTATCCTGGTGCATATCGTAATTCTATTAATAGGCACCAACATGACATCAGATATAGATTCAAAAGCATCGCACTGCTATATCGTAATCGTTTTGAAATGAATGCTCTTCAGCATGGTTCGTGTGATGCCATGGCATCAGAAGCTTGGCAGACGACATCTACTTCTATACGGTTACTGCCGACTCTTCAGGATGTGTGTCATCGCTTAGTTGTATTCAGTTGTTTGGCCCAAATAATAAATCAAGGATCACGAATCAAAATTTTACATTACTTTGATAGAGTGCAGAGAAACAAAGTGAGAATAAATTTGCAAGAATTAAGAAGCGAAATGTAATAAAGAATATATATATATATATATATAAAGGAAAAGAGAGAGGAAGAAGAAGAAAAGAGAAAAGAAAGAAATGAAAAAAATTTGGCTTTTTATATTCGATGATTAAGGGAAAAACTCAACTCGGCCATTCATCATGAAATGAAATCAAACAATCAACAAATAGTACTGTGCTTCCACTTTCAGCTCTTGACTAGATGTCTGAAAACACCGCCCAGTTTTGACACTTGTGTCAGGGTAGGCTTTTTTTTTTTTTTTGAAGTGAAATGTATTAATACAATTTATTAAATGGAGTGAGTGGTTATGAAAAAGAATATTGCGTTTGATGGAGAATCGTCAAGTAAAAATGGTAGAAATAAAAATAGAATTACAATAAAGGAAGGAATAGGGGTTCAGAAAAGGAAACTATTGATGGCCATTTCATCATAAGCAGGTATGTAATTGACGTCAAATTATACCTCGAGTAAGTAGTATATGTACCAAGTTAGGAGACCCTCAGAGATAGGCTCTTTGGTTAACAAAGTGAGTTAATTTACACTTTTCTATCAGTCAAATGCTCTATTATTCTTAATACTAGGTTTCATTCCTAGCCCATAATAACCTTGTAGAGAATTAAAATGCGCATCGAATGGTGCCTTTCTTTGCGATACTCTATAAATTATATTCACTCAAGTCCTTTGCGATCATTTCAATACTTGGTTAAACTGTCTTGCGAATTTATCCTTGGAAGTGTTGGGCTGATCTTTCAGGCGGTGTTTTCAAGCATCCAGTAACCCGAGAGTGGAAGCACAATAGGTTTGTTTAAAAAGCAAATAGGGGATCAAGGAAAAAAAAATGCAGCACGTGTGGAGGCAATCAGAAAGGCATTTTACTTTTGGAAAATTCGTCAAGTAGACTAAACAAAAAGTGATACAACATTTCGTGTGTGCATTTAAACTATGAACGATGATGAAATGCGTTCCTGAAAAACTAGGCGAAATAACGTGGGGATTAAAAATAATATGTCAAGTTAAAAATAAGAAGATGGTTTAAAAATAATTTAAAGAATGTTATTAATAGAAAATGGGTAACTTGAACGCCAAATCCATTGATAAATTAATCTTGGTGAAGCAAAATTGGATTCAAATGTAAAGAAATGAGACAACGCACGGCCATTGTTGTGTGGTAAATACGATACATTAAAAAAAAAAATTCGCCCGAAATAACCGAGTTACATATTTGGTATCACACCATCTTGGCATCACACAGAAGCACAACTTTTGTGTCCACACATTCGAAAGAAATTCGCGTTTTCTAACAAGCATTCTAAAAGAGATTATTTTGGGAATTTCAACCCTCTTTTTCCCCCCTCACAATTATTATGTTTTTTATTAAAAGTTTAATATTAAAGAAATGACTAAAAAAAGACATGAATATTAGGGTCATTCCATACTTGGTTGAGATGACGGGGGGGGGGGCAAGGCATAAGCAGTGTGTTTTTTTTTCTTGTGTTCAACATATCAAATCCAGGAGAGCCAATCATAATCATCAAATCTAATTTAGGAACATGCAGTTGTACATAATTATTTGGCTCCTAGCTTACCCTTTTTTAAAACAAATATAAATATAAGGACCTTTTTCCCCAGTTTTCCTTTTTTTTTTTTTTCTACATCACATCATATTAAATCACATTCAATCATAAAAATGACTTCTTCCACAATTAAGAATAACAATAAGCCTTTAAAGTGGGCTACTCAACGTATAAATGCCAACAAATCCACATATCGTGTTAATAAGCGCACAGCATTAAACAACACCACACGTACAGGCAACACCACTACCACTGCCGCTAATGCTGCTGCTGCAGTGTTGACAGCTGAAACCGAAAAAAGTCCACATCAAGAAATTGAACGCTTACAAAAAGAAATTGCATTTACTTATGACAACGTTGCAACAATCACTGTTCATTTCGAAAGTCTTCATCACGCTTACATTTGCAGCAAGCCAGAGTTGGAAAAGTCAAAATCTGCTACTCGTCTTGGTGAAATGGAAAAGGAGCTCTTGACTGCATACGATGATTTGGGACTTCAAGTTACTCATTTGGAACGCAAGATTGCTAAACTCGAGAAAAGACTCGCTCAGCTGAAGGAGATTGCAGTATCAACCAAGAAGCCTACAGTACCCGCTCCCGCTGCACCAGCACCTGTTCAACAACAACAACAACAATATGCTTCTCCTCTGATTTACGATGAATTAAATTTAATTTCATCCCCTTGCTCATCAACAGATTCGTCGATCTCTGATTGCCAATTGGAAACCTCGGGGTTTTATTGCGATGATTGGGCTCTGTCGCAGATCATAGAAGATCAAACCATGTTGTTCGACAATACCTTCCAATTCATGCCTGCCAACAACAACAACTGCATTGACTATTTCGGCTGCGAAGACTTATTAGCATATCCTTCATTCATTATGCAATAATCTGACGCTCTGGCGATGCCCGTTCATCATTATTTTCCACTCATTTGTAATTATCACCTTTATGATCCAAACACCACATATGCAGCATAACAAATACCAACATTTATGATTCCCTACTGCCGGCTATACCCTTTATCTTTTCTTTTTTTTTCGATTGTATGCCCAATTCTCTTTTTTTAAAAAACCCCTTTTTATATGCCACACAAATATCAGCATTTGCATTAGATACACTCAATTTATTCCCATCTTTTAACTTTCGCTCGATATATTCTCTATATATCACTTGTAAATAAACTATTTATTCTTATCAAGCACTATTGTCTTACTATTCTTTGGTGTGACATGGCACAAAATAACTTTAACCGGATTGGAAACTTCCGCTGTTATACAACATGGAACAACGGAGCTCCGGAAAATGACCATATTATGCCAAACGTGTAACTGTAAGGAAGGGGTGGTATCTGTTATCAAGTAGACTGACATCTCCTTGTTAACATGTTGGCGTATGCGGTATACATCTACATAAAAATGCATCAAAACAGCCATCGATTACCAAGCTACAGGGCCCTGAAATGGCTGGATGAAAATTATCGAACGTTTTTTTGAAGCAATTCTTCAGATCCCTCATGCACATAATAAACATCTGGAAAGCCACACCGTAACCGGTATAATTATGCGCCATATTCGGCGCCACTGTATGGATGAGTATCTATAAATGATATCATGATATTAAACATTTTACCGGTAAAAAGCTGAAGGCATTTGTAACTATCCAAGTACTGCATATCTATTACAACATGTACAAAATTAAACTATGACGCCTATTTTGTCATTGTACTACATGGTACAGTAGCATTATGTCTTATTACTTTGAAACAAACTTTTGGAACCAATGAATGAATGTCGGATAGTGCCCCATTTGGTCAATGTCACTCTTGTGATATGTTGCACAGTATTCGTAATTCTCGGCAAAATGGCTTGCATGTCGACCTAAACACGCATCTAAGAGTCAAAAAGTTATTTTTGCCACCATCTCTCTTTTCCTGATTCAAACATCAACATCACATTATCTACGCGCCACTGGTAAATGCATATCTAAACAAGCACTTAAGCCAAGTCGTACAATCGCAATTTATCACCATAAATTGCATTTTTTTAGTCGTGTTTGATTTTAATCAAAAATAAGTGTCATATTAGAATACAACGTCATTTCTGATCTATACCGAGAATTTAGACTGCAGCATTTATTACATTATTTACTAGACTAAGAGAATCGGGTCATTGCTCGGCTCAAGGTGGGGGGGGGGGGAGAAAGGTATGTCATTGTAGCCACAAATTTTTTTAGATCTGTACAAAATGAGTTAGACGCATATACGGTGTATAACTTAGTGGTCAGCCACTACGGTATGCACACATGTATTGACTCTGGTTGATGCTGAAAACGCCATTCTCTTGAATCAAGTCGTCTAAATTAGTCAACAAGCCGTCATTTCCGGTCTCCCTTTATGTTGTACAACAAGATTAAAAATAACATGAACAAATCACGTTTGACCCATTCTCTGATCTTCTTGCCAAGAATCATGCACTTTGTCTCTCGGGTTTAAATCATGGCAAATGATTAAATTGCAGCCGTTGTTTGAGTAAGGCGCATGGCTCCAAAGGACTAAGCCCGGTAAGATAGTAGCTGCCCATTCGTTCCTGGCTATCAACTCACATTCGCATTGCATCAAACATTGTTTTAAATCTGCACCTCTCTCTTTCCGCGCTTATAGCCTTGCCAGTTGTATCCAGCTGACAGTCCCCCCCCCCTCCTTGGATCGCATCTAAGTTGCGATGCGAAGTTCGATTTTTGAGTGTCTTGTTATTGACAGATATAGAGTATGCGCATACACAGTTTCTATACTTTCCCGCCGATACAAAGCACCCCGGTTTCAATGGGCATTGTGTCATGTAAGGTACTTTTTACTTTTTCAGACATGTTCGTTGAAACTTTATCTATCTGGATCACGTTGCTACATTTACACACAATCATTAGTTTCTTACGATCGATCATATGTAAAAAAATAAATAATGAGGTTTTCTCCCAGGCCAATATGTGTTGCCTTTTATGTGAAGACTTTGTATACCGAAACACCAGTTTATGCATACAGCTCGCTTGTGACATGCCGAATCCACTTTAGGCTATCGTAAATGTGCTTTTTTGCTACCACAACACCACATTAGGGATCTAGTGTACACTGGTTTAACTGGTGATTTGCATTATTAGAAGACTGCTGATCTGAAGAATGAGAGTTGCTATAGGAATCCAGGCACAAACGATTGAGCTTTTTCGGTTTGCGCTGTTTCCAGGCAGAATACATCTGTATGATTTCCTTGTAAAATTCATTTGCTGATTAAAAAATTGGTGTCATTATAAATTAAAGCCATAAAAAATTTCAGGGCAAAAAAAAAAAAAAAACGTCAAATATGGGGTTTACAGTTAAATGTATTTATACTTGTGCATTCCATAAATGTACTAAATATGTAAAAATACGTGAATGCAAATCTATATTTAAGAAATTGTAGCCCCTTTTCTTTTAAAATTAAATGTACAGCATGGTTTATTTTAGACAACACAAAATGTGTGCTCCTGGTAAATCTAGATATACCGTTTGGTCTATTTTGGGCATCATGAGATTTTAAGGGACATGCCATGTCAATCAGACGTTGCTATTATTAGATGCTGTGCTGATCTCATCGATTGCTCACAGGGGCTGCTAATGATGTATATATGTGGGGAGAAAACATAGAAATAATCTTCCAGTAATGTCACTGAAGAGTTGAATTCTGCTGGAATCATTCGAGTCAAAAGCAAGTATTCACACGGGAAAAAAGTTTCCGCAGACATTCTTCACTAGCAGACATTCCTGATGGAAACAATTTAACGCAGACACAGTGTATCGAAAGATCAAGTTTGCAGTCAATTACCGAGATTCTGGAAAACACACTTGTTATCTTATATACAAATCAAGCTACATATGCAGCACAGCATGTCGCGCATCTGCATTTGGGCTTTGATTGATGTGAGTAATTGTCATTGTAATCAAAGACATTGAAAGGGGCGACGTTCTTGCAATCCGAAAATCACTACAGGGGTTTTTTTTATTCCTCTTGATTATGAGATATTTGACAGCAATAAGGTAAGAGAACTAGTTGTGCTTTAAAAAGTATGTACAATTGCATATTTTTTTTTTCGTCTTTTTTGTTTTTTTGTTGTGTGATACTCTTATAAAATATAGCAAAGAGTGATTTTCATGTTTTTCGTTGGCCTGTGTAAGTTATCCTTAGAGAGCTCTTTGTCGAGCCACACCTGTAGGCATCTTTCCTCCGCGTTTGGCAACAGCAATACCACCACCACTTCGTGAGTCTCTTCTTCTTTTAGTAGGCGGTTTCTGTACTGTTGGTGTGGTCACTACAGGAACGTGATGGTTGGTGTAGCTATTTGGGTTGGGTATAATTGTGATATCTTCTTCTTTCAATTCATCATACTCGTCGTTATCATCTTCTAGAACAGTGTGGACCATCACACGAGCTGCCACCAAGTTTTCTTTTTCTAGCCTGTTGTTCACCCAGCGCATTGCCTCTAAGAAAGCCTCTTTACTCAAATATGCTCTGCCTTCTCTGGTATCAATCAAATGCTTTCTTAAATCTGCAAAATCCTCGGCGTATTCTTTGGTGAGTCTTTTCCTTTGCACAAGCGAGATATAGATGCCAAATAGTATAAACTCTATCGCCTTCACTGAGTTTTTAGAGCTAACGTGCATGTTTGGATTGATCATCACACTCTTGTATTCATCCGTAGTCGCAATATTCTTGATCACGTCCAGTGCTTCCTCAGTTTTTTTACACAGCTGGCGAGATGGTGTCTCGTTACTTTGCACAAACTCTTGAAGTGCTTTTCCGCTGGCGAACATTTCTGTTCCATTCTTGATGGTGAGCATGAGATGGGCGATAAGTTGAAACAGAGCAGCGTGTCCTTTTCGTTGTAATACTGTTGAAATCTCGTGATATTGGTCAGCTAACAGTCGACATTTTTCGGCAACTCTGGAGTTTGTAGCTTTCAACTTTTCGGCTGATGTAATTGCAACACCCAACTGCACACGAGAGAAGATTTCAAACTAAAGTAGACGGTAAGCTTCGAATGTTCATTGCAAAACTCTGCCTACTTACCTCGTCGTCTTCGGTGATATCCAAGTACTCGACTAAAAGTAGTGATATTAATAAATGCATAGACCGAGGCAGACTCCATCAAACTTACTGCAGACGAAATGGAATTGGTTAAATGTGTCAAACTCCTCTCTGGAAATAAAGTGTTCCGGTTTAGTGATCTTTTCTATAGTGAGAATTAGTATACACTATAGCTTGCTATCAGTCTGTCATTCGCTGTCATTCTTACCTCTCAATTTTCTCTCCTCTTCGTCATCAGCGTCCTGATCCAAGCGTTCGATATAATACTTTTCAACTGGCTTTCCGGACGAGCTGTCAACGTAAGGAAGAAGGTTTTTGAGGAATCTACGGATCGTTGTTTAGATCAGAGATCTTCCTATACAAGACAAATCGCTTACCTTCTGGCTGAGGTCAATCTTTGTTTACCATCAATAACAATGCGTACAGACTCGCCTCGGATTTCACGGACTACAAAGAGCAATGGTGGTATATAATAGTTATTGATGATCGAATCAATCAATTCGCTCATCTTTTTGCTTTCCCAAATGATTTCTCTCTGATAGGGTGCGTCCTAATATCAAGCGATTAATATAATTGCATTAAAGGGGGGGGGGGGTGTCTACTCCATCATACCAGCTGGATTTCGCCTTTGGATATCATCTCTACATAATGCGAGACATGTATTAGCTGGATGCTGCCATCAACTCATGCTAAACGTACCTTTAATACGATGAACCGAAAGCATCCTGGTTCTGGGCTTTGGAAGACGTTTCACTGTCATTCTATTCACTCAAATTAGTTTGGTGAAATAATAATAATAATAAAAAAAAAAGAGTTTTGGACGTCTTACTACTTATTTTAGGGCGCGTTCTTGAAGCAATCAAAAGTCTGCTTTGAATAGAAAAAACAGTCATTGAAAATGTAACAATAAGATAGTAACAGAACCAAAGCTGCTGCGAAACCCTATTTCTCCATTAAATTCAATAGAATCAATACATGTCAGAAAACACAATTAGTAGCTTTGTTGTGTTGTTCACAGCTCAAAAGACGAAAAAGTTCAAGACGTGGCAAGATGGTATAGATGTCCACATGTTGTTATTTGCTTGATGGTATTAACGCATTATGCCTTGTAGGAACCATGAAGTACTATAGTTCCAACAAGAGGGTAAATAGACCATCAATGCTGTATTAGTGTGTCTCCTTGACTAACATACAACTTCGTAGCTGACACTCACAGATGAGAAAGGCTACAATATAGACAGGTATGCCCACATCCAGCATCTAGATCACTGTTCATTTCTCACTGCTTTTATTTGATAGAAAATTTCACAAAGGAGGCATCCCAAATGTTGGTGATGAAATCGACTTTGACAGCCATATCGTAACGATTGAGTCATTTGAAGCAACAGAAGTTGCAAACAACACACACCAACAAACCATCCCAGTTCATAGACAGGCTAATGCTATTCCAGTGAGAAGCCTCCCTGATCCTCCACCTCAGCAGCGTACGCCCATACCGTCAATGTCAGTAGCTGCGCCAACCGCTGCTGTTCCATCTAGATATGATCAGCAGCCCATGCGAGTCTCCCAGTATAAACCTCCATCAATAATACCTCGAAAAAGAATCATCAAGCCCGATCCAGAGGAGTTGGAGGAAGAAGAAGATATTATGGAGATGTCTGAAGCAGTGTCATCTACTAGCTCAATGCAACAGCCACCAGTGCAATCAGCAGCGATGAATGTAGAACCATCAGTCCCACAGGAACCAGAAATACAAACATTTGATGAGCCAGAGCCAGCGCAGCCATCACTATCTAATTCTATATACCAACAACTTCCAGTACAGGAACAACAGCAGCAGCCTACCATAGCGAATATACCCCCTTCTGTTCCTCATGTACAAAATGGAGCACCACAGTCCGTATCACCTCTATTGCCATCGATTTCATCTACCTCACCTGCCAAAAAAAGAGTTCGAGTGGGATTATCTAAAAAGACATCTACACCCCTTCATCAAGTCAATCTACCCACGGCTAGCACATCTTCATATACCCCACCAACTATGGTAAACAGATCTGCAACCACATCTGTACTGTCATCATCACCGGCATTTACAGCAGCTTCTAACGTTGTAAACATGGATGCTGTGAATACCGAGGCAACAAGCAGTAATGCACCGCCAGCATCATCCAGCGTTGCATCTCGACCACCACCTTCCAATCAAGAAGATAATAGCAGTAATGGAGGACCTAGTACTACAAAAGCTTTCAAGAGCCCATTCGCTGAGGGAAAGTAAGTAGAGATACAGTGGTAGTTGTCATTCAGTATTAACATTTGGACTAGTTATACATCTCTTGTTTTACAATTCCCCAACAGCAAAAAGGCTCTGTCGATTATCAAGTCCAAAAACTATCCCAAGCGATCCAAAGTTGTGCCTACAAAGTTTAACAATCCAACATTATACAAAGAAACGTTTAGAAAAATCATTCATGAGCATTTGGATGCAAGTATTATATATACATAAAAAGTCGGACTTTAAAATGAATTCAGGCACTGATCTCCACTTCTTTGCACAGGTTTTACTGCTCAATTTCGGCATGTTCTTTTACGCCATGTACGAAAAATTCGGTAAAAACAAACAGGGATCAGATTTAGAGCGTATGATTCGATCCAAAGGTATCGGTATCTACATTGGATGTGAACTAAAGGGCGACTTGCGATACAGCGACAAGCGATTTCGATTGATGATCAAAGGCGGGAGTCGAGAGCATTACTCCAAATACAGCAAGGATGATTTATGGGCCGTTTCCAAAGTGCCTACCTTTGAATCTAGTCAGACCTTCCTTGCAAGAAGCACCTATTATGGCCCTTTCTCTGACGGCGCATTGGAAATTGATTGCATGTCTCCTCGAGATGTTCGTGTCGCTTCAAAAGTCTTGCAGGAAAGTCAGCATGTTGTGTATGCGATTCGTACTATTTCAGCAAGTCAAGAATGCATGATGTTGGATACACTGGATGACAAATTGGAGCAACTGCCTTTGCTTCCTTACTTGTTAACAAACGGCGACAGCAAAAGAAGCAAAGGCAAAATGACGGCGCCCCTTCCAACATTGGATTGTATTCAATTGACTCGTCAGGATGGTATCGATGTGGAGGCAAAATTGGTAGAATATATTGGCTTGTATCGATTGAATCAAGATCAGGAGAGGTATGCTATAGTGAATCATGAGTGTAGTGCATAGTACTCATCGAATATGCGATAGCGTGTTGCGTCAGGTAGCGAGATCTGTGATTACGAGCCCTGGATGGAATGAAGTTCCGGAGAATCCCGTTGTGCTGGTTCACGGTGTATACGGATCGGGCAAAAGTTTCCTCGCAGCAGTGATTATTATGTTTATCCAAGATATCGTTGATACCGCAACTGCGCGCAGAGAGCCTGATGATGCGATTCAATTCAAAATATTAGTATCTTCAATGACTGTAAGTGAGAGGCATCCTCATAGATATGTAACCGGAGACTAATAATGACTATAGAACGTCGCAGTGGATCGAATTCTGCAAACGTTATTGAAGCTTGGATTTGATCAGTTTATTCGTATTGGAAGCATGAAAAAGATTGCCAAGAACCTGTTGCCATATACGTCTAAAGCAAGGGTGTCTAGTAACGAAGGTATGTTAGAGTATAGGTGTATTGGAGGGTTGTTGGTACTCATATCTCATCTTTGTACAGAATTAAAGGAATTGGAGCAGATGCTGGATGATCCACTCAATTCTGAAGAGGACATAGACAGCATTTCCACTGCCATTCAACGATTTCGTAAAACCGAAAATGTAAATCAGTTGCAAACCGTCAATGTAGTTGGAACAACCTTCATGTCGTCCACGTTTGATGTGTTTGCTGGCATGAAGTTTCCTCTTGTACTCGTTGATGAGGCATCTCAGTTGATGGAGCCTTTGACGTTGGTACCCTTGGCAAGATTTTCTTGTCATCGGTTGATTCTGATTGGAGATCCTCTGCAACTGCCACCTACACTCGCCACAAATGCCCAAGATGGAAAAGCAGGCAAAGGGCTTGACAAGACTTTATTTAACCGTATGATTGAATTGGGACATGAGGTACAGTAGCTATTACGTCAAATACAGCTGTGTATTTAACGTTTAAATATTAGTCTGTCATGCTGAGAACACAGTACAGAGTAAGTTATGGAGGATGGATATCGGGTTTAGGCTTTATATAGGCATTTTGTAACCATAAAGTATTGTGTAGTGTCACCCTCGAATTTCTGGAATCAGTAACACTTTGTTTTATGAGAGGAGATTGATCAATGGAGTTACAGATCAAGACCGAAAGCCTTTAATAGAGGGTTTACCGACATTGTTGTTTGTTGATGTTGGAGGCATGGTAAGTTTTTTTTTTTTTTTTTTTTTTTTAGAGGTTTAGCTAAAGTGTTGTTTGAGTATACTGATATATACCACAGGAACAAAAATCAATGAGAAGCAACTCTTATTGGAACGATACCGAGATAGCCATTGCCTCACATTTATTACAAACCCTGATTTCATTTGACATTTCTCCCAGAGACCTTGGCGTTATTTCCTTATGTAAGTTGAGCGAGATCTAGAGTGAATCAACTGACCCACACTCACCATGTTCTATAGATAAAGAACAAGCGGATAAACTTTCTGAACATCTTGGTATGAATACAACAGCCTCGGATACAGCAGCTGCCGCCAAGAGCATCCAGATATCCACCGTAGATGCCTTTCAGGGCGGAGAGAAAGATGTCATTATACTGTCAACAGTGCGATCTAGCGAGAGTCAGTTTATGGACAACCAGCCTCGTGTTAATGTTGCCTTGACTCGTGCTAAACGTCATCTGATCATCTTGGGCAATCGCAATGTGTTTAGTATGAACGAGCTGTGGTCCAAAGTATTATGGGATTGTCAAGGTAAGACAAATCGATATGTAAAATAGTATGCCATTTTCTCAACTCCATCCGATCTAGAACACTGCGTAAATGAAAACGGATTAAGGTCTTTATTAGCAAACATCGACAATAAAATGAACTCATAATGAGCTTACAGATCGTGCTTCTGCTTGATGAAACTAACTTGCTTTTTCTGTTTTATGAAATCATCAATTTCTCGATGTGGAAGAAACGTGCCACCTGGAGAGCGATAGAGTGTAGTGGCAGAATTGCTGTTTCGAGCTGTCTCCGCAGTAGTGGCAGCAGCGGCTACTGTGGTGGGAGTAGGTATCTCTCTTCCATAATCGGGTTGGGTCAGGTTGTGTTTGTTGACAGTAGTGGTGGTGGAAGAGGAGGAGGTATCAAATAAAGCTAGTTTTCGGACACTGCGGCGCGAATACTTTGCTTTTCTTGTCTTATCTGCTGCTTTTGCTTGGCGCTCATGATGGAGATGACTAAAAGGAATGCGGTTTTCTGTTGTTTCAATCAGTGGAAAACACTTTGATTTCTCTTGCCAGTTCCATGTGGACAAGTCAATTTTCGAGTACAACAGTTTGGATGTTGAGTCATCTAAAAATAAAGCCAAGTCTTGCAAGTATATATTGGGCATTTCATGTAACGTGGAGGGCATCTTGTTCCAATCAGTGTCGACCTTCTCCAACCGCTTCTGCACTGTAAGAGGTACACGCCATTTCAAGCTAGACTCGTTTAAGAAGGAAATGTCATCTTGAAACGCTTGATTTTGTTGAGCGTGCTTGTACTTGATGTGTTGACTAAGGAGTTGATAATATATTTCTAATGATGATGTCTATTAGTAATAGACCTTTGGCTTACTCTATACTCACTCTTGTTTGTAACCGCTGGGAAATAGTCGAGTACATCTGTGCGTGTCTCTTCATCGACAACAAGTGGCATGTTTGTATTTATTGACATTTTAATATAAAACAAGAAGAAGATCGCGGCCTCATTGTTCGAATCAGCAAGTGTAGATAAATAAGGAGCACGCGCCGTATATACGCCATTTATCTCGATCGCTGCCTGATTGGTGCTACGCCATATAGACATGCTCATCATGATGGCAATCGCCTGATCCTCCTGCTTCTTCCATAGGGTTATGTAGTATTTGGAAGTCGAAAGGGAAAAAGGAACCCGGAACTTGACTCGAAAAGATATTCCATGTGTTACATGAGCATTCTAAGGCCATTGTAAATACTGTGCGGCTAAATGTATTATTTTGGAAAGGAAACAGAATCGCTCATTTGTACAGTGATTGAAAATCTGCCAGTATATGAGGTTACAATGGAAATCCATCGAAGACCTCTCTAATGTCAAGCAATATATAAAGGGTCTAGTTTCTGTCTTTCTCTCTCTCTCTCTTTACTTTCTCTCTACTTTTTTTTTTTGTACACACAAAAATACTACTACTCCTCTTTCCCCCCCCTTTTTTTTCTTACATAATGAGCCCTAAATACAACTCCACCACACCCAAATCTAGTGTCCAGTCTCAATACGAAGCCCTGGAAGAAATACAGCAGCATCTAGATGATTTGCAAACAGATCGTGCGTCAATGGAAATTGTGTATACTTCACTGAAAAATGCCTTTTTAATATATCCTTCTGCGGAATGGGACGAAATCGACAAGGAAATATGCAGAGCATATGATGATCTGATGGCTCAAGTGAGACAGCTGGATCGCTCATTGAAAAAATTAGACAAATGTATCAAATCAACGACCATTCAAAATGCCAACAAATCAACATTTACATAACAGCAAATAGACACTTTATGTATCAATATTATTTTTTTCTTTTTTAAAAAAAAAGAAAGAGAGAGAGAATTTGGTGGCGTTGGTGGTGGTGGTATGTTAATGTGTACTATAGTGATTACTTGTTGAAAGAAAATCCCTTCTTTTTAACCTTCTCGGGTGTAATGGGTCTGCCTGATTCCAAACGACGTTTTCTCTCCTCTAATTCAGAGCGTTGTTTATCGAGGGCATCCTTCATCTCTTTGTGGCGTGCGTACAGCTAAAGACATTTTTTTTTTTTTTTAGAATTAAATAAACTATATACCATCTATTTTCTTTTTCCTGTTTACCTCTGCTTCTGAATGCTTCAATTTTGCCTCTTTTTCAGTTACCTTGGCTTGGAATACAGCTCTCATTTCAGATTCCATCTTGGCTAATTTCTGTTCATGAGCAATTCTCTCTTCCTCCATCTTTTGAGTTGGACTATTTAATTACACGCATACACATATATACAATAAGTCAAGGAATGTGTGCCTGATATAAACAAGATAAACTTACTTGACTTCCTTGAATACAGATGGATCTTGCTGAATGCCCATAGCTGTCAATTTTTCAGTACGGTAGTTTTCATACAAAACGTCGTTTGTGTATTCCTTCAATTCCTCCATATGTGTGCTAAAGATGAACGTATGTGAGCCAAATGCAAGTCTATACACAATAAGGAGAATTCTCCTAAATGGAACCTTACCGGATCAACATTTGTCGGAGCTTTACGAAATCACAGTGGTCCTCATTATCCACCTCAATGATGCCCCATGGATACATTCTACCCCGAACACGACGACCCTCAACATCAAATTCCTTGTCTGAGCCAACCACAGCAAATGGAATTTTGGACATGATCTCACTGTTCTCAGCGATTGTCTCCATATCGTCGTATTCGTAGACAGGCGCTTGATAGATTTGGATTTGATGATAGTTGATATCGGCCAAGATGCGCTCCTTGAAAGCAACCACTTCTTCTTCAGTCATTGTGTCTGCTTTGGCAATGATGGGAATCAAATTGACGCGGGTGTGAAGACGACGCATGAATTCAATGTCTAAAGGTTTCAAACTTTATGTTGATCAAAAGGGGATTAGGGAGGATTTCATCAGCATTCGTTAGTTACTACACTTACGCATGACCTGTAGGAGCAATAAAGTAGAGACAGGCATGGATGCGGTTATCAGTCATCTTTCTACGGTTGACTCTGTTCTCCTGTTCAAGATAGGCATCACAGCGAGACTCAATGTCGTCCAAGATGGGCTTCCAACTGCAGATGTACATGTTAGATCACGCATATGTGTATACAGGCCAATGACAGCATCACATACCTCTCTTCGTTGTTTACAAAATCACCAAAACCTGGCGTATCCACTACAGTCAGCTTGAGCTTCACGCCATTTTCCTCAATGTCAGCCGTAGTTGATTTGATTTCAACTGTCTGGGGCACTTCTGCGGTTAATTCCGCTATTTCCTTGGGAGGATAGAGCTGGGTATTAAACAGCGTGTTCACCAAGGTCGATTTTCCAAGGCCAGATTCACCTTTTGAAATGGTTGAAAATGATGAATATCACACATGGCTGCGATATACAGATGTCCTGTCCAACTTACCGACAACCATGCAAGTGAACTGAAAACCTGTTTTCACTGACTTTCTATGAACTTGATTTGGTAAATTTGCAAAACCAACGTAACCTTGTAATTTTTTACGAATTACTGTAATCTAAATGTGGGTTAGATAAGGAAATTTTTCCACCTCTTGTAAAACTGGGAAACAAAAAACTTACTCCACTGGCGGATGGCGTGGACACTTGATCTAAATTGAAGAAATTAAATGATCTGATTCCAAGCGTGCATCAAAGTTAAGGTTACCGTTCATCATTTTCTTGGATCTGTTCTTTAGAAAAAGAAAAAGAGAGAGAAAGAAAAAAACGAAAAAAAAAGAAAATGTGCTGTTCTGTTGATAATAAAGGAGGCAAATTTGATGAGAAAGAAAGGGGGGGTGAGAGAGTAAGAGAGAGAGATCAAGTTATGCATGCCATGTTGTTGTTGTTATAATCTCCTATAAAATGCATTTTGGACATGGAAGAGAAAGGGCGAGCGTAAGAGATGTAGATCACTATCTTTCCATTTTCCCAAGGTGAAATGTGTCAAATGTCTGTGCATGATGAGACCTCGTTTTCTTTCTTTCTTTCCATGATTGACAACAGAAAACGCCCTATAACATCTAGGTACAACAGTCAACTGCGGTGATTGGTTGGGAAATATTCTAAATGTGGTCAAGAAAACTTTTTCCTTGTGGTGTGTGGTACATCCAATGGATCAAGAAATTCAACTATAAAAAGAGGCCAAGATTTTTCCTTTTTCTTCATCTCCAACACACACACACACACTCTCTCTCTCTTTTACTTTTCTTAACATGACTTCTATTTACGATAATATCCCTACTCTTGATCTCTGGTATCAAAACAAAAATCAAGGACCTGAACCTTATCAAGTGGTTCCTTGCGTAAAGCAGAGAACAAATAGCAACACTGTTTCCTTTTCAACCGCTCCTCCTGCTGTGTACTGTTACGAAAATAAACAAAAAGCTCTCGAAAGACCACTTCATAGAAGAAATAGCAGCTCGGAGCATGGTAAGTTATTGCACTCGAGTGATTGCATCATAACCCAATCTAACCCCCCATACAGTCAAGGAATTGTTAAAGCATTACACCAACAAACTCTCAAGGCAATTGAGTAATAGTTCTCAATCTGGTTATCGTCGAGCTTAATCTGATCGCACACATCCCACGCATACATTTATTACATATACTACTACACTTATTCTACTAATCTAATACCATAAAATTACTATACTATTACTCGCTTTTCTTGGTCTTTTTGGACACCACCGTAATCTCTTGCTCTTTCTTCACCACCTTTCGTTTCTTGTTATCATCCACCACCTCAAAGCTTTTCAAGTCAGCCGTAAATAAAACCTATAAATTAAAATCGTTCCATTAGCATCTTTTTGGGTAAATAAAACACGTTGAATACTTACTGAATGGGCCCATCCACTATACTCGCCAAATAACGTTCTAAAGTGATCCCCAACTTGAAGATAGAGCTTGCTATCCAGCGTCTTGCCCCTTTTTTTGCTGTTGAATCCATAGTCCCTTAGTGCAATCTGCCAGACATGCGTATCTACTGGTATAGATTCAGTTTGATCTAACGACATGAGACACTACATATCAACTGATAAGTAAATGAAACATATCCAACCTTCCTTATCGCCTTACCACACAATCAGCCACTTTGGGTCCCACACCTTGCAGAGTCATTAATGCCGACTTGGCTTCTTCGTAGGGCACATCTCTCAGTGTGTGGAGCCATTTCTCCTTTAGATCTGGATGGTCCGCTTTGATTTTGGAGCATGTGTTGGCAATGTATTTTGCTCTGTACCCAAACCCCAACTCTCTCAATATAGATTCCACCTTGGTATCATCTGTTGTGATCTCGTCCAAAGTAGGAAATTCATAAAACTCGGTGTCATCTAATATTGCTGCTTTCTTGCCAAATCGAACACACATTTTGTTTACCTAAATTTGTAAAAGCGGGTGGGTACACAGATAATGCGCTGCTTCTTTCTTCTCCACCCCCCCCAAGACTTACCATTTGTGAGATGCGACTAATGTTGTTGTTGCTACTGCAAATAAATGAAATCAGGTTCTCCCAGGGATCCTGTCGCAACATGCGGATGCCTTGAAAGTTGACAGATTTCTTTGCAAAATTGGGATCAATTTTAGACCATCGTTGATAACACTGCTGTAGTGAAACTCTGTCCAATTGAAAGTAATCTCTGATTTCTGTTACTGCTCCTGAATCCAGCTCCTGATCATAGCCGTACAAGATGGTAGTAGCTGTTCCTTTCTGTGTGAGCATGTGTCCATGTGTATTTTATAAGTCAACTTACGAGTCTCTTTAAGCACTACTAGCTTGCCATTCAAGACGGAAACCCTAAAGGCGCAATGCTTTGAGCAACCCTTTGAATACAAAAAGCATGCGAAACTATGTGTAGTATACATACCAACTTTCGTTTAATTGCTTCCATCGAAACGATTGTCCACATCGAAGGGTGTTTAATCTAAGCTCGTGAGGTGAAATGTGAAGGTCTTTCCATAGCAAAGATGCAGATTGTAGTTTCAACATTGCGTTGTATTTATGTAATAGCGAAACAAAAGCGTTGCTTACTACGGTAGGACCAAACAAACAAAGTGGGGTCGGCGCTTGCAAAATTTTCGGATGGTGGATCGAGCTTCAAGACAGTCAAAAAAGATGGGTTGAGGTTTGGAGGATTTCTACAGGCAAGACAAAACACCAGACTCTGTTAAATCCAATACTGAAAGGTATCTAGTTTAGCGCTGTATTTTCTGCTATCCAAAATCGCCTTGGTATTATTACAGGTGAAGAAAATAGGTTGAGTCACTTTTTTGCATATCAGCAAAGAAGACTGTCAAAGCTGGATAAATCATTCTTTATCGTTCTGGCAAAGGTGTCTAGATTGTGAAATGGGATTATAAAAACTGATACTATTTTTCGATTTAATAGAAAAATTTAGCAGTGAAAAAGCCCAGTTGAAAAAAATAAAAACTTAAGCAGTGAAAAAGCCCGGTTGAAAAAAAATTGAAAAATTAAGCAGTGAAAAAGCCCGGTTGAAAAAAAATGGATTCAACCTTGCTTTTCACCATCATGATTTCGAAAGAAGAAGCTAGCTGCATTTTCTATTGCAAAGCTTTTGACACTGAAAACGTAAAAATTTGTCTGGAAAACATTGAAGCTTCGCCCGACGTTAATTTATGCTACACCACTGATCCGCATGACCCGTTGCTTGTCTGCAAATCGCGTATATTTGGTTCACCAAAGTTGTACAAGTTGTATAAGCTCAAGGAAGTGCTGGCTGAAGAAGAAGAAAACATAACGACCAAAGCAGACTTAGTATTAGGTAAAACTAGACAGTAATTTACAAAAGGAAATGCGTTCTAATGAATTTTGTAACGTAGAACAAGATAGTCAAATTACTGACTTTATAAATTACTTATATCGTCCAGAGGAGGAAACTTTAGCTGACCCAAGATACCAATTGATTTCTGTATCCGATAAGGATATTTTATCAACAGTATGGAAATTCACAACTAAATTTGATGGAAAGACTCCTGTGGGCTTTAGCCAATGGATCAATCGTCAAGAACTTGATTTATTATCGTCCAAACCAAAAAGAAAAATTGCAAAGACTGGAAACGAAATTAGATTAAGAAGTAGAAAGCTTAACGTGCTCAATGACACCTACCACGGTAAGTTTAAAAATGAGCATAAAGAATGAAAAAAATTGCTAATTCTTGCATTATAGTTTCCGTGGCGGAGAATGTTCTTAACGTATTACCATGTCACCAAGCCAAGATTAATGAATTAAAGCAAGAGGGATTTAAAATAATAGGCTATTGCCGAAAATCACTGGCATCATCGAAGAATAGAGTTAGCTGCCTTCAACGAATGATCAACATTTTATACAAGAGATCACTGGTAGACAAAGTTTTCGTTTCTCCACAAAGTTCAGCAAAACAGCAATTTGCAAAGCGTGACCTTAGTGATGATGATGTATTACCGCAACTCGAAGATGTCCACGGCTCTACAAAAGATTTTTTAAAATACCTAAAGAGCAACGATAAAATATGTGTCGTAGCAATTGATTATGCTGGATTTACGACGAATATGTCCGATTTAAGAGATCTTTTAAGGTAACAAAGAGCGTAAATTCTCAAGTAATGATAAACTTACAAAAATATTGCTTCCAGAGACAATGTCAACTTGAAAAAGGTCTTTATAGATCTGTATTTTTACGATAATCAGTTTAAATACTTCGATAGTACGCAGTTGCTCGAAAATTATGAGGATATCAAACTGTTCAATTGTCGCCCAGCATTAAAACAAAGGAGTAAATAGATGTGGGTTAATAAACATATACCATCAATTAAAGCATGTTTTTTTATTAATAAACAATTGAAAATACAAAATTGGAGTTTTCTACTCTGCACGATTTTCTACCACATGCAAGCTACTGAGATATCTTTTGTATCTCAAAGGATTTGAATTAATTCTTTCAATAGAATGTAATAGTGGTTCATACGGATCTTTTTCGAAACAGATGTCGACATCTTTGATGCTTTCCATTTTTTGTAGAGATATTTCTACGTTCGATTCAGTGTATTCGAGGCAAAAGAAAATACATAGTGCTTGTTCTCTTGTTATATTTTCGTCCATACTGAAGGGAATTCAAAGATGGTAGTGGTTTTTATGATACGGTTTTTTTTGAGAGTCGTGTTTAAGAAGGTTTATTTATATGCCACTAAATATGGTGGCTTTTTATTCAAAAAGGAATTAATTTTTCCAGGGCGACAAATTTCGGGACTTCTTTCGAAATCATGATGGTGAGAAGCAAGGTTGAATCCATTTTTTTTCAACCGGGCTTTTTCACTGCTTAAGCTTTCAATTTTTTTTCAACTGGGCTTTTTCACTGCTTAAGTTTTTATTTTTTTCAACTGGGCTTTTTCACTGCTAAATTTTTCTATTAAATCGAAAAATAGTATCAGTTTTTATAATCCCATTTCACAATCTAGACACCTCTGCCAGAACGATAAAGAATGATTTATCCAACTTTGACAGTCTTTTTTGCTGATATGCAAAAAAATGGCCCAATTTTTTTTAGTGACCCAACCTATTTTCTTCACCTGTAATAATAATTAGGAACCAAGTGAAAGAAAGGGGAATCTCTGTGAGAATATTTCAAATTTTGACACTCTTTTTCGGTGCAACGCCATTTTGACAGAGTCTTAGTATCAGGTCCCTTTCCGGGTTCGCCCCTTTTTCTCATCTTTTTTCTTTTCTCCCTTTATTTCTTTTCATTCACAAAAGCAAGATGAAGTTACCAAAGCCTACAAAATTGCCAAGCAACTCTAGCAGGCTGAACCTTGGGATAAAAGGGTCTAGCAAAGTTCTCTCTTACATCAACGAGAAGAGCGCCAAAAGAAGCAGTGCTGCAATTCAAAACTATCATTTGGCAGGTGTTCGTGGTGGTGGAGAAGCTGCTTACAACACAAGATCGCATACAGCAGCATCCGAATTATCCAATCCAACTACCTGTGTCATGACTAGAGATGCTTCTGGCAATTACAAATTCAAGGAGGAGAACAAGAGAGCTTGGGGCTTTCTCATTCAAAACAAGCAAGAGCCTTTTCCTTTAATTAGACATGTGGAATACAGAAAGACCAATGAACCAGCCGGGTACTCTATTGGAGGTGACCCTGAATCTGCTATAAGGTACGTATGAACCCATGCTATTTGACAGCGATAGCTTATATACCTTTTATAAAAGAATTACGCATAAAGACGCCGAGAAAGATCACGCATTTATTTATGGTGTGGTAAGTGATAGTAGCAGAGCGTGATTTGATTTTATAACTGCTGCATGAAAACTTTTTTTTTAATCCAAATGCATTTGATAATAGAAATCGAGAAGCGAAAAGGGTATTCATAGAGTAGCTGTCTACATCTCCAATCGAAGGTAACAAGAAGAAGGAGACACAACAACAAACAAACGGAAACCTAAATTTGCTCTCTTAATAGCTCAAACGGAATCTGGATCAACTCAAAGAAAATGCAAATCAACACAGTTGAGCTGTCTGCTGAAGACGAGATCCGCTTCTTTGACCCGGAGAAATACAAGAACACCACAGGTTTGTTTGATCCGCCACCGTCTGAAAACAACATGAATGCTCATGGCATTGGCAATAGAGAACCCAACATTCACATTCATCCGAAATCCCAACTGGGCCACCACATATGCTGCATCTATCCATGATCTCTTCTTGACGGGAAAAAAAATCGGGTCTGGCTCGTTTGGACAAGTTTTCTCGGCACAATGCAGAGAAACCAACAAAATGGTGGCCATGAAAGTGATTTATAAGAATGCGTTCTTGCATAAACCAAAGGCAAAAGAATCTCTTCTTCGTGAAATAGGCGTGTGTCTATCATTTCCCGTGCATGTAAGTAGCTTCTTTCTGGTTTTTTTGATGTTATTGCTGATATGTGGCAGCCTTGTATCATCCAGGTCAACCGGTTGTTCGACATTGACAATAAAATGTACATCATCATGGAATAGTAAGTAGTAGATTTTCTTGCAAACAAACAAACAATGATCTCTAAACCATGTACAATCAGTGGCATTGATGGGGATTTATTCGATAGCATCACTTCAGGTGAAATGGGCATGAAAGAGTATGAAGTCAAGATTGTATTCGATCAAATCGCACATGCTATCTCTGTAAGTAGACTGACATCTCGTTCCATTTCCGGTAATAGTAGTAGTAGACTAACATAATGACAGTTTCTTCATGGTCGTGGTATTGTCCACCGCGATATAAAGCTTGAGAATATCATCATGTGCGACCGCAAATCTCTTACCGTAAAACTCTGTGATTTCGGCCTTTCCACCTTTATTCGTAACAACAAGCCGCTTGAAACTAGCTGTGGCACCATTATGTATGGTAAAGTAACACGAAAATGGCTGCATGAAACGAAATCTGTTATTAAATGCCTCCTTTTTTTTTCAAATCAGCTGCTCCCGAGTTGTTAGAGTCAAAAGGATACGGAAAAGAAATCGACATCTGGAGCTTGGGAGTGCTTCTGTTCACGGCCTTGGCAACAAGTACTCCATTTCTACAAGGTTTGTAACAACAAAAAAAGGTGGTAGTACATGTGCTAAATACAAATAGTAGGCGATGATAACAAAGAAGAAGATCGAAAGCGATTACAAGACCAAATCAAAAGCGGTCAATTAGATTATAGTATGCCTGTCTGGGAGGAAATCAGCGCTGACGGTAAATGTTTATACACGCTTGCCATTTGTATTGAATGACGCTACTGACATGATGTATGTATCAGCCAAGGACCTCATCGACAATATGATTCTGGTAGACAAGAAAAAGAGGTTTACTATCCAGCAAGTCATTGTAAGTATAGTGCCCATTCTACTTGCTCCAATGCTAATCTGTTTATACATGCAGGAACACAAATGGTTGAAGAATATCGAGGTAATTAAATACATGCTCATTGAGTTATAACGACTAATATCATTTGTAGAGTGAGGAAGCCTTGAAGGCTGGATTGCGTCGCAACCAAGGCTTGGTGAATTATCTTAAACATGGAAAAGTGTGAAGACATGCCAATGGATCATCACCCCCCCCCCCCCAATATCATCATCATATCTTTCTATTGACAACATACCACCGACTGTTCTTGCTTTTATACTCATCATATCCATTTTTTTTCCATACGTTCTAAATTCAAATCTTTCATGTATGATGACTTTGACTGTACATCTTCCTTTCTCTCTCTCTCTCTTTATATAAGCACATACAGAGTGTACAGTAGCATGTTTATATTCATTAGTACCACATTCGATTTGCACGAGCTCCTATCATTACCAGCTCTTTCTTCAGTATAATAAATCAATTGCATTCCTGTTTTCAAGTGATTCCTCTGATATGTACTTGATGTTTTTCAGCATCAATCAACTTGAACATGTAAAACTTCATTTTAGCAAGTGAACTGCGCACTCTTTTGTCTTTTTTTAAAATCAAGCTTGATTTATTATATTAGTGCTATTTTATAAATTAAAATGAAGCTATCTGCGTTGTGGTTGTTGATAAACAAATGGTGATCCAGCAGCAGCTATTGGCACTCTTTGCTGAGGTTGTGGTTGCTGCTGTAATGGTACTGGCTGTAGTTGTGGTTGTCCAGGGAACGGAGCTCTTTGGTAGAAATTGAGTTGCTGTTGTTCGATCATGCTTACCAAAGGGAAGACTGGAAGGTCGCCTGTCATGTCTTTGGGTGGCACAGGAGCCACTCTGACCAGTCTCCAGTTATCCTTGGAATAGGTGGGTGTAATATTGGCGTATGGGGGTAAATTCTCTGCCCTTTCCGTTGTAGGGAATGAGAATATTTTGTGTGGTGGCAGTGTTCCTCTGTAAGACGAATCCAACAAAGGTAGACGAGTCATTGTGCTTTCTATGAGGTCTGGATCTGTTGTTGCATTGGGTGGTAGTTTTGATAGCATGTCCATCATATGTTTCTCCAATGTCTTGGCTGAATCATCTGTATTAGACATTGTAGAGGATACCAAAAAAAACAGAAACTTACCAATTTCGACTTCCTTGTCCTCGACTGCTTCCCATTTCGTTTTTCCTGCACTGAATCTAGATTGCTGATATCGAACAAGTTCCTCTAATAAATGGCAATTTCGTTCTAGTTCTTGAGCAACGTTATCGGGCTCTTTGTTTATGGCTTCTTGAATGGCTTTGACGTCGAATCCCTCCTTTTCAAGCCATAAGGTGTTTAATTCCTCATCGTTTGTTTCCATCTCCTCAGTCGCTGTTTTCTCTGCCTCGTCTTGTTTCTCTAATTGCTCTTGCTCCCATCTTTTGAATCGCTTTGCTGAACGTCCCATGTACGTACTTTCATACGTTGCATTTGCATTGTTGGAATCGGAAGCAGGCGCAAAACTTGAGAAAGCACCAAAATCAAGCCAATTAACTGGTCACTGTGAGTCTACAGATTCTCATCCCTCACATCAAGCATAGAATCACTTACTGGGCACAATGGGCTTATCTTCATGTCGAACAATTTTTGAGTAATAGATGGGTGGTGGTGCAACGACGTCTTTCAATGTAGGCACTTCGTTTAATTCTGCGGGTTGAGCTTTATGAACGATTAATTCATGAATGTTGTGTGCTAGAGAAGAAAGAATGTTGGCTTAAGCCATGTCTGCACTGTTGATTTCTTTTATCACTTACGGTAATTAGTGATGGGTGTAGCAGCTGGGTCTCGTGCAATCATATCTGTGAATGCATATCCATCGTTGGTTGGTCTGAACAATGAAATGAATTCAACCGCATGCTCGTTTTCCTCTACTTCTTCCTCAAGCCGAGAAGCCTCTAATGTTAGACTATGGCTGGTGTATGTGTAAAGCTTCTTGAACGCGTCTAATTCAGGGATCGATTTCTTGACAATGTGGATACATGCCGTAAAGACCTTATCTAAATCAGCCTAAATTTGCTGTATTCAGTGATCGCCCTTCTGTCATGTTGAAGAAACAAATACCTTCAATGAAGCGAAATCCTTGTACTTTAGCTTGTACACGCGCTCTATCACTGTTTCAATACCAATGGCATCGTCTGCAACTTTGCTCCACAAGAGATGCTTTTGATCGACACTACAACTAGCGAGTCAGTATTCCTGTAGCAATAGATGCAGCGACATGTGGGTATTTTACTCTGTAATATGATCAATGAACTGGATCATAGTTTTCTGCTTGGGGGAAAGGTCGTTTGGTGCTTCACGCTTCTTTCTGCCATTGAAGGACTTTTGACGTTGTTCTTGGATAGATTCAGCAGTTGTGCTGCCATTCAATGCTGAGGCATCTGTATTGACTGTGGAGGAAGCAAACCTTGTCGTAGGCATATCTTTTTGGGTGTAAAAATTTCAAGAAAAAGAAAAGAATAGGATCACCAAAAAGCAAGATAACATCAAATACTGTAATCCAGATCAAATTCTCCGCCTTGTTTGGACTACGTTCGTGGTGCATCCAGATGTTCTATTGACCAGGTCAAAGCAGTGTTCTGTTGTGAGTTGGGGTTCAAGAGACGAGCACTGCTAGTTTGACATTGGATGCACTTTGATGGCGCTTTATTTGCGGTTGCTTATTGAATGAATCAGGAATCTTGATACTTTGTTTATGTATCCAACTGCACACATACACACACACACACACACACACACACACATATTGTAGAACAAAGCACACCAGGGCATAGTATAGGTGATGGCTCTGCAAGGTTCTTCTTTTCAATCTTTTCAAATGAGAAACGCTCAGCATTGTACTAACCTCTCTCAGTTATTCCTTTTGAGCCTAAAGATCAGCTATTTTTCACCAAGTTGAAATGTCATGGATCATTGTGTGATTGGATAAATTTGTCCTGTTGCCAATAATTTTTTCAGCCTCTTCTTACTCCATACCAAATATGACAGACCAAGTTGATGATGATGGCTTTGTCAAAGTAGAGCGTTTCAAGTACAAACCAGTGACAAACAACAAGAAAAAGAGCAAAAAGAATAGCAAATATACCTTTAAAGATTCAGATGACTGGAATATAGACGACATTTCACTGAACCTAAAGCAACGCAAGTAGGTAGCCACACGTACATCAGTGATCTATGTCTCTCATGTGCCCATAGGGAAGCATTGATCAACAGTCGATTCTACAAAGATCTGCTAGGTACAGTTGGCGTGAATTAGTCAATCAACAGCATAGTAACAATGACATACAGTGATTTTTGACGAACATCTCATCTCAACAAAGCCACATGATATTGTATGTTACGGTATTGGATCCGTGCAAAAGTCAAAGAACGCACAGTATCAGTTTGTGTTGGCCTTGCTGCTTCGAGAACTGCTAAAGGTGAGTTGGATTTTCTTTGCTGATTGCATGCATTAACCCACTTTGACAAGATCCGTGGCACCATGTATATTTTTGATCCAGTCATGACAGAATTGGATATCGAACTGTGCAAACTGCATGAAATAGAAATCATTGCCGAGAATGAAGACGGAAAGCGACTTGCTGACAAACCAACGCTCTTTTACATGCCTCACTGTGGACGAGGACTGTATAGCAACACATTAAGCGCTAATTGGAACAAGCAGCATTTGCCCAATGTCACCATCATTGGCAATCGATTTGATATGTATGTCGGAAGGTGGGTACAGTTGTTACAGTCAAGAAGGGAAATGTGTTACTGATCACTCGCACTAGTCAATTGGAAAAGGACCTGAAGAGAGAGTGTCCATATCTCATCCCTGCTGTTGATATTCTGGACGTTGTGTTGTTTCCCAAAGAGTTTGACAACAACCAGATCTTTAGCGATCTCTCCATCCAGACGTTTCCAAAAGAAACAGTGGACAAACTGGAGCCTGATTTCTGGCTGAGTGCAGTACCACAACAGGATGCATAGTTGTCATTGTGAAATAAAAGATCAAGAGATTTACACGCATTTATTGAACGAATTTATAATGAGATATCCATTGAATCACCCTCAACCACAGTAGCAAACTTTTCAATCGAGGTCTTCAATACAGCTGTTGTACCTCTGGGGAAACGATAACTTTGCTCCTTGACTCCACGTTCATTAGGACGAGCGTAATTACGAAGATAATCAGCATCGTCCTTTGTAATTACACAGACATCGACATTTGAACCTGATCCAAGATCGTTAAAGATACCAGCTTCAATAGCCTCTTGAACGATATCAATAGCTTCTTGGCGTTCCATGTTGGGCTTCCATTTACTTTCAAATACACTCATTGCTGCCAACGAACCTGAACCCATAGTAACGTAGGGTAATTTGTCAGTGCTTCCGTGAGGGTAGACGGTATATAACTGAGGTCCAGTAGCATCAAAACCACCCAAGACAAGGGCGGCACCAATATGACCTTGATATCTACAAGAGTTGTTTAGTCGCTTACAGTTTTCAGGTAGTCTCTCGAGTGCGAAATCATTTACTTGTAAAGCATTTGCTTCAATAATGTCATGGCTGTAACAACACGGGGCTTTCTGCCAGTTGATAAACTATGCAATTCGATTTGAGAGCTGATGAGGTTGGTGGTGAATTCAGTATCGGCGGCAGTACCTGCACCACAGCAGTAACTATCATATCGAGTTAATACTGTTTGCTCAATTCTGTTCTCTTATCAGCTTACATGTTGGGAGCAATGTAATGGATCTTTTCACAATTTTTATCAGCTACAATGGGGCCTTCGGTAGCTCTGGTATCAGCGCCTAAGCAAATGCCATCCTAATGCAACGTGGTCAGCAACTACTGCCACGTTTTAGTGCTCTTCTTACCTTGAACACGACACCGACAATAGTGGTACCAGTGCTGGTAGCTTTGGGAGGTTTAGCACCGTTAGATTCGAGTGCCTTATTTCTGTCATGAATATAGCATTAGATGTGGCACACATGTCATGTAGTGTATCGCCCAATATACCTTGTGTAATTCTCGAAACTGAAACCGCCTTTTCCTAGAGTTGTCTTGGTAGCCATTATTTTTGTGTTGAAATGTTTAATATATAGAAAGAAACAATAAAATGTATACTTGTCTACAACTAAAGATGAACTGCATGCGTAACAAGTGGTAGACGCGTAATTGTTTCGATGTCACATTAAAGCCCAGTGTAAGCTGCTGCTGCTGCTATAGTGTACACTATGGCACACACACACATATCAATGAAAAAGGTCTCACTATCATGCTATTATTACGAGGATGGATTTTTATTTAAATAAATGGATATCTCAATTGAAGATTCATCCCTTCTTTAGTGCACCTGCTACAGCGAGTTGATCCGCCTTCTCATTGCCCTCAAATCCACTATGGCCAGGGACATATGTAAACTTAACCTCTGCCTTTCTGTTTTGAACTAGATTCACGATGGGCTCAAACAAATCTCTATTCTGAACTTCCTTTCCGTTTGTAGCAATCCAGCTTCTCTTAACCCAGTTTTTATACCAAACAGTGGCAGCGTTAATAACGTATTGAGAATCAGTTCGAATCTCTAATGGTTCATCGCTCTCTTTAGTGTCTTCCAACACATGCAACACAGCCATAGCTTCTGCCCGTTGATTTGTTTGTCGTTCGCCCTTTAATCGTGCACTCACATTACGAGGGTCATTGTCTCCCCAATACACACCGTAGCCAGCACGAGCGTGATTTTTGCCGTTATTCGATGAAGCTCCATCCGTGTACACCACAGTGTACGATTTTTTGTTTGCACGGGTAGGTTTGCCAGTGTTTTGCAATTTACTTGCCCTATCACTATCTGCATTGGATGATTCACGACTTCGCTTGGATAGTATTTTGGTTGCTGGTGTAAGATCGTTTGGAATAAAGGCTGATTCACGGTCGTATTGTTTGTAAATGCTAACTCTTGTTGCTTGGAATTTTGGCTCTGGTTCTGGCGGCTTAAAGTTGGCTGTGGGTTCACCCAAGTTGACAAATGCCTGGGCTTCTTCCAATGTTGGAAACTTTTTATACTGAGCGTTTCTAAACCCTTTCACCTGTGCTTGACATTCTGGCCAAGTCTTGTAGACGCCAGGATTTTTACCAGTCATCACTGCATAATAATAGGAACCCATGGTAGTTGCCAGGTATCGTTTTGTCACAAATCGAAGAATGATGATAAAAAATAAAAACTTGCTTGGTGAAAACGAATGAGAAATATACAAAAGCCTCTTGATAGACAAACTTTTTCTCATACACTGGGTTTAAACCATGACACTGCTGCAGCCTTGGTGGGCCACCTTTAATGGTTATATTGATTCATATATGTATGATGAGCAGATTCTTGGAATTTGCCCAAGCTCTCACGAGAGGACTAGATATGTATGCCATGTCTCCTTGAGCAAATGTGCGCTTCGTCATCAACTGGAATAGAAAACTCACAAATGTGTTGTGCCAAGCAAGCTCATTTATCACACAATCGCAACGAATCATCAGATCAAATACCACGTCAAACACTTGAGACGTACAAAATCAAAACGATCCTTTCAGCAATGTGTATTTTTGCTGAATAACGAGTGCGCTTCATCTTTACTTTGAATACTATCTCCTGTTAAACCTTTTGCTCAAAGGTCTCAGTCTCTAAATATGGCATTCCCCAGTATTAAATTATTGTGCTTCGTTCTGACACGGATCGACATTGCATATATAGCATTCAAACCTTCATAAATACGCTACATGTCCTCCAATTTACTCCTTCCATGAATTCCCACATTTCAACATTAACAGTTATACACGTCTATGGTCTTCAGTCATTTAGTTTTACCCAAAATGATAAAAGAAACTTGAAACATGTTCACCTATCGGCCCAATGTCTTTATTATTGTATCAATTTTTAGTGGAAGCCTATAAAAAGTTTAAAACAAGCATCCAGCTACCAAAGAAACCCGATTTTAATATAAATATAGGGCTCAAGTAGCAAAATGCAAAGAAGTTCAACTATTAAGCCACATACATTCATTTAAATCATGGCTCGTTCCTTGCTCTTCCTCTCTTTGGCTGCTGCTTCTGCTACTAATCTCATTTCTACAGTTTCCGCTGTTGTACCTGAGCTCATTGCTACCGCTAATGTAGACAATACCAAAAACTTTGATCCTGTTCAAGCTTTTAATACCACAAACAGTGCTAATGCGAGTGCTAGTGGCTTTACTCATATCAATCTCTCTACTTCCAGCGGTATTTCCATGAGCACTGCCACTACCATCTTTATCCCTACTACTGGCTTGGGATCATCAGCTACTGCCACAGCATCTACATCTGCTGCATTGCCCTCTGCCTCTGCTTCTACTTCCTTTAGTGATATTGCTTGTGCGAATGCTACAGAGACCACCACCAGTTCAGCTCAACAACCTACTGTCACTGGCAAGAAGGCCGCCAAAAAGGCTAGCAAGAAATCAAAGAAGGCTGCTAAAAAGTCAAGTGAAAAGGCCAAGAAGGCCTCCAAGAAGGCCATAAAAGCTTCTAAAAAGTCTAAAAAGGCTGCCGAGGCATCCAGAGACTAAGACATTACAGCAAATCACTTTCATATGCTCCTTGATTAAATAAAAAAAAGAATATTGTTTCGTAATAGCTGATCAATTTGAAATTCCTTTATCCCTATGCTGTAAAGAAGAACCAATTCTTATGTATCCTAAACTACCATGCATTCTGCTATTTCTACTATTGAGGATTAATTCCTGCGCAATCATCATTATCAGCTCAACGATCCACTACTCTTTACACCGTTTTACTTCCTAAACAGTTATATCTCATTCCCTACACAATTTTAATTGATGCATTATCGTTCATTATTGATAGAGCCACACAAATGTGCAATTGCACTGTAACATCAAGTGCCAAATTTGCGTTAAGACCTCCATGACTTCACTTATAGCTGTGGGTACGACTATTCTACGATGCTCCAGGTCTACAACAGTGAACAACACATATACAGGTAGACAGCATACTTATAGTGCCTCTTGCTTCCCATAATATTATAAAACACAGCTAAAACTACAGGTATTTGGCGAGTGATTTCTCGAGATAGAAGCTGTTTTAAGCCTCCAAAGTAGCACCAAACAATTGCTCTCGACTACCTGCTACTTGCTGATGTATTATCTCAATTTTTTTTTGGATCGATGAAACCACTCAAAATCCATGAGCTACCCCTTTACTCGAACATCAAAAATCAGTTGATGGTGATTTTGACCCCAAAAACGAAGACTTTTACTATGGTGTCTATAAGATCAAATGAATTCTAATGATCCAGGGCAACATGCGAAAGTACTTTTGTGAGACCTTGCCATGTAAAATCTCGAAATTTCGACGATAAATCGTTCTTCGTATTTCTGAAAGTTACTCGGTATCCTTGGTCAAGAGTTCTAATATAATTAGCACCATTAGATGCGCCATAAAAAACTACTCATAAATGTATTAGAAAGTAGGGTACAAAAATTACAGTTCATATAGCTAAATTTGGCAAAAACGCAGAAAAAACTTTTTCTGACTCGGATCCAGATGATTTTCAGACATTGCAAAATGACACGTTTCAAACCCAGCTGACATCCACCTGCTATTACTGCAGAATGCCTCGTTGATTAGTTCCTTATTCTCAAGTTGAGGTTGGATGCTTAGGAAAAGACTGCCAATTATTATTAACGCCGAAATGTTAAAGATACACAGTTGATTTCACAGTTGATTTCTGGCTTTTTGTCTTCTGGATAAAAGCAAAATAGAAGTTTGACATACGGAATAGGTTATATCTAATTGGAAGCCAGGAACAACGTTCCAAGAATTATACTTTGCCAGGCACTTGAAGTGTGAAGGTTGGTCACCATGTGTTAGCGCACTTGAAAGAGCTTTGATTGATGTTGGTGATTTGAATTTGAAAAATACAAGCACATACCAACAAAGAAATTGCTATGTGGGCCAGAAAGCATAAAAAAAATCAAGAGAAGTACGTAATGTCTTTTTCTAAAGTTTGTAATAGTTACTAAAATCATGTCTAGCCGTTGGACGCTAACGCTGGTAGAATCTCATGATAAACAAGAAACATCTTTTCTTGACCATTAAAAATAACCTGGTGAAGAATGAAGTTGCATTAATTGAGGGTGTCCTCAATAGCCATGGTCTTGATTTTGACTCTAACTGGTTGCGTCTTCTTCTTCGCTGCTTGGGGCATGATCTTCGTGAAACAATTTATCAGGCTGATAAAAATCAGGGAAATAGTATCAATCATGGTGATCCAAATATAAACACAGAAGAAGGTATCAATGACTCTGAAGAAGACAACATTGGGTCTACAACCAATAAACCTGACGAGAGCGATATTGAATTCGAATAAATGTTTAAAAAACTGAATCAAGACGACAAATGGCATCTTTCAGCTGGCAAATGTGTGGATGATGGGCTTTTTATGCTTGGTTTACAGTGCGATTCTGATCACCCAAGTAGATCGTTGATCATTGATCTTTACGACAGCAACTACACTACTTATAACGTTTTCAGCCAAAACGAGCTAAAAGATATTATCAATTATCAGAAGAAAAGCCTCCCTACAGGTCCAGATTTGTTGAAGCTTTTTTAAATCAATACAATCAAGACAGTACAGGTAAGCTTTGAGCCGCTTTAGGGAAAAATCATACTTTCCACTTTGACCACAACAAAGAAGAAAGATTTGATAAAGACTGGATCAATTTCATTATCTTTTCACGGGTTCGAGAGTACGAAAATAGTAACATGAGCTGTTCTCATAACAAACGATGATAGCAATCCCAAAACCTGGTCAGTGATTGAAGCTTGTCTCGACAAACTAGATCCCAGGGAGGTCATCATCTAGTCCAGCAAGAGTAAGGACATCTGACAACTACTTTTGAACAACACCCCACTGATCCGCATGACCCGTTGCTTGTCTGCAAATCGCGTATATTTGGTTCACCCAAATTTTACAAGTTGTATAAGCTCAAGGAAGTGCTGGCTGAAGAAGCAGAAAACAGAGCGAACGAAGCAGACTTAGTATTAGGTAAAACTAGACAGTAATTTACAAAAGGAAATGCGTTCTAATGAATTTTGTAACGTAGAACAAGATAGTCAAATTATTGACTTCATAAATTACTTATATCGTCCAGAGGAGGAAGGATATTTTATCAACAGTATGGAAATTCACAACTAAATTTGATGGAAAAACTCCTGTGGGCTTTAGCCAATGGGCCAGGGTCACCGAAGAAGGACTCGCAGAGATTGCCTTATGAATCCGGTCAGAAGAGACCCGTTCGTAGTAGTGATTACGTTTAATTTTTGATACATGAGATAATTCAATTCTATAAAATTCTTATCCTCACATTATAAAATAGTCGTTAGATGCTCAACTTGCGGGGAGCAGGGTCACAGAAGACGCACACATCGCAACTGTCCCATGAACCCTATTGATGCTGCTGTTACAACGACGGGCACAGAAACTGTTCACTGCCTCTATTGTAATAGAATAGGGCGCAACAGAACAAACCATTGGAATTGTGCAAGAAACCCTTCAAACTTCAATGATGTTCGCATTGCACGCAATTCTGATTTGCCAAAAGTAGCCCGGCATAGCATCGGAGCAATGGATGCAGTATGCTCAACATGCGGAGCATCCATGCGGGTTGGAGAGAGGAAGAGCACCTCCAGTGTTTCAGCGCCTGTTTTCCAAATGTGTTGTGCAGAATGCGAGGCATTGCTAGCTCCACGAAGACCACTTCCACCTACCTTCGTCGATCTACTGACAAGAAACGACGCAATTGGGAGAGAGAGTTTAAGCAAAACATCAGATCCTACAACTCTGCCTTGAGTTTTACGTTTATGAACGCCAACCTGGATAGGCACTACGCTAATGAGGGAAATGGTGCCTATGATTTCCGTATTCATGGAAGTGTACACCATCTCATGAGTCCAGAGCTGATTCCTAACCGCGGCAATATCGTACAGCAGCCGAGATTTGCGCAGATATACATTTTCGATTCTGCAAACGAGTTGCAAAGACTAAAGTTCCGCGCACCAAGGTACTGGCATAGAGCGACGTAGCTATACGAATAGCCAATAGTATTTTGCAAAATTTGGTGCCTGATATTAAAAGATATAGACATCAAATGATAATATGCATTTGTTTGTAGACAAGTTTTCTTCCATTATTTCAATATGAGTGCTCAGTTATCAATGAACGATTCCCACATCACTGCTACTACCTCCCAGAAGAGGGAGATTCAATCACTTGGCAATGCATTCGATTGAAACGACTTTAGTGATGTAGAATTTGTGGATCTAGATGAGTTGCGTCTGATGATGAGGAAAAGTAATATATTTCAATGAATCTCCCCACCATATGTAAGAAGCATTAGGCAAGGCCTTTTACGTAAGCACAAAGTATAAGACGATCGAGGATATTCGCGAGAAGGCTCAAAGTTTGGGCAAACGATTCAATTGTCCCATTACTACTGCTAAAAGCAGCAAGAATCAGTTCCTGGTTTTGCAATATGGACACGGGGGTGAATATCGAAAAGCTAAAAGGGGGCAGGACGGTATAAGACTGATAGAATGCAATGCACTCTCCACATTTACGCTTCAGTAGGATGTGCTGCTCAAAACCCTTGGGAGGTTCGTCAGGCGGTTCTTGATCACAATCATCAAGTGCTAATCAAAACTGATAGAGAAAAAAGAATCACCAGCGTTTTTTTGACGCATAATTATGCAAAATAAGAGCTCAGACGTCTTCATTAGAGCGTTGTGGTTGATGCAACATACAAGACAAACAGCCATCAATTGGCATTGCTTAACTTTGCCGTTGCAGGAACTATCGCTTCTGAATATGGCAGGAAGCAGCTTGCAATAATCCATGCTGCTGGATGTTGGATGCGTCATGAGTCCAACGAGTCTTATGGGTTGGCTGCTTGGCCTAATGTGATGGATCTGTGTTTTCTTCCCAACAACTTTGTCGCTGATGACAAGAATTAGTCATTGATCAAACATGTTTTTCCTATATTTAAACACATTCTTTGTTATGTACCTATTGTGCACTTCTTCTTTCAAAGACTCAAAAACATGATTAAAGAAGCAAAGCTTGGTGAGTATCTCTTGGGGTTAAGAATATATACAAGTACTAAATATATACAAAATCGCATCGAAAAAGAAGTAAGCCAGAAAAGCCAAGCTACTGGTAAGATTTTAAAGTTTAAAAAAGAAGCAAGGACAATGTCTAAGGTATTCTGATTATTCAGACTATACATTCCTATTACAGATAGCTTGAGCATGAAATAAGTTGTTGGCCATTTCAATTCTTTGCCGGATGAAAATCGTGGTTTTCGAGCCCTTGCTCTCGCTATTACTGGTAATCAAGAGCAATACAAGTTATTGAAGGCCAAGGTGATTGCTATTTTGAACAAGAAAAACGTGTTTTATCAGCAAATTTTTGGAAGTTTTCCTTCCTCAAAGCCTAGTTCTTAGTACCTTTGTAACGAAACTTCAAGATAACTGGTTTCAGTTCCCTGAAATGGTAAAGTTGGCCGCAGACACTTTCAACAGAGTCATAACTTGCTATACGCTTGACTAACAAAACACTACGTTTATTCCTTACTTTTCCACTCCTTCTTCCTTTCATTCTATTTTTTTTTTTTTTACAACTACACGTTAATCATTTTTATCTTATAGAAAATGAGCTAAATTCAAGACCTCGCTGGCCACCTACGCTTCCAGGTCATAGTGCTAACTGCAGCAGCAACCTCTTCGCCGATTACTCAATACCATTAATATCAGGCACCAAATTCTGCAAAACATCATCGGCTGTTCGCATTGCTACGTCACCCTATATCAGTACCTTGGCGCGCAACCTTGGTGTGCTGAACGTTAGTCGTTGCGAAACATGATGCATGATGTCAACCCTTTTGTCGATCTTTTCAAGTTCATGGAGGAGCTCAGCTCCGAGCGGCCGAACCGTATTGAAGACATTCGGATGAATTTTAGATCAGAAAGTGATACGGACATTCGTCGTTACAATGCTCCAACCGCTGATGAAACTGGCGTATTGATTGTTGGTGGTGAAGATGAAAGCAGCATTGCACCATGCAACAGAGATATTGTCCTTCGTTTGAGAGGCAATGCAGAAGGTGATGGCCTTCAACGTATTAATGAGTTGCATCAGCATTATGACCCTCTTCAATACGTATTGATGGAATACCCTAGTATATTTATGGCGTTGCATATATTAATAGAGACTCAATATCTAGACCCTGGATACTGTACTTGTTAAACAGCATTTTTATTTAAAAGCTCGAGAAAAATTTATGGTGAACAAGAGCTTCCTTAAGCAGACGATGAAAAATAAGGCAGTTGAGAGTGAAATTGCGATGCTAGAATCTCAAGCCCCAGAATCTCATACCCAAAGTAGTCCAGATGTTGAAGAACACAATGCAGAATTTGAAGCAATGTTCAAGAAATTGGATAACTCTAAAAAATGGTTTCTCTCTATTGGGAAGTGCGTAGACAATGAATTATTCGTATTTGGGATTCAATGTTCTGCAGATCATGCTAGCAGATCGCTGATTATAGACCCGTACGACAAGATTTTCATACCAGAGGAACTCGAAGAAATCAAAAAACCAATGCCACTTCCGACAAAAGAATTCAAAGCCTTTTTGAACAGTTATAACCATGACTCCTCACAGAAGATTCGTACTGCATTAGGCGCAAACCATCAATTTCATGCTAATTACGACAAAGATATAAATACAGATGAAGATTGGGTCAACCACGTGGTACATTCGTTAGTCAGGGAATATGAATTCGGAAATATGGATCATCATCACACTGAAGCCTGGTATCAATATCATATTTGGTCAATGATAGAGACCTGTTTTGACAAGTTCAAAGGAATCGAAGCTGTAACAGGTGAAAGTGCTAGCCTCGGTAGCAAAAGAAGAATGAATCAAAATAGCACCCCAACAGCAATCAACAACATGTCTCGTCTCGCCTACGGTTATAAATGTGATCCTGTGTTCCGGCAGTATGATAATGGCCACAACTTACCATTGGAGTTTGGTGGTAGTGAGGCAAAACACAGAATTGAAGAAGATTATGGAACCAATTTCTTGGAGGAAGGATTCATTAAATTGCCTAGAATGCTCAAAGTGATTGACTATGATAACCGATCAACTGCTATTCGTACTATTGGTATTTTACATTCCGGATTGTCGTGTGCCATGATCGAATTAGATAGACCTACTACCTATGTTTCTCGTGTTTCCCGTGGCCAAAAGATCGAGATCAGCAGCAAAATAGAAAAATTTGGTTCGACAGTATTGCCCGCCATCTTGTCTTCTTGGGTTTGTTGCGAGATTGTGAAAGATGTGCTGAATGCTGTTGAGAATACCCCCATGCAAATAAAAACGATGATTTTTCTTGGCTTGATATGTGCTTAGAGAGTCCCTTGTTGCCTTCAATGCCCACCACCTCCCCCTCAAGCGAAACAAGCCGAAAGAAGCAAAAAAAATCGTGTGTAGGATGTGGTATCATTGATATAAATAGTACAAATAATGAAATCAAGTAAGTAATATACAGGATTTCGAACAATACAAATATTTTTATTCGAGAAAAATAACTATGCCAGTATAATTGATAATATGATATGATCCAAAGCGCAATTTAATTAAAATAGGTATTCAAAAATATTACTAATAATACCAAAGTTGTTTGTTTAATTTGAACTATCAGAATTTGTTTGTTCTGTCTTTCCTTTCATTTGCTTGTGGAATTGATGGTTTAATAATTCTTTAAATTCTTCTCTTCTTTCAGACAAGCGACCCAATTCATTCTTTACTCTTCTCCATTTTTTTTCGCTTAAATCCAACAACAAATTCCATGGCTGCTTTATACATGTTATTGTTTTTATCAACTTTGGTAGTGGCTATGGATGACATTGGCGATGCGACAGTCGCATTTTGTTTTACTAGGTGAAAGTTTTGTAGTAAATGCATCATCGTCATACTTCCTTTTCATTGTGAGAGTTCTAGATTTTTCATCGTTAACTGCTTTTCCAACAGTGGTTGATTAAGTGTATTTACGTGCGTTATTAACCTATCGTATTCCCTGAGTTCAAGATATGTCAATGTAAATGGTATATCCTTATTAATAAAGTCAATTTGATGATGGAATAATGCTGAGGTATACAGATACTAATTGTTGGATC
This sequence comes from Mucor circinelloides, assembly GCA_037974945.1. Taxonomy (NCBI): domain Eukaryota; kingdom Fungi; phylum Mucoromycota; class Mucoromycetes; order Mucorales; family Mucoraceae; genus Mucor; species Mucor circinelloides. The sequence goes on along the minus strand of JBBNAA010000007.1, from coordinate 181,378 downwards.
ATTTTTGAAAGGGTGATTCGGTTATTGATAAACTACTGCTTGTGAAAAACGAACCGAGTGCGATCAATGGATTCAGGGGGTGGGTTGCCATATTATCTGGGATACTTTCTTTGGGAACAGGCTTTTTCAATAAAATGTCAATACATAGCACCGTCAGCGGAAATTGTTCCCAGTAGTATGGTTATAGATACAGGGGCTCCACCTCCAAAGTTCGTTTTCTAAAGTGCTTTTGTCGCCCAAAGTTCATTTTTACATTTGAAAAGTTCACTCTTAAAAATTACAAAATATTAACTAGTGTAATTTGTAATTAAAGCATTTTTCAAAATTAGGATATTGCTATGTTTACAATTGAGAACTGCTTCCTGTGCAATTATCATTATCAGCTCAACGATCGACTACTCTTCACATAGTTTTACTTCCTAAACAGTTATATCTCACTCCCTACACAATCTTAATTGATGCATTGTCGTTTATTATTGATAGAGCCACACAAATGTGCAATTGCACTGTAACATCAAGTGCCAAATTTGCGTTAAGACCTCCATAACTTCACTTATAGTCGTGGGTACGACTATTCTACGATGCTCCAGGTCTACATCTGTGGGAACGAACCATATACAGGTAGACAGCATACTCATAGTACCTTTTGCTACTCATAATATCCTAAAACACAGCCAAAACTAGAGGCATTTGGCGAGTGATTTCTCAAGATAGAAGCTGTTTTAAGCCTCCAAAGTAACACCAAACAATTGCTCTCGACTACCTGCTACTTGCTGATGCATTTCCTCAAAAAAATTTTGGATCGATGAAACCACTCAAAATCCATGAGCTACCCCTTTGCTCGAACATCAAAAATCAATTGATAGTGATTTTGACCCCAAAAACGAAGACTTTTACTATGGTGTCTATAAGATCAAATGAATTCTAATGATCCAGGGCAACATGCGAAAGTACTTTTGTGAGACCTTGCCATGTAAAATCTCGAAATTTCGACGATAAATCGTTTTTCGTATTTCTGAAAGTTACTCGGTATCCTTGGTCAAGAGTTCTAATATAATTAGCACCATTAGATGCGCCATAAAAAACTACTCATAAATGTATTAGAAAGTAGGATACAAAAATTACAGTTCATATAGCTAAATTTGGCAAAAACGCAGAAAAAACTTTTTTTGACTCGGATCCAGATGATTTTCAGAAACTGCAAAATGACGCATTTCAAACCCAGCTGGCATTTATCTGCTACTGCAAAATGCCTTGTTCATGGAAGCAATAGATGCTTCAGGAAGTAAACTTTAATTTGCAAATAGCAATACCCTTTTATTATATGGGGCTAGTTGACACTGGTGCAGTAGAGTTGAGAAGGATATCACAAACCCAGCAATCAGACTCAGAGGCAGGATTGAGGTCGGCTCATAAGCTCACAGGGTTTGTTAGACATTCGTCTTATTCAATCATGTCTCAAGAGGTATGTACTAGTGATACGCACAGCATTTTGCGGCCGACAGAAGTAAATTCAAATCGCTTCGATTTATCGATTTCTCGGAGCCTGTTGCATTACGCGATCAGGATTGAAAATTGCAAAATCAGATTTAATGAAAGTACAACGTTTCGAAGAGACAAAGAAAGAGATATCGACATCTAACATTCACACCTCTACTTTGGGGCATCCTCATATGCTGACACGACAATATCAAGAAAACTCATAGTTTGTACAGGTCTTCCATGACTTGGCTGCCCCATATTAGGTAATACACGACATCATTCAACCGACATATCGGACCTAATGAGTACTTCCAAGCTTAAGTTGCCAAATTTCGCGGAGAAGACATCTTTGCATGTCAATTACGTTACCAGTTGTTTGATTATTAAGGTATGTGACGTTCAATGGCAAGATATAAAAAGGCATCAAAGTGATTACAACGATCTTTCATCAATACACATACATCTGATTTCAAATAACTATGTCCAATACATCTGTCCTCACTCTGTAAGTCTGTAGTCTATCATTTATATACCCCATGTGCGGTAACACTGTCTCAAATAGCAACACTGGCAAGTCCATTCCTGCTTTGGGTCTCGGTACATGGCAAAGTAAGCCTTCTGAAGTCTACGATGCTGTTCTCACCGCTCTCAAGACTGGGTAAGTTTCGATATTTCGATTGGGTGAGGTAGTGTCCGTTGTCTAAAGCTTGCATGAATTTAGATACAAGCACATTGATGCCGCTTTTATTTGTAAGTATTGGGTCATGCGGATTACTATCAAACACACGAGAATTGACATTTTTTGACAGATGGTAACGAAAAGGAAGTTGGTAAGGCTATCAAAGACTCTGGTGTTCCTCGCGAAGAACTCTTCATCACTACCAAGTTATGGAACACCTTCCATCGTCCTGAAGATGTCGAGAAGGCACTTGAAAAGTCCCTTGAAAACCTCGGTTTGGAGTACGTTGATTTATACTTGATGCACTGGCCTGTTGCTTTCCAACCTGGAGATGATCTCGCTCCCAAGGATAAGGATGGCAAGACTCTTTTTGATGAAACCGACTTTACTGAAACCTATGCTGTAAGTGAAAATCGCAAGGCTGTATTATGCAGCTAGAGATGACGCGAATTAAGGAGCAAGGTACTAAGAACATTAATGTAGGCTATGGAGAAGCTGGATAAGAACAAGGCTCGTGCCATTGGTGTCAGCAACTTCAACATTAACAAGCTCGAGAAGCTCGCCAAGACTCAAAAGATTGTTCCTGCTGCCAACCAAGTTGAGTTACACCCTTTCTTGCCTCAAGATGATTTAGTCAAGTACTGTAAGGATCACGGCATTCTTGGTAAGTATTCGTAATTTGGCAAGTGGCACAAAGCAACACAGAGCTCATCATTTATTGAATAGTTACTGCTTACTCTCCTCTCGGCAGTACTGATTCTCCCTTGTTCAAGAATGAGAATGTCCTCAAGATTGCTGAAAAGTACAATGTTTCTCCTGCACAAATTCTCATTTCTTGGGGCCTTAAGCGCGGTTACTCTGTTATTCCCAAGAGTGTTACTCCTTCCCGTATCGAATCCAACTTCCAAACTGTTGAACTCAAGGATGATGATTTCGAAGTCTTGAACCAAGTTGTTAAGGCTGAGAAGGCCAAGAGATTGGTTGACCCTTACAACTTCTGGGGCGTTGATGTCTTTGAGGAGCACAACTAAATTGCTATCTTTTTGCTTTTTGTAAAATAAATTATTCGATTGTATCATTATATTCATGTCGTATCACTCTACTGTTTACTGCTATTCTGGTTTTGGAAACGTGCTACCAATAGCGTTATTTACTATTGAAACAAGCAGGATTTTGAGCTTTTTTTTTTTCTAGTGGTTTGATGAAGCAACGGGACGACAAGTTGAGTAAACAGCAAAGCTTGTTTTAAAGATTTATTTTTTTGTTGTTGGTGTAAGACAAGCATGGCGGGTGCAAGATCAACTTATCACACGCCAAACTTGTATTGACAAATGTAAGCTTTTATATTTTAGCATAGATAATTTATGCGCTAATTTTGGTTCCAAAAAATCAGCAATTCGGTTATTCTTTTACTCCTTGTTACTTTCATCATCACGATCTGCATCTCTTATTTTGGGGATTGGTAGTAATAGTGGGATGCCTTTCGCGGGGAAGAGCGAAAAGGAGGTGGATTTCAGAAACGTAGGAGTCTTGTATAAGTACATTAAACTCATCAGTCTAAAAGTACAGCACATTGTTGCCATATCAGACGCTGTAGCATGCTGAGGGAGAGACTGCCTACTCAACAAGACAATGAAACTGATACAAAATTAATGTTGATCTCCCTCCCATTTATCCCTCTCCCTTCTTTTGCGCTCCCCTCCCTTTGGATCACCAATGATATCTTGTGAGCTTGTGTTCATGCAAGTTCTGCTCATACAATCATATCAAGTCATTTTCCACACTCAGAAGCGCAATCAATACTAGATGTCGTACTCATTTATGTGGTTGTGTATCAAAAGACTGATGATCAAGTGGCACGGAGTAACATTTCTTTAATACATCGATTACCTTTTGATTTGATAGATCCAGCCTGTTGCATGTATAAATATATTATTTCCTTAATTTTTGCGTGAGTATTTGTTTTATTTGTATCCTTTTCCCGTTTAATTTCTTTTTTGATATTTTTTCCTTTCTCTACTTCTTCTTTTCCTTCGTACAGCCTCTCCTTATTTCGTCTTTCTTTCTATCTCTCTCTCTCTCTTTTTTTTTTTTTTTTTCTTTCAAACAGCAAAATAAGACGCCTCTTCTATATCATATTTGATACACCGTTTATACCATCTTCAAGTCAATCTATAGCAATACAACATTAAATGGGACAAATTCTAGCTTCCTTGAATCTCCGCGGAGGAAATGATTTGATTGTGCCTGAAATAAATTTTGATATCGAGAGTAATGTATTGGTAACGAACGCAGCGAATTCGTATTATTAAAGTTGCTGTGCAAAATAGATGCTAGACCTTCCTCGGAAGAGTTAGGGATTTACAACCAACTCCATGCGCTATTAGTACAACCCAATTCAAACTTATTAAAAATCCTTAAAGAATACAAACCCGCTTCAGATGAGATTCGAAACGCAATAGCGACACCTAATCAGGAAAACGAGGATAAAGCATGGAACGCTATTTTACCCACTGTGGATGCTCTGCGTGAATTCTACAGCTATTCCTCCGAGTTGGGTAATGTGGATGAATATTTTCTAATTTTAACCTTTTTATTAATTTCTTGTATGAATAATACAATAATGTAGAACGAGGAATCCCAATGTTACTCAATGTTCTATGTAAAGACGGCGGTGGTACAACAAAAGATCTTGACAGGCATCCAGGACTAACAAGATTATTTGCTGAAATACTGGATTTTGTATTCGAGTTTGACTATCTAAAGATTCGAAATCCCACAATACAAAACGACTTTTCATTCTATCGAAGAACGCTTCAAAGAGGCAGAGCCACAGAATTCACACAGACAACACCTTCATCACCGGAAAAGGAGCAACGCAGTCAATCAGATTTGCGACTAGCTATGAATGAGGATGATTTAGCTAATCGCATCTCTCTGTTCATTGCATATCCTACACCTATGCTGAAATGTGTCATTGATACAACTACGAAATACGTCCAATCAAATCAATTATCAAAATGTACAAGTGAATGGTTAGCGAGTATTTGGGCAGTGTGCTATCAGACTTTGAATGCAAATTATAAGAAATCTAGCAGCAGTTCAGTTGATACCTTTTGCTTGAAAGTGATGGTGGTGTCCATCATATTGTATGACCATATTGATCCGAGCGGTGCATTCGCAAAGAATTCACCCATCAATGTAAAAAGCTCCTTAAAAACAATCCAAAATGTAAATCAGATTAATCGACAAGAACAATCAAGTACATCAAACCTTATCTGTGCCTTGAGATATAATTCGAAGCATCTAAATGATGAATCTACACCAAAAGGAATAAAGAATTTTGTCATGGCCATTTAAAAATAGGCTGTTGTGGTTATTTGTTTGGATGTTCTTGTCAATAAAAATAAGCTTTACTACCTTGTCATTCTGCCTGTGGTCTTATTCAAGTATAAGCTGAGTGTAACAATAGTTTTGTAGGCAGATTTTACTAGCGGGGCTCGGCTGTTTTTGGCTCAAATACGGTGTATAGCAGAGAAACCGAAGCTGCGTAGTGCAGCTCGAGTATATAATACTGGCAGTTTGTATAGAACTGATTTTACAGCTAGTAGATGGACTTGTATCACTTGACACTGCAATGTAACCGCGCATTGATGGCTTTTTTTTTTTTGTTTTTGGCAAACATGCGATCCACACACTACGCTCAAGTGTAATTACGAATACGCTACCATTGGTACCACTAGGAGAACTTTTTCAGCTATTATTGAAGAATGGGTTGACCTTGATGTGCGCTGCTCGTTAGTAAATAAAAAATCTTTACATAATGCCTAGGTAACATTACAGATGCTCAATAGAATATACAAAGAGGCAAACCAAGTATGGAATTTATAAATGAACCCTGTGTACTTTTCTTTGTGCAATTACTGCGCTAGTATAGGCATTTTAGCACTGGAAAAGTAAAGCCAGCCATTGTGCAGAACGACATGGTTCAATCTTGTTTTTTTTTTTTTTTTTGGTAACGACTGATATCCGTCTTTCTCGCAAACAGGTTGAGTGAGATTCCAATGCGTACTTCTATAGAAATCACAGCAGATCATGACATTTGCCATGTTGTGGCTTTGAAAATTTATCAGATCATGCGAAATTTACACTTTCAAGCTTATCATGAGAATTTACACACACACACACACACACACTCCAAATCTTATTCTTTGCTTGCACTATATTCGATATGTTTCGGATCGATCCCAGTTGCTATCTTGATCATTGCCATGACCGTGATCAACAGTTTCGTACATCCATGTCAGAACATGAGTGTCCATGAAATGTCAGTTTCAGCCATTGAAAAAGGAGCGCATATACTACAAGCATGATACATCAACTACGTCTATACATCACTGCTTGGCTTGTAAAAACTGGACATTTTAACATGATAAAAATATGATGGGAGTTCAAAATTAAAGCACGAGGATGATCCAATCATACTGATGTGAGGTTATCATTGGGCTTTTGGTGGAGTTATTTTGTTCTCTCCCTTTCCCTCTCAACCACATTATATTTCCCCTCTTTTCTTTGTTTTTGTTTTTTCTTCTCTACATCTCTTCTTTTTTTTTTTTTTTTGTTGATTGTACATACTATCGAGGAAATTTATTTATATCATTTCAACATCATCTCGCTGAATACATCAACTGCAACATAAAAACTCATCGAATCAATTTCTCTCCTTTATACTCAGGTAATGCAAATAAATGTGTGTGTGTGTGGGGGGGGGGGGGAGAGAGACATGTCTTGTTGATGTTGAGGAAAAACTAACCTTTTTACTTTCTTCCCTCATATTTCATTTTTTTTTTTTTTTTTTTTTTTTCATCAACCTCGTGTTTCTGACCTGGCAACAAACGTGCTATCTTTTTTTATTGTCATACCTTAATTTTGATATCCAATCATTTTGTGATCAGATTTTTTACTTTAAGCCGAAAAGATGATGCTCTACAAACTCGTTGTGCTTGGTGATGGTGGTGTAGGCAAGGTAAGAGAGAGAGAGAGAGAGAGAGAGAGAACATCACACACACACAGTATCAGCTTTTGCTAAACATCTCCTTTTATTACCCATCAGACCGCCTTGACTATTCAGGTATATAACAGTGCTTTTTACATAATATAGTCGACAATGAAATTAACATTTTATCGCACGCTCGACAGCTTTGTCTCAATCATTTTGTTGGTAAGTGTATATGTGTATATCATTGAATCTCGGCAAGCTAAACTAATTTCACATATTAGAGGTAATAACACAGTGCGACATTAATCTCTAAATTTATCACTAAAAATTCAATCTAGACTTACGATCCCACTATTGAGGATTCATACCGTAAACAAGTTGTCATCGACGATCAGCCCTGTGTACTTGAAGTATTGGATACAGCTGGACAAGAGGAATATACCGCATTGAGAGATCAATGGATTAGGTAAAGAAAGGATAACATCTGGGATTGGGATTTGTATACTAAAATCATTCATCCAGAGATGGTGAAGGCTTCTTGTTGGTGTACTCAATTGCCTCTCGTTCAACTTTTGAGCGTATTGAACGTTTCCGTAATCAGATCTTTAGAGTAAAGGATCTTGATAACGTACCCATGATGTTGGTCGGAAATAAATGCGATAAAGTGACAGAGAGAGAAGTTACACGAGAAGAAGGGTCTGCAATGGCTAAGCAATTGGCTTGTGATTTCATTGAGACATCAGCAAAAACTTGTGTCAATGTCGAGAGATCATTCTATCAAGTTGTCAAAGCCATCAGAGCTCAGCGCGAAGGATTGAAGCCTGGAGGACCTAAGGGAAAGAGTAAGAAGGAAAAGAAGAGTAAATGCTTAATCTTGTAATCACATTGTCCCTCCATACTGCTCCTCATTCACTCCTGCCATTAACCCTTATCTCTTACTTGCTTATTACTTATTAACTAAATTTTATACATTGTTATCAATTGCCTACTATCATGATAACTGTAAAACGATGATGTCCTTACTATTAGCACTACTCGAGCTTCCCCTTCCCCAACCATGTACTGTGTATCTATTTTTTTTTTCCTATTTTCAATGAATAAATGATTTCCAAAAAGCGATTTTTATCTTTTCATAAAACTATTGACTTGACAAGGGCGTAGACCAAGGGTTTAAGGTGCTAATAGGCATGTGATTTGATACCTAAAAGCGATAAAGAACAACAGTAATCTATTGATCCATGAAGTCCAAATGTCGCATTTGCAGCTAAAAAGACTTTGTTGATCATATCCAACTCATTGTCGATAGTATGTCTCAAAGGGAAAGCTAATATCAGATACATTTGTTACAAAAAACAAAGTTACCGCCTTTGTCTTGCAGGTTGAATGCTAAGATCTGGTATTGAATCCTTGAAGGATCCTTGAAGGATCCTTTGTTAGATTATTACTTTGTCTTTTTAATAATTCGAACAAATAAAAGCTGTAAGAAGCTGAATTATACAATACAGTTGCACGTATACATTCTACTCTTAGAAAAGCATAATTTTGTCAATTAGCTAATAATCCATCACACATGAATTGTACCTGGCTCACGTTTTAGAGGCATTGACAAACTCTGGACTACTAGTCACGAAAAAAAAATCACAAGGATTGTGTTCCCTTCTAAACAACAGAAGTTTACATCAAACCTTTACTCGTCCACTTTTCAGTACTCGTTGTGGATTGCTCTCAAGCTACTTGAAATCAGATATCATGGCCAAGTCAGATTCTAGCGACGACGAGAATGATAGCATTTTCGATGTAGAAGAAATTGTTCAAATGTTTGTCACTGACAACGGTGAACGCATGTTTGAAATCAAATGGAAAGGTTATCCTCCAGAGTAGTAAGTGATTGAACAAAGAAAGCGTGAAAGCCGTGGCCCAAGCTAACCCGCCTAAATTAGAGTATGAGATATGGAAGAATGACACATTACCCATTGACCGTTCTTATTTCATTGCTAATAGAGAAAATACATACGAGCCTGAACACAACTTGAATTGTCCAGAACTTCTGAAGGCTTTTCTCGAGAAGCATAAAAGAAAAGAAGCGCAGCGAGCAGGATCTTCAGCCCTAGCTTCTACATCCTCCTCCTCATTAAAGAAAAAAGACAAGCAGAAGTTGAGGGTGAGCTTTGATTTGACGGATGACAACAATACACATAGTGGAAGCCAAAAAACGTCAGTGCCTGGCATTTTTTCATCAGACGAAGATGATGAACCAATTGCCTTGAGCAGTAAAAAAGGCAAAAGTAAGGAGAAATCGACCGAGAATAGGCCATCCAAAGACAAAGGCAAGCTCAAGGATAAATCAAAAGGTGCATCAAAGCAGCAAAGTAGTAGTAGCACCATTCCAAAATACTCGGATTTACAGTCCCAACAGAGATCGCAAGATGAGCAGCATAAACCAAAGAAGCCATCTTCTGGGCATCCTTTCCCCCCGAAAAGCAATAATATACCATCAAAAGTAAGTGATCTCACTTCGATACATTCTTGATCTCATCATTTTTTTCTGTATTTCATTATTAGCCATCGCTTTATATTCACAAGGATCATACACCATCGAATTCAAGCTCTTCTTCCTCTTCGTTCCTCAATTTTAAGCGATCTTTGGCTCCAAAACCATTGCAACGTAAGTAAATGGTTTGATCTTGTGATAAGACAATACTGACATGTGTTTGCCATTGAAGCAGCTGTAGAAATTGGCCACATATTAGACACCATTAACAACACCAACGGAACATTTCGACATAATAATCCAGTGACGTCCAAACCACCACCATCCACACGACCTACTCCTATGCCAGTGTCTACCTTCCATAATACAAATCATTCTACATCTACAAATACAACTTCACCAACCACACCAACATCCCAAACTCAGTTTAGAGCAAATCCAAGAATGACTGATTCCACTCAACAAAGACAGCATCAACCACAACCACAACCACAACCACAACCACAACCACAACCACAACCGCAACCGCAACCGCAACCGCAACCGCAACCACAACCACAACCACAACCACTACCACAACCACATCAACGACCACCATCTGCATTGCCGCTGCATCAACCTTTTCATCACCAGATTCCTACCTCCGTTCCCATCAAACGACAAAGCTCTAGACCTGATCCCCGTCTCATTGCCAATGAGAGGAAAAAGTTCAGATTAAGCAACAATGAGCCATTTACAATAGAAGCTTTGTTAAGGAAAGGAAATGATGAAGTGTGTAAAGTGACATTAAACGGTGTTGCAGAAAAAGTGCCACAGTTTGATCGTATAAAGTGAGTTAAATATGAACATAGGGCGAGTCAAAGTAATTAAGGTAGTGTTTATGTAGACATCTTTTGCATTTGCAGAATCCGCAAGGAACAGAAGTTACCGTCAACTCATTTTTACCCTTAAAGCGATTCAGCGATTATTTGACAGCAGAAAGAACAAAGAGCTTTATGTCTGTTATGCCGTTGGATCAGTTCATTCAAGCAGGCAAGCTACGAAATTTTATGTCTGTCAACGAGATTATTGGGGTCGTGTATCATCCAGATATGCCAAGAGAAGCGCTATTCATCATGGCAGCAAGGGATGTGTCCAAAGTATCAAATTTGCCATCTGATACTGGATTTGAAAATGCTCGGGCGGATCAGCTATTTGCCATATTTGTAGACAATTTGCCTCCTCGTCCACCATTGAACTTTGACCATATAGATTATGTAGATGAGACTGACCAAATGTTTACATGGCGTCAAGTGTGTAGATATCTCAGATTTCCTCCACAGGTAGCGTGTGATGCAGGTATGATACTTTAGCATTTTACTGACCCAAATCAAATCACAGTTACAAAATCTGTATCACACAACTACTTTTCTTGTGTATGGCCATTCTGAATCAAGCATCATGTTGACCAAGGCATGCATGACATTACCTGCTGTCACTCGCAGACCCACAAATGTGTTGGTCCCACATAATATCATGATGGTAAGTCGGTCTTGTTGGAAATTTAGTCTGAATCTAACCAATTTGTAGTTTGATCGATTTAACAACGACTTGCAACACAAAAGCCTGTTGAAGCATAAGCGAGAGCCAGTGACTCAAATCTGGGAATTTGGTGTACCTAATTTCTATTATGGAGACATTGAACCAGCATGTGAAGTGTTTCCTCAGCATTCTGGTGGTTTCGTCACTACAGATACTGCCAACATTGTCCACAATCCACACATCATTGAGGGTATATGCAACCAGATTAAACGAGTGAGTAGCGAATAAAGTCTCTATATATTTACGTTTATTAACAAACTCTATAGTTCAACGATGTGCCTGTCGCATTTGGCGAATGGAAGTTTGTGCTGCCTCACAATTTTCTCCAGTCTCTGAAACAAATGCTTCAAGATGGTCATAATTCAGTAGCGTAAGTTGCCTGTTAAATGCTTTACATAATCATGACTCAATTTTCCAAATAGGATCCAAGAAGCCCTGATCTTCATCACAATCGCATTGAGTAACGGCGATATTGAAATCATGCGTACATGGCCAGAAGAAAAAGAAGAGCCAAACTCTATCGTCTTTATGAAGCATGTCCTGCGCGAGTACTACAAAACACACCAATATTTTGTGTATGTAGATGATATTGAGTCAGTGCCATTAAAATCCAAAGAGACGCATGTCAGCATAGATTTTGTCACTACTGACACAATCTTCAGAACATTTGCTTAATATAATTTGTACGATTCATGTAAATATCTCTCACTCCCCGCCCTCTACTCATTTCTCTTCTTTTATATGCCTACTAAACACAATGGTACAAAATATAAATATATAAATAAAAAAGAAACAAACTCACACTGTCCTTTGGTTTGACATTTGAAATATTTTATTTACAAAGCAAGGTTGTTGTGGGATCATGGCCATTTCGTTATGTGTGCGTCAGAATGAATTTATTTACTTGGCATGCTACAAAGTACAGTTAGACGCACAATGGCATCTCAGCACGCCACTAAACACTTACCTTCTCGACCATGTCCTTGGCAATCTTGTTGAACTTTGCCCTATCTTTAGTGTAGACTTCGGCAATGGAAGCAACAAGCGCATCATCGGGATTAGGCGTCTGCAATAAGCCAGCTAATGCTTGCAAAACTATTGGGATACTTTAATATCATCCACAGTGCATAATACATCATCAACATCATACCATTGACTAGCTTGGTAGCAGGTTTCCAGATATCAGGTTTCAACAGATCAACGCAAATTGAGCCTTCATCATCGATATTAGGGTGATAAATTTTAGTGGTGAATTTCATCTATATACATTTGGATGAATATACGGTTTTCTTGCTGATAGATTGAGATTGCATTACCTTTGGTGGTTTGAATGGATAATCTGCAGAAAACATAATGTCCAATTTGAAGTGCCCACCTTGGTAAGGAGTACCTTGCTTTATAGTAATTGTCAAATTAGCGCATCTCACCCTTTCCCTCTCTCATTCTGTATCTACTTACAGGTCCGGTCAAGGTGCCTTTTGTATTCAACACAAGTTAGTTTATCATAAAGTAGATGTACTCTTCTGTCTGCTCACCTTGCCAATGAAACATATCCTCATCAATGGGTCCTGCACTGACACCTGGAGGTGGATTCTTTGTTAAATCTGCCAATTCCTACAGGATCTCGGGTCAAAACTAGATTTAATAGACGACTGCCATCTTACTCACCTTTTGGATTCTCTTTAAAGCCATACTGATTACGATGAAATGAAAAAAGAAAAGAGAGAGAAATTAGTTGACGCGATTTCGTTGTTTCCTTTAAAGTAGATACAGTGGAGTCCTAAGAAGCAGCAGTCTCAGTACCATTCATCGTCAATCAACATCGAATCTTGCATAAATGCTGAAAATAGCAAGGGATGACGATGATAGCATGATTCGAGTACAAGTCATTACTAAGAGGATTACATGTTCACTTTGTTAGACAGTTTTCATTGAATGGCAACATCTGAAATTAAGATAACTGGGGGCTGTTGTCATTGAACAAAACCATGTAATTAAGCCTTCATAAACTAGTTGAACATCCTTGAGCAAAACCCAATATGCAGATAATAATCCCCAAAACGAGAACTTCTCGTAAATGAGCCATCGCAATTGCCGCCTCAACCTTTCAATATTCGGAATAGCAACCAAAATGCGTGTCATTCATAAACTACTATCGCTCTCGAATAAAAGGATGTGCCCTCAAGCCAGGGGGAGAAATTTCTCTAAAAGTGATGGATGTCGAAAACGTAGAATATTCCTTCAGCTTCTCCCTAAAAGCAATTCTAGAATCACCTTAATCCCCAACATACGAAAACGAAAATGATGTTTTTTTTAAAAGTAGTTTTTTTTTATTATTTCAAAGAGATCAGAGACGAGATCAGAGAAATAACCAGAGTCAAGACAAACATGATACGCTTAGAAAACGAGAGCAGCACCCTTGGTCTTCTTGTCACCACCCAATTCGAAGTGCTTACATCTCTTGATAGCGAGTTGCATCTTGTACTTACAGGCTATGATTTCAAACATTAGTCATTCACGCTCAACAACAATCGATTTGAAAATACGACTACTTACCAGTACATTCGAGACGGAGGACAATCTTCTTGGTAGTCTTAGCCTTCTTGTGGAAAACGGGCTTAGTTTGACCACCATAACCGGATTGCTTACGGTCATAACGTCTCTTACCTTGGGCAAAGAGAGAGGCCTTACCAGCCTTGTATTGAGTGACCTTGTGAGGAGTGTGCTTTCTACACTTGGAACCCTTACAGTAGGTGTTTCTGGTCTTGGGAATGTTGACCTATGATAGAAAGAAGGGAGGTCAATTCTCTCTGCTGTTGTTTTGAAATCATCTCTCGACATCCATCCAAAATGTGGTCAGCATGAAATCCAATTTCCAGTACGTCGTCGTCGAATGCGAGGTTTCTATCGTTGTCCATGCTGAAGGATGGATGGATGGATTGATCGGCTACTCACCATTGTTAAATTCACAAAGAAAAGAAGAGGAGTTCTACACCAATCTGTTAGTTGGGTGCCACTTTGCTAGTTTGATTTCTTTCGTTGATTCAATCTGCTATTGGCCTCGTCTGTCCGGGCATCGCAAGAACGCGGAGTTGCCTGAAAATTCACTACTTTTCTCACCAGGCATTGATTCAACACACACACATATATATACACACTTCAAAATACCAAATATCATGTCGAAATCAATAGCACTTTATTTATAGTTGAGGTTGTCTAGCAGCGAGTTCTTCGTCTGTACTGGCCATAGCAACGTCCCAGTAATTTTCCACGTTCCATTTGCCCAACTCCTCTCTTGCCATTTTTTCACTCTCAAATGAACGCCATGTAAATCTCTTGAAGGATTTTGATTTCACTTGGCCAGTCCATACCAAGAAGCACTTGTTCTCTTCTCCTTCGGCAAGACCATAAGGATTAGGTTGATCAACATCCATAGCTGCTTCGTCTGCTTCTAAATTCTTGGGAGGCGGCATATCGTTCCAATCAATACGTCTGAGCATGAGTTTTTTATAGGCCTTGATGGCTTTGGGTCCTCCCTCCACAATCACAATATTACATTTGGGATGAACAATGACAATGCCAGTCAATTGATGTTGTTGAGCATTCATTTCAATCTTGTATCTCAGCTTAGGATGAGAGCATGATTTGATCCTAAGGCGTTAAAAATTAGCCTCCTGCATCTCTTCTGATCTGATCAAACCAGGTAGACTTACTTGAATACAGCGACTTCGTTGGAGGTCTTTTGATCTTCCTTGAGTTTGTTCAAAATCTTTGCCCTTCTCTCCTCGGGTGTCAATTTACGTTGTTCATTTGCTTTATCGTGCATCTTTTGACGTAGCTCCATCTCTTTTCGCACTTTGGCTTCTACCTTGGTGGGGTCTTGAATAGCCTCTTCGCCCAAAACTCGCATTAAATTACTGATTTTAACTAGACTATGGATGAGTACAAATAGCCTACACAAATCTACTTTCAAGTATTTACCTTTGGGAGCGTCTGGCTCTAGTAGACCCAATCTGATTTTATCACGCTTATCTTTCAATGCCTCTGCTCTTCTTTGGCGTCTCATCTTTTTGCGCTCTTTGGTTGTCAACATCAACGATCTAACAACGGGTGCTGCATTGACTTCTCCGGGTGGTTGAATGACAACAGGATGATGAACGTATAGTGTGACTAAGGTATCAAATTTATCAGGATTGATTTCGTTTTCATTCAAATCGTCGTATGTCTTGTTGGCCAAGAACGGAGCATCCCACCATTCTACTGCTGGTGGTGCATCTCTCTATTATCAGAGTGTCAGTATGCGAATTCTACAGAACGATTGCCCACTACAGTACCTTGATCACCTTGTCAGACACATCAAATTCAGTCTGCATACCAGCCTTCTTTACACTCTCGGTAATTTCTTGTTTCAATTTCTCCAACTGTGCCTTGGCTCTTTCCTGATTAGCAATGTCAATGTATTTACCAGGCTGAACAAACTTCAATTGTCTCGAACGGCGAGATTTAGGTGCGATTTTCACTTCCATTGAAGGATCAAAGTAGGGATTCTTTGTAGGATCTGTAAATTCAGCAGGTACCTCGTCTACGATTTTTAATGGCTTTTTCTCGGCTGCAGCTGGTATTGAGGTCGTTTGCTTTGCTCTTTGCAGTGCCTACAAGCCAACATTCTATTAGCGTGGTATGACAGCGACGTTCAAGATAACCGTACCTTTGAGTTTGTGGTTTCTCTTCTGGGTATGATACCGGTATCCATCATTGCTTTCAAATCAATTTGTCCAGATTTGTCAAACGGCATATTTGGCGGTTTCGTTTGATTTGTACGTGTTGATGGGCCTCCAATGGCTGAAGAACGACCCTATATTTCGAACCAATGTGAATACATCGAGTCAGAATACGCATCAAGTCAGCATCAACTTACATTAGCGCCAGCAGGACTTCCTGTAAGACGAGTTTTCGCTTCTGCAATTCGTCTCTGAAGTTCTACTAGATTCAAACCACCACTTGTACCTGTTGGAGGAGGTGCTGGAATGGGCACCACCTTCTTGGGAGGCGGCGCTCTCGATGACTTGTGTCTAGAATGTGGAGCTGATGATGATGAAGGCGGTTGTGGTGGCGGTGCTTGAGGTTTTGTCGGTGCAGGCTTTGGTGCAGTAGGGTTGAGAGAGCCTCCAGGTTTTTGAAATTTTTGTAATTTGGCTAAAATTTCAGCTCTCTTTGCTTCAATGAGCGCTTGCTAATGTCTTTGTTAGTTCCATGTAGCTTTTTAATGATATTTTTATCAACGTAATACCTGTTTAGGGTCCATGGCGTGATACTCTTTCTTGCAAGCGTTGTTGATAGACAATGTAAAATAAAAAAGTAAAAGGAAGCACGCCTTTATATATCACCGCAGTTTATATAGTTGTGCCAAAAAGCCACCTGTGCGTCACATTTCCTCATTGCTTTGACAATTGCATAGAATCATTTGCATAAATCATCGATGGATACGTTTAAGAAGTGGTAAAGGCTGGTTTTCTCAGCCCAAGCAATCGTAATGTCCATTTTAAATCGACAGAAATTGCAGATTTATTTGGTGTATTGTAATTTAAGTGAGATCGTTCGGTATATCAGATCTTTTAGCATTGGTAGAGGGAATCCATGCAGCAGAATAAGAGGAGGCTGGCAAGTGAATTTGCATGTTATTGTTGTGGTTCTTTAAGGATTGACGTAGATGATTGACTGCAGGCTTCAAACATAACAAAGGCTGCTATATTGTTTTCTTGCCTTTCTTGCATTGAAAAGGGGGGTGCTTTACGGTATTGCGCAAAACGTCA
This sequence comes from Mucor circinelloides, assembly GCA_037974945.1. Classification (NCBI taxonomy): domain Eukaryota; kingdom Fungi; phylum Mucoromycota; class Mucoromycetes; order Mucorales; family Mucoraceae; genus Mucor; species Mucor circinelloides. The sequence goes on along the minus strand of JBBNAA010000007.1, from coordinate 164,333 downwards.
AGGCGAGGATTGGAACCTTTGGATCTTGGACTCAATCAACTTCCTTGCAAAAAGCCCTTTGCTTCAAAACTTGTGTCCTCACTTTCTTTTTGGTCTCGTTGTTGGCCTGTCATTCTCCAAATTCTTTTGGATATTGGCATTCTATGTCACTTTGATGCTGAGTTTACTGATAAAGCTTTGGATATCCCAGGATGGTGTGTCTATCGTGGCCATTAGAGTTATTGTTCTTGCTGCTGACCTTTCCAACGAGACACGACTCATTATAACTTCACTTGGCACAAATGCCATCGAGGCTATCATTGCTACAGGTCCTCATGCTGACAACGTTTCATTGAGTCCAAATGTCAAGTTTATCTCACTTGCCGCAAAGGGTACCTCTCCTTTTGATTTCAAATAATTCGATTTCCTATCAGACTTGTCTTTACAATGGCCATAAATAAGTCTCGGGCGAAACTTTGAATTCTCTAGGTTTATACCTTACCCTGTCATATTTTCGGCCATGCTCAATTATGTGTCACTTTGTCAAGCGACAGAACCCCCAAAGCGATCAAATTCATGCTACCAAACGATATTTCCAACATTAGAAATCATTTGGTATTCTACACACATATAGTTTTTAACCAAGCCTTCGATGACTCTTGATAATTCAGAATCACAACAAAACAGTATTAGACACTTCCTTTCGTTTCAGACACTATTAGTATTTTAATGGTTGGTAAAACAGGCCTGCGGCAGCACTAGTTGTACACCGCTTTAGTGAGAAGGCAGCATTGCAACAGGTAAATTTGTCCAAAAGGCTCATCCTTCAGTAGCCCGTTATCCACCTCAAGTATATCCCTAAGAGTACGATTGCCCACATCAAGAATATCTCGTCTGGTCATGGAGTTTTTAGCCCCAAATAACTAATTTACAACGTCGCAAGAGACGCCCTAACTCACTCATAGTGGGTGTGATGCTGCTTTGAATCTCCAAAAAGATGTTGAGTTGAGAGTAAGATGTACGGCCACCATCCAACGGTATTGATGCAACAGCTATGACAGTATTGTTATGTGAACGCACATGATGAAGAAAAAAGTCTCGTCTGTTTCACCGGAACCATCTACGAAAAACACTCTACTACCCAGATTATTTGGTTATTCAAGTTTGTAAGAATCAATAGCCCCATAATAAACAACTCTTTGGCCACGGTTAAAATTGGTAGGATCAACGACATCAACTCAAGTTTGAACAGCAGCAATCAGACGTAGATGATTACGAAAGTTGGCTCATACCCTTTGCTGTGTAGTATCAGATATTCGACTGTCATCGGTGGGTAAAACAAAATTGACATTGTCATGCTTCTTTGGCAGTCTGCTTGCAATAGAACTTCCATGTCCAACAGACAATGTTCTCCTGCTCTTGAACCAATAGCCATATCAATTAAAGCTTCTTTTTCAGACAATTCTCAAAGGGGCTATTTAAAATTAAAACTTCAGATAATTTTATTACTTGTATTTACTAGACTTTTATTGACATATGATATAGGCTGGATTATGGAGTATCGTCGTGATCCTTCAATGATTCATGGGAATAGCTGACGGAACGCTTTAATAGTGATGAAGGTTTATGTATTGTTCTCGTGTTCTTCATGCCTTGGGATGCTTGCGTTACAGTGCTATGCAGCTTGGCAAGGCGAGGATCAGTCCTTTTCTTGTTTAAAGATTTCGATGTTTGGCCGCCTCCAGTAGCTGTTGCAGGAGAAGACGCAGTGTCAGAAATTGATGATGAAAGCTGCTCCGTTTCAGTTGTCAAGGTAGAAGGCGGTGATTCACTGTCTGCATTCTTTGGCACTGCAGTCTCTGGCATCGCAGTCTCTGAAGTTGTAAAAGGTGGCCACAGCGATCGATAGGCTGGAGTAGTAGGGCGTGATGGGGCTGGTAAGTTGAATTTTGGCGTATCGTCATTATCCTTCAATTCATGGAAATAGCTGAAGGAACGCTTCAGTGATGATGAAGGCTGACATTCTGTTCTCGCGCTCTCTATGCTTTGGAATAATCGCTTTATAGTATTATGCCGCATGTCAAGGCAAGGATCAGTCTTTTGCTTATTTAAAAATTTCGATGCTTGACTACTTCGGGTAGTCGTTGCAAAGGAAAACGACACAAAGTCAGGAATTGATGATGGGAATTGCTCATTTTCAACTGTCAAGGGAAAAGGTGATGATCCACTGTCTGCACTCTCTGGCATCGCAGTCTCTGAAGCTGTAAACGATGGCAGCAGCGACTGATAGACTGATGCAGTAGGGCAAGACAAAGCTGGTAGGCTAGATTCGGGGGTATATGTATGATCATCCAATGCTTGACATAAACCGCTGGCTCAATGCTGACATACTGTTCTCGCGCATTCCATACCTTGAGATGCTCGCTTTACAGTGCTATGCAACACGTCACGGTGAGGAATAGGCTTACTCTCTTGAAAAGACTTCCAAATTTGAACCGCTTCCTTGTAGGATAGAGTCAACTCGGCAGATGGTGTGGCACTTGTCGTAGGAAGAGCATATCGATTATGATAAGAAAAGGATTGTGGTGTGCTGTTTGCATTCTCGGATATCGCAGTCATTGAAGGCGTGGCTGAATCAACAGTAGCTTTTCGTGATTTTCTTGGGAAGATGTGGAGCTTTGTGTAGAAAGCTTCAAGTCTATCGCTTTGTGTCAATACTTTAGGCATGCTTGGAGAGGATTCACTGGATCTTATGTCAAGCGCATTTATCACTGGGCTATTATCATCGTTGTTTTGAGGGTTGTCTTTAGGCTTTGCCTTGGGAATGATTTCGTTGACGCGGAGCTTGATAGAGTCTTGAGCAGTTGGAATTCTGCCGAGCAGCTTGATATCGTCATCAGAGCATTCCTTTGGAAAAGGGTTCAAGCGTACATAGTTCTTTTCATCGATATCATAGACCCATTGATGTAAGAAGCCAAGATTTGCGCGGTAAAACTTCTCGAAATAATCACGAGGGATATCCTTCTTGTATTTGTATTGTAAATTGTATAATATGCGGTCTGTGTTCTTGATTTGCTCGTATCTGTTGAGGATAGTTCTGAGGCCAACCTGTTTGATGGAAGGCAGGTAATCGCAGCCGGATAAGATACAAATGTGTCGAATTGTTTCAATATCGTAGTTGTAAAAGACGCTATTCTCGTTGTTGATTACTTGATTCATAGTGATTTCGGTACCTTGTCCGTACAAGTTCATCTTGTAGATAATCTTTGGGCAGCCAAAAGCCAAGAGTTCGGAATCTTCAGTAATGACAGCATCAACTTTTCCTGTCTTTGCCAAGTGAGTAAGTTGAGCATCAGCTTGATTTGGTGCTACAATGCATTGGATTTTCTTTGCAGACAATTCCTGTGAAATGAATAGACAACGTGTTAATAATTATGTCACAAATTACCCAAGAAAAAAGGTGACTTACTACGAGGACATCAATAGTCTTTTCATCTGTAATGGTTACAAACGTCTTCTTGAAGCTTTCGTTTGCCTTCGGATTGTCTCCGTTTGAATTAAATGTCAAAACCTCCTTCAATGCTTCTTGGCGGTTACTAAATCCAAGTAATCGGTTAATGACAATGATCATGCATAGGGATGAACCATGGATGACTTACCTGCGACGTTCGTCATTTGTGCTTTGATTGAGCGGAAGATGAAGGCCATCAAAGACTACAATGGGCGTAACATTATAAAGCTTAAATAAATCCATAAACTTCATGAAGTAGGTTACATATCTACGAAAAAACATGTAAGCATTTAATCAATGAATAGGCATTGATGCTAACGGGTCGCTATATGCGTATAATGCAAGCTTCTTTAAAGTATCAATAGCCCAAAGATCAAGGATACAATGACCATCAATGGCGACTGTTTTGCCTGCATATTGGCGAAGGTCGACTGATCGTTCAATAGGGCGAAGAGCTGGCAATAATCCTGAATTCCCATGTTGAGAAGTTGCGTAAATGTAGGTTTTGTGTTCTTCTTTTCTCAATGTAAGATTGACTGGAGTTATAAGTGCGAGTAGAAGTTTGTTGCTTTGATATAAAAGAATGAAGGGTAGTGATAAAAGGTATGGCACTGAAAAATTGAAATTGGCGTATTTTATACGCGCTTTATATCGCGGTCACAAGTAAGGAGAGTTACATGAAACGTCTCGTTGCTCTGTGGGAACATCAAGATTACAAGAAAATAGCTAACTAGTTACATGCCCAAATAGGTAATTGGGATATACATTGTTGAAAAGTGGGGGAAAGATTACGTTACGGAATGTGCTCAAGCTGACACATGTCAAGGCTTTTGAGCCAACTAGGAACTGGGCTAACGCTTGAGCTATCTCAACTAGACTCTATCAATGTCGAATACTGGATTGGCGTCAAGCAGAACAAACATGAAATTCTGTTTTCATTGCTGTGTTTACTCAGAAGACCATTGGTAACATCTACATGATCCTAAATTTCAAAGTAAGAAGGCAGTAAATCGCCCTTCATCTCAAATGGGGTGGTTTTTTTTTTGCCTATTATCCAGAAATTTCAGTGCGCCCCACCTCTTGTATACCCAAATCTTGAATAATTTGTGTAAGGGATCTCCTTCCTAAATATTGCCAATCAAGAAAAGATTCCCGAGTCAATTTATTCATATTTGGGAGATTCCGTCAACTTTTTCAAGGTGTGGCAAAGCTGGATGAGTCCTTTTTAAGCAATTTGTCTTGTTTACAATCTGTGTACTCCCCCATAAAAATGTTTAAAATGATTTATATATATAAATTTTATTGAAAAAGAGAAAAAAGTACATACTGAAAAGCTAGGGAATATATAAAGATAGTAAAGAGAAAAAGTTAAGCGTTTATATATATATCTGAGGATTGGGCAAGAGAGATAGAGCAAAAGAAAAAAAAAATGATAAAAAAAAGGGTATTTCTTTTTTGTTTTGCTTTTGGCTCTGGAGGGGGGGGGGGTTCTTTTTGTTGGTTTCTGCATATTTTGGTTGAATAGACTGTGAATATATATATATTGAATTGACTGAATGAAAGAATAAAGCGAGAGAGCGTGTATGTGTGTTCTTTGACTGATTTTGAAGGTTAAAAGGAGAGTAGTAAATAAAACAGCAAGACAGGATATAATAATAGATCAGGAATATTGGTTTATAACATGTTGAGTTGCTCAGCAATGGCAGCCTTGTCGAAGCCTGCTTCCATTAGATTCTTTACAAGTTCTGCTTTGGCTTTAACTCGCTTGGTCAATTCTTTTTCAATCAATAGTTGATCTCGCTCCATTCGCTTCTCTCTCAAGAATTGTAACATATCTTGAGATCGCTTCATTCGGCCAGCTTCTTTTTCACGTGTTACTTGTAATAACGACTCGGCAAGGATATGATCACGCCCAAACGAAGACGGTGTTTGTTGTTGTTGTTGTTGTTGTTGCTGTTGATGATGTTGTTGTGGGTGTTGTGATGGTGCAGGTAAAGTATTAGGTAATGAAGATGAAGAAGTGGAAGTGGGATGAATGATAGGAGAAGGCAATACTCGAGGCAGAGGACGAATAATAGTCGGTTGCTGATGTTGTTGCTGATGTTGTTGGTGTGGGTGATGATGATGTTGTTGGTGTGGTAATGGTTGTTGGTGATGATATTGTGTATTTGAAGCAGGTAGAGATTGAGTTGAATGTGTAGTGCTAGCTGAATCAGATGTGTTGTCGACAGATGATCTTGCTGTAGGCTGCAGCGTACTGTCACTCAAACGGCGTCTTTTTACTGGAGATGCGAGTAATTCATCGTCTTCGTCAAAGCCGTATTCTTGCTTCACATGGAATAGCTCTTCTTCTTCTGAAGTATGCATGATACTGCTGATAGACATTGGCCAGGCAGAGCTTCGATTGCTACTGAACACTTCATTCAAAGCATCCCAGTAGGGAAATCTCTTCAACAGTTCTTCATGAATGCCTTCTTCACTAGCACCAGTTTCGAGCAGTTTCTTGCCATCTACCTCTTTCCATTCACGAGCTAAGCGGTAATTACTTTGCAATGTCGAGATTTTCGATGCCACATCTTTTGCTAATCGATGATAAATGCCGACTTCTCTCATTTGATCGATAATGCTTTCCAGCAGAGATTTCTTGGGGATTCTTTCGCAATCATCTCCTTTCCATTTAGCATAATTGGCTTTCTTTGACAACCAGTTTACAAGGACATCCATAGAAGAAGGACCGCCATTGACACCGTCTTTCAACCAACTTTTGTATGGCTTCTTTCCTTTTGATGTAGTAGATGTATAGGGTGCCATCATGATCATTTATATCTGATTTAGTATATAGTTTATTCTGCTTTATTTAATGTTGTTGTATAATTTACAGCGGAAATCAAGGGGAGGAAAATAATACAAAGAGTTGGGGATTATTTAGGAAGAGAAGGAAAGAAGAAAAGGAAAACGGAAATTGGGAAATGCGAGAAGATATTTTATTTTTAATCGTTAAAGGAACAAAAACCAATCAACCGTCGATCTTTTTTCATTACAAGATGTAAATTTTTTTTCTGTTTAAAAAAGGCTATTTCTGCCCTTAACAAAAAAATGATCGGCCTTTCTGCCAGTGACATTATTGGTTCCTCTCTTCTTCTTTTTTTTTGATGTGTTGGAAAAAGAAACGCTGATTTGGCTGAATGCCTGTTGCTGTTGACATGTTTCATATACGCATTTGGCTTATCCTTGACTAGATGTCGCAGTAAAGTGTTCATTTATTCAATGAAGTATCCATATTCTGTGCGACATGTATCGTTTCCATTAGATATTTCATAAGCGGAGTATGGCATTTGTAGACGATGGGTAATCAGCAGAAAAATCATCTGTAGATCTCTTATTTTTTTTTCTTCAAACATGGCCAAAAAAAAAAAAGAAAAAAAAAAAAAGTTTAAGCTTTATTTTCTAATAAAAGTCTAGAACATCGATCTTATATAAACAATGTTTTCCAGTTTACCATTATTTTATATAATTTAATGTGAAATGTGAAATGTAAAATATGATGATAAATTACATTACTGTTGAACACTAAAAAAAATATTGTAGACGAATTGTACAACGTGCACTAAAATATTTCACAGCTACTATTAAATGCTAAGAGGAAAAAAAAAAAAGTCTTTCTTGGCATAAAACGTATCATTTTAAGCGCAATTTACTTTTTAGGATGATTCCTATATGTTATGCATCCTCGCATTGGAGAATTAGAATTAAAATGCAAGGGACATTTACAAGAAAGAATTACAAGCGGCTTATTGCGTTGTAATACAAGTTGGAATTATCATATCGATGTAGATAGCCTTGGGGCCAATCAAATATAAATGGATATTCTGTACAACCAAATGAATCATAGGGATAAAACGTTAATTGAGCTGGCCACATACCACCATCGACATTTTGTGCACCAACCGATCGAACATCAGCCAGCGTCATGTGAAGCACACTGACTGCTGCTGATAATTAATTCGTCATCTCATGTAATGATAATTGCTCAATTAGATTTGTTCATTTACACTTTTTACTTTGGTAATATGCGCACAGTCAAACTTCACAATTCCCAAGTAACCCAACTGGTAAAATGCCGTCTCAATGGCAACACCAAAAACACAAAATAAATCCGGCATCAAATTAAAATTCTGTGGCATGCACGGCATCAAGTGTACATGGTGTTTATTACTAAAAACACTAGCTGACATTTATACTAGCATGATCTGTGTGCTTATAATTAAAAAAGAATGTATGAAAGTTGTTTGACAGCTGAACCCTAGAATCTCAGGGGCGGGGGCGGTTCTTGTCTTCATCCTGTCCATGTACCCAGGGGCTACATTTGAAATAAAGGAGCATTTTACCATAAAGAAATATTGAGCCGTATTTCCATGTCATTGCGATTATATAAAGGACGGCAAAATCAGAATATGCATTCCCGTTTTGAGAGCTTCTGGGAATAAAAGAAGCAGCAATGCTTCTGAACATATTCGGCAAAACATCAGCTCATCAACCTGTAATTGTATATAATGTTTTGTTCCCTATCGAATAATCCCTCCCCTAAAAAAATCGTGCATGCACATTGAATACATACACAACAGAATGGCTATCTGAGTGATTGGGCTAAATGCCGGCTTATAATTTCAAAATACATTTCATATTAATGCTTTGGGAAATACACAGAAAAGTTATATTATAAACTTCATGGCCTCGGGAACTCAAAATCCATTCAAAGATGTACTTTCTAAACATCAAAACCAAGAACTGCTTCATGCACGATACTACTTTGAGAGCAATTATCGACTACTCTTCACATAGTTTCGCTCCCTACACAATTTTAATTAATGTACCATCGTTCACTATTGATAGAACCGCAGAATGTGCAATGAAACTATGAAATCAAGAGTAAAAATAGCTCCAAGACCTCCGTAACTTCACTTATAGTTGTGGGTACGACTATTCTACGATGTTCCAGGTCTACATCAGTGGGAGCGATCCACATACGGGTAGACAACATACTCATAGTACCTCTTGCTACCCATAATATCCTAAAACACAGCCAAAACTAGAGGCATTTGGCGAGTGATTTCTCAAGATAGAAGCTGTTTTAAGCCTCCAAAGTAGCACCAAACAATTGCTCTCGACTACCTGCTACTTGCTGATGCATTTCCTCAAATTTTTTTTGGATCGATGAAACCACTCAAAATCCATGAGCTACCCCTTTACTCAAACATCCAAAATCAGTTGATAGTGATTTTGACCCCAAAAACGAAGACTTTTACTATGGTGTCTATAAGATCAAATAAACTCTAGTGATCCAGGGCAACACGTGAAATTACTTTTGTGAGACCTTGCTATGTGAAATCCTGGAATTTCGGCGATAAATCGTTTTTCATATTTCTGAAAGTTACTCGATATTCTTGGTCAAGAAGCTTTATATAATTGGCATCATTAGATGCACCATAAAAAACTACTCATAAATGTATCAGGAAGTAGGGTGTCAAAATTACAGTTTATATAGCTGAATTTGGCAAAAACGCAGAAAAAGCCTTTTCTGACTCGGATCCAGGCAACTTGAAGCATCGATTACGATAGGCTGAGTTCCAAAAAAGGAAATCGATGAGGTGATGCACTTTAAATGTATTATTTACTACTATGTTTGTATAAAACATGTTAATTACCAATAACAGGTCAATAAATAAGGTGTTCGCAAGCATTTTATTTAAAACTGCTTGATTACATGTCTCTTTGTTGTTGAGTAATAAAGGATTAAAGTTGTTGCTTTGTGTGCTGCATATTTTAATAGCAATTAAACTTACTTGTTTCTTGCGTTGTATTGATGCTGGAGCCTTCAACAAGGAACCACTATATATTCGCTTTGAGAGGTTTACAATCATGTAAGCGGATTCTTGGATGTTTTTTCTGTTGTTCAACAATTTAATCCGCAAAGCTATAAAGGAAAAAGTTGTAACTAGGTGCTTTTTCTCTAGAATTCATTATAGCCAATCATATACTAGGCCATTGGTAACTGCTCCTGCTTTATCCAAAAAAAAAGGAATACAAATTGCGAACATTAACAATAATTGTAGGCAGCTCTTTGGTAACTGACAGGCTGCATCGCTCAATTCTTTATGATTGAGAAAATTACTCTGTAAAACTGTACATAATATGTACACAAGATCAAATTCATAATATAGATGATGTTTACACTCACAAACGATTGCTTGTGATTTTAGTGCCAGAACCATATTTTTAAACTGTATTTATCCTCTATACGTGGTAAATGAAACATGATATCATAAGAGACTTACATGACCAAGTGGATTGATTACACCGTTCAAGCAATGTGTGGCAGTGTTTTGACTATTGGATGGATATATTAATTGCTCAGTTATTTCAGATTTTGCAAGAAGTTGACTGCATTACTCATAGCCAAACACTTTTGCTTTGATCTATACGAAGACCTAAATTTACACTCTTCTCATTAGTGGATGAACTTAATTTATTTTGACATGCCATCAAGCAAAAAGGTTTGAACAAGTAGAGTTTTATGCAGTCTGTTTGTTTTCTTGTAGATCAAAAAGTTAATATTACATGCAAAGGCTCAAATGATTAATTATTGTGAGAAACTCTTTTCAAAGAGGAAGGATAAAAAAGAGAATGAAATCTACAATAGCTCGCTTTTCTTTTTTGTTTGTCTATCCATCATCTATCATTGATCATACAATAAAAACTGTACTTTTCATGTCTTCTCTTGTAAACTTTTTCGGTAACTTGAAAACCAGAGATCCAAATGTTAATACAGCCAATCCTATCTTTACGTCTGAAAAAAAACCAGTTTCTTCAACAAGAACCCATTCAGCTCACAAATTAGTAGGAGCCAAACGAAAGTCTGAATCGTGTGTCATTTGTCTTCAATGTTGCACTTTTACAAGTTCCATGAAACCTGAAGGCTGCGAACATGCAATTTGTGATGCTTGTCTTCGAGCTTACTATCAAACCGCTTTGAATGACGTACGCTATCATTCATTTGAGGAGATTCAATGCCCCAATCCTGATTGTGAAGCTCTTCTTGTATCTGAAAGGGTCACTCAAAAAATCTTTAGCGCAAAGCAGCGAGATGACTGGTGGACAACTGCTACAGTGAAGACATTTGTTGAAAATAAGGTTTGCTTTATATCACTGATTAATTCATGAATTGAAAACATCTGATGATTTTCTCAAGGTTGAATGTCCTTACCAGGATTGCAAAGCTATCTTTGATGCAGATGTCAAGTTGACCAAAAAATGCACTTTTGCTGAATGTTATGAATGTCGTAGAGCTGTGTGCACAGCCTGTCAAAGTCCCTGGCATCCAGGTATTTTTTATTCTTGTGCAACACTATCTTGATATTATCTAAAAAAAAATTATTTCTTTTGTAGGAGTCATTAAGATTGTGGATGACGAAGAAGAATTGAAAAAGACATTGCAAGAGGCAAAAGAGAGAAGTTGGGCTAGATGTCCAAAATGTCATCATCTTGTTGAGAGAAAGGTAGATATGGCTAAAATGTCGTATTGATTTAGTGTTAATTTATAACCCATTAGGATGGATGTCTTACTGTTTGGTGCAAGTGCCGTACTGAATTGTAAGTAGTAGCTTATTTTAACATCTATGATATGTTTCCTTCATTAAAATTATTACGTAGTTGTTATCGCTGTGGAGGTTACTCAAGCAAGCATGTTTGTGTCAATCAATGTTATAATCTTCCACTTGATCAAGTTGAAGCACTCCGTAATCAAATGTTTACCACACCTAGTACGGGGAGAACGACCGCATTGCAAAAATTAAATGTCCTCTACCAATAAAGTTTGTCCTTTTGATTGAGGGGAACTGCAACAATAGGTTCAATCAAATTGGTCGAGATTCTATTATTTTCATCTTCGTTGTGTTTGAAGGTTTACGTTCAAAAAGGTGGATGTCTCTATGGAGTCTTTGTAAGAGGTATATATGTTTACATACTATTCTACTGAAACTAAGGTCTGAACAATTACAGGATTTCATTTGTCCTTGCACAATAACCAATGACTTGGACTAGCATTTTATACTTGTCAACAACAGGGTAACCTATTAGGAAACTTTGTAAAGATAGCAATCCCGGTCTGCTTTGCCAGTATCGACATTAGCTGTTCAGTATTTCTGAATGGCGTTATTGGATTGATATTTTTAACTACACATTTGATAAAGCCAGTTTTTTGATAAGTAATCAGTATATTTTTTAACTCGATAGTATCACTCCTTTAGTGCTATTTTTTCATAGTAATACTATCTTTTAATGATCTTTGTCTCTATTGGCGCTAGTTGGAGTCATCGCAAACGTATTTTTAAGATTAGCATACTTCGGCAAACAGTACCTAATTTCGATTTGTTCACTGCGATACACAGACACCCTCTTACCACCGTTTTCCTATCATCAATGCTGCATATGCAAGACGTCCATAACTATATCATATCATATTTATTAACTTACCCAATGAACATTGATAGTCCAATCATCTAGAATAACACATCAATAATGACCTAACTTTTAGAATGTTTTAACCGCCACCGTAGGAATCTTACTAAACGACTAGATAATATTACTTCATTTTCAACGATTGATGTTTTAGTCATTTGCTTTTTGTATCTTTTTTGTCTTGCCGTATTTTGTATGTAGTCTGTTGACATATTATTGTTTGGAGAACAATGGTAGGATTTTATATATTGTCCCTCAAAGCGTTGGTTAAGTTGCGTTTTATAAACGCAAAGCTCCATGAAATTAATGTTTAGGTAAGCTATCATCTGCGCTAGAACATCTTCCATAGGGTCGAAAAAAAACTATTTCTTGCTCGTTATAGATATTTTGCTACTTATCTTTATAAAAGAAAGTATTCATTTTTGCCGGCTTTAAAAATCTCAAAATGCTTATATAGCTCTTCTGGTTAATTTGATTTAAACTATTGTGACATTTCCCCTCAGTCAAAAGTACAACTTTTATTAGAATGGACAACTAGATTCTATCTAAGGACAATTATTTTCAGCTTAGTGTCATTGGCTTTGGGTAATGTGAGGCTTGTTTTTTTTAAGCAAAGGACAATATTTACCGTTCTCACTGTAGTTTGACTCACAGGATGCGCAAGATTTATTAAAACAGCCATTCCTTTAACTGACTGATGAGGAACCTTTATTTGAAACGGCGAACTTGGTCATATAATAAAGTTTTTTTTTTTTTTTTTTTTTTTTGTTATATAATTTGAAATAATTGGTAAGAACGATCCTCTTTTTTTCTTTGTTCTTTCTTCCATTTTCCTTTTTTTTATAAAGAAAAATAAAAAAAAGAGAAAGGAATCATTACAAACAAAATCGATATTTATCAATTAAACAAAGCAAAGAAACGAGAGATATCAATGTCTTCTAATTTGACAGCTTCAAACACACTTAAATCAGATCATAAGCAACAAATTGAATCAGCAGCAAACAAATTGCCTCCACCTTCTGCTCTCTTTGACTTTTATAATAACCCTAAAATGAATGAACCTGCTTCTCCCAATCCCAGGCAAGTCTATATCCTTCCTCCTCCTTCTTCATTGCCTGGCTTCCATCTTCCTCCTCCTCCCACCACCTCTGCTTCCAGTAATAACAGTAGTAGTGGCAATAGCAATATCAGCTATTACCAACAACACCCTCCACAACCTCAACCTCACCCCGCTGAATATCATCCCCAATATTATTACCCAAGCCCTACTTCTACTAATTCCGGTATCAAGAGAGAATCCAGTTATCCATCTCCCTCTACCCCTAACAAAAAGAGAACAAAGAAATCTGCTGCATCCACATCTGTTGCCACTACTGCCACTGCTGCTACGGATGACATTTCAGTTGCCGCCGCTACATTGGCTTCATTTGCCTCCTCAAACGATGAAGAAGAAGAAGAAGAGAGCCTTATAGAACAGCAACAACAACAGCCCAGAAAGAAGAGACAATACAACAAGAAATACACCTCAAAAGAAGACGCATTGTCATCCAAACAACAGGAAAATCAAGTGTTGGAGGTAAATAAAAAAAATTTTCATTTGAGTTTAGGGCTAAAAAAAAATTAAACTTTTTTTTTCTTTAATAGGCAGCAAGAATTCTGATGGACATTTCGAGATGTGTTGTACGTCAAGTTAGCGTAGCTCATTAGCTATAAATCCTTTTATATAAAAAACAAAATAAAATGTACATATAAACAATAAAAATCCCGTTCTCCTAGTAAAGTTTCCGTTCATTTCATTGTTTCATAGCTCGAATTGTTGTTGTATATGTTTCCGAAGTTACATTTTTAATAAGAATGTCGACTCATCGATTTACATCTTTCTTTCATCTTTCTTTTTTTCTTCTTCCCAAATCCATATCAAACTCTCAAGCAGATTTCATATAGTCTAAAAAAGAATGAAAATTCATCATGCGTCATGGCTTTCATTTGCCGTGGTATCAATTGCCTCAAATGTACAAGCTGCAAATCCCTTGGCTGATAGTCCCTTAATGCACCCACCTGGTGATCCACTGGATGGACCCTATGTAGCTCCGGCAGAACCAAAGTATAATTATGCGGAAGTGCTTCACAAAAGTTACTTGTTCTATCACGCTCAAAAATCAGGTGTACTTCCTTACCAGCGTATGGCCTGGAGATCAGATTCTTGCAAAGTCTGTGTTGGTGATTTTGGTGAAGATTTATCTCGTGGTTGGTACGAAGCTGCTAATACCATGAAATGGGGTTTACCTTTGGGCTGGACCGTCACTCAGTTAGCATTCAATATCATGATGTTTGAAGATTCCATGAATTCAGTGGATGAATTAGCTGAAGGCCTCGAACTTCTCAAGTGGGGAGCAGGTAAAAATATATATCCGTATCGAGATCCAAATCATAATTGTAATGCGGAAATTTATAGACTATATCACCAATGCTCACTACAATGATACCTACATCGTTGGTCAACTGGGTACATCTGCTATTGGGCCCATCTCCAAGCAGGTGGAGTTGGATGTCGATTTCAATTACTGGGGTCCTCCTGAAGAATACGAGCAATGGGTTCCTACAGGTCTCCCTCACAAGGCATACTACATTTCTCCTGATAACCCATCATCTGAGATTGTTGGTGAATACAGTGCTGCTTTGGCTGCTATTTCAATTCCCTGGAGAAAACACAATGCTGCTTATGCTGACAAACTTGTTGATCATGCCAAGCGACTCTATAAATTCGCTACAGATCATCCCGGTAGTTACGTTTCTTCTCGTCAAAACGCTTTCCAATGGGCCGCTTTCTGGTATCCTTCTACTCGTTACGAAGATGAATTAGCCTGGAGCGCTGCTTGGTTGTATGCTGCTACCAAAGAAGACTTTTACTTGCAAGAGGCCAAGAAATGGTATGCTCAATCTTCTGATTCCTGGACCGAGTATTCTTGGGATGAAAAGGGTGGTGGTCTTCACGTCTTGCTTTACGCCATCACTAAAGAAGGCCAATTCTACAAGAATTCAATGGATTATTTCAATCAATTCTTACCTGGAAGTCCTACTCAAATAGTCAAATTTACTCCTCGCGGTCTTGCTTACATTGAGCATTGGGGTTCTGTAGGCTACTCGGGCAATGTCGCCTTCTTGATGATGGCCTTTGCTAAGTCCATAGGTTATGAAACAGACGAAGCCAAAGCCATGACTACATTTGCCACTCAACAGATCAATTATGCTTTAGGTGATTATGGTTACAGTTGGGTTGTTGGCTTTGGCGACAACTATCCTTCCAAGCCCTACCACAAGTCCTCTTACAACTCTTATATCGATTATCCTATGCGTGGTATATTCCAAGACAAGGTTGAAGGCGACTTTTCTGATTCAAAAACCGAGCAACGTTTCATTCTGTACGGTGCTGTTGAAGGTGGGCCTAACATTGATGATACCTGGTACGACGATCGTTCCAACTATGAATACTCTGAAGTGACTCAAGATTACAATGCTGCTTGGACTGGCGCTATTGCTGGTTTGATTGATTTCTACGGTTCTCAAAAGTTTGAGCCTTATACTGACTGTGATTTGGATTTGGGCTGGTCTCATCCTAACGCTTCTGAGCCTCCTGCTTGGCCAGAGGATGATTGTTACCACACATGTAATACGGGTTGTCCACGTGGTCAAATGAAGTCTTCCTTTACTTGGAAACTCTTGACAGAGCCCCAGGATCAAATACACAAACAATTGGATGTGCTTTATCCAGGTCAAGGTATGGTGAAAGCTGCTGCTCTTGAAGGAAAGACATTGGCGGATTTGAAGGCAATGGGTATCAAAGTCGGCGGAGACGATGAAAATGAAGATGATGCGGAAGATGATGATGATGGAAACAAGGTCAAGGCTGCAGGTCTCGATGCGAAATCCAAATCTCATCGTAGTAAACAAGCATCTGGTGCAGCTAAAACCATGGCCCTAACCTTATTCTCATCCGTTGTCATGGCAATGACAGCATATGCTATCCTTCTCTAAAATTACAATATATCATAGGCACAATTTTAATAATAATAATAAAAAAAAAACTGACTTGGCACTTCTAATCATATTGTTTGGTAGTCAATTTTATTTCATCATTACATCAGTCTAAAATGCAATGACTCAATGCTTTCGGCCTCTTCGTTTTCTATGGCTCTTGTTGATAACTATATGATCTGCCCAATCATGCGTCTGGTTCATCATCAACTCCTCTTCTCTGGACATGACCTGCCTTGTTCCCCATACAGTGCGTGGTCCTCCGCTTGCATGAGCTGATGGATCTTCTTCAGGTGCTAAGGAAGCAGTAGACTCGCTCAGAGCCTGGGATAGTTGTTCTTCACTTTCTTCAGCTGTCATGGCAGGTCGATACATGGAGAAGAAGGGATCGTTCTCCAACATGTGGCGCTCAGCTTCTTGCTCTTTGACAACCTGTAGTTTCTGTTTGCTCTCTGCTTGCTTTCTTCTCTGATCCTCCTTTCTTTCCTTGTCCTTTCTCTTTTTTACTCGAGCGACCAATTCCTCTGAGTAGCATACATTAGCAACAACATCATATACATGGATAAGCTATACATACGGTTGTATACTTGAATGGTCTCGGCGGATACAATATCCTTGACATTAATCTCCATGAAAGTGACATCACAAGCAAGTGGTAAATGACCAAGGTATTTGCACTTTTTGCGTAAATCTTCCGTCAATGTTGATTCTTGAACGCTGGTTGCTTGCACTTGAAGCTGACGAGGGAACTGATCATACTCACCAAATTCATGCTTCAAGATGCGAATATCAAGAGGATGCAAATAGACATGTTGTCCATCCACCGCTTGATAAAAGTAAAAGTCGGTAGCAGGCGTGTTACTGCTGTGGCTATTGTTGTTATTGTTGTTGGTATGACGCTGATGGGTAGTTGTAGGTGCTGCTGAAGTGGTGGAGGCTGAAGCTGCCTGATTCGCACCAATATCCTCGCCAGCTTGATGAGCGAGTTGATACTGACGATAAGCTTCAGGCACTTGCTCTACCTTTTCCACTGAATCCACCGTTTGCACAGGTTGCTGGTGTGTGGATGCTGTCTTTCCATGCTTTTTTGCATACTTTGCAACAGCTTCAAACATCATGTCCGAGGTTTGAATAGCCAGCTCCAACTCCTTTGTATCTTGTTGATTCAATTGCTTCATTTTTGCTAGTATCTGGTCCAAACTCTTTTCGATAAACGGCATTTCCTCAGCAGAACCCCAGCCCTTGGCATCAGCCATTGCGTCGTTCAATTCAACGCAATCTCGGTTGTATTCTCCTCTCAGATAGTCTGGACTGGCCAACATGAATCGAGCAAATGTCATGGCTCCAGGCGTAAAGTGCCAAGGTATCAATGGCGTGTCTGGCTTCATGTAATTGCAAGTGACATTAGGTGGTAATGGCCATGTATCAGAAAGTGGAAATGCCAGTGTTGAGTCGTTGGATCGCTGCATTAATGACATGTTGACTCGATCGCCGTCAGTGACACCACAGCTCAATGTGGTGGGTGCTGCTGCTGTCGTTGTTGTTGCTGAACTGGGTGCATGGTCGGATACAGCGTAAGGCTTCATGATGCGAACTGGTTTGAGATCAGCTTCATAGATAGAGTCCCAACAGATGGGACATTTGCGCCAGTTCTTTTTGGATTCACGCAACTCAAGATAGTGTAGAATGCAAGGCAAGCAGTAAATGTGGCCACATTTCGTCACTCGAGCAGCTGTAGGAGGCGACAAACATATAGGACATGATTGAGCTTCTGCCGAGGAGATGAGCTACATTATATACTTAGTACGCACACGCTAACTGCACACAATGATACTTTACGACTTGTTCAATAGTGTCCCAATCAAAGTTGATGTCTGGATCTGCCAATTGATAAATGTAGTTGCCAGTGGGGTTCAGCATGAATCGAAAACTACACAGCAGAGTGAATACGCCTAGTTGAAAATGACCTGTGCACAACTTACTTTGCATTGATAAATCTCTCCTTGTTGAAAGGCTGGTAAGATGTTACTTTGGGTTTTCGATGCGAAGTAGCTGGAGCTTCTTGTCTCTCTGGAAAGGAAAAGCTAAGCAAGTGGTTCAAGGAAACTCGCCCCTTTTTGTCTGTGGATCCACCAGTGCGTTGAGCTACTTGAACAAGGTTCAAATCATCCAAATCCGAAACGACTCGATTGTAATCTCGATTGGCATTGTTGGAAGAACGCTTCTTATCTACATGATGACAGAGGGTTAAGAGCCGTGTGGTATCGTTGCAGAGTACCACTTACTTGATCGCTTCTTTCCATTATGATGCTTGGTGTTGTTGCTTTTGTTTCGAGATGCTTCATTGCTGTTGGATACGCCTCCTGAGGCTGTTGATGGCACAAAGCTTGGTGCTGAGGCATTCATACTCATCTTGAGATTGTGTAGATAAAGAGGTATATGTTTTTATATATATATATATATAGGGTGCTGTCTAAATTATATACATAAATTGAATGTGTTTATACAGAGGTTCGTACACTAATGTCTAAAAAGACAAAGCATGAAAGAAGAAGAAAAAGAAGCGAAAAAATTTTAGACCAGAACTATTGCTTTTATGGCATATTTTCGCCTCGCGAAACACACGTCGCAGCAGGCAACAATGGAGGCATGTAACCTGGTTGGAGATGCTCAACCTCAAGCTGCAAATTAAATTGGCTATAGTCTGGTAGTCATTAGCTAGGCCATGTCAATCTCATGTAGATCTGGCTCTTGCTTTGTATTAGACGGTATATAGATGCGTGCCATTAGCTTGAAGCACCATGATTGAAGCGGCTACTTGGATGAAATCGTCCCAATCACCTTGAAAAAAAAGCCATAGTTAATGCAAATGTGCCTTGACAAGTAGCGTGCCAAGCATTCGACTGACTCTATGCTTAGCAGAACACATCAAGAGGAACTATACTCTATCTTTACAGATTGAAACATGTGTGTATGTATGTGGTACCATGCAATGACGTTCTTGTTGGAAGGTTAAATTATTTATCCTCTGGTATTTAATCAGAAGACATGCGAGGCTCTTTTTTTTAATTCCTTTATCTCTCTCTCTCCATCAACACACATATAAACAATGAAAAAAATCAACAATTTTGCTTCTGGCATCTCTTCTGCAGTCAATTCGCCTATTCCCACCAGCTTGAAAGGTAATCTGGAGGAGGAGCATGTCATAATGACGGCAGAGAGCTAATATAGCATTGCCAGGCGAATGTAAGAAAGCCGCAAAGATCCTCAACAGTTTTATGGGTAAGCTCTTATTTTGATACTAGCAGACACAAGTGTTCACACCGAAAACCAGATCCTGGACAAGGCATGGATAAGATTATCCCTGAAAACATTTTGGAGAAAGCACAGGGTTTAGCCATCTACACTGTGCTTAAAGCAGGCTTCTTGTTTTCGGGGCGTGCTGGAAGTGGTATTGTTATTGCAAGGTATTGATGAGACGTTGTTATTTCAAGGGTGTATGATATTAATGTTTGCTACGCTACAGATTGCCAGAAGGAGGTAAATATACGATGGAAGCTAGTGAAATGGCACAAGTAAGTGTAACATGATATCATCTTTTAGGGTGGTCTGCACCTTCTGCCATTGGCACTGGTGGCATTGGAGCAGGTGGTCAAATTGGTAAGCAGTTGATACAATACACGAGGAAACAAGATGGCTCATTCATTCATTCATATATATATAAAGGTGCTGAATTGACAGATTTCGTGCTTGTGTTGAATACCCAAGAAGCTGTCAAGACATTTTGTCAAGTAGGTAATGTCACTTTGGGTGGCAATGTCTCAGGTAAGAGAGAGAGAGAGGGAGAAAGAGAGGGAGAGGGAGAGGGAGAAGACATATACAATCGAATCGAGACATCTAATCATGCTGGATACAGTTGCTGCTGGACCCATTGGTCGTAATGCTGAAGCTTCAGGAAGTGCCAATTTCAAGCATATTGCCGCCATCTATTCCTACAGTAAAACCAGAGGTTTGTTTGCGGGTGTATCGTTGGAAGGCTCTGTTGTAGTTTCAAGAGGAGATGCCAATGAGAAGCTTTATGGACAACGTGTTACTGCCAAGCAATTATTGACTGGTGCCATACCACCACCACCTGAGGCTGATGCGTTGTACAGAGCATTGAATGCCAAGTTCCACACTTTGGGCGAACAAACATATTCAGCACGTAGTATGACCAGTGAAGATGGATCGCCACGTTCTATAGGACGTAGCAGCGGTACATTCAAGAGTGCACATATATCCGCACCAGGTACATTAAGACAGCCCCCTCCAGTTCGACAAACTGGTGGGTACGGTGCTCCTATGGCTATACAACAACAACCTTATAACCCTACACCTTCATCTCCACCTTCGTATCAGCCGCCTGCCGGAAACACTTACAACAATAGCTATGGACAAGATATCAAACCACCCGTCAATAACCACTATAATACGTCTTACAACTCTACCTCTAATAATAACAATACTAATTTCGCTAGTCAAGCAGCTGCTAAAAGAGCTCCGCCTCCACCTCCGCCCAGCAGAAAGCCTGTCATGGCACCATCAGAACCCACTGCTAGAGCACTTTATGCATTTGATGGTCAACAACAAGGTGATTTGAGTTTCCAAGAAGGAGATGTGATTACAATTGTGCAAAAGACAGATAGTCAGGATGATTGGTGGACTGGAAAGATTAATGGCAGACAGGGCATTGTAAGTAGATGTGTGCATATTGGAAAAAAAGGGGGAAATACTAATAGAGATTTGAATTTTGTAGTTCCCAGCAAATTATGTTCAATTACAGTAGAAAATATAATATTCAGCCTATACAATAAATTACTCGATATATCTGCCCAACATTTTAACATTGTCATGTTCTTCTAATATATGCCCTCGGGAATGTGGTTGTGGAATACGTCAAACCCGCTGGCGCTTTTATGCTTAGCTTGTCTCTTTTGCTTACAAATACAAGGTGACTTGGACTCTGCGCAACAAATGCATAAAAGAAGTAGCTCTTTTTTTCGTCGCATCATTCAGTTAAACATTTGAAATGTCTAATACAAAGCCTGAAATCTCATCACCCGACAGCTATCAAAAGCTTTTTAAATCATTGAACTACAATCAAGTCTTGAAGCATGGAAACAGAATTGATATCTCTGGACAAGGCGGCTGGACTCGTAATCTAGACAATGGGTTTGAGTTTACTTATAAAAACCTGCAAGAAGAGATTGAGGAAGCATTTACAAATGTTGAGGTGGTTTTGAACAGCGTTGGGTCGTCTTGGAAAGACGTATACAGCGTCACTTCTTATCACACACACTTGGATACAACTAGAGAAGTGGTTCTGAGTACTATGATCAAGCTGTTGAAGAAGCACATTGGCGAGAGAGCTCCTTTATGGACATGTCTAGGCGTTGAGGCATTGGCGGAACCTAAAATGAATGTCGAAATAGTGGTTACAGCCTACACTGATTAAACTTAATAAAAACATTCTGTCCACAGCATGATGAAGCTTGTAATTGAAATGTTCTTCTTGGGTACAAAACCACTGCATCCATTCAAGTCAAGATGGAAGCTATCATTTTAGGAACGTACACACAACATGACAGGTATCAATGCAAATCATCCACGTCATTTTGCTTATATAAGCAAATCTAAAAAAGAAACTGTATATAAATGCGATCCCATCGTTTGTTTGGTTCATTTTTTATTCCGTTCAATAATCTAAAAATTTAGAACAGAATGACCATCCTTCCAGAAGACCACGTTTATACTGACCACGTTCATCCTTGGGAGGAAATTGTTCATTATGTTTGTATGTATACTTGAAAATGACTTGTAAAAAAATCATGCTGCTAACGTCTGCACTGCGCCAAAAAAAACAAGCCCGAAATGAAGTGAGTAAACTACGCAGAAACAAAGATGCTCAAGCAGTGTATCAGAAATGGACGCAAGATACCCTTCAAACATACGGTTCAGTTGAAAAATTTCTCTTAAAAGAGAAACTGATCTGGCCAAAGGATGATCCCGAGCCAATTTTGGTGCTTCCAAATGATTTCCCTTATTCAGTTGATCCTGGAATTGAACATGTCTTGATCTGGTCCAAAGCACCACTAGCTGCCGACTTTGTGGAATCTGTGTTGGATGAGAGATTTGGTGCTCATATTTGGGAATGGATTTATTTCGTCAACCCTCCTCAATGGCAGAGCATTCCTACTTTGCCTCATGTGCATGTATTTATGCGTAAAAGATCTTCTATTCCTACTACTACTACTACTACGACTCATGCTTAGAATAAATGGCTTTGACTTTGAAGAACAATACATGTTAAAATCGAATGAATTCCATGTGTAAATTAAGCATACGATTCTGCGCTTGGATGTACGGACATGGTATGTTTTTGAGGCATACTGCTGCAATATGCATTGCCTTGTAAATAGTGTACATATTCTGACTGCAACACTTATCATTGTTACACTCAACAGTGTTGAACCAAATGTGTTTGCTTTCCATCGAATCCAACTGGGCATACCTCAATTAGCTCATGTGAATGCATCCTTGGTCCATCTGCATGCCATGTAAGACTAAGCGTTTGCCTTGCGAGTGAATGAATGCAAAGTACTGCTTCTTATACTGTAGTACTCCTCAGGATGCTTGTGCCATACAGTCAACTCAGAACCAAACAGAAATGAAATGACTCACCATTTCTCTGCTTCTCTTTTTGTGCTTATTTTAAGCATCCGACTCTTTTGTAAGTATATAAGCTACAGTTTGGTTTCATCTTCATCCTCTTTCTTTTCATTGTACAATCTCAATTAGACAGTATGGCTGACGGTCCCTATACACTTGACAGGCTTCGTAGTACCTTAATTCGCTTGGAAGATACCATCATCTTTGGTAGGATGTCATGTTGAAATGCTGAAACAAAATTTTTTTTTCTCACTCCTTGTTTTATGATAGCTCTCATCGAAAGAGCGCAATTCGCCTTGAATCCTTGTATCTATGAGAAGGGCGCTTTAGAGTTCAAAGGTGCAACTGGGGAACGCAGCTTCTTGGAGTATTTTTTTTGGGAAACTGAGAAAGTGCATGGTAAATTGACAATCTCTTGATATATTTATATAAAAAAAGGACATTTACTGATTTGCAGATTTATAGCCAAAGTGCGAAGATATACAAGGTAATGTTAAGAAAGATATGCCTTTTTGATACATCGGTTATTGATTCTATTTCTATTGTACAGCCCTGATGAATATGCATTCACATCACCATTGCCCGAGCCTATTCTTCCTCCACTCGATTTCGCCAAATTCCTCCAACCCAACGATATCAATGTCAATGATAAGATCATGGACATTTATGTCAAGGACATTGTTCCCACTATAACCAAATCTGGAGACGATATGAATTACGGTAGTTCAGTAACAAAGGACATTGAAGCATTGCAAGCCTTGAGTAAACGTATTCATTTTGGTAAGCGGTAACATGCACTCATGATCTGCTACTTTGCTGACACTTTAGTGTAGGCAAGTTTATTGCAGAATCCAAATTTAGATCGAATCCCGAAGAATACATCCGTTTAGCTTTAGCAGAAGACCGAGAAAAGATTGATGAATTATTAACAAATAAGGCTGTTGAAAAGAAGGTTTTGGAACGATTACATAGAAAGGCGTTGGTCTATGGTCAGACTTTAGATGAAGAACAAGAGGGCACAAACAAGCATTTGCGTATTCCTGTAGATGTTGTTGTTGATCTTTACAAGAAATGGGCTATTCCCTTGACAAAGGAGGTCGAGGTTGATTATCTTATTGCTCGAGGAAAAGAGGCCGCTGCTTCTAGAGAGAAATAAACGTACAATGGAAATCCCATTAAAAAAGAAAAAGAACTTTGTAGTATGTAGTCTGCACTTGTCTTAAGCATCCATTATGAGCCAGATATGATGTGAACAAATAGACTCTGTTTACGCATGAACTGATGCCCCGAGGAAAGTTTTATCCTGCCAATTAATCCCAGTTTTAAAATTTGCCTCGTCATAATGTGATGAGCATGTATCAAGATACAAATCAATGCCAAATAGGTAGGAGAGAGGGTTTTCAAAAGAGAAACATGGCTTTTGTGAGTAATTTTGGCTTCTCTTTTCTCTCTCTCTCTCTCTCTCTCTCTTTTACGCCTATATCATCATGGAACCCTTTACTTTGACAGAAGAACGTCTGACTACACAGCATAATTTGCACCGATCTCAATCACCGCCTGCACCTCGTTTGGCCCGGGCCAGTGTTTTCAGCACTGCCTACTCGAATAGACCGAACCCTAATGCAACCATCAATACAATTCGCTATCCACCTCGTATTCCAAGATTACGGCGGCCACCACACGCTTTTGATGGCAGAGAGAATGACATGGCAGGCCGACCTAGTAGCATCAGCTCAGCGGTCTCAATGACGAGAAATGTGCATAGAGAGCAAGGATCGTCCATTGATCCAGACGCATATCATCGAGTTAGCAGTGATCAGGAGGACGATGTGATTCTGAACAACAGCATATACGATTTGCATTGTGTTGCGGACGAAAAAGCGGTTGATTTAGCGCAAACATGTAATGTAGATATCCAAAAGGTGCCTTCAAATACAACTTTTGTTGCACTGGAGTTTGGAGTGGTATCCGAGGACGGAGGGCAGTACAGTCCAACGTATAATGTGCACAACATTCTAAAGAATGACGGCACAGTGTATTGGTATGGTGTATGGATGACATTGGGATGATTGATAGTTTACTGAATGTTTTGTCAGCTCTGAACGATGTGGTACCATCAACATATTATTGCGATATCGAGGTTGGGAGGGCATGCAGAATCAGCGTAGCAGGTATTGCGTGCTATCACACATTGTCATCAAATCGCCTACTCACGGATACACTGCACCGTGCAAAGAAGGCATGATATTCGTATCGCATAAGCCTATCGACATTGAAAGTGAGTCCGCATATATACTCTTCCCAGCCAGATGATAATAGTAGTATACTGATTGAACCTTCTTTTTCTCTAGGCACCCGTGCGTTTGATTTATTTACCAAAGACAATTTTGAGAAGTACACACACTTGAATCAAGATAATTTAGACGATACGGACCCGATAGCATGGTTTAGTGCTTCAGATCAGCGTCAATGTGTAGTCGACATGCAAGAAAAAAGCGGAAAATATGTTTTAATCAAACTACTGCGAGCAGACCATGAATCAGAGAATATGGATTTGCAGTACATTGGGTTTGTTGGCTATACAGGAAGCAGGTGTTTTGCAAAGGCAAAGATTTGCTAGTATATTATTTACAGTGTTTTTCGGCTTTTTTTATATATATATATATTATCGATCCTCGTCTTGATTGTCGCGCTTTCTCTTTTTTAACTGCTTCTTCAATCGCTTCAAAAAGTCTCTTCCCTTTTCCATTTGAAAATCATCACCACTATTCAATAAAGCATTTACCAAGCCAGTTGCAATACTATCACTGTAGAAATCAGTTAGTATAGTTGTATCTACATTCAAGCTGATCAAATACTTGCTGTAACTTGGTATCCTCAGCATCTTTCTCTTGCTGTCTTAAATCCACCACATCGTAGCCAGGAATATTGGGCGCAAGATTGAAATGACGAAGCTCAAAACCACCCAAAAATTCATTGTCGGTGGGATCTCTGAACGCCATGGTACCGTAATTGTCTGCCTCATCATCATCGTCCATGTCTTCATAGTCATCGTCATCCTCGTCAGGCAAATCTGGACCTAGCAAATCACTGAGATAATTTGCATAGCGAGGCTGCCCTGTGATGGTCTCTCTTTCTTCGTCTTCCTCCTCGTCGTCATCCTCATCCATGTCTTGATCATCACTTTGTTGCGTTGGTGAGTAATCCATATCATCCTCGCTTGAGCTTTCATCCGTATCCACGATCATTGAGCCAACAAAATGCACAGGACTAGATGGATCTTTCAGTAAAATTGACGTGCTATATATGAAACTGACATCTTACTTGGCACCCTCCACGATGAGCGTCGCCTTGTCTTCAGCAATGAACGAATGGCTCAGAGATTGACATTCCAACTACACAGACACACGTTTAGTGTAACAAGTTCGATCAACATTGCCCATTGATATACACGTTTGCTTACCAAACTTCTGTCCAGAGTACACAAGGTAAATGCATGTCCCTTTGATTTGATTTTGATGGCCGTTTTACCTTTTTGAGGCGTCTCGGGTAACGACACCTGCGTTGATTTGGGTATTTTAGTCACTCTACACTGGTAGGCAAGTCAAAAGGCCATCATTTTACCTGACGAATTTCAAGGATGCCACTTGGGCGAATTGGAAAGCTCTCCCCAGGCTTCATGGTGCGTCCTACATGCATAGTTAATACTGGATCTAACTGCACTCATCGCAAGGAAAATTACCCCAGAATTTTACAGACATAGTGCTTTGTTAAAGAGTTACTGACTGCACAAGCGACGAAAAAAAAAAAAAGAAAAAACTTGCCATTTGAAAAAACCAAGAGACATCTAGCTTTCCATAAAACCCCGTCCTTCTCTGTTGCACACTTGTTGAAAGGTTGGTTCAAAGTCAAGACTTCGACTCTTTTTTTTTTATTATTATTATTCGACTATTAACTCTTCTTGAGATATCGCAATCCATTATTTATGTCTGGTTTGAGGAATAGAACTCACAACAAAAGAGGTCGCCCAAGAAGAAACAACGTTACAGCGCTTCAGCAGCAGCATCTAAAAGAAAAAGCTCTAGTTTCAGAAGCATTATTTGACCTCGATGAGAATCAACCAATCTCCATTGTTCAACCTGCAAAGAAACTGTCATCCCTGTCGTCATCGTCAGCCTCTTCATCTCTATCGTCTTCGTTTGTAGATACTCTTGATAAGGAGTTACCTACAGTAACTGAACGCGACTCACCATCAGCATCAACGCAGTATCACATCAACTCCGATTCTGCTCCATCTTCATCGCCATGCTCATCACTAACAGATACCAATGTAATAGCTTCTGAATCATCAGAACTTTCCTCCGAGGACGATTCCATAAACACAACCCCACCGTCTCCACCCGCTTCAACATCAACTGCCAACAGATCCCTAGGCGTTGATCTGGATCAATTACCCAAGGTGCAATTTGTAAAGGGAAATATAGACGAGGACGATGGTTTACATTACGATGAAGATGAAGAAATATACCAGCAAGAGCAGCTGGCTCAGGAAGAGCAATTGCTGATCCAGCACTACCAGGCACAGCAACAGAACAACAATAGCATTACACTGACAAGCAACACGAAAGACATCTTGAAGCTTAGTCGTACTTTTAATCGACCAGAAAACCACTACATCCATTACAATGAGCTCTCAGATGTGGATTTATACGACTCGGTGGAATATGATATGGACGAACAAGACCAATGCTGGCTTAGATTGTACAACCAAGAAAGGCGCAAAGAGTTTTTGGGCGACATTTCCCCTTATTTATTCGAATGTATTATGGACAAATTAGAAAAGGAGTGGTTCAACTTGGTAAATATGCACCTCTTTTTGCTTGTATGCTTATTGCTAATGGCCTCCATGTTTTAGATTAAAGATGCTCCAAAACCTGAAGCGGAGCAAGTGTTACTGCCAGAAGATTCCGCTTGTGTTGTATGCGACGATACAGAAGTGGAGAACAGCAATGCCATTGTATTTTGTGACGGCTGCAATGTAGCTGTTCATCAAGATTGCTATGGCATACCCTATATACCTGAAGGTCAATGGCTTTGCAGAAAATGCATGATTTCGCCCGAGTTTCCAGTATCTTGTATATTCTGTCCAAATGAAGGTGGAGCATTTAAACAAACAAACACAAATCAATGGGGACACCTATTATGCGCTATTTGGATCCCAGAAGTTGGTGTCAGTAACACAATCTACATGGAACCTATTGATCAGATTGAAAATATACCCAAAAGCCGTTGGAAACTGACATGCACTCTATGTCGAAAGAAACAAGGCGCTTGTATTCAATGTGATAATAAACATTGCTTTTCAGCTTTTCATGTTACGTGTGCAAAGGCTGCAAATCTTTGTATGAAAATGAACTCTCAGTCATCTCAATCAGAAGGTGTTATCTTGAAAGCGTATTGCGAAAGACACACACCAAAAGACTACTATATACAGAAATCTTCTGCCGTCGCCAGCAAACACAGTCGTAGCGATTGTAACGATCATGGCCGTAGTACCAGCGATGAGGAAGAAGAATTTGTACCACCAACCAGAGGCATATCAAGGAAGACAGCTACATTGCAAAGCGGAAGAGGGCGAGGCAGAGGACGCGGACGTGGGCGAAGGCGAGGTGGAGGTAGAGGCCCCGGTAGACCTAGCAGACAGGCAATAAGTGAACAACAACAACAACACCTTGATGAAGCCAACAATAAGGAGGCGCGTGCTCATCAGCATCATTACTCTACTGGCGCTCCTATTGCACCTGATATCATTTTGGCAAAGATCGACAGCCTACCATGCGTACGATTTTCGGGCATCCGAAAGAGACCACAAGCGGTTACTGCCATTGCACATTACTGGTCTTTGAAAAGGGAATCAAGGCGAGGTGCACCATTGTTAAAAAGATTACATTTAGAGCCTTGGACAGCTTATTCAAAGCACACTGGAGGAGATGATGATTATTTAGTCCGTAAAACTGTAAGTAGCGCCTGTAAACGTGTAGAAATGGTCGCTCATTATCTCTATCTATTATAGTTGATCACTCAATTACGAGCAGATCTCGAAAAGGTGCGCATGCTGTCTGAACAAGTGCAGAAACGAGAACGACTTAAACTGGAACAAACAAAAAAACAAAAAGCCTATTTGGAGATGATCTTCTTTCCACTTGAACATGTGATTCGACCCGTATTGAACCAGTTCATGGAGATTGACCGTAAAAAACTGTTTTTAAATCATGTTACTATGGACGAAGCAGCAGATTACCATTCCATCATCAAGCAACCCATGTGCTTTTCCGAAATATACCAAAAACTAGTAAATCACTCTTATGCAACGCTCGATCACTTCAAGAATGATGTACAATTGATTTGGAGAAACAGCATGGATTACAACACATCGGATACAAGCTTTTATAAGGTGGCCAGTAAACTGAAGAATGCATCACAGAAACTGTTCGACAGTGCAGAAGCCAAATTGAGCCGTTTTGAGATACTGCAAGATGGCATGCTCAGTGAAGAAATTGACGACGCAATATTCACCTACGATGCTACTTTTGATGAGGATGATTTTATTGATCTTGAGGAAAAGCATCCTGTTGTAGTGATAGATACAGAAGCTGAAGCTCTCTTGAAATTAGAAAAAGAACGATTGAAGACTGAGAAGGAGGCGGAACATCAGAGGGCTATCAGAGCAAGAGTTGAAGGTAGAGCAAAAGCAAGAGCTTTGCGCGAAGAAAACAAGCGAAAGGGCATTCTACCTGCCGTAAACCCAGTCGAAGAAAAGATCAAATCAAAAACACTTCGTAAATTACGGAATCGAGGTAATCCGGCACTCACTAGCGTCGCATCTAGTAGTGCTTGCACCATGCCAGATCGAGATCCTACTTTGATTTCAGCAAACGATAGCTTTGAAATCTCAACTTTGCCGCTATTATCAAATGCAAACGATAATTCCCAAATTTCGCTAGTCGAAAGGACGATCGGGGAACATGAAGAATTAGAGCAACCTGTCAAGCATACAGCGGAGCAAGTGAACAACCTCAAAATAGAGCAACCAGTCAATTCATCGGCCCTGCTTACACCATCTAATTCATTAATTACTAATGTTTTACCTTTATCAGCAACAACAAGTGACGATTCCGTTGATGCACCCATAAAGGATATATTAGTTGACCATGATATTAAGGTGGCGAAAGAGGCCCAAGACCAAAGAGACACAACTTCCACGCCTGTTAAACGTAAACATTCATCTCAACATGTAACACCAAGACTGACACGAAGCAATGGCCTTAAAGCTAGTATAGAGGAATTAACAAAACGCCGTAAAATATCTCAAGAAGCCCGAGCATTATATGCATCTTACAATGGTGTCTCTCATCTGGATCGCCCTCTTGAAGTGTATAAAGAAAATCGCAAAAAGCATGCACCAATTGGTTGGGTCTGGTTGGAAGATGATGACGATAATGAAGAAGAAGAAGAAGAAAATGATGAGAAACGAGAAGAGAGCATGGATATTGATGAAAGCTTGTCCGCAGAGGCTGGCTCTTCCAAGAGACAAGCACGACTAGGACGCAATGATATCCCTGTTCCTGAATTCAACAAAGGTGAAATTGTATGGGCTCGTGTCAATAAATATCCATCTCACCCTGCAAAGGTAAGATTAGGTCAATTTGCTCTGGTGTATACAAATACTGATATGCCATTTTAGTTTTTGAATTTGTCAGATGAAGAAGCAGGCCCTAAACTCGTAGCCAGTCGAAGATATACAGGTGATGTCTTGGTAGAGTTTCTCAAGGTTCCTGAAATACACCGATTTGGGTGGGTTGGACGTAGAACTATTTGTGAAATTGGCGATCCTCAAGTGGACAGACAAAGATTAGAAGAAACATTACAAAAGAAGCTGAAAAAGAAGGAGTATATCAAAGAAGCTAAAGAAGGGTACCGATGTGCAGGATCGATATTGGGTCTGGATCCTGAGCCTCTTTTAAGCGAGGTGTTTGATAAACTACCAGAGCAAAAAAGAAAGCGAAAACATGCAAACAGTAAGAAACGCAAGTAAAAAATGCAGCCATATATACATTCATTTCAACTCAAGAACAAGCATATACATATCCATTATATATACTACTATCATTTCAATCATATATAAGTTATCTTTAGAGTATTCCATATGCCCCAATAATAAAGATTTAGTTATTCACGTTTAGCCGCCATCCACATGTGTTATTTTGAAGGCAAAAATTCTTTTAACTACTTTTATATGTTTTCTAAGATGAAGTACATGTGTGTCATGAAGGTAGACATGTGCCTATTACATTTGATCCGCTAATAATGGTGTGGAATACATCCACAATGATCTGCATTCCGAAGAAGACAGTTCATCCAGTTACTATATTGATACAAACTATTATGTGCACTTAATAAGATGCACGATACAAATGTATAACATATAAGATATAGGCTATAGGTGGCACCATTAGCATGGATGGCGCTATAGACTTATAGTTGTATCCCGACATCGACTACGGATGCTTGCCCTATTTAGTCAAATGCCAAGATTGATGCAATATAAGACTATGCATCAGATGTGCACATGAAGATTCACACTATGAGACTTATGCTTATATCCATGATACTAGCTACAGATACGTTATGTACTACAGACTTGTACAATATACGTTATGCTAAAAAAAATACATCATGTAACATGCTATAGACATGCCATATATCCAGATATGTGCTAAGATGTTTAATACAGAAGAACAACATACACTAAGACACATACTATTGATAAAGACTAAGAGACTGTATCTATAGGATAAATGCTACTAGATCGATATTAATGATCCTCATATAAAGTACAGATTAGGGTACTTTGGATAAGAGTCTATTTATTCATCCAGACAAAGTTGAATTGTGTTTAGCTTGCTGGTGTCTCTTTTAGTAGTATGAATCGATATGTTAAATGATATGAATTGACTTATACGTCAATCCTTAATAGCAGAACTTTTATTTATTGTTAGAGTATAAAATAAGAAGGATCATCTACCTGACCGGTAGAGATTCTTCAGTATATTTTACACCACCTGTTGTCATTTTCATAATAAGCCTATACCTTTAGCAAGTTGACTTATTATCGTTTTTTTTAATTCGTTTTTTCCCGTAAATTTATAATTATAACAAGCTATTATAAACTACACACTGTCAACAGGTTTGCTTTACACAATAAGCATACAAGTTTTTAGTCAAACTTCAGACTGTCAAATTTACATGATACTGTATGCTGTTTACAAAAGAATTTTACATGTCCTTTTGGATAGTGTAGTGTTCAAATCACTTCAAGCAATGAAAACAACGCATGAAACAGCCCAGAAACGTAGAAAAGCTATATCTATTTATTACCTCTATATACTGAAAAACCTGAAAAAAATTTGCCATAGTTCTCCTCTGCAATGATGTTAGGCGGAATTTGAAGTACTACCCAAAAATGCAATTAGGTAGTATTTCAATTAGACCACCCCTCAGGTGCTAGAGCGTGCCTTACTACACCCCTAACATGAGGAATTATATTTATTAAGACCCTCAACTGTTGCTAAGTAAGTAGAATCAACAATTAAGTTTGGACCAGCCTATCTAATCCTAGTCTCGGAATCTTGTTATTGTTGAGCTTCAGTGATAGGCACATCCACTCAACGTAAAAAAAAAAGGTATGCTTCAAAGAAACATAGAAAGAAAGGAAAATAGTGAGGGTAATAACGTTACATGCAGATGAAAATTAAAAGAAATAAGGGCGAAAAGCCAAAGAAAAAAGAGAGTTAAGGCAAATAAGAAGGGGAGAAATATAAACAATCAAAAATGAATAATAATGGGTTGTATCTACAACTATTGCTATGGTTGTTCTCGACAAAAAAAATCATAACTTGACTAATATCTTGCAGCAGCAGCATCCAGCAGTAGTAGTGTCCATGGTCATTGCTATGCGCTTGCCTATAAAAGATAGTCAAAATAATATAATTAGTATCGCATTCTACCTCAACAATCAACGCCATCATATTATATACAGTACTTACCTAATCGACTGTTATCAGTTCCGGTTGCATCCAGTAGTATCGAGCATTAATCATCCATTAGTCGTCGTCGTGGCCTTATACTTGTTGTTGCCAACATATCACATCTAAATGATACAGTAATAGTAGTCAGTAATGTATCCAACAATCTACGTCATTTATACTTACTTGATGAACAATTCACAACAGGTTCTGCATTTAATGTCCTGGAGCACCACCTTGTGCTTGATACCTATATTCTATCAAATTTGGATAGTCAGTATGGTATTATTAAGCAGCAGACACCATCAAAACTTACCCGGTCGATTGAACCAATGATACGTAGCAGTAGTATATAAGACTTGAATATACCACCAGGCCAGCAGAGAATAGCATTGCTAATGATTACTTGCTGACAGTAGCTAATCAGAGAGAAGAATTGCTACTGATGATGACTTGCAGATATTACCAAACCAGAAGTGAAAAACAGCGCTTCATATGCCTTGCAGATAGTAGTACCAGACCAAAAGAGAGAAGCAACACCACAGATAACTTGCAGATAGTACCAACCAGAACAGCAGCACCACTATCAATGAATTGCAGATAGTATCGAACCAGAAACAGCAGGCAGCGCCAGATATTTTGTTGAAGTTGAGAACAAACAAAACTATTGTCTACGAAAAAAATATAAGAGAGAGTTCAGTTATTAGGCGCAATTCAATAAAAGTAGCAATCTACCTTATACGTACCGAATTATTATAAAAGATATCAAAGATTCCAAGGAAGTAGCTGTAGCAGTAAGTCGAATTGTTGTGTCTTTGTCGTCGTCGTCGTCTTGTTTGTTTTAAAGCAGTAGTGATTACCTATTCAGAAAAAGAAAGAAAATGAATTAATAAATACTAGTGCTAGACAATCTATTCAGCAACAAATACACTCACTAGCATAATATGGCAACACTGATGACAGGCTTGATGAACTTGTTGCTATCGTTTCCAACAACAATAAAATGAGTATCATAATAGTAGTAAAACTGTCGCTATGGCTGTAAAAATAGTATCAAAAACGGGGGAAGTAAAAACGGGGGAGTGCAAAAGCAAACTATTGTGCATTTGACGTCACGAGTTTTCTCTGTATAAAGTAGCTGATATCAAACTGAGATTAAAAGCTCTACTGATCAAAATGCTATTTCATCATTCTGGAAATTTGTCATGGCCTAAAGTTGGCAGTTGTTCATAGTAAACACTTGATCAAGCTTATATTAAACTTGTGCAGAATTCAAAGGCGCATCGAATGGTATTAATCTTGTTTGGTTTGATCAACACTAGGTGTTTCAAAGCGACAGAACATTTTTTGTCAAATTTCGATGCTTTTTCAATAATATCTCCATTTCTGTCAAAATAAACCTACTTGTAACATTCATTATTATTGTAAAGCAAAACAATTCCTATCATTTGAGCTCTTACTGGAAACTTTAACTTGACTCTACGTGGAGAAATGAGCAAAAACGTCTGACCAAAAAATCATCAGCTATTTTTTTAAGCTGTCAGGGTAAGGCTAAATTGGTCAAAGATGGCCAATTTTTCAAGGACATAACTTTTTGTGATATCTCTGCCAATACTGAGCAGTTTTGAACAAAACAACAACCGTTTGATAGGTCTACATTAGCCCCAGCATAATCTAAAAGCCAAAAACACCTAATAGACGTTCCCTTCATGAAATAACTCAAAGTCATGTACTTTAATTTGCCTCAAGCGGGCACTTCCCGACATATTTTTGAAAATACTTACAATAACCATACCATCGTATAGAAAATTAAAAGAGAGACAAAAGTCAAGCACTACGCAACATCAACACACTTAGTAAATCATAGAGAAATATTCATCCAAAGTTGCATCATTTTTCACATTTTCCCGTCTTACTGCTTCCAATCGTCTATTACAAACCCAATTCTAATACTCCCTAATCAAACAAAGTACCACAACCAACTTTTACTATGCAAACAATCAATATTCATATATCAATCCAATGACTTTTACTAGTACCATCTGCTCAGAATTGTTAAAATCATAGAATCATTGATATTTCAACAGCAAACATAGCCACATAAATTTTGTTTGCATCATCGCATTCCTCGCAAAAAATGGGTATAGTAACCTGTAAGTCTTAAAGTGCTACCGGCAATATTTAAATTTTCGATTCTCGAACGTCCAAAAGTCGAAAAGTCAAAATCTGAAAATCGTTTTTAACATCCATGTCCAGATATGAGACCTCATACACAATATGAGATAACTTGAAACTATTGTGGTAGTACTATGAAAATGAGGCAACTTTTTAGCTGAGGACATGGTATTAGAAATGCCTTGCCGTCCTCCAGATAACTGCTGCTGGCATTGGAGAGTGTAGAACTTAGCAGGGAGGAGACGCATGCCTCATTTTCGAATGCATAATAGAAACAAAAAAAGCTACAACCATCAGTCTTGAAAAGAACACTAATAATAGCTGTTAATAATGTCTTCTGTAGAAGAAGCAAAAATCATTTCTTTTGTTACATCAAAACTGTTGTAACAACTTAGTTTGCTAATCATAGCCCATTTATATATTATGATCTGCAGCAATGTGATGTGTTCTCGCATTAAAAGCTTTACTGCACTTCTTCGAGATCTGGCTAAAGTGTATTATTATGTTGGATTGTATTATCGAGTTAGTTTATATTATTAGGTTATCTGAAAGAACAATACAGTAGCAATAATAATGCTTCGATAATAATAAGTAGAATAATATTATCCTTTGCCCCGTGAGAGCTTTATAGTTTTTTACTGCAAGAAGTACATATTTAAAAGGTTTTAAATACCTGTCAACAAGCTTGCTTTACACAATAAGCATACAAGTTTTTAGTCAAACTTCAGACTGTCAAATTTACATGATACTGTATGCTGTTTACAAAAGAATTTTACAATGTCCTTTTGGATAGTGTAGTGTTCAAATCACTTCAAGCAATGAAAACAACGCATGAAACAGCCCAGAAACGTAGAAAAGCTATATCTATTTATTACCTCTATATACTGAAAAACCTGAAAAAAATTTGCCATAGTTCTCCTCTGCAATGATGTTAGGCGGAATTTGAAGTACTACCCAAAAATGCAATTAGGTAGTATTTCAA
This sequence comes from Mucor circinelloides, assembly GCA_037974945.1. Taxonomy (NCBI): domain Eukaryota; kingdom Fungi; phylum Mucoromycota; class Mucoromycetes; order Mucorales; family Mucoraceae; genus Mucor; species Mucor circinelloides. The sequence continues at coordinate 128,341 of JBBNAA010000007.1, read as the reverse complement.
TTAGACCACCCCTCAGGTGCTAGAGCGTGCCTTACTACACCCCTAACATGAGGAATTATATTTATTAAGACCCTCAACTGTTGCTAAGTAAGTAGAATCAACAATTAAGTTTGGACCAGCCTATCTAATCCTAGTCTCGGAATCTTGTTATTGTTGAGCTTCAGTGATAGGCACATCCACTCAACGTAAAAAAAAAAGGTATGCTTCAAAGAAACATAGAAAGAAAGGAAAATAGTGAGGGTAATAACGTTACATGCAGATGAAAATTAAAAGAAATAAGGGCGAAAAGCCAAAGAAAAAAGAGAGTTAAGGCAAATAAGAAGGGGAGAAATATAAACAATCAAAAATGAATAATAATGGGTTGTATCTACAACTATTGCTATGGTTGTTCTCGACAAAAAAAATCATAACTTGACTAATATCTTGCAGCAGCAGCATCCAGCAGTAGTAGTGTCCATGGTCATTGCTATGCGCTTGCCTATAAAAGATAGTCAAAATAATATAATTAGTATCGCATTCTACCTCAACAATCAACGCCATCATATTATATACAGTACTTACCTAATCGACTGTTATCAGTTCCGGTTGCATCCAGTAGTATCGAGCATTAATCATCCATTAGTCGTCGTCGTGGCCTTATACTTGTTGTTGCCAACATATCACATCTAAATGATACAGTAATAGTAGTCAGTAATGTATCCAACAATCTACGTCATTTATACTTACTTGATGAACAATTCACAACAGGTTCTGCATTTAATGTCCTGGAGCACCACCTTGTGCTTGATACCTATATTCTATCAAATTTGGATAGTCAGTATGGTATTATTAAGCAGCAGACACCATCAAAACTTACCCGGTCGATTGAACCAATGATACGTAGCAGTAGTATATAAGACTTGAATATACCACCAGGCCAGCAGAGAATAGCATTGCTAATGATTACTTGCTGACAGTAGCTAATCAGAGAGAAGAATTGCTACTGATGATGACTTGCAGATATTACCAAACCAGAAGTGAAAAACAGCGCTTCATATGCCTTGCAGATAGTAGTACCAGACCAAAAGAGAGAAGCAACACCACAGATAACTTGCAGATAGTACCAACCAGAACAGCAGCACCACTATCAATGAATTGCAGATAGTATCGAACCAGAAACAGCAGGCAGCGCCAGATATTTTGTTGAAGTTGAGAACAAACAAAACTATTGTCTACGAAAAAAATATAAGAGAGAGTTCAGTTATTAGGCGCAATTCAATAAAAGTAGCAATCTACCTTATACGTACCGAATTATTATAAAAGATATCAAAGATTCCAAGGAAGTAGCTGTAGCAGTAAGTCGAATTGTTGTGTCTTTGTCGTCGTCGTCGTCTTGTTTGTTTTAAAGCAGTAGTGATTACCTATTCAGAAAAAGAAAGAAAATGAATTAATAAATACTAGTGCTAGACAATCTATTCAGCAACAAATACACTCACTAGCATAATATGGCAACACTGATGACAGGCTTGATGAACTTGTTGCTATCGTTTCCAACAACAATAAAATGAGTATCATAATAGTAGTAAAACTGTCGCTATGGCTGTAAAAATAGTATCAAAAACGGGGGAAGTAAAAACGGGGGAGTGCAAAAGCAAACTATTGTGCATTTGACGTCACGAGTTTTCTCTGTATAAAGTAGCTGATATCAAACTGAGATTAAAAGCTCTACTGATCAAAATGCTATTTCATCATTCTGGAAATTTGTCATGGCCTAAAGTTGGCAGTTGTTCATAGTAAACACTTGATCAAGCTTATATTAAACTTGTGCAGAATTCAAAGGCGCATCGAATGGTATTAATCTTGTTTGGTTTGATCAACACTAGGTGTTTCAAAGCGACAGAACATTTTTTGTCAAATTTCGATGCTTTTTCAATAATATCTCCATTTCTGTCAAAATAACATAACTCGCGATCAAGCCATCTGTAGGTTTTTTTGTGAAGATTACAGCAGAGAAAATGCAGCAAGATTGTCGAAAAAGATCGAAGAATTTGGCTCTTTTGATGTGTGTTATGAAAACGATCCTAAGCGACCTGTTCTACTCAATCTCGCTAACGTACATTCTCAATCTTCAATTTTTAAATTTTACAAAACTTCGAATGAAGAAGCATGCAATGGCAAGACGATGCCATTTAGTAGCTCGGCTAAATAAATCAACTTACATTTTTGTCCGTTTTAATCCTCACGTACTATACTTGTTATTTATATCCACTAGTTTCTGTTATATTTATCATTCAATTTATTATTGACCCAATAGGGACGGGATTTAGCTTAAAGTCATAGAAGATCAATAAAAGTATGCAAATTTTGAATAAGATGATGTATTTGGTATGAATAAAACTCGGCTAGTACATAAATATCTGCCAAGCTTGATGATAAATATAGGACGACAGTTGAGTATTTAGACTTTTCTGGATCTTTGGACTGGTTTTGATCTACAATCAAAAGACGATAAAATTGTTGGATCACTCAGAACGGCCTCTCTCTTGAATTCGTGGAACTCGTTGTCATAAATTAATTTGTCGATGAGAACTGTCTTCAATTTCTTATGAGTACTAGCAAAGATGTGTTAGAAGCGTGACTAAAGCTGGTTTGTTTGTATGCAATTTAACTTACTTGAAAAAATTTTGTAGATCACCAACATTGGTAGACAGTCCTGCGAAATCGATTGCTACAAGGCAAATGTCTGTTACTGATGAATTGATATACGAAATCATGGCTAAGAAAAATATCAGTATCAGTGTTGTTGTTGATAATCATTCACATATTAACAAATACATTGAGTGTCTCCTTTTACACCTATCAAATGAGTAAGCAAATCAGGGTTGACATTCATGTCTCTTGAGGCGATATTGGTGGCGGCCGAACAAGACCATGACACAAAGACTGTGTCACATAAAGATCTTTCTTTTAAGCACTGCACCATGCTATTCAAAAGCCTTTTTCTGTTTTTTTCATCATTGTGACCAGTAGACTTCCTATCATATCCAACGATGGTGCATCCTTGCTTTTTTAGAGAGCTTATGTGGTTTTGATAGAGCGGAATAGAAGTAGAGATGGATTTCACAACACCCTGTAACAGTAGAGAATAAATAATGGTATTTTTAAGAAACTCAAATAGTATATTACCTCTAAATTCATTCTTCATCACATAAAGTCTCCTATAGCGCTTATTCAATCCTCTACTCCTCTTCCTAGTAAATGGCTCACCCATAAAGCTAACTTTTCTTTTCGAACACCAAGTTGCAAACGCTATTTCAGACTTCTTGTTCATGCATTCAGTTTTCGAAATAACTGACTGATATATTTCTTTGTTTTCAACTTCTTGAAGGCAATAGACAGCTTCATTTTGAGGATCGGTAGGTTTATAAACCTCATTCAGAAACGTGATTACTTGTCGTTCCGAAACTAATTTAAAATTTTAGTGTCAAAATACGAGGAATAACATATAATCTTTCAGTGCTTACCAAGTTCAGATTTTGCTTCTACTGCTTCCTCAAGGTCTATAGCTGATTCTTCAGTTAAATAATAACGTTTAAAGGTTGTGGGGTCGTTCCGAATCACACTCAAATGCACCATAACAGGTCGCTTAGGATCGTTTTCATAACACACATCAAAAGAGCCAAATTCTTCGATCTTTTTCGACAATCTTGCTGCATTTTCTCTGCTGTAATCTTCACAAAAAAACCTACAGATGGCTTGATCGCGAGTTATGTTATTTTGACAGAAATGGAGATATTATTGAAAAAGCATCGAAATTTGACAAAAAATGTTCTGTCGCTTTGAAACACCTAGTGTTGATCAAACCAAACAAGATTAATACCATTCGATGCGCCTTTGAATTCTGCACAAGTTTAATATAAGCTTGATCAAGTGTTTACTATGAACAACTGCCAACTTTAGGCCATGACAAATTTCCAGAATGATGAAATAGCATTTTGATCAGTAGAGCTTTTAATCTCAGTTTGATATCAGCTACTTTATACAGAGAAAACTCGTGACGTCAAATGCACAATAGTTTGCTTTTGCACTCCCCCGTTTTTACTTCCCCCGTTTTTGATACTATTTTTACAGCCATAGCGACAGTTTTACTACTATTATGATACTCATTTTATTGTTGTTGGAAACGATAGCAACAAGTTCATCAAGCCTGTCATCAGTGTTGCCATATTATGCTAGTGAGTGTATTTGTTGCTGAATAGATTGTCTAGCACTAGTATTTATTAATTCATTTTCTTTCTTTTTCTGAATAGGTAATCACTACTGCTTTAAAACAAACAAGACGACGACGACGACAAAGACACAACAATTCGACTTACTGCTACAGCTACTTCCTTGGAATCTTTGATATCTTTTATAATAATTCGGTACGTATAAGGTAGATTGCTACTTTTATTGAATTGCGCCTAATAACTGAACTCTCTCTTATATTTTTTTCGTAGACAATAGTTTTGTTTGTTCTCAACTTCAACAAAATATCTGGCGCTGCCTGCTGTTTCTGGTTCGATACTATCTGCAATTCATTGATAGTGGTGCTGCTGTTCTGGTTGGTACTATCTGCAAGTTATCTGTGGTGTTGCTTCTCTCTTTTGGTCTGGTACTACTATCTGCAAGGCATATGAAGCGCTGTTTTTCACTTCTGGTTTGGTAATATCTGCAAGTCATCATCAGTAGCAATTCTTCTCTCTGATTAGCTACTGTCAGCAAGTAATCATTAGCAATGCTATTCTCTGCTGGCCTGGTGGTATATTCAAGTCTTATATACTACTGCTACGTATCATTGGTTCAATCGACCGGGTAAGTTTTGATGGTGTCTGCTGCTTAATAATACCATACTGACTATCCAAATTTGATAGAATATAGGTATCAAGCACAAGGTGGTGCTCCAGGACATTAAATGCAGAACCTGTTGTGAATTGTTCATCAAGTAAGTATAAATGACGTAGATTGTTGGATACATTACTGACTACTATTACTGTATCATTTAGATGTGATATGTTGGCAACAACAAGTATAAGGCCACGACGACGACTAATGGATGATTAATGCTCGATACTACTGGATGCAACCGGAACTGATAACAGTCGATTAGGTAAGTACTGTATATAATATGATGGCGTTGATTGTTGAGGTAGAATGCGATACTAATTATATTATTTTGACTATCTTTTATAGGCAAGCGCATAGCAATGACCATGGACACTACTACTGCTGGATGCTGCTGCTGCAAGATATTAGTCAAGTTATGATTTTTTTTGTCGAGAACAACCATAGCAATAGTTGTAGATACAACCCATTATTATTCATTTTTGATTGTTTATATTTCTCCCCTTCTTATTTGCCTTAACTCTCTTTTTTCTTTGGCTTTTCGCCCTTATTTCTTTTAATTTTCATCTGCATGTAACGTTATTACCCTCACTATTTTCCTTTCTTTCTATGTTTCTTTGAAGCATACCTTTTTTTTTTACGTTGAGTGGATGTGCCTATCACTGAAGCTCAACAATAACAAGATTCCGAGACTAGGATTAGATAGGCTGGTCCAAACTTAATTGTTGATTCTACTTACTTAGCAACAGTTGAGGGTCTTAATAAATATAATTCCTCATGTTAGGGGTGTAGTAAGGCACGCTCTAGCACCTGAGGGGTGGTCTAATTGAAATACTACCTAATTGCATTTTTGGGTAGTACTTCAAATTCCGCCTAACATCATTGCAGAGGAGAACTATGGCAAAATTTTTCTAGGTTTTTTTTGTATGAAAGGGTATTATTCGCGATTTGATTGGATAGTGTTTTATCGCACTGAAAAGTAAAAAATATTATATTCATCTAGAATTAACCTGCTTTTCGTGATTACAACAGTGAATAGGCAGCTGTGATTTTGTTTTCAAGGTTTTTATTATATTATTAGTTGAGTGTTTATGGCTGCATGTGTTGGAATAGCTTTACTTTTTCTGGATCTCGGTTTGAATTGTTGACAAGGAACTGTCTGTATATAACTTGTAATACTTCTGTATATGCCATCATAGATACATAGCAGTGTCCATTAACTTTAAGATCAATAATAGTAGTAGCGCCCGGTAATAATACTATGAAGCCTTAGTATATGCATATGACCAATATGAAGCACAGTAGACTTACCGAGTCTACTAGTAGTCAGAATCTCCTCCAGAAACAAGAAGTTGTCTTTCCCACTAACCTTCTTCCAGTCTTAGACATGTATCCACAACACTAAAGTATCTTATCCTCGCTACAGATCAAGCAAGCTACCGTGAAAAGGAACATTATCAGCTACTGTATGTAAAGGTATGCGATAGCATATATAGAATTAATTTTATAAAACAAATCAAGGTCAGAGCAAGGCAGCTACTGTCTTTTTCATCAATGTACAAATGAATATATATATATATTAAAATCAGCTTTATTCTTTATGGTCTTTTGTAAATTGTAAGTCGGGTTGGTATTTTAATATCGATAAAGCGCTGTAGTATTGTGAATCATCTTAAACAGAGCCAACAATCTCATCAGCCTTTTGTAAAGCTTCGATCATTTTCTTGCACTCCTTTCTTCGTTGTTGCGTGAATTCAGATTCCTGTAACAAATCATCCAATACTTCTGCCTTGTACAATTCGGATAGGAGTTCTCTTTGAAGCTCCTCCTTTGCATGACTGACTAAATTCAACATGATAGCCTTGGGTACCATATCAATCATTGTACGCTTGACAATATTGTAGTAAGATTGAATCAAAAGCTTGATCACCTCGGTTTCCATGAATTCACGTTCCGATAAAGCACCCATAGCTTTCAAAGTAGCAGGAGGCTAATCATAGCATTTAGTCTTTCTTTGTTGCTTTGCTTCATTACTGAAATACCTACAGCTTCCATCAACGCACCTGCAGTCTTCTTTGTCTTTTTGGGGCCAGAGAAGAAGCTGCCAAAGAAGGATCCATTTTGATCAGAGTTAGAGTCAAAGCTGGATGCGCTGGAGTGAGTGTTTGTTTGAAGAGCAGCTAATTGTTGTTGTCTACTACCGCCATTAGCTGTGGCATTGTGTTGTTTATCTGTGATTTGTGCAGGTTGGTTTTTGGCTTGTAATTGTTCATTGACGATTGCAATGGCTTGATGCCCACTCAGAAAGTCGGGATGAGCAGTGTTGATGTAACACGCCTCCATACTAGCCGATTCAATGTCATTAATACACTTGATTCGGATGGATTCAATCATTACTTACGCAACAAGGTCAGTAACCAATTTACTGGTAGGTGTGAGAGCCTTCTTGAAGAATGACAAAACGACTTGGTAGAATCTTTCCTTGAGAGCAGGGAAACGCTTAAAGAACTGCTTGTTCAACAATTGACTCAAAATGCGAACCAATTCATCATACACCATATTGATACACTTGACACTAGGTTCTTCTAAACGTTTGATTTGTTGCTTGATAATGACTTCAAATGCAGTTGTTGCGACAAACAGAGCAGGGGAAGAACCAGATGAATTGTAAAGAATAGTACGAATATCGACATCTTTGATTTGCTCCAAGGGATCCACGCTCTTGACACCGTTTGAATAGAGTTCATGAAAGACAAAGCTGATTCTAGCACCACCAGATAGTTCAAAGCTTGTTAAATCATTCGAGTTACCATCAATGATTGTTCTGAATTCAGTACAGAATTCAGTAATGATATTGAGAACCAAATTGGCTTGGCCAGAATTAGATCCATCGCTTAAAGGATCGCCCAGTTGCAATAATTCTTGTTGGTATTTTGTCAAAGCAGCTTGAATCTTGGCTTTGATTTCAGGGAGGGTATTACGAATATGATGCATCAAGATCTATGGCAATACGTTAGTGCTTGGCAATTTCTCTTGGAAGCCTCCCCCACCTAACATACCATGTTCAATTTGCGTGCCAAGAATGGAGTACCGCAGTACTGAGCTTTACTTCTGTAGGAAGCATGATTTTCGAAATATTCCCGCTCAGCACTCAATGCCTTGGAGATGGATTTCTTATTTTCGATATCACGTTGTCCACGATTAACAACAGGAACATAGCCCAATCTCAAGGGAATGACTCTTCCAGCCAAGATGTCGATTACATCAGTACCTTGATCCATTAAATCCACCTTTGTCAAAACACCGATTGTACGTAAACCCTCAGGATCGACCTCTCTTGCTAACTTTAAGCCATCTGAATTTGCCAAGTCAGTATTTGCAGCAGTTACTGCCAAGATAATAGCATTGGGCTTGGTGACGTATTTGAGGATCATATCACGAATTTGCTTTTCAATATCTTTGGGTTGATCTCCCACAGGCACTTTTGTTAATCCAGGTAAATCAATCAAGGTCAAAGTCAAGACGTTGGGCGAGAAGATACGCAGATTGATGGGCTGTGGTGAGATGCCAACGTTTTTGCCTGTCTTCAACTCCGTATCCTTCACTATCTCCTCCCTAATCTTGTTAAAGTTGTAAAACTTTTGTCCTGGCAAGTGCAAGAACTCTCCCCATTCGTCTTGATTTTCTTGAGCGTCAGATGAAGGCACTTCGTCTTTCTTGGGCGAAGTAGGTGTGTTGCTTGATGCAGCTCTATTGATGAGTTGAAGGATCTGTATAGCTGGATTATTAGCTCACCATGACAAGTTAAAAACTAAAGAGGAGAACTTACAAGAGGTCGACGTGTGACGATACCAGTTCCTCGTGGCAAGAAATCTCTACCAACAATGTTTTCTAATACTGAACTTTTACCACTACTTTGAGAGCCAATAACTGCAATTTGAGGTAAATCGACTGGATTGTGCACTCCAACTGTAGCAAAAGCATCTTGCAGTTTATTCACTATATACAAAAAAAAAGGGGGGGGAAGGGGGGGAGAATGTTAGTTGAGAAGAGTTTCAAAAGATTGTGCCAAATTCGTTCGGTTGAAATGATGGTATGGGTGCGAGTGTGCGTGTGTATCTTTTGTTTCGACGAGATTACTTTACCTGTTTTAATAAGTTGTGAATCCATTTTTCTTTGTAAAGAAGGGGAAAAAGAAGAAGAGAAAAGAGAATATGGGGGAGATATAAAATATAAATTAATTTTAGGTGTTGTGCAAATCTGCATCTGTGATGATTATATGTGTGTGTGTGTGTGTGTGTATTTGTGTATTTGTGTATCGTCTTGCTGTTGTTGTTGCACTGCTGCACGTCATCTTCCTCTTGCTTATCATCACCAGTAGTTACTGTTTGATGGGATTTGGATCCACGCTTATTCCCCTTCATAGCAACCTGATTTATCATAATTTCCTTTCGTTCATGCTAGTGGCGACATTTTGTTTCAAGCAACCAACTGACTAGGTATTTCAATCGCTATCATCACATTATAGTGTTGGTAGAAAAGAATTTTATTAAGTATTATGAAGGAAGTGATAGTTCATACAGGTATATAAAATTTAGAAATAACCTCGCTTTGAAGCATAACTGTCGTATGGATCACTATAACTACTGTATGGGTCCATTGCACCTCGTTGGTAGCCATTCGATGCATATGGTGTTGTTGGGTTGCCATAGTAGTAGCTTGATGATTGATCGTAGCCGCCATTTCCATAGCCGCCAGCTCCACCATAACCTCCACCATAAGCACCATAGCCTCCTCCACCATTGTACATTGCATTTGCGCCCATTCCACCACCACCACCATAGCCTGTCATGAGTGGTTGTTGCTGTTGACCGTACATTGAGTTGGCACCACCACCGCCGTACCCCATCATTTGTTGTTGCTGCTGATAGGGATTACTGTTCATCATCATTTGTTGTTGCAAAAAGTTATTACCACCACCCATACCGCTCATACCATTCATAGCACCTGGCATCATCATATTAGTGCCTGGAGACAATCCAGTAGATCCTCCCATCAATAAGTTTTGATACATTGGGTTTTGCTGTTGACCATAAAGACCAGGTGTGCCACCGAGACCGTTCATCATCATGCCAGCAGTACCGGATGTAGCGCCAGCACCGCCACCCATCATCATCATGGCCATTAACAATGCTTGCTGCTGTTGAGGAGGCAATTGTTGTAATTGTAGCATTTGTTGTTGCTGTAGTTGTTGCATTTGAAATGGCTGTTGTTGTTGTTGTTGTTGTTGTTGAAGCATTAATTCTTCAAGACCTCCTGCTCCTGCGCCCATGCCACCTCCCATGCCCATCATGGCCAGATTGGATTGATTCATGAGTGGCATGCCCATTTGAGGTGGCATCATTCCGGGCATCATGCCACCGCCTAAGCCCATCATACCAGCAGCTCCACCGGCACCACCGTATCGACTCATGGCCATTGCTGTAGGGTCCATGCCTCGGTATCCAGCTACTTCTCGAAATTTTCGTTTCACCATATCAAGGAGACCACCCTGAGGTTCCATGAATCCAGGGCCGTATAACCCGGCTGCTGCTGCTGCTACTGCTGCCGCTTGTTGTTGTTGTTGCTGCTGCTGTTGTTGTTGTTGCTGATTCTGTGCTTGATTTTGTATCGAAGGTGAGGACGGTGTCGGAACCTGTTGTGGTTGAGGTTGTTGTGCCATTAAAATGTGTGTGTGTGTGTGTGTGTGTGTGTGTGTGTGTGTGTTTATGTACAGAGAAAAGGAGCAATAAATACAAAGTGATATGTAATATTAAAAGTTAAAAAGTGATTATCGGTCAGGCTTCTATTTAAGAGAGAGAGAGAGAAAGGAAAAAGAGAACAGCTTCTTTGTTGTTATGGCTTTCCTTTTACGAAATAAGCGAAAAGGATCATGTGTCATACAGTGAAAAGGTTACACATTCAAAGAGGTATTTTTTTAAAGCATTATCAAAAAGAAGATCCCTTTTTTTCATGTATCACCAATATCCCGAATGTTGTTGTTGGTCTGTATAAAATTGGATGTTGAATGTAAACAGCTTCCCTTTTGCACTAGGCCTCAATTGATGGCGAAAATGATCCGTAGGATGTGCGTAGGAGCATGGAGACATTGAATAAGCAATCAAGGTATTCATGTATGCATGCCAATTGATACTCGGAAGATCTGCTCTAATTGTGTCGGGTATCTCATCCATAACAGGCACACATTGGCTTCCAGGCTGTATCATGACTATAATTTACAGTTTGCGTCAGGTGTCTTGCAGTTCATCCCGGTCGTGCCACAATTTCTACAAGCCGAGGGTAATAAGCATCCCTCCCCCCCGAGTACCTTATTTTCCTGAAAGATGTAATGTTTCTGATTCATTTCAATATTAAACAGCAGCTTTTATAGGATAGTAGTATTCCGTTTTATTCACTATTTACAACAACATGTTTGGATCAATTAGTCTAGAGCATTTCTTCTTAATAAAGACGCCACCATGTTCTCCAGCCTGTCTGCTCTAGCACGAGACTCTTTCGCCTCACTTTGCACCAACTTGGTCAGCATGTCTACATCTCTTTCCAGCTGAACATTCTTCTTTTGACATTGTTTTCTCTCCTCCACCTCCTTAGCTAGAGTAGCCTCCAAAGTACCAAACTTTGATTGGACAGATTGATGTGCCAAGGTTCTTTCATGAATTTCGCCCTTGTATTTCAAGACTTCCTTCCGCAGATCAATGAACTCTGCATCGATTTCCTGTCTCTTTTTCTTCTCTGCCTCTACAACTTCTTGTAGATCTGCAATTTCGTCATCTTTTGTTTGAAGCTTCATTTCTTTCTCTCGTACATCTTGCATCAGCTGCTTGTTTTCTTGATCGCGAGCATCCAATTCGGCTTGCAGCTCATCAGATATGGTCTTGTCATTTTCCAAAAAGTGGACTCGCTCTTGAAGTTCGCTGTTTTCTTTGCATAGTTCGTCGCACTGGATCATGAGTGCTTCGTTCTCTTCAGACTCCTCTTGTATATCTTTATGGATCTTGGATAACATGACAGCTTGCTCCTCACTGAATTGCTTGGCGGCATCGAGCTCTGACTCTGCTTGCGCAAGTTTTGCCTGTGTTTCCTTTAGCTCTTGTTCTAGCTGTCTGTATTTGACGACCCAATCATTGCGCTCTTCCTCCAAGGACAGACAAGCCTTGTGAACATTCTCCAATTCCTGCTGCTGCTCTTCCAACGCTGCTTCCTGAGATTCAATGGTCTTTTGTTGATTTTGGCTCTCAATAGACAGTTCCTTGAGTTGATCTTGTGAAACGGCTAACACTTGCTCCAAATCATCAATCTTTTTGCGATCGGCATTCTCTGCACCAAATGTGTATTGAAGTTCCTTTCGGCGGTGATAGACCTTCCATAGTCTCGATTGCATGATATCAATGTAGATACGACTGTTGCGTTGAATCGTTCGAATCAGTTTGTCTTGAGATTGACGCTGAATCACCTTTCGACGAGTAATAAGGCCAAGACAAGCAGCCTGAATCTTTGTAGCAATTTCAGAGAGCCTCAAATCGCGCTGTTCCTCCAATTCACCCAACACACCTGCCTTGAAAAACACCTTTGTACGGCCGATTTGGAACTGATTTGCGTCCAGTCGACTGGTCTCCAACAACATTTGACAGGCCTTGCGATGGTCTCTTTCGTTTTTAATAAGATCAGGTGCTAGTAGCTTGTATTGCTCACGGAATTGCTCAAACAACAGACGATTGGGAAAGCCTACACGACAAATACGGATACCTTCCAATACACCATTGCAACGTAATTGATGTAGCACCAGTTGTGGCTGAATCTCTCCTGGACGTTTGCGATCATTGGGCAAGATACAGCGAACAAAATGAGGGTGTGTGTTTTGAAGAGTGTTCATCAAGACACTGAGTTGCTGCTTGTGCTTGTATCCGACTGTATGGAAATTGCCTCCGCCTTTACGAGTACGATTCAGAGGCTTTCGGATATCCATATGGCGCACAGGAGATTTGGGCAGGTCGGCAGCGTAATCCTTAAATAAACTAGCTACATGTGGGTTTGTTGATTCGGCAAATAAGCGTGCAACATGCTCGTTCAAAGGATCTTTGCCACGCTCAATCCAGCCTGCAGTTTGGTATTTGACTTCACCAGCATAGTGCTTGATGGAGAAACCCTCGTTGTATTTATCCCGAGTAAAGCGAGTATTTGATCTGTTTTGTTCGGAAATCTTGGCCAGTAAGCGATCGTCGGTACCTTGAGTAACGCACTCATCTTCCAAGCAAGACAGGATGCCAATAGGGTTTTTAGCGCTTTCGATCAGATTGATAGTCGGCTGCAAGTCATTTCTATAGTCAAATGACTCGTCGCAGCGAATGTTCTCTCGCTTGTACTCCTTTTCCTCCAGCACAAACATATTCTGGTTGAAAAAGTCTTGCAGTTTCTCGTTTGTATAGTTGATGCAAAGCTGTTCAAAACTGTTGATCTTGAAGATTTCAAAGCCTGCAATATCCAGCACACCAATAAATCGTTCTCCCTCTGAGATGGACATGCCTTCCAAGGATTGAGGACCATCAATGGCAGAGTTGACGCGGCTTACCAAATGGCCAAAATTGCGCTCGTACAGTACTTTGGCAAGTGCGTCCAGGTTGTCCTTGATTTGACCTGGTGATTTGGATTGACTGACCCATTCATTTCCTGCCCTGATTTGAGGCTCCAGCAAGTTTTTCTTGAATAATTGAGGGGTGACGCCTAGCAGCTGACATGCTGTCTCGTAGTTGCTGACATCCACTCGGCCATAGTTGCTGTTGACGACAATATTGCCCAGATACAAGACAGCGACTACAATACGGAAGAATTCAAGACGTTCTGCCGCATCAATGCCCATGATGTCCATTGAATGTACCAACTTGTTGTATTCTGCTGTATCGTCAACACCTTGAATAGTGTGGTTGGAGTTTTTGGTATAATTGAAATCGGCAGGACAATGCTGGCCAATATTGAGTTGAGCTACCATGGATGGTTACTATACGTTGCTATCACATGACTATAAAGTAAGCTCACCTTTGATATCCTGGTCTGCAGCATTCAATAACTGATAAAAGATATGATAGTTTCTCTCTTCCAAGGTCTGAGTATGCACACGAGACGTCTCCAATAAATACCAATCAATAAATGCACCACGAATATCGCCATTTCGATTGAACGCAATGCGGATAAATTTACCAAATCGAGAAGAGTTGTTGTTGCGGATTGTTTGTGCGTTACCAAATGCCTCCAGAATAGGATTTGCCTGAAGAATCTGTGTTTCCAGCGTGCTCTTTTGAGTGAGATCAGTGCCAAATCCATTACTGCCATTGCCAGCAATAGAGGCTAAATATTGAATCACAATCTTGGTGTTTTCGGTTTTACCTGCGCCAGATTCACCACTGTCAAGCGGCGAGTTAGCTTTCTAAGGCCGTGTTGCGTATACGCAGTACTTACGTGATAAGGATAGACTGGTTCTCTTTGTCATGAAGCATGTCGTAGAAAGCATGGTCTGCGATAGCGTAAATGTGTGGAGGCACTTCACCGCGTCTCTTTTTTCTATAGTGTCGAATGATCTCTGTTGAATAGATAGGCAGGTTGCGGTACGGGTTGACGGCCACCAAGAACATGCCAGAATAAGTCTGTCTATTGAAGTTAGCATTTGCGGTCTATCAGATAGCCTTGGAATACTTGCATAAATGTCATTTCTCTTGTATCTTTGTGTCAAATTATGGACCACGGCTGGTTCATGCATGTAGAGCAATTCAGCCATGTCTTCAACATGGTCGAATTTCGGTGGATTCATCATGTAAACCTGATCTTTTGGCACTTGTTCTTCTTGGGAGTGATCTTCGTGCTCCACCAGCACAACGTCCTCTGATATATCCCTTAGCACTCGCACACGAGTGAATGCCTCTGCAGCATCCTTTTGCTCAATCCACGCTAATTTCTGAAGATTGAATCCAGCGTCATGATCCGTCACTGTAAAGTCTTTGGGCTTGTGATAAACTTCAATACCATGGCTATGGTACATGGTGCCTGATCGAGTGTCTGGTGGTGCCATTCTAGTGTTTTAAAAAAAATAAATTGGGAAAGAAAAGTGATTTGATGTTTCGATTGTAATTATTGCTTTAAATGCATTATGAATTGCCCAGATACGGTTATACTGGTAAAAACAGAATACTGCATATAGTAATATACACATTGTGTAACTATATTTGTTGTTGTTGTTCATTTTAAACACACACACACACACACACATTAGGTAAAATACACTTTTATTCAATACAGTCTAAATGTAGTTTTTTGGTATTGGTGGTAAAGGTGGCAATTCAGATGGAATAGGTGGTGGTAAGCTTGTAGGTGGTGGAAGCGGGTTGCCATGAATTCGAGGTATACTAGAAATACGAGCAGGTGGTGGTCGAGGTGCTGCTGCCATAGTTGTGGGGCCTGCTCCTCCGCCTGCTGCTGCTGCTGCTGCTGACACTGTTGTGTTGGATGAAGAGTTTGTCTTGTAAGTAATCATGGATCTAGAAGCGTCATTCAGCGTATTTGAACTGGCTGTCGATATAATAGAAGCTGGATATGGATTATTATTGTTTGAAGTATTAATATTTTGATGATGATGACTATGTTGCTGTGGTTGCTGTGGTTGTTGATTTGATGACACTGTCGTTACAGATTGAGGATAGTGATGATGACTAGTATTGTTATGGTGGTGATGGTGATGTTGATATTCTACACCTAATGCTGCTGCTGAAGCAATCAGAGGATATTCACTATTGTCAGGCGAAGAAGCAAGACGATAACTATCATCTGAAGATCGTCTTGTTTGATAGTCTGAATATTCTTGAGATGCTTTGTGCGAAATATGATTTGAAGTATTAGTAGTGGTAGGTGTTGTTAATGCTGTATGTATAGTATTATTCGTAGTTGTGCTATTGTTACGTTGAGTCAAATCATTGTATTGGGATAATAAAGGTGGCGGTCTAGATGGAGGCGGGACTCCACCATTCTGCAATATGTAATCATCACGAGCTTGAACTGCATCCAGAGGAGATCCATCTGGTGGGCTATTTCCCATCAAGCCTGAAGGAGGTCTCCATTCGGTTCCCTTGTCTTTGACAGCACCAGATCTAGCTGTTCTGGCTAATTCTTCCAATTTGAGGATATCGCCTGCTGACAGTGGCGTAGCTGGTTTTTGGTTGAGATAATCCAATACGCTTGCTTTATATGTGCCACCTGCTTTTCTTGTCTGTCCATATGCTTGATTAGGGTGCTTTTCGCCTGTTGTCTTGTTCATTTTTTGAGCCCAATGTCTCTGCTCAATCAGTTTTTTACGATTCTCATTTTCATTAGGTTTGGTATAATCATAAGTCAAGAACTTTTCTTCCATCAATTGTCTCTCTGGACTTTGTTCAGGTATATTTGGATCGGTTGCTTGGCTTTTGAATGAGGTGGCGTATGATGCGGCTGCTCCACTGCGTTTAGGATTGCGTCTCTTTACTTTGAGAGGATTGTCTTCTAATAAAATCTCTTCCAGCTCGTGTGTTGGATCAAAATTGGCTCTTTTGCTCTGTCAAACGGTAATTTAGTACAATAAAAAAAAAGCGGTATATGCGAGTACCTACATCAGGTACAAAAGGTGGTTCTACTTGTTTAGGCTCAAGCAACTCCCATGGAATGCCGTTGAACCATGGGTGGCGCATCAGTCTCTGGAATCCTTGTTTTCCAACACCAATTCGAGATTTGATGTCTCTTGTGAGTAGGCATTTGATAAAATCGATTGCTTGAGGTGAGAGTTTATGATTTTCTGGAAAGTGCACATTGTCATGGAGAATGGCGTGTTGTAACGCATCGTTTGATTTTCCTCGAAAAGGTCTTTTTCCGAACAGTAATTCGTAAATGACAATTCCCAAAGACCACCAATCCACAGATGTGAGATAGCCTCGTTTCTGAAGTACTTCGGGTGCAATGTAAGCAAAACTGCCGGCAACTGATGTGAGTGGTTTTGCATTGTTGATGATGGTGGCAATGTTGAAATCAGTCAAGTGAGCATGTCCTTGTTCATCCAATAGAATATTGTCTGGTTTGAGATCTCTGTTGTGAGTGTATAATTTTTAGTTTGGTTGTACACACTAATATTACATTATTATTATTTACAGTACCTGTGAATAATGTTCAACGAGTGAAGATAATGTAAGCTCACAGCAACCTCTGCAGCATAAAATCGAACGTATTCTTCAGGCATCACACCCAAGCGATCCAAATGAAATCTAAGATCGCCGCCCAACATCAGATCCAGAATCATGAATAGATTATCGTCATCTTGAAAAGCATATCTCATATTGACAATCAAATTGCAGCTTATTTGCTCCAGCAATCTTCTCTCTGATATGATGTTTTCAACTGCTCTCATTTGAATGCACTTTGTCTTGTTGATGTATTTCAAAGCGTATAATTGCTTGGTGCCTTTGTGTTGAACAACTCGAACTTTGCCAAATGCACCTTTGCCAACTGATCTCAACAAGGTGAAGTGGGATAATTCAACTATGTCAAACGAAGTCAGCCATGTATTCAAATGTAGTTGAAAAGCATATTTCTACCTTCGCCTTCCAGATCTAAAAGCTCTTCTCTACAACAAACTACACCCATTAAATTATATTATTCTTATCTTGCTAAATAAAAGGTGGGGGTATATATATCTTGATATTATTTATGAGTCTATAATCTACTTGACATGTATAAATGAGAAAGGGGGAAATGTTGAAGAAGAAAGTTTCTTTGGTTTTGCGGGGAAAGAGAAGAAGGACAAGGAGGAGGGGGGAGGGGAGGGGGAAGAAGGAAGGGGAGATGTGTAGTAAAGAGATGATTCGCTATCCGAGATGCTGCTCCAATTCTGAGTTGTATGTGGCAAGGTATGTCAAAGAATTCTAATTCGATGTCCATGGTCTTACCAAAACGTGAATCAAAGAATACCTTGTAACCTGAAAAAGATAACTGCTAAATACTTTACCCTCCTTTATCTGTTAATCAAGCAATTGGCTAGCAAAACAATAAAAGTCAAGTCCCTGCATCATTATTGATGTTGTCAAATTTTATGGTTTCAGAAACCATCAGATGGATTGTTTTGCTGACACTACACAGCAATGAAGTACAAGCATCTCCTCTAATAGTAAAGATTACCTTTTGTGGTTTAAACCTTCAAAAAACTAAAACATTAAAATGCAACCATCGATTTTGAGTTTGAATGATTTGTGAGTGTCTTTGAAAACCTGGTTTATTCCGCGCACCTTTTCTTATATGCTGTGATTTCGGATCCACTTCACCAACTAAGTTTTTTCTTTTTTTTGTACTTTTGGTTAAATCTATACGCCTGCGTTGTTGAATATAAATGTTTTTACATAGTGTATCTGTTCTTGAGATCACACCACACAATGAAAGAAGGTTCAACTGACTCTATGTTTGGTGTCACATTAATTAAAATCTACAAAGCATAATCGTTGCTCTGACATGAGACATTTAGAGTGGATTTAAGGATACTAGCAAAGCGTCTGCTAATTTGATCGTTCGTTTGCTTAATTTTTCAATTTGAAACAATAAAACTAGTTTGCAGAGATCGATGATTTACTTGTAAGGTTTATTAAACAAATACGTTTGATGGACATTGTAGGATCCAACTAGTTTTATTGTTTCAAATTGAAAAATTAAGCAAACGAACGATCAAATTAGCAGACGCTTTGCTAGTATCCTTAAATCCACTCTAAATGTCTCATGTCAGAGCAACGATTATGCTTTGTAGATTTTAATTAATGTGACACCAAACATAGAGTCAGTTGAACCTTCTTTCATTGTGTGGTGTGATCTCAAGAACAGATACGCCATGCAAAAATGTTCATATCCAACAACGCAGGTGTATAGATTCAATTACAGTCGAAAAGCTCTCTGATTAGTGCTTGGAGCTAGTACCTCGTATAATAAGATCATTATGCTTTGAACAAATACATTACTGTTATGTTAAAAAGTCAAGATAATTAAACCTGTCAAAGAATTACACTTTTATACACAACGTACCCAGAGGATGCATTTGTACACTTTTCTGTGGAATACGTCGACTATGATCTGCTTTCCAAATGTAATGGAATTGTGCCCTCAAAGCAATATCTCTGAAATGCAAAAATCCATTAAATACCACTCATGAGCATTCATGCTAATATTTGAACCAAATAATAAACCTTTTAAATGTATATACAAATAACCTCTAAAAATACTAAAGTAAAGACATATCCGTATCACTCTTGATCACAGTGTAGTATGCATTCCCGCTACTAGTGATGTTTGTCATAAGTATGTGTTCTCTTTATCCAAATTAAAACCAAATCAATAACAACATATTCGAATTCGTCAACTATGCCCAGATGCCATGGTTGTACGGCATTCTACATAAGGACACCTTCTATATGATAAAAAAAACATCCACACCTCAAAACACAAGGTTACGCAGATCTACCTTTTTTCTGGCCAATCCTCTGCATAAATTACTTCTTTAATCAAGGACGTCAATAACAATCGCTGAATAACGCAGTAGCACCACCTATTGCTCTCTATCAGACTCATGCTACGAGCTAATGCTCGATTGTTATGAGTACTCTTCATTTTTTTACTCTAATGCAGGAATCTTCGGTTTTCTTTAAACAACCAAATAAAACACATTTCACTGCAATTGTAATATAATTAAACTGTGGGGATATCGACTTTATTTAAGGGGCGAGCTATCGTTGGAATATTCATAAGGTTACATACGTCACTTTTTGAACCTGAGGAAAACAGAATTTGTTGAAGTTCAACCGATATATTGAATTAGTTGACATGGGATATATGTGAGGGGAAGGAGGGTTTCAATATTGTACTGATTCAAGCATTAGTCTTTCTTCTTTTACCCATGTATTCAGTTGAAGTGGAAGTAACAGGCATAACGACCACGTTGTCATGATTCAAACAGGCGTTTAGCCATTCGCTGCTATCCTTTGGGTGATTGCGTTTCTGGTTTAAAGACACTTGCTTCTTCACTTTTAGTATTTGTTGTTTAAATTGCCATACTAAAACGATCAACGGTAAAATGCTTGTAGTAAAATGAGATATGTCACTTGATATAGACAGCTCTTTAATTTTTGTTATTCTTGTGATGTAAGGTGTCGGTTTGTCAGCAGCCAGCAATGTAATAGATAGGCCTGATGTTTGGATTCCAAATACTGAGAGGTCTTGGTACTCGTTCTGACTACTTGCAACTAATTTGTCTAACATATCCTTCATCACCTTTGGCAATTTCATCCCCTTTTCTTTGGTGTTTAAGTTTTGTACGGCAGTTTCTCCAACTCCATACTAATATGCATATTCATGTTCAGCTTTTTCTTCTCTTACTATCAGATCACACTTGTAACCAGTGAAAGCTCTTGCAATTTTGCCTTTAGATCCAATTACTCTATCAATATTTTTTCGGCTAGTACTGGCAGCATTTGCTGCTTCGCCACTATGAAATTATAAAATTAGTAGGCGGTTATTTCTACCAATCTTTCTATTTTTTTGTTTTTTTACCGAATAACATGTAGTGCTTCTGTGTCGTTGAATATGTTGTCAATAAGCGACCAGACATGGCTATTGTACCAAGCTTCTTTTTGGATCTTTTTGAAGTTTCCCGACTCATAAAGTCTCACAAATGAAAATACAGTATGTTTGACCCAATCAAAGTCATGATACTTTTTTGAATCACTAGTCGCTGACCCTCGCTTCGCTCGGGGGCGCCGTCGCGCTGCCGCGGGCGTGTATTCTCCCCACATTTTTTTGACTTTCGCTTCAGTAATTGAACCTGCTGTAACAACTTGTTTGCTATTTTATCAGTTGTTTCTAACAATTCTCTCGGTTCCTGTAAAAAAAAGAAGAAAAGAAAAGAATGAGTCTTGATAGTGAATAGTGAACGTCAGAAAGTTTATTTACATACTTGCAGATTGACCATAAGGCGTCGATGTCGAGCCTTGCCTATGGCTCCACAGAACTCATGAAAAAAAGAAGAAAAGGAATGATCCCATCATATTTGTGATCCAAACAACTTTAAGTCAATTGGTTTTACAGCTTAAAAGCTGTGACTGTAAACTACTTTATGCATAATTTTAATAATGTAGGATAATCATGTTCCCAATCCTGTACCTTGAGCAGCTGCGTTCGGAGTTCTTTGGTGCTATCGCAGTTGAAGCTGTTTATATAGTTTGCCAGGTCTGTAGGTAAAGTATTTACAAATTCGATCATGTTTTTTTGCGTCATTTCAGAGATCTCTTCTTGTGTAAAAAGATTTTCTTTTGTATAGGTCTTGTCATCCAAATCCAGAATCATAGAACAAGAAGGGTGATCTACTAAACAAGACTTGCTGAATTCGTACAACACGTCTTCTGTCTTCTACCACTTTACTTGTAGATAATATCAATTTGTTTTTTTCTTGAAGTCGATTAAAGCTTGCTTCCAGAGCTGGGTGAAGATGAGGTTCTAAAAAAAAAAGTATAGATTAAATATGTACATATATATTTAAACGGTCACATCGTATATGCGTACTGTGTGTGTTGTCGATGTGTTCTCCTAACGTATCAAGATCATCCTCGTATACACTACAGCATACACAGGCATATTTATCTTTGTAATTTGTCTATAGATTATATATAATAGTCTTGCTAAAAATCGAAAGAGGGCAAAAAGTTCGTTTTAAACATACAAATATTTTTTTCTGAGCTGCTTGTTGTGCCAGGATCGCTACAACTGTCTGTGAAGATTAAGGTACTCTTGATGGGTAAAGATGTCTGTGTTATGGAACACATGGAATAAGCTATGACGATTAAAGGTGTATCTCAGTTACTAAGGTGCCAAGGTTCGTCAGATGTGATGAACGTGGCACAAAATAAATTACTCTTTTGACATTCAGAAATAGTATAAATAGGATAGATTTTGTCTTCATCAATAAATCTTTAGTTTTTGTGTCTGATCTTATTCAAATAAGTATTTTCTTGTTTTTCTAATATTGAACACTTTTTATAAGCTACAAATTATAACCTATTTATTCTTTGTGCTTAACACTGCTGAAATAAACTTGATGCTTTGAAAAAAAAAAGAATGTAAACATTCAATTATAATCATAAGAAGAGAAGTTTGCGCATTACTTACTTTGGTTTGTTATAAAAACGCCCCCCTAGTGATGGAAAATCATAATCTAATGCAAAACGTTTAGTTACATTCTAGCTGTGGAATACATCCACTATGATCTGCATTCCGTACACAGTTCATCCAGTTACCATATTCTGATATAAACTATGATGTACACTTATGAATTAGATGTACGCTTGTTGTATCCAGAGAAAGATACAAGTGGAGATAATATAAAAGTAAAATAAAGACTTGTAAAAATAAGCCAGATACGAAAACTAAAGATTTATTAATTGAATTAAGCACACCTTTTATATTAAATCATAATCGCTAAGTCAATCAATCTATCTTATTGTTTAATGACCTGATGTTTGACAAGTGTCAAACATGTATATTTACAACACAGCATTTTATCAGGAACAATGGTCTGATATAGAATTTAGGTTGAGTCAGGCATTGTCTCAAACATGCCGCAATCTTCCCAAATCTCTTATTCAGCACAGACCATTTAGAATGTTCTCAAACAACTAAGTAGCTTGTTCCTTATCTTGAGACTCTATCAAAAGATCTACTAGCATCAAATGAAGTATCGTGATCCGATTATAACTGAGTTATTCTAACTCAAGTATCCCGCTGGATGCAACAACGCTACAGATTTATGATTTATACCATATACCAACATAGGCTATAGATGGCACCATTAGCATGGATGGCGCTATAGACTGATGCTTGTATCCCGACATTGACTACGGATATTTCCCATATTTGGTTAAATGCCAAGATCGATGCAATATAAGATGTATACATCAGATGTGCACCACTTGAAGATCCACACTATATGACATATGCTTATATCCTTGATACTAGCTACAGATACATTATGTACTACAGACTTGTACAATATATGTTATGCTATATAGACATGCACATAGTGACATGCTATAGACATGCCATATATCCAGATATGTGCTAAGATGTATACAGAACAATGATATTCACTCAGACACATGCTACTGATACAGACTAAGAGACTGTACCTATAGGATACATGCTACTAGATCGATATTATTAGTGATCCTCATACAAAGGACAGATCAGGGTACTTCGGATAAGAGTCTATTCATTCATCCAGATGATGAGCTAAAGTATGTTTAGCTCGCTGAGATTTCTCTTAGCATGAATTGATATGTTAATTAATCAGAATTGACTTATATGTCAATCCTAAATAGCAGAACAACTTTTATCCATTGTTATAGTATATAAGAAGCATCATCTACCTGGCCAGTAGAGATTCTTCAGTTTATTTTTACACCTGTCAGTTTGATAATAAAGATATACCTTTATCAAGTTGACTTATTGTTTTTTTATTCTTTTTTTCCGTGAATTTATACCTGCAAATAGCTATAAATTCCATTCCATCATCCATGCTAATGATGCCATCTATAGCCTATGTTGTATATATGGTATAAATCTGTATCTTACATCTAATCAAGTGCACATAATAGTTTTATAACAAATATATTAACTCGCTCGATGAATTGTTGTGTACGGAAAGCTGATCATAGTAGATGTATTCTACATGTAGTTCTACAATATCAAACTGGAAAAATGATAACATTTGGGTACGTTTGACCACCACTAAATCCTGAACTCGGACATCAAGTCAAACCATTAAGAGCACGATATTGAATTGACCACCTCCATCTCTGCATTGCACGTTCAAAAAGACAGAAGAAATTCATGATAAGATTTGAAACTCCGCTTAGGTTTCGCGCTCCGATTTCGAACCCCGCTTTTGCGAAGAAGACGAAACTGCAACCCAAATTTGCGTAGCTATTCTGGTTGTTGAAATATCTATGATTTCATGATTTCATGGATTCTGAGCAGATGTCACAAGTAAAAGTCATTAGATTGATATATCAATGTTAGATGGATACATACCAAAAGCTGTTTGGGGTACTTTGCTTGACTAGGGAGTGTTGAATTTGTGTTTGTAATAGACGATTTGAAGCAGTAAGAAGGGAAAATGTGTAAAATGATCAAACTTTGAATGGATTTTCCTCTATGATTTAGTAACTGAGTCGATGTTGCGTAGTGCTTGACTTTTGTTTCCCTTTTAAGTCTCTATACAATGGTATGGTTATTATTAGTATTTTCAAAAATATGTCGGGTAGTGCCTGCTTGAGGCAATCAAAAGTAGATGACTTTGAGTTATTTCATGAAGGGAACGTCTATTAGGTGTTTTTGACTTCTAGATTATGTTGGGGTTAATGTAGAGCTATCGAATGGTCTTTGTTTTGTTCAGATCTGATCAGTATTAGTAAAGATATTGGCAAAAGTCATGTCGATGGAAAATTGGATGAGAATGGCCAATTTTCCCTTACCCTCACACGTTAAAAAAATTAGCTGACAATTTTTTAGTCGGACGTTTTTGCTCATTTCTCCACGTAGGATAAAGCTAGAACTTCCAGTAAGAGCTCAAATGATAGAAAATTGTTTGCGTTGCAATAATCATTCATGTTACAAGTAGGTTTATTTTGACAGAGATGGAGGTTTTCTTGAAAAACCATCAGAATTTGACGAAAACTTTCTTGCCCATTTAAACGGTTTAGGTTTGACCAAACCAGACAAACTTAGTACCATTTGATGCGTCTTTCAATTCTACACAAGTTTGGTATATACTTGATTAAGGGTTTAGTACCAACAATTGCCAAGTTTAGGTCATGACAAATTTCCAAATGCATTCATCCTCATTTTAAACAATAGGGTTTTCAATCTCAGTTCAATGTCAGCAACTATGCCTGGAGAAAGCTTCTCAATGCATCATTCTTTTTGAATTGGGAGCGTGGCATAACGCACATAATAAGTTGCTAATCTATTGCTACAGAGGGATACTTTACTTGTTAACGAGTGTTGTTTTCAAGACTAGGTGATTGTAACTTACTTTTTCTTGTTTCGTTTATGCATTCCCAAATGAGGCATACATTTCCTCCCAGCTAAATTGTGCATTCTCCAATGTTAATTATCTCGACAACAAGGCATTTGTAATACCATGTCCTCAGCTTAAAGTTGCCTTATTTTCATAGTACTACAATAGTTTCAAGCTATCTCATATTGTGTATGGGATCATATATCTGGTCATGGATGTTGGAAACGATTTTCAATTTTTGACTTTTGGACTTTTGGAGGATCAAACATCGAGATTTTGAATATTGATGCTATAGCTTTGAAATTAGCACGTTACTATAACAAATTTTTGCGTAGAAGACGAAACTGCAACCCAAATTTGCGTAGCTATTCTGGTTGTTGAAATATCTATGATTTCATGATTTCATGGATTCTGAGCAGATGTCACAAGTAAAAGTCATTAGATTGATATATCAATGTTAGATGGATACATACCAAAAGCTGTTTGGGGTACTTTGCTTGACTAGGGAGTGTTGAATTTGTGTTTGTAATAGACGATTTGAAGCAGTAAGAAGGGAAAATGTGTAAAATGATCAAACTTTGAATGGATTTTCCTCTATGATTTAGTAACTGAGTCGATGTTGCGTAGTGCTTGACTTTTGTTTCCCTTTTAAGTCTCTATACAATGGTATGGTTATTATTAGTATTTTCAAAAATATGTCGGGTAGTGCCTGCTTGAGGCAATCAAAAGTAGATGACTTTGAGTTATTTCATGAAGGGAACGTCTATTAGGTGTTTTTGACTTCTAGATTATGTTGGGGTTAATGTAGAGCTATCGAATGGTCTTTGTTTTGTTCAGATCTGATCAGTATTAGTAAAGATATTGGCAAAAGTCATGTCGATGGAAAATTGGATGAGAATGGCCAATTTTCCCTTACCCTCACACGTTAAAAAAATTAGCTGACAATTTTTTAGTCGGACGTTTTTGCTCATTTCTCCACGTAGGATAAAGCTAGAACTTCCAGTAAGAGCTCAAATGATAGAAAATTGTTTGCGTTGCAATAATCATTCATGTTACAAGTAGGTTTATTTTGACAGAGATGGAGGTTTTCTTGAAAAACCATCAGAATTTGACGAAAACTTTCTTGCCCATTTAAACGGTTTAGGTTTGACCAAACCAGACAAACTTAGTACCATTTGATGCGTCTTTCAATTCTACACAAGTTTGGTATATACTTGATTAAGGGTTTAGTACCAACAATTGCCAAGTTTAGGTCATGACAAATTTCCAAATGCATTCATCCTCATTTTAAACAATAGGGTTTTCAATCTCAGTTCAATGTCAGCAACTATGCCTGGAGAAAGCTTCTCAATGCATCATTCTTTTTGAATTGGGAGCGTGGCATAACGCACATAATAAGTTGCTAATCTATTGCTACAGAGGGATACTTTACTTGTTAACGAGTGTTGTTTTCAAGACTAGGTGATTGTAACTTACTTTTTCTTGTTTCGTTTATGCATTCCCAAATGAGGCATACATTTCCTCCCAGCTAAATTGTGCATTCTCCAATGTTAATTATCTCGACAACAAGGCATTTGTAATACCATGTCCTCAGCTTAAAGTTGCCTTATTTTCATAGTACTACAATAGTTTCAAGCTATCTCATATTGTGTATGGGATCATATATCTGGTCATGGATGTTGGAAACGATTTTCAATTTTTGACTTTTGGACTTTTGGAGGATCAAACATCGAGATTTTGAATATTGATGCTATAGCTTTGAAATTAGCACGTTACTATAACAAATTTTTGCGTAGAAGACGAAACTGCAACCCAAATTTGCGTAGCTATTCTGGTTGTTGAAATATCTATGATTTCATGATTTCATGGATTCTGAGCAGATGTCACAAGTAAAAGTCATTAGATTGATATATCAATGTTAGATGGATACATACCAAAAGCTGTTTGGGGTACTTTGCTTGACTAGGGAGTGTTGAATTTGTGTTTGTAATAGACGATTTGAAGCAGTAAGAAGGGAAAATGTGTAAAATGATCAAACTTTGAATGGATTTTCCTCTATGATTTAGTAACTGAGTCGATGTTGCGTAGTGCTTGACTTTTGTTTCCCTTTTAAGTCTCTATACAATGGTATGGTTATTATTAGTATTTTCAAAAATATGTCGGGTAGTGCCTGCTTGAGGCAATCAAAAGTAGATGACTTTGAGTTATTTCATGAAGGGAACGTCTATTAGGTGTTTTTGACTTCTAGATTATGTTGGGGTTAATGTAGAGCTATCGAATGGTCTTTGTTTTGTTCAGATCTGATCAGTATTAGTAAAGATATTGGCAAAAGTCATGTCGATGGAAAATTGGATGAGAATGGCCAATTTTCCCTTACCCTCACACGTTAAAAAAATTAGCTGACAATTTTTTAGTCGGACGTTTTTGCTCATTTCTCCACGTAGGATAAAGCTAGAACTTCCAGTAAGAGCTCAAATGATAGAAAATTGTTTGCGTTGCAATAATCATTCATGTTACAAGTAGGTTTATTTTGACAGAGATGGAGGTTTTCTTGAAAAACCATCAGAATTTGACGAAAACTTTCTTGCCCATTTAAACGGTTTAGGTTTGACCAAACCAGACAAACTTAGTACCATTTGATGCGTCTTTCAATTCTACACAAGTTTGGTATATACTTGATTAAGGGTTTAGTACCAACAATTGCCAAGTTTAGGTCATGACAAATTTCCAAATGCATTCATCCTCATTTTAAACAATAGGGTTTTCAATCTCAGTTCAATGTCAGCAACTATGCCTGGAGAAAGCTTCTCAATGCATCATTCTTTTTGAATTGGGAGCGTGGCATAACGCACATAATAAGTTGCTAATCTATTGCTACAGAGGGATACTTTACTTGTTAACGAGTGTTGTTTTCAAGACTAGGTGATTGTAACTTACTTTTTCTTGTTTCGTTTATGCATTCCCAAATGAGGCATACATTTCCTCCCAGCTAAATTGTGCATTCTCCAATGTTAATTATCTCGACAACAAGGCATTTGTAATACCATGTCCTCAGCTTAAAGTTGCCTTATTTTCATAGTACTACAATAGTTTCAAGCTATCTCATATTGTGTATGGGATCATATATCTGGTCATGGATGTTGGAAACGATTTTCAATTTTTGACTTTTGGACTTTTGGAGGATCAAACATCGAGATTTTGAATATTGATGCTATAGCTTTGAAATTAGCACGTTACTATAACAAATTTTTGCGTAGAAGACGAAACTGCAACCCAAATTTGCGTAGCTATTCTGGTTGTTGAAATATCTATGATTTCATGATTTCATGGATTCTGAGCAGATGTCACAAGTAAAAGTCATTAGATTGATATATCAATGTTAGATGGATACATACCAAAAGCTGTTTGGGGTACTTTGCTTGACTAGGGAGTGTTGAATTTGTGTTTGTAATAGACGATTTGAAGCAGTAAGAAGGGAAAATGTGTAAAATGATCAAACTTTGAATGGATTTTCCTCTATGATTTAGTAACTGAGTCGATGTTGCGTAGTGCTTGACTTTTGTTTCCCTTTTAAGTCTCTATACAATGGTATGGTTATTATTAGTATTTTCAAAAATATGTCGGGTAGTGCCTGCTTGAGGCAATCAAAAGTAGATGACTTTGAGTTATTTCATGAAGGGAACGTCTATTAGGTGTTTTTGACTTCTAGATTATGTTGGGGTTAATGTAGAGCTATCGAATGGTCTTTGTTTTGTTCAGATCTGATCAGTATTAGTAAAGATATTGGCAAAAGTCATGTCGATGGAAAATTGGATGAGAATGGCCAATTTTCCCTTACCCTCACACGTTAAAAAAATTAGCTGACAATTTTTTAGTCGGACGTTTTTGCTCATTTCTCCACGTAGGATAAAGCTAGAACTTCCAGTAAGAGCTCAAATGATAGAAAATTGTTTGCGTTGCAATAATCATTCATGTTACAAGTAGGTTTATTTTGACAGAGATGGAGGTTTTCTTGAAAAACCATCAGAATTTGACGAAAACTTTCTTGCCCATTTAAACGGTTTAGGTTTGACCAAACCAGACAAACTTAGTACCATTTGATGCGTCTTTCAATTCTACACAAGTTTGGTATATACTTGATTAAGGGTTTAGTACCAACAATTGCCAAGTTTAGGTCATGACAAATTTCCAAATGCATTCATCCTCATTTTAAACAATAGGGTTTTCAATCTCAGTTCAATGTCAGCAACTATGCCTGGAGAAAGCTTCTCAATGCATCATTCTTTTTGAATTGGGAGCGTGGCATAATGCGTATAATATGTAAAATACGTTACGTGGACTATGCTCTCTATTTCCGAAACAGTTCATCATTCACCTACGATAATATTTGGTATAGACTATATGTTGTGGTAGAAGAAGGTTAGAACTGCCTACTATATAAGGTTAAGGCATTCTTGGATAAGTAATTTCTGAAATAATGGACTATGCTGCTACTAGTTTACATCTCAACTAATGGGCAGATACCTGTAAATCTGCAAGTGAATAAGGTTTTAGTTTCTGTCTTGGGTTATGACTCAGAAACTTAAAGTATTATATATAGCTCGTTAATTACATTAATAAACTTCGGTGTATTTTAGGGTCTTGTTCAAATTACTATAATATCTTTCGCTGTCCGGGTTATTGTATACGCTGGCTGAATATGTCATATTGGATATATCTTTTTGTGCTTGCTTTTCATTATTTTGTGTTATTTTTTCAGTAGGTAGCTTTTTTCAGTTGTGCAATTTATTTCTTTTAGTGCATTATTTTTTCTTTTTTGTATCTGGAGTTCAAATTCCAGTTTTTTGTTTTGTTGAATTAAGGTCTTAATATGATCAAATTCGGCTTGATTATGTTCCATCCAGCGGGAGACTTGAGTTAGAATAACTTAATTGTAATCGGATCATCATGATACTTCATTTGACGCTTGTAGATCTTTTGATAGAATCTCAAGATAAGGAACAAGCTACTTAGATGTTTGAGAGCATTCTAAATAGTCTGTGCGTAACAAGAGATTTGGAAAGATGACGGCATGTTTGAGACAATGTATCAGGGATCTTATTATATAACAGGCAGGAGTACAGAGACAAGAGACAAGTAGCTAATAGGCTTCAAGGTTTATTCAGAATATATAATAGGATTAATAGATGAGGATAATTGACAAAGAGTTAGGAAGGATGAGAATTAGGATGGGTATTTATACTAATTAATGAGAGGTCTAGTTCTCTTCATGAACTAGATCATTATAGTGTGATGTTATCCATTACAGAGTATACTCGAGATGCGAGTTGGTTGAGAATAACATGTTAACTCTTTCAGTGTAAATCCAATATGTGTTCTGGTTGTAATTGATATGTTAAGTTGCGCAGTACGTTGTATTCACAGCCGTACTGCATAAGCTGGAGATTAACAAGCGGGGCGGTTGATATGTCAATAGGTTAAATATAGTAATTGATTATGCTTGACAGGTTCATGACACAATGTCTAACTCAACCTAAATTCCGGATCAGACCATTGTTCCTGATAAAATGCTGTGTTGTAAATGTATGTTTGACAGTGTCTGTCAAACATTAGGTCATTAAACAATAAGATATATTAATTGATTTAGCGATTATGATTCAATATACGAGGTGTGCTTATTTCAATTAATAAATCTTTAGTTTTTGTATCTGGCTTAATTTACAAGTCTTTTTTTTTACCTTTATATCATTGCTACTTGTATCTTTTCTCTAAATACAACAGATTAGTCGTAGCCTGCGCTGTTATTTGCTTGATACTATACAAAAGGAAGGGGATACTGTCGGTGGCGTCAGCAGTAGTTGGAGCTGGAGATGGCTTGTCTACCAAGATAGGTAAACTGGCAGTCGCAAAATGAGCAACTGTTGGTGAGGGTGGGGCAGGCTGTACGTCGATATAAATCTCCTCTTCGTCCTCCTGTGCTGCTAAGGGTTGCTGTGTCAAGGGGGATATCATGTCAACGACATGATTGATCGTAAAGAGTGTAGCACACTTATTGCATTTGAATCTAGTAGGGCGTGGTGGCATGGATTTGGTAAAGCCAAATTTGACCAAAGATCCCTGTTCCTTGCACTTTTCACAGAAACTGCTAGTCTTTAATTGCATGTATTGCTCTGAAACAGCAATATCAGCTGGTGATACCATGGATGCTGGTGTGCCTGGGAGTGGTGTTGAGACTGAGGGAGCAGGTGATGGTGCTACCATTTTAATTTGAGTTTCTTGGTGGTAAGACCAAGGGATTGATTCATGTGCTGGTGAGACTGGGCACGGCGACAGATTGTGCACTCAAAGTCAAGCTCGGTGCGATGGTGTTGTTGCGATTCATCCTCATTATCAGAGTCTGAATCAGAATCATGCTTTAGGGAAGTGATGCTAATACAGGCAGTATTAGTGCAATGTTCACATTCAAGTGATGACTTAACCTTCCCAAAAAAACGGGAGACCAATTGGTTTTGTGTCTCTGAGAGAGCACCTGAAAGACGGCCGAGAATTGATGGTGTTACAGGTGTTTCCATGAGCTTACGCTTTTGGGATCCAAGTTCTGATCGCTGTATCATGGTTGGTGCCGTGTTGATCTTTAAAGGTAATTTCCTCGTGCGTTGATTAGGATGCGAACCTTCCAAAGAGGCTGATATCTGTGTAAGTATATTTTTTCCTTTGTTTTTTTGATTTTCTTCTTTTTCTCTGTTTTTTTCTTGTTCTTTTGTATTTTTATCTGCATTTTTTGTAATTTTTTCTGTTGTATTTTTTTGTTGATTTTTTTGGACATCAGTTGGAGAAGTCGCACTCAACCTGGTGATACCTGGTGGATTGATGGGAACACCACTCATGGTAATGCTCGTGGATAGATAAGTACTTTGGTGTAAGGTTGATATAGTTTGTGCAATCACGTGACGAGATTCAAAAAAAGTATATATATCGAGGTGTTTTCGACGCGCGATAAAACAAACCTGTCGGTTTAAACAGATATATATAGCGTATGTAAAATAAGCGAAAGAGAAGGTAATGTATTTATTTATTTAACGATGCTTTATATAGTACGACTATTCTACACGTGACTCATTGGATCTCAGCTTCTTCTTTAATCTTGTCACTAGCTTATTGGGTTTGAATACTCTCTTCTTGTTCTTGTTCCAGTTGCGTACAATCCAAGGTACATCCACTTCTAGACTGACAAACCTACAGTTGGTTTCTTGGTGTAGTCAAAGTATAAGCTTTATTAGTATAAAAGGATTATATATAATAAATTGCGGATAAGGTGGATCTCCAAGTGGTCTACTTGGATTCCATGAGTACTAGTTACTCCCCTCCGACTTTTTTAAATTGAGCAATGTAAATCAAAAAATCATCTGGTGGATGATGAAGAAAAATATAGGAAAAAAAGAGGTGATTTGTAGAATCAAATGGGTGAAGTTAAGCGGGGAGATTTTCGAGATATTCAGAATAGACAGCATTGAGATGCTGCTCTTGAGAATCAGATAATCTTGTAGGAATTAAAGATGGCGATGAAGCAGATGTTGTAATAGGGGTCGGTGGTGGTGAAGGTGTTGGTATGTGAGGCCTGTTATGGATCCAGGCAATAAACGGTGAATTGTTGGTATATGAATCAGGATTGATAATCTCATCAGGAGGAAGACATATAGCTTCCAAGTTGAAAAGAAATTGTTGTAAAACAATCCAGTGAGTGGTCCAGTAAAATTTTGCAGGTTTTGTTTTTGGCGGCAAGCAGGGCAGTCGATTCAGGAACGCATGAATGTCAGAATCCAAATTTTCATTGGTCTGAAAACAGGTTACCACGTGGTGTTGTGTGGTGTAACTGTTAGGTTGGTTGCAATGACGACACTGTTGTGGTTTTCCAGGAAGCCATCCCATACGCCAGCGCAGTAGACGACTTCGTTCATGCACAGTCATTGGAATGTACATGATTGGATCAGTACCCAAGGTAGATCGGCAATGTCCAGCATATACGAATTTACTTTGAGTCTGATGCCATTGATCAAGCAGATATTGGTGAATTTGGACTTGTAAATCAGGGCGTGAAATGTAGGTTTGTCTAGTTGATCGGTTGATGTTCAGTGGTGCAATCAATTGTTGCCAAATTGGATTGCGATGTTGTAGCTTTTTGAGGTGGCAATCTTTTGTGGTGAGCAGCTGATTGATAAAAAGTGTAAGCAGTGCATCAGATGGTAACTGGTTGACACGGACAAGGTTTTTGGCACATAAAACAACCATACGATCACTCATATTGGCCATGTTATTCATGTGCTTAATCACCTGTGTGGAGGATGTTTTGTGGCCACGCATAATCAATCTACAAGCATTGTCCTGAGCCTTTTCTAATAATTTGAAATCAACGCTAGTGGGGGTTAGTAATGGTAAGCTGTATTCAAAGATTGGTCGAATGAAACATTTGTAAAATTTGAAGGAAAGTGATTTATCAAAACCTGTGGCATTGGCTCCTAGAGAGTGTAGTAGTTGCATTGCTTGAGACCCTTTGGTTGCATTGTGAGCAAGCATTTGTTTGCTGTCAATACCCTTGTGGTTGAAGTAAATACCAAGGTATTTAAAGGTGTTGATTGCTGGAATTGGTTGCTCATAGAGAGTAAAAGAAGGAGGTGGGTTGACATGGAGGAGGTGAGGAGGCAGGATAATGGCGGATTTGAGAGGATTCCATCGATACCCCAATGAAAGAGAGTGTTGCTGTGCAATGTCGAGGAGAGCTTGGGTATTGTCTAAATTACCTAGGATGACCACATCATCGGCAAAGAAGAGTGAGTTCAAAAGGAGTGTATTATTATTACCTGTATTGGGTGGGGTGGCAGGTGCTTGAATCTTGGAGTAAACGGGTAGGTGAGGCGAATCAGGCTCTTGTCGCAAGGCATGAGCAAGTGAATTGATGTATATGGAATAGAGATGCGGGGAGAGAGTGGAGCCTTGGAGGACACCCGTTGAGGGGGTAAAGGGATTGGATGAGACATGTCCATTCAAGAGAACTTCAATGCGAACCTCATTGAACAACAGCTGTATTGTGGTTAATAGAGGTGTGTCAATGTTAATATCTTGGAGAGCTTTCCAGATGATATTCCTGTCAGTAGTGTCATATGCCGATTTGATATCTAAAAAGAGCAAAACAGGGTGTTCTTTATTAGCCCTTTTGTACCTGAGCATGAGTTCCTGTAAGCAGAGGGCCTGATCCAATGTACTGCGTTGATGCCGAAATCCACCTTGAACAGGATCCAGGGGTATCGACTGTGGTAGTAGGGTGTTGTAGATACAAATTTCGTAAATTTTACGAAATGTGCAAATCAGACTGATTGGACGATGGTTTTTCGGGTCGTTGATAGGACCTTTCTTGTAAATTGGGATGACCTGCGCATGGTTGTAGTCAGTTGGAATAATGGCAAACTGCCAACAAAGAGAGAACATTTGGTGAAGAATAGGAGCTATGAGATCGTTAATAGGCTTAAGCATTTCAGATTTAATGTGATCAAAGCCAGGTACTTTGTTGGTGGGTAAACATTTGATGGCGTGTGCAACATCATCCAAATCAAATGCGATAGCAGCATCAAAACCGGCCAAAGCAGGAGGAATTTCAACAGGTATATGTTCAATTTGTGGATTAGTATACTTACCAGCATACGTGTCTTGCCATGATGTGGTGATGGCATCGACAGCAGCTTGAGGGCCATCCAGATGTTGGAACATGGCATGGCTAGCAGAAGATTTGCTTCGTTTGATAGTCTTGATCTTATTGGCTGCTTTGCTGAATTCAGAGGTTGAGAGCTTGTCACAGAATTGATTAAAATATTTGCGTTTGTTGCGTTGTATGAGAGATTTAACATGTTCAGCTGCTTCTTGAAACTTTGTATAAAATAAGAGTTTGTTAAGGTTAGTAGCATTTCTCCATTTTTTGTATAAACGCTCGCGTGTACGACAGGCATCAGCAAGATCTTGGGTATAAAACCATTTCCAAGTCCTAGGACGAGGAGATTTCCGCTGGATGGTTGCATCTAAAGAGGTATGTATGATGTCGATCAATTTTGAATTCAGTTCGTCAATGTATGCTTGTTGGGTGAAGTGATCTGACAAAGATGAAAGGTTTGTAGGATCCAGGAGCATGGAGAAATCATTTAAAAGTGGAGCGATACAATCACGGTACTTTCGAATGAATTCAACGTGTCGGTTTGGGTGCTGAGTGGATGGCTTCAGCTTGTTGATATTCCAAAGAATACGTGGATGCGTGTTGGATATAGCAGGTGGATCGAAATTATGAGGTAATTCGAAATACACCATTTTGTGATCAGATCCTAAATACGTATCATTGGTAACATGCATATGGATACCTGCCATGTCGCAAGGGTGACTACTGAGGAAGAAATCAATGATACTGGTCTTGTCTGTTGGATTGGCTTCAGTGCCTCGGATGTAGGTAGCTTCACCAAACGCATGGTCGACGTTGTGTAAAGTGAGATTGTGGAACTGAAGAAATTCGAGGAAAAGATGATATCTGCTGTTCTGTCTCCTGTCACCGACATAATCACCCAGACGAGTATTGAAGTCACCGCAGAGTATAAGATGATCAAATGCATAGTTGGTGGCATAGTGGTCTAATGCTTCTGTGAGGAGATCAAAACAGAGTTGGTCATTGAGGTTAGGAGGTAAGTATGTGCATAGGATTAAATAGTTTTGACATTGACAGGGGAGGATATAGTTGGATTCTTGATAGATCGGTAAAGGAAGGACTGAGTATGGGAAGATTGGATTGATGAGGAGTGAAATGCCCAACTGTCCTCGGCTAGCCCTGTCAACGCTAATGCCAAAATTGTGGATTTGGGTCCAGGTGGTGGGTAAGGAACGTTGTGGTCGAAGCCAGGTTTCAGTGATAAAAAATAAGTTAGTGTGCATAGGTAAATTGTCAAAAATAAAATCCATAGTTTCACTTGTGATGCCTTGGGCATTCCACAAGGTAATCCCTAAAGATTCACTCATAATTGAGTGGTGGTGTCACTTGCCGCAATAGGTGACTGGAGAGCTGCCTCTTGTTGTGTAGAAGGAGCGTGGTTGATGAGCTGTTGAGTCGTATTGGGTGGAAATACATTGGCGATTTGCTGTTTTTTACTATTTTGTAGGAAACTTTGGAGCTCTTCAAGAGTCAACATGTCCTGACGATGAAAGAATTTGGCTACAGAGTGGCAAGTGGGGTAGCGCATAAAAGATAATGCACGCATCATATTGTTTTTGAAAATGGTATGTAGTTTAGTTACCTTTTCCTCGCTGGTTAGCTGGGAATGGCGTTGGTCACGAAGATGAATGGGATCAAAATAGTTGTATTGAATGGGGCTGACATTTGCTGCACGGAACTTGGCGCAGAGGTCGGCTTCATAGTTGGCATGAATCAGTAGGGCGATGACATTCCAGTCTGGACTATGAGCATCCAAAATTCGCAGATTGTCAACACCTACAAGAGTAAGCTTCTTGCGAATAACACTTGGTTTCATTCTGCTGTTGCTAGGAAAATACAAGTACTTGTATTCAGCTGTTGGGGTTAGTTGTGTATCATTGAAAATCTTAGAGGCAAGCTCCAAATTTTCATTTGTGGGGTTGTGAGATCGAAATTGGCCTGGAGCATATTTGGTCTTTTTAGTTGATGGTACATGATGTTTTTTTACCTGTGCTGCATATGTGGGTGCGGCTGCTAGAGAAGGGAACTGGTCAGTGGAGAGGGCATCAGCAGTAGCAGTTTGCATGGTGTCACTATTGGTTTCCCTTTGTGTCATAGTAGTGGGATTAGTATTGATTTCAGTATAGTTAGTAGATGCTTGTGTCATATTGGATATATTTTTTTGTGTATTTTTTTCAATATTTTGTGCTTGTTTTTCAGTATTTTGTGTATTTTTTGCAGTAAGCAGTTTTTTCAATTGTGCAATTTCTTTTTTTTGTGCATTATTTTCTTTTTTTTGTTTGTGGAGATCAAGTTCCAACTGTTTGTTTTGTTCAATTAGAGTAGTGATATAATCAAATTTAGCTTGATTAGCTGTAGCCTGCGCTGTTAGTTGCTTGACACTATTCAAAAGGAAGGTGATAGTATCGGCATCAGCAGTTGGAGCTGGAGATGGGTTGTCTACCAAGATAGGTAAACTGGCAGTGGGAAAGTGATCAAATGTTGGGGTGGGTGGGACAGGCTGTGCGGCGATATAAATATCCTCTTCGTCCTCCTGTTCTGCTAAGGGTTGCTGTGTCAAGGCGGATATCATGTCAACGACATGATTGATCGTAAAGAGTGTAGCACACTTATTGCATTTGAATCTAGGGCGTGGTGGCATGGATTTGGTAAAGCCAAATTTGACCAAAGATCCCTGTTCCTTGCACTTTTCACAGAAAATGCTAGTCTTTAATTGCATGTATTGCTCTGAAACAGCAATATCAGCTGGTGATACCATGGATGCTGGTGTGCCTGGGAGTGGTGTTGAGACTGAGGGAGCAGGTGATGGTGCTACCATTTTGAGTTTCTTGGTGGTAAGACCAAGGGATTGATTCATGTGCTGGTGAGACTGGGCACGGCGACAGATTGTGCACTCAAAGGCAAGCTCGGTGCGATGGTGTTGTTGCGATTCATCCTCATTATCAGAGTCTGAATCAGAATCGTGCTTTAGGGAAGTGATGCTAATACAGGCAGTATTAGTGCAATGTTCACATTCAAGTGATGACTTAACCTTCCCAAAACGGGAGACCAATTGGTTTTGTGTCTCTGAAAGAGCACCTGAAAGACGGCCGAGAATTGATGGTGTTACAGGTGTTTCCATGAGCTTACGCTTTTGGGATCCAAGTTCTGATCGCTGTATCATGGTTGGTGCCGTGTTGATCGTTAAAGGTAATTTCCTCGTGCGTTGATTAGGATGCGAACCTTCCAAAGAGGCTGATATCTGTGTAAGTATATTTTTTCCTTTGTTTTTTTGATTTTCTTCTTTTTCTCTGTTTTTTTCTTGTTCTTTTGTATTTTTATCTGCATTTTTTGTAATTTTTTCTGTTGTATTTTTTTGTTGATTTTTTTGGACATCAGTTGGAGAAGTCGCACTCAACCTGGTGATACCTGGTGGATTGATGGGAACACCACTCATGGTAATGCTCGTGGATAGATAAGTACTTTGGTGTAAGGTTGATATAGTTTGTGCAATCACGTGACGAGATTCAAAAAAAGTATATATATTGAGGTGTTTTCGACGCGCGATAAAACAAACCTGTCAGATGCGAATATGTAGATTTAGTATTTGCAATCTGAGATCTGATCGAGATAATAGAGATAGTGTATATAAGATATGTGCAGGAATATGTATATAGCCTTTTAGTTAGATGGATAAAAAAGGTGGTTTTATTATTGTTACAATTGTCGGTTTACTTTATCCAATATAGTTTGTGTAATGTTATGAGCTATCCAGGTTAATCGCTGTTTGATATTCCTGGAAGCTGGCGTTCTTGGTTTAAACCTACGCTTCTTGTTTTTGTTTGTATTTAGCCTTTGGATAATATCCTGCAGATCTAAATCACTGTCAGAATATGTATCAACCCTGACATCACCCCCCTTCGAGATAAATGTTCGACCCTGAACATCACTTGAACTTGATGAATTAGTGGTGGTGGTAGTGGTGGGTAGTTGGGACGACAACTTGACAATTTTGGCCGGTTGCGTAGTGTCATTGTGTGTCAGAATTTTTGGCAAGGAAGGAGGTTTGAACACGAAATCGCTTTGAGGCGGACCAGGATGAGAAGCAGAAGACATTATGGGGGCTTGATTATTCGTATCAGCAATAGGATAAAAATCGACAATCGTAGTGGAATCAGGCGCTTGAGAAGCCTGAATAACAGGAGAAGTTGGGTTGGTAGGAGAAGTAACAGGAGGATCTGGCGTACGTTCATCTAGTGCACGATCTGAAGAATCCACACTGACTGTTTCATTGATTGCTGCATCACCACTTATTTCCGACACTGTAGATTGAGGTGACAAGTAGGATGATTGAGCAGATGAAAATGATGATGATGGGGTTGGTTGTTGATCCATGATTTCGATATCACTATCAGCGGACGACATAAAGTCGTATCCATCCAGAATTTGTTGGAGACTACGTTCATTTTCTTCTGTCTCGTCCATTACACTGCTCCCATGTAAGGAAAAATCCTCGTCTGATAATTGTTGCTGTAACGTTGTATAAGGATGTTGAGGGGACTGAATTGGCAGTTCAATTGTAGTAGGTGTGATGGCAGTGGTAGGCGATGTAGTGAAGTTGTTGGTTGCGACCTTGCTGTTGTTTGAGAGAGGCATATCAATAAAATCATCTTGAGGCTGATTTAGACTTGGATTCGATGCATAAACAGGTGTTGTAGATGACAGAGAAGAAACAGTGTTATTTTTTGATGAGAAATCAGAAGAAATGGTGTCTGGTTCAATGAGGAGACGATCAGCTTCACGAACCGCGCGACGACTAGTGGTAGGATCATACCATGGTTCCGTTGGCTTGTCACCTTTTGCTGCTTTTAGTCTGTCGACATGTACTAGTGATTGCAGTGGTTCGCCAGCAATAGTTTCTAATTGATATGTACCAAAGTCAGGGAATATCTTTGTCACAATGTAAGGCCCTTTATACCGCGGTTCCAAGCCAAACTTGCCTTCATGAGTCAGCATAACCATATCACCAATTTCAAAATTTGTCGGCTTGATCTTAGCATCCCAACGTTTCTTGTCAGCTTCACCCATGGCTTTTAAGCGGAATTCAGCAGCAGCACGATGTTGCCCAAGTAATTCCAATTCACGCGACGTTAAATCAGCTACAGTTCGTTTGTCCAGCAGCATTTCTTTGGTGATATATGGCCTCAAAACATCTCCAGGCAGCCTAGGTTCACGTCCATACACCAAATAATAGGGTGAAAAACCAGTTGTGGAGTGCACTCGAATTCGACTTGCCCACAACGCTGCATTGACAAAATCATCCCACCGGTGAATAGCACCGTTGACATATTTGCGAAGCATTTGTTTGATTACGCCATTGTATCGTTCAACTTTGGAGTTGGTGCGAGGGTGGAACGCCGAGGTCAGCTTGTGATTAATTCCAACACGTTTGGTATAAGCTGCTACAAGACCACTGGTAAAGTTGGCACCTCGATCCGTCACAATTTCCGAAGGACAACCGAATCGCATGACGATTTCCTCGTAGATGAAATCCGCTACCGCTTCCATAGATGCTACTGGCACTGATTTCGCAATAGGCCAATTGGTGAGATAATCCACCGCTGTCAACAACCACTTATTTCCATTTCCAGTTGTAGGCAATTCACCCACAAAATCCAAGTGCCAACGATCAAAAGCTTTAGGTATTTGTAAAGGATGCATGACATCTTGGTGGGCATGATCACGGCGACTATTCAGCTGACAAGCAGTACAAGTTTTCAACCAGTCTTGAATATCCTTGCGAAAACCTGGCCACCAGTATCTTTCAGTAAACATTTTCAGCATAGTCTTGATACCTGCATGACCAAAAGCCTCATGGTACTTGAACACTAGATCAGCACGATCCGAAAACGGTATAAATTTGACTTGCTTCACTGTTCCATCCTCGTTCTTGATTAGTCGATATACTGTCCTTTGGCGTACCACAAACTGATCCTCTTCCTTTTCCATGCGTCGCCTTAACACATCTGATTTCATCTTTTCATAATTCTTGTCGACATATAAGATGGGCCAATCAGTTTTGATGGTGTCAGACAGCTGATCCCAAGCAGCATACAAGTATTCTGGTGCCAAAGAAGGAATTTCCTCTCCATTGTCCACAAGTAAATCTGGTTTCCTTGATAGAGCATCCGCAACTTGATTATCCTTTCCAGCTTTGTACTCAATGTTTGGCGAAAATGCTTCATAATCTGCAATCCAGCGAACAAGACGAGGTGTTGGATTTAGTTG
Organism: Mucor circinelloides; assembly: GCA_037974945.1. NCBI lineage: Eukaryota > Fungi > Mucoromycota > Mucoromycetes > Mucorales > Mucoraceae > Mucor > Mucor circinelloides. The sequence goes on along the minus strand of JBBNAA010000007.1, from coordinate 87,302 downwards.
AGACTTGAAGTAGATCAAGGGCTTGTGATCACTGTACACCGTATAGCCACCTTGACAACCATCGACAAAACAACGCCAAGTTCTTAAAGCATGGATGATAGCAATCAGTTCGCGTTCTTGAGCAGGCAATTTTTGTTCAGCTTTGGACAATTTCTTGGACTCATATGCAATTGGTAACCAGGCCGAAGAGTCAGGATCTTCTTGTAAGAGCACTGCACCTACTCCAAAATCACTTGAATCAGTTTCAATGCGGTAAGGCTTGCTCATGTCAGGCAGTTTCAGTAGAGGAGATGACGTTAGCATTTGCTTAATCGCTTTGAAGCTAGCTTCACACTCATCATTCCAGACGACAGCACGCTTTTTAGCACCCGTACCGTGGGTCAATTCAGTGAGAGGAGCAGCAATTGACGAGAAATTAGGGCAGAAACGACGGTAATGTTGTGCTAATCCAACAAATTGACGCACTTCTTGTACATTAGTAGGTCTAGGCCAGTCTTGAATAGCTTTCACTTTAGATGACGATGGCAGAATACCATTTGCAGAGACCTTGTAACCCAAAAATTCCAATTCACGCTTACCAAATTCACACTTTTTCCGATTGACGATAAGCCCTTCTTTCTCGAATATAGACAGTACTTGACGAACATGCTTGATATGATCTTCTCGTGTTTTGCTGAAGATACAACAGTCGTCCAAATAAACCAGGGCAAACTTGTCAATGCACTCTTTTAAAACTCCGTTCATCCAAGTTTGGTAAGAGGGTGGAGCATTTGAAAGTCCGAAAGGCAGCACAAGCCACTCCCATTCGCCATATCTAGTATTAAAACCGGTGAGAGGAATATCTGAGTCTTTGAGCCTAATTTGGTGGTAGCCAGAACGGAGATCCAGGCAAGTGAACCACGAAGCACCTTGTAACCGATCCAGACATTCATCAATCCGAGGCAGAGGAGTAGAGTTGCGGATAGTAACCTTGTTTAATGCACGGTAGTCGATGCACATTCTCATTTCACCGTTTTTCTTCTTGACAAATAGTACAGGAGCACCCCATGGTGAAGACGATGGTCGAATGAGACCCAGAGATTGCAGTTCTGTCAACTGACGCTGTAATTCATCAAGTTCAGCTGGACTCATACGAAAAGGAGGCCTATTGATGGGATTTACACCTTCGGGAATATTAATCACATGCGAGAAATTTTGTCTGTTGGGTGGTAGTCCAGGTAGCTTGTCTTGAAAGACCGTTGGAAAATCCTTCACCAATTGCTCTGTCCATACCATGTTCTCTTGATTAATTCCAGTGTTTATGCCATCCTTTTCTCCTTGATCCACCATGTACAAGAAACATGCATTTGTGCCGTCCTCCTTCAACATTTTCTCTGCTTGAAGATGTGATACCAGGTAGTTCAATTCAGGCAACTGTTGAGTTGGTGTACTGGCCACACAAGACGACGAAGTAGGTGAGATAGTAGTTTTACCATAGCCACAACAAGATAAGGTCCATGTATCATCGAACCAGTCTGCGACAGGCTTGTGTTCTTTCAACCAGGCTCTACCAAGAATGACATCGAACTTCGTATCAAAGACGAATGCTGACATGGAACTTGTATGACCCTGCAAATTTAGATCGTAGACAATCTTCTCATTGATGGGCGATACATTGCCACCCGCAGTTTCAACCTCTCTACCATGGATCACGCTACGATGACCATCGATCATTCTTGCGATTCTACCAGATATGTAGTTTTCACTAGCACCATTGTCAATCAAGCATTTGACGTTGACTACGTCCAGAGATTTGTTGAGCTTGATGGTTGCTCCATACAAAGGTAGTGTTGAGGTGTTTGCTGCATTCAACAGATTTGTCAAGTACACTGAGTCGGTGGTAAGATCGACAGTAGTTATAGGAGTATCCATGTCTTGAATGATAGGAACCAATTCTAGAGGACGACAAGCATTCAATTTCACAGCTACTACATCACTTGAGTTCGCCTTCTCTTTATTGTTGTCAGGTACAGGTATGGTCACATCATTAGAGATAGTAGGAACGGACACAGAAACCAAAGGAGACAAAGAACTAGACGAGGAATCCATCATCGTTGACATGATTTGATTCAATTCACTCATTTGCGCGTTTCTTTTCTCAACAGCAATTTTATCACACAGGGACAGCGAGTAAGAGGCACTGCTAGCTTTATTACTACTTTCACATTGACTGCAATCACAACCATGGTTTTCCTCTTCCGTGTATTCGACATCTAGGATACAGTTCAAAACACCAACATTCTTGAAAAGTTTGCGTCTAGTGTCCAGATCCAATTTGTCAAAAGCATGCATGATTTCAATGGCACGGGTGTAACAATTCTTGGTGGTGTGTCCCATTTTCTTGCAGTGAAAACATGTAAGATTGACATCCTGACCTCTACGACCGCGATTGTTGTTGTTCCTGTTGTTCCTATTGTTCCTATTGTTATTGTTGCCGTTGTTGATATTGTTGTTGCCTTTGTTGTTGCTGTTGTTGCGATACATAATGGCATCCAAATCCATGGGCTGTACGTCGCTGTTGCTATTGTTGTATCTAGCATTTGTCTGTACACCAGCGCTGATCTCTGGATGATGAGCAAATTCATGCGCCAAAGCATCTGAGAACAGCTTCTCCAACGTACGTGATTCAATAGGCATGGCACGAATTTTGGCAATCAATTCCTTGTCTTTCAAACCTCTCATAAAACGATCACATTGCTCACGTTCACTAATATCCTTGATGGGGATGACAGCATCCATAAAACGATCCACATAATCACGAATTGAGTTTGTTTGTCGAATGGTAACCAGGACATCACGGGCTAAATCTTGATCATTTGAGGGGCGAAAATTGCTGATCAAAATTTCCTTGAGTTCTATCCATGTGGTAGGTGTTGTAAAATGACTGTTTGCATCCTCATGATGAGCAACGATGGTGGCAGCGCGTCCAGATAATAAAGAAGAAGCAAAATTGTAAGTGCGTTCTTCGTTCCAGCCATTGTGCAGCTTTTGTTTGTCAATCAAACGAATCCAGGCATCAATTTCACTTGCATTGCGAGTTCCACTGTAAGTCGGTGGTGTTGGCAATTTGACAGCAGGTGCTTGATTTTGTGCCTGAATGAAGGCAGCCATCATGTTGGTGAGCATGTGTTGGTTTTGTTCCATAAATTGGGCGTAATTTGGGGGAATTTGAGGTTGTTCTTGTTGTTGTTGGGGTGTGTTGCTCTGTTGACCATCCATGTTAAATAAATTAACGGTAAAGTGGTGAAGAGCAAGTGAGAGTGTTGATTTGATATTTAAAATGGTTGTTTGTGTTGTAGGTTGATAATATTGTAATTTGTAGAATGTTTTTGATCAAATGTATAAACAATTCAATTGCAGATTTGAGTTCTCCGAGCTGGTGGAATAGAAATCAACACGAGCGAGATGTATAGAATGTAGTAATAATAGTGTTCAAAGATAGAAACGAGAACGACTATAAAATATAGGAGGGTTGACTATTATGATTCAGTAAATGCAAAGATCTAATGTATGTGTTTCGATCTTTCCCTTTAAAGAATACTTAGCCGGCGTGTCTTGCTGTTCGACTTTTTTTGTTTGCTATTCTGCTCTAGGCCACAGATAGAAAAAAAAAGGAAGTAAAAAAAATAACAGAAGTTGCTACCAATTGTCAGATGCGAATATGTAGATTTAGTATTTGCAATCTGAGATCTGATCGAGATAATAGAGATAGTGTATATAAGATATGTGCAGGAATATGTATATAGCCTTTTAGTTAGATGGATAAAAAAGGTGGTTTTATTATTGTTACAATTGTCGGTTTACTTTATCCAATATAGTTTGTGTAATGTTATGAGCTATCCAGGTTAATCGCTGTTTGATATTCCTGGAAGCTGGCGCTCTTGGTTTAAACCTACGCTTCTTGTTTTTGTTTGTATTTAGCCTTTGGATAATATCCACTGCAACTTTTTGAATGGTAAAACGCCGGTAAAACGGGAGTAAAACGAGCGTTTTACCCCCCGTTTTACTCAGCATCTAATACGAGCGTTTTACTTGCGTTTTACCCCACAGAGTAAAACGTTGGTATATTAATTTGAGTAAAATGATGGATTAGTTGAATAATACTATCCCTTTTTTAATCTATATTACTACTCTGATTATCATTTTTTACATTCGCTTAAAATCCCAATTTGTAAATACTATTTTCTGTCTAGAAATCGAGCGTATTATAAACTCTATCTTCCACCCTTCTACAGCCTAACATATATCCACCGTTTTACACCAGGCTAAAACGGGAGTAATACGCCAGAAAGTTGCAGTGATCCTGCAGATCTAAATCACTGTCAGAATATGTATCAACCCTGACAAACCTACAGTTGGTTTCTTGGTGTAGGCAAAAGATTTTTATTATGTAAAGATTATGGTAGACTGATCCCATCAGGGCAAATGTCAAATCTATAAATCCATGTACTCATGACATGTCAAGAGTAATGGCGCGGAAACAGGAGAACTTTACAGCCAACTATTTCAAAAGAACATGGGACTGCGACCCGCACAGAACCATGGTAAAAGTATTTAAAAGAAAAGAACGAGAAAAAAAACAGGTAGATTTCATCCAGTTGCCTTACAGATTCCAACGCGTTGACCACAGCAAACCAGTATAATTCTAGGCAAGGCATCAGTACGTAGGAGATAGGTAGAAACAGAAAAGAAGAGATCGTGAATGTCAATGAAACAATAAATCAATCATGTAAAACATGAGCATTTCGCACAAAAAAGTTACAGTGTGGAGGAGCAAACCTACACCCAATTATACAATGTAGAGTAAATAGGTGGGGCGACAGCTTTAAAATAGAGAGGGAGCAGCCATTCTAGCAGTTCGATACCTTGGGTATTACTAGACACAAGCGAGAATTCCTCATCGGGGAGGCAGATCATCTCCATTTCAAGTAGAATTTGGCAGATAGTTGGCCACCAAGAGGCCCAACGCAAGTACTCTTGTTGATGTTGTGATGCAGGCGATGGAGTTTTCTTGATGTGAGGCAGCTGATTCAACACAAAGTCCAGTGGATTAGGCTTTGCATCATGTGGTACATTGAGGCGATCGGCAACTGAGAGACAAGAAAGCAAATGATTGCGAGACGCATGTGGATGGCCACATTGACATGGAATCGGTCGAGCTGGAAGCCAACCCATTTTCCATCGGCAAAGACGGCTACGTGTCCAGTTATTCATTGGCAAGATGAGGATAGGATCAATGCCAATTTGAGGTCGACAACAAGACAAGAGGACGGGTGGTGTTGGTTGATTCAGTGTGCTATGCAAGTTGTGCTGGCGAAAATGGAAGACGATAGTCTTAACATCATTTGCGCCAGTGGATGCAGTTAGCCAGTCGATGACACTTGAGAAAGCAGGAGCTGCCTCCGGATTGGATCCAGGAGGATGACAGATGAAATGCCAGATTGGACTTTGAGTGAGCAGCTGAGGCCAGCGAAATTTGACTTCTTTTGGCGCCAGGGTGACATGAGGAAGCAATGATCCAAAGAGAGTGTCTTGAGGTAATTGGACTGCACGGATGATTGTTTTGAATCCTAAGATTGCAATACGTTCAGACATGTGAGGGAGAGCAGACATGTGTTTATACACTTGAGTGGATGCAGCAGCCTTGCCACGAAACAACAGTCGGAGGCAAACATTTTGAGCTTTTTCAATGGATTTGGTGTGCTTGACTAGCAGCTTGGAGATCGACAGGCCATACTCCAGTTTTGGTCGAATGAAGGTGGCATAGATTTTTGTGGCTGTGAGACGAGAAAAACTTGGAGAATGGAACCCTAAAGGTTGGATGCTAGTTCGCATTGTGACTAAAGCAGACTGAATATTTCGTTGCACCAAAAGACTGGCGTCAAGTTGGGCCTTCTTGTTGAAGGGTAAACCAAGATAATCAAATGAGTCGGCTTCTGGCAAAGGGGATCCATAAAGACGTAGCGGTGATGTACGGCCTGTGTACAGTGGAGGATTGACTACAATACATTTGGCAGGATTCCAACGATAGCCAAGCAAGTGAGAGTGCTCTTCAGCTTTCTTCAGCAGGCGAGGCATTGTTTCAGCGGTACCGATAAGCACAACATCATCAGCATATAAAAGAGAATTAATCCATAATCCATTATATTTGCGCTGAGGAAAGAAATCAAAAGCTCTTGAGTTTGGCATGGAGATTGTGCGTAGTAATGAAGGAAGAGTATTGATGTAGTGGGAATACAAAAAGGGACTCAGGATGGAGCCTTGCAAAACAGCGGTAGATGGCCAAAATGTAGGAGAGCGAGCACCAGATACAAGCGTTTCAATTTTGACATTGTCAAACAAAGACTGAAGAAGACCGAGCATGGGACCAGACACGTAGGTCTCAAGAGCACGCCAAATAACAGGACGATGGACGGTATCGTATGCTTGCTTGATGTCTAGGAAGCATAGAACTGGAGGTTCTCCATGGTGATCGACAGTGTGTTGTCTGCAAAGCTCATGTAAAGCTAGCGCCGAATCCAGAGTACCACGATTCTCTCGAAATCCACCTTGAACTGGGTCCAATGGAGGGGCTGTTGCCAGCAGATCAGGGTAAAGACATAATTCCATCAATTTACGTAGCACCGAGCAAAGACTGATTGGACGATAGCAAGCAGGATCCAATGGGTTACCTTTTCCTTTGAAAATAGGGACAACTTGAGCAGTGCACCAGTCAGCAGGGACTTTGGACCAAAACCAGCAGATAGAGAAAAGAAGACACATTACAGGTGCCAAATCATCGATCAAGGGAAGTAACATTTCAGCACGAAGATGGTCAACACCAGGTGCTTTACGACGGGCAAGTTTACGTTGGAGCATAAATGTGATGCGATCAATGGTGAAAGGACAATCTGGGCTAGATGTGCAATCAGCCAATGCAGTGGACGTAATTGGATATGAGACACCAGGGCAATCAGTAATGTCAAATGACTTGCATAAATAAAGGCGATCATGATTAGTGATGCACGGACCATCAGGCAATGACGGAGCGGTAGGACGTTGGGATGGCAAGTTGTCACCAGCAAAGACATTGCGCAGATGATTAGCCATTTCACGAGCAGCAGTGGCTGGGCCGTCAACATGAGTAAAGCCAGCGGTAACGGTACGAGTCCGGCGAATTCTTTTGATAGTAGCAGCGGTGTCGGTAAAGGATCCATTGGATAGTTTATCACAGAATTCTTTCCACGTTTCATTTCTTCTGCTTTTCAATGCACTTGCAAACGCTTTGCTTGCCACTAAATAATGTTTCCAAAATCTAGCTTTGCCTATGCCGTCAGGAGCTCGTTTCCAAGCCCTTCGGGCATCCTCACGTAATTCAACCAAATGTTGGAGCGAATCAGTCCAGAAACGAGCATTACCAGGAGGACCAGGAGGTTTTTTGCGACCAACTGAATTGTCCAAGCTGGTATGAATAGCTCTCGTGAGTCTATCAGCCAACATATCAACATCCGGTGGAGAGCTAGGAGTATGAGATAATGAGGCGTGAGTAGAGGCATGGCTGTGGTGCGTGTGATATAGTTCTAGTGTGTACTTAACTTCTGCCAAGAGTGCAGTGGTTTCTTGGTGTAGTCGGTTATCACATCTGCTTAACACGCAGAAGGCCGCCAGTTCAAGTCTGGCAGAAATCAAATTTTTTGAAAAATTCAAATATCTATTAACGTCTTGCGAAAATTGTTGTGCTGTTGCATTGCGTACGTTTGTCAGGTACACACTGACTTTATGTGTAACCTTTTAATTAGTGTTACCTGGCGCTTTGCCCACAACTATCTTCCTGTCTCTTTTGCTTCCCTTTCCAAAATAAAACAGACTATTATCAATAAAAGTATCATTCTCCAGACAAAATATCCAGAATCATATTACCATACCTTCTGTATCCTTTTTTTGGCCAAAAGATATTTTCTATAATCACATTCGTATTACCTTATCCGGCTCATCTCCATTCAATTTTCCTTTTCACCCGCCAATACTACTCTTTCAACGGCGCCTAGATCCCATAAACTGTACCTGTAACACTTCTTCAAAGTCAATTTCGTGTATTGAAATCAAACGGATAAATCAAGGATATCAAAAATCTTTGTTAAACTCACTCAAAGGATTACCCATACAAATCTCAATTACCATCAAGAAATCATTCTATCACATTCTATATCGTTCAAATCAATTATTAATCACATCATATCTTATTTACTTGTTCCTTGCAATTGACACGCAATGACTCATAACAAAACAACCATCACAAAATTTATAGACAATATAGTAGAATGTCATACATAGAAAATTAGTATAAAAGACCATCAATTGAATAGACAGAATAAAAGATCATCTTATTTTTACCTTAAACTTATTCATATTGCTCTATAGCTCATTATATTCTTTATTTGAACTTATATCTCTGTAAGATCCCTTGAATCTGGCATTTACTACTATTGACCTTGATTCATTGTACTTTATTCTTATTTTTCTTTCATATTATTATACTTTACTAGTTGGACAACTATAAACCTGGTGCTCATTATATAGACAGATCTGCTTTGGCTATTTCTTCTATACATTTACTTCCTTTTATAAAACTATTTACACTGCGTACAAACCCAATTGTAACATTAGTATAAATATCAAATCAATTTGCAAAATAATAAAGATCATCTTTTATCTCGTATATATTCTTTTATATACTGTTACGTTGCGATAGAGTAAAAAGGTGTATGTAGTTTTAATATGAGAGATAATAAATAGATAAATGAGCCTAAGCAGATCTAACTATCAAATGAGCACCAGGTTTATAGTTGTCCAACTAGCAAAGTATAATAAATACACAAGTAACAAATGAAATATAAAAGAGAAATAGATATAAAGTACAATGAATCCAGATCAACAAATGTAATTGACAGATTCAAGGGATCTTACACGAATATAAGTTCAATTAAAGAATAATAAGAGCTATAAAGCTATATGAATAAGTTTAAGGTAATAATAAGATGATTCTTTATTCTGTCTATTCAATTGATGGTATTTATACTAATTTTCTAAGTGTGATATTTACTATACTATTGTCTATAAATTTTGTGATGGTTGTTTTGTTATGAGTCATTGCATGTCATTTGCAAGGGGCAGTAATTAAGTTATGTGATTAATAATTGATTCGAACGATATAGAATGTGGTAGAATAATTTCTTGATGGTAATTGAGATTTGTATGAATGATCCTTCGAGTGAGTTTAACAGTAATATTGTTGTCTTTGGTTTATCCGTTTGATTTCAGTACGCGAAATTGGCTTTAAATAAAAGCTGCAGGTACAATATAGGAGAGTTTCCATCGCCGTTGAAAGAAATGGGACTTTACGGATCAAGGTAATATTGAATGGTGATTATATTGAGCAGCTATCCCAAAAAGGGGAAAAAAGGTAATTGATATGTAATACAACGAAGAAGAGTAGGAGTGATGCATATTTTATTGGATAATGGTTTGTAGGTGGAGAGACAGGAACAGCAAAAAGAGAAAAGTAATGGTTGACAACCATGCGACTTGTAACAATACATTTATTCAAGTCTACTCTAGAAACTATATCTCTACACACGACACGTTATCAGGTACTGTTGTTACGAATCGAATTCGTAATTCTCTTAAAAACTATTTTTTTGGCTAAATAAAATACTGTTACAATTGGGTTTGTACGCTGTGTGAATAGTTTAATAAAAAGAAGTTATTGTATAGAAGAAATAGCCAAAGCAGATCTGTCTATATAATAAGCACCAGGTTTATAGTTGTCCAACTATTAAAGTATGATAATATAAAAGAGAAATAAGAATAAAGTACAATGAATCAAGGTCAATAGCAATGAATGCCAGATTCAGGGGATCTTACAAAGATATAAGTTCAAATAAAGAATATAAAGAGCTATAGAGCTATATTGTTGAGCCAGCGTATACAATAACCAGCACAACGAAAGATAGTATAGTAATTGAACAAGACGCAAATATACTGAAGTTTATTAATTAAATTAAAGGGCTATTTATACTAAATTTATGAGTCATCATACAAGACAGTAACAAATGCTATTCACTTGCAGCTGAATCTGCCCATCAACTGAGATGTAACCTAGTAGCATATTCCATTATATTTGGAATAATTACCTATCAAAGAGTGCCTTAATCTTATATAGACAGTTGTGGCAATTCTGGCACAACATATATGAATAAGTTTAAGGTAAAAATAAGATGATCTTTTATTCTGTCTATTCAATTGATGGTCTTTTATACTAATTTTCTATGTATGATATTTTACTATATTTGTGGAATACATCCACCATGATCTGCATTCCGTACACAGTTCATCCAGTTACCGTATTCTGATATAAACTTTGATGTACACTAATGAATCAGATGTACGCTGCAGATTTATACCATATACAAACATAGGCTATAGATGGCACCATTAGCATGGATGGCGCTATATACTGATGCTTGTATCCCGACATTGACTACGGATATTTCCCATATTTGGTTAAATGCCAAGATCGATGCAATATAAGAAGATGTATGCATCAGATGTGCACCACTTGAAGATCCACACTATATGACATATGCTTATATCCTTGATACTAGCTACAGATACATTATGTACTACAGACTTGTACTATATATGTTATGCTATATAGACATGCACATAGTGACATGCTATAGACATGCCATATATCTACTAGATATGTGCTAAGATGTATACAGAACAATGATATACACTCAGACACATGCTACTGATATAGACCAAGAGACTTTACCTATAGGATACATGCTACTACTACTAGATCGATATTAGTGATCCTCATACAAAGGACAGATCAGGGTACTTTGGATAAGAGTCTATTCACTCATCCAGATGAGCTAAAGTATGTTTAGTTCACTGAGATTTCTCTTAGTATGAATTGCTAGGTTAATTAATCTGAATTGACTTATATGTCAATCCTTCATAGTAGAACTTTTATCCATTGTTAGAATATATAAGAAGAATCATCTACCTGGCCAGTAGAGATTCTTCAGTCTATTTTACACCTGTCAGTTTGATAATAAAGATATACCTTTATCAAGCTGACATTTTGTTTTTTTATTGTTTTTCTTTCCGTGAATTTGTACCTATAACTAGCTGTAAATTCCACAATATTTAGGTATTTATTAAAAACGTTCAGGCCCTATTTCACAGCCCCAGGGCTTAAAAGCAAACTTTACACCTTAAAAAAAAAGTTATTACGATTTGTAAAGTAGTGTATTTAGCTTATATTTTGAGGATCAGATTGCCCCCCTTAATTTAATAGCAAACTTTTTATTTGACCACAAACGTTCTTATTATTCGTACATTGTCTTATTAACATGGAAGAAACCGTTACTTGCTCATCCTGCGGAGGACAAGGTCACCGAAGAAGAACCCATAGAGATTGCCCCATGAATCAACATGCCCTCATGGATCAATATGCCAGAAACAACGTGGCCGTAGAGGGTACGTATAATTTTTGACACTTTAAATGAGTATATGGTACAAAATATTTATCAACACACTATGAAATAGCTGTTATATGTGCATCTTGCCGAGGAGAAGGCCACAGAAGACGTATGCATCGCAACTGTCCCTTGAATCCCATCAATGCTGCTGATGCAGCAACGTCTTCCGAGGATGTTCACTGCCCTTTTTGCTATAGAGTTGGACACAATAGAACAAACCATTGGAATTGTGGAAGAAATCCTTTGCGCTTGGAAGATGATCGCATTGCACGTAACCCTCATTTACCAGAAGTAGCCCGACAAAGCATTGGATCAATGGATGTAACATGCTCATTATGTGGAGCGTTTATGTGGATTGGAGAGAGGAAAATCAGATCCGGTGTGTCATCACCCGTTTTTCAGATGTGTTGCGCAGAAGGGGAGGCATTGCTAGCTCCATCAGAAACGCTTCCACCTATCATCGTTCATCTACTGATAAGGAACGACGCAATTGCCAAAGAGTTCAAACATGATATCAGATCGTACAACTCTGCTTTGAGCTTCACCTCTATGAACACTGACCTGGATAGACGATACGCTAATGAGGAACATGGTTCTTATGCTTTCCGTATCCATGGAAGTGTTAATCATCGTATAAGTCCTGAGTTGATTCCCAAACCCAACAATGCCATACAGCAGCCGAGATTTGCGCAAATCTATATCTTTGATTCCACAAATGAGTTGTAAAATAGGTTGAATGTTGCAATTGTTGCAAAACATGATGCATAATGTTAACCCTTTCGTCGATTTTTTTTTCAAGTCCATCGAGAAGCTCAGCTCCGAGCAGCCGAACGGTATTGAAGACATTCGAATGATTTTTAGGTCAGAAAGTGATACGAACATTTGTCGTTACAATGCCCCAACCACTGATGAAATCAACGTATGGATTGTTGGTGGTGAAGACGAAAGCAGCATTCAGCTATGCAATAGAGACATTGTTGTTCGCTTAAAAGGTGCTGAAGTAGGAGGTACTGGCCTTCATCACATCAATGAGTTTCTTCAACGTCATAACCCTCTTCATTACGTATTGATGTTCCCTACCAGCGGTTCTGAGTGATATATCAACACTGAAAGCTACAATCTTGAACGAATGGAGGCTGATGAGCCAGTTGAGGGACAGGCGAATAGAAATAGAGCTTGAGTCTCCATCATGCATTACTACAGTTCTCGATTGATGATTCGTGCTGATCCAAACGGTACAGTTGAAAGAAAGATGCAGGTGGAAAGCTTTTTCACCAGTCTATCTCCTAAATCACTTAAAAGATATTAATTTCAACATTTATTAACCGGTTCTGCTAATCATCATTGGCACAATTGAAAAAGGAACAAGAGCCCAATAATCTTAAAGTAGGGTTTGATAGCTCTCATTCTGACTGCCGTTGTAGCATCTTCTACTATTATCAAACAGAGCTTTATGAAATAGATGGAAACAGTTTTTTTTATTTTGTCTAATTCAGCATAATGTTGCAACCCCCATTAGAACGAAGGTCGAAAAAATCACCGCAGCGAAGCGAAGGTCGAGTTTTTTCACCATACTTCGGGGGGTGGGTTACAGCTCGTCTCATATATATTCTTTTATATACATTTATCCAAGTCTACTCTAAAAACTATATCTCTACACACGACACTAGTGCTCCTCGTTTCGCAACAATAGTTTTCGCAAGACGTTATTAAAATTCGGATTTATAAAAAATATGATTTCTGCCAGACTTGAACTGGCGGCCTTCTGCGTGTTAAGCAGATGTGATAACCGACTACACCAAGAAACCACTTTCTTTCACTTTTCCATCACTTTTTCTTGGGCAAAACTATTTATCCGCGGATTAACCCTTTTACCGAAGAATCACGTGACCCTAAAAGAAGACCTTATCAGTACAAATCACACTCACAATAGCAACAACAATTAGCAAACCTTCAGCAATATCAGCAAACACCACCACCGAGATCTCATACCAGTTCTATCCTCAAACAGAAGTTTTTCAGAAAAGTCTATCTGCAACAGAGACTTCCACCGTTGATAGCACAGTTTCCCCTGCATCGTTATCTGCCAGCTCCCCAAGCGACACTCCCAAGGACATCTTCACTGTTGAAAAAGTTGTCATCTGCACTAAACGTAAACACAGTTCCAGTTTTGACATTAATTGTTTACCAACAAAAATCCTGAAAATGAAAACAAAAGCAGTTCCTGAGAAGGAGATACTGAAAAAAACATCTACTAGCAAGGTTATTCAAACTCTTGCTCGCAAACCCCAAGGCCCCACGTCACTGCCTAAACCAGTTACACGTGGTACCACCGTCAAGCGAGGCATTATCAACAAAGAGAAGACACCTGATCTTGATGATCTGACAATGCAAGAAGATCCAACTGAAACTGATCTCATTACTGACGACTCTGATCCCGCAGAACCTCCTCTTCAGCCCACCACTGACTCGCCTCTGGTTAGTCAATTGTCCTTCGCACCTGCCGCTGATACCCCTGAGTGGGTATTGACTTTCCAGCGTGAATTCCGTGCTCACGAGCAAAGAATTGCATCACTGGAATATGCTATGGCTGAAATTGTCAGGTTAAAGACAGAACTAGAAGCCACCAAAACTGAATTGGCAGCAGCTAATGCTCAAGTTGCTTCTCTACAAAAGCAGATTTTGACACGAACCGACTCTGGCAGCAATGCCTCCAAGTATGCTTCGCTCCCACCAACCAAGCAGGCTACTACTGCTGCTCCTCCTTCCGCTCAAGCAACAGAGTTCCCTCCTTTGCCGAGCAAGCCCCAATCCACTACCTCTTCCACCCAGAAGACGGTCAATGCTCCCAACAACACCAAACGCAAGAAGAAGCCTCTTAAAACTCTTCTGCGCATCTTTGAGCCTCCACGCACAATCGATCCTTCGACATTGGATGGTCCTCAATACATGTACGTTTATGTACCAAACAAGTATCGTACCAAGCTCTCAAAGTACCGTACTACCCTCCGGGGTGTTGGTTTTGACACTGGCCGTATCCTGGATATCCATTACCCTGCCAAGGGTGTTGCTGCTCTCTTGATCCACACTGAATATTCAGCAGAGGTCTTTGAACTACTTGAAAAAATCAAGATTGCGCCTATTGTCGATTTTGACCAATTTGCTGCTGCAAACCTCAATGACCCCGCCTTTGCTGATCTGGCTGCCTCTGAGCGTGCTGTCAAAGCTCGCGAGCTCCAAGAAGTTCGCCTTGCTCGTGGTATTCAACATGCTCGCCCTTATCTGCGTGGTGCTATTGCTCGCGATTTCGTCAACCAAGGCTTTATCTCTGATGCTCAAGCCAAGATTCTTCTCAGTGGTGGATCCATCTCTGCTTCTGTAGACGGTGTCAATGACATCGACATGGATTCTCAAGGAACTACCTCTGCCTCCTCCAATGGCACTGAATCTGCTTCCTCTGCTGGTGCTGGTGAACCAGCCAACACTCAATGAGTGAGGAGGCCATCTATGATGACCTCCCCACAAACACCCATTCCGCTCCTTTAGTCTTTGAACCCGCCTCCCTGTCTTCTTCCTTACCGCCAACCACCTCCTCTCCTTCTCCTCATGCTCTCACTATCACCACTTGGAATGCCAACGGTCTTGTCCGTCAAACTGTCAATACTGTTACCGAGTATCTAAGTGATTCTTCTCTGATTTTTATTACTGAAACATGGTTACTTCCTCCTCTGCGCTTCCCAACAACCTGGCAACAGTTCCACACATATGGTAAACGTGTCTCTGGTGATCCTCATCACACTCATCGTGGCCAACAAGGCATCACTCTCCTCGTCAATCCCACTTGTCCATATCCAGTGACACCTATACCATCAAAGTCTCCTTATGTGTTCTCTTGCCGTATAGCAAAGTTTCTCATCCATTGCTTGTATCTGCCGCCGTCACTGCCAGATCACGAAGTCATTGCTCTTTTTGAAGGCCCTGATGCATTGGAACAGGATGCTGGTACCATCCTCTGTGGCGATTTCAATGCACGAAGTCAAGCTCTGCTCGGCGACACTGCCACATACACACGTGGATCCTGGCTACACGATTTCATCATCTCAAATGGTTTGCATTGTTGGAATGCTTTACTGGCGTATGGTATCCCGACTCTCTCTTCGCCTAGCCGCTTGGATAATGCTCAAATTGGTCACACATCATGGAACAGCATTGTTGATCTCATCATCAGCTATTCTCCTCTGCTGGAGCCTCGCATGGTCATCCATGATACTAATCTCGGATCTGATCATGTTCCTGTGTCTTTGTCGTTTGTTTTACATGATGCTCCTCCTCCTGCTGCTCCTCATCCTCGTCTTTTATGGAAACTGTCATTGTTGGATGATCACAAGAGTGTAGAGCTATACCGTTCTTTGTTTAGGGTAGAAATATCCCCTATCAAAACTGCACTCTTGGCAGAAGTTAAGTACACACTAGAACTATATCACACGCACCACAGCCATGCCTCTACTCACGCCTCATTATCTCATACTCCTAGCTCTCCACCGGATGTTGATATGTTGGCTGATAGACTCACGAGAGCTATTCATACCAGCTTGGACAATTCAGTTGGTCGCAAAAAACCTCCTGGTCCTCCTGGTAATGCTCGTTTCTGGACTGATTCGCTCCAACATTTGGTTGAATTACGTGAGGATGCCCGAAGGGCTTGGAAACGAGCTCCTGACGGCATAGGCAAAGCTAGATTTTGGAAACATTATTTAGTGGCAAGCAAAGCGTTTGCAAGTGCATTGAAAAGCAGAAGAAATGAAACGTGGAAAGAATTCTGTGATAAACTATCCAATGGATCCTTTACCGACACCGCTGCTACTATCAAAAGAATTCGCCGGACTCGTACCGTTACCGCTGGCTTTACTCATGTTGACGGCCCAGCCACTGCTGCTCGTGAAATGGCTAATCATCTGCGCAATGTCTTTGCTGGTGACAACTTGCCATCCCAACGTCCTACCGCTCCGTCATTGCCTGATGGTCCGTGCATCACTAATCATGATCGCCTTTATTTATGCAAGTCATTTGACATTACTGATTGCCCTGGTGTCTCATATCCAATTACGTCCACTGCATTGGCTGATTGCACATCTAGCCCAGATTGTCCTTTCACCATTGATCGCATCACATTTATGCTCCAACGTAAACTTGCCCGTCGTAAAGCACCTGGTGTTGACCATCTTCGTGCTGAAATGTTACTTCCCTTGATCGATGATTTGGCACCTGTAATGTGTCTTCTTTTCTCTATCTGCTGGTTTTGGTCCAAAGTCCCTGCTGACTGGTGCACTGCTCAAGTTGTCCCTATTTTCAAAGGAAAAGGTAACCCATTGGATCCTGCTTGCTATCGTCCAATCAGTCTTTGCTCGGTGCTACGTAAATTGATGGAATTATGTCTTTACCCTGATCTGCTGGCAACAGCCCCTCCATTGGACCCAGTTCAAGGTGGATTTCGAGAGAATCGTGGTACTCTGGATTCGGCGCTAGCTTTACATGAGCTTTGCAGACAACACACTGTCGATCACCATGGAGAACCTCCAGTTCTATGCTTCCTAGACATCAAGCAAGCATACGATACCGTCCATCGTCCTGTTATTTGGCGTGCTCTTGAGACCTACGTGTCTGGTCCCATGCTCGGTCTTCTTCAGTCTTTGTTTGACAATGTCAAAATTGAAACGCTTGTATCTGGTGCTCGCTCTCCTACATTTTGGCCATCTACCGCTGTTTTGCAAGGCTCCATCCTGAGTCCCTTTTTGTATTCCCACTACATCAATACTCTTCCTTCATTACTACGCACAATCTCCATGCCAAACTCAAGAGCTTTTGATTTCTTTCCTCAGCGCAAATATAATGGATTATGGATTAATTCTCTTTTATATGCTGATGATGTTGTGCTTATCGGTACCGCTGAAACAATGCCTCGCCTGCTGAAGAAAGCTGAAGAGCACTCTCACTTGCTTGGCTATCGTTGGAATCCTGCCAAATGTATTGTAGTCAATCCTCCACTGTACACAGGCCGTACATCACCGCTACGTCTTTATGGATCCCCTTTGCCAGAAGCCGACTCATTTGATTATCTTGGTTTACCCTTCAACAAGAAGGCCCAACTTGACGCCAGTCTTTTGGTGCAACGAAATATTCAGTCTGCTTTAGTCACAATGCGAACTAGCATCCAACCTTTAGGGTTCCATTCTCCAAGTTTTTCTCGTCTCACAGCCACAAAAATCTATGCCACCTTCATTCGACCAAAACTGGAGTATGGCCTGTCGATCTCCAAGCTGCTAGTCAAGCACACCAAATCCATTGAAAAAGCTCAAAATGTTTGCCTCCGACTGTTGTTTCGTGGCAAGGCTGCTGCATCCACTCAAGTGTATAAACACATGTCTGCTCTCCCTCACATGTCTGAACGTATTGCAATCTTAGGATTCAAAACAATCATCCGTGCAGTCCAATTACCTCAAGACACTCTCTTTGGATCATTGCTTCCTCATGTCACCCTGGCGCCAAAAGAAGTCAAATTTCGCTGGCCTCAGCTGCTCACTCAAAGTCCAATCTGGCATTTCATCTGTCATCCTCCTGGATCCAATCCGGAGGCAGCTCCTGCTTTCTCAAGTGTCATCGACTGGCTAACTGCATCCACTGGCGCAAATGATGTTAAGACTATCGTCTTCCATTTTCGCCAGCACAACTTGCATAGCACACTGAATCAACCAACACCACCCGTCCTCTTGTCTTGTTGTCGACCTCAAATTGGCATTGATCCTATCCTCATCTTGCCAATGAATAACTGGACACGTAGCCGTCTTTGCCGATGGAAAATGGGTTGGCTTCCAGCTCGACCGATTCCATGTCAATGTGGCCATCCACATGCGTCTCGCAATCATTTGCTTTCTTGTCTCTCAGTTGCCGATCGCCTCAATGTACCACATGATGCAAAGCCTAATCCACTGGACTTTGTGTTGAATCAGCTGCCTCACATCAAGAAAACTCCATCGCCTGCATCACAACATCAACAAGAGTACTTGCGTTGGGCCTCTTGGTGGCCAACTATCTGCCAAATTCTACTTGAAATGGAGATGATCTGCCTCCCCGATGAGGAATTCTCGCCTGTGTCTAGTAATACCCAAGGTATCGAACTGCTAGAATGGCTGCTCCCTCTCTATTTTAAAGCTGTCGCCCCACCTATTTACTCTACATTGTATAATTGGGTGTAGGTTTGCTCCTCCACACTGTAACTTTTTTGTGCAAAATGCTCATGTTTTACATGATTGATTTATTGTTTCATTGACATTCACGATCTCTTCTTTTCTGTTTCTACCTATCTCCTACGTACTGATGCCTTGCCTAGAATTATACTGGTTTGCTGTGGTCAACGCGTTGGAATCTGTAAGGCAACTGGATGAAATCTACCTGTTTTTTTTCTCGTTCTTTTCTTTTAAATACTTTTACCATGGTTCTGTGCGGGTCGCAGTCCCATGTTCTTTTGAAATAGTTGGCTGTAAAGTTCTCCTGTTTCCCGCGCCATTACTCTTGACATGTCATGAGTACATGGATTTATAGATTTGACATTTGCCCTGATGGGATCAGTCTACCATAATCTTTACATAATAAAAATCTTTTGCCTACACCAAGAAACCACTTTCTTTCACTTTTCCATCACTTTTTCTTGGGCAAAACTGTTTATCCGCGGATTAACCCTTTTACCGACGAATCACGTGACCCTAAAAGAAGACCTTATCAGTACAAATCACACTCACAATAGCAACAACAATTAGCAAACCTTCAGCAATATCAGCAAACACCACCACCGAGATCTCATACCAGTTCTACCCTCAAACAGAAGTTTTTCAGAAAAGTCTATCTGCAACAGAGACTTCCACCGTTGATAGCACAGTTTCCCCTGCATCGTTATCTGCCAGCTCCCCAAGCGACACTCCCAAGGACATCTTCACTGTTGAAAAAGTTGTCATCTGCACTAAACGTAAACACAGTTCCAGTTTTGACATTAATTGTTTACCAACAAAAATCCTGAAAATGAAAACAAAAGCAGTTCCTGAGAAGGAGATACTGAAAAAAACATCTACTAGCAAGGTTATTCAAACTCTTGCTCGCAAACCCCAAGGCCCCACGTCACTGCCTAAACCAGTTACACGTGGTACCACCGTCAAGCGAGGCATTATCAACAAAGAGAAGACACCTGATCTTGATGATCTGACAATGCAAGAAGATCCAACTGAAACTGATCTCATTACTGACGACTCTGATCCCGCAGAACCTCCTCTTCAGCCCACCACTGACTCGCCTCTGGTTAGTCAATTGTCCTTCGCACCTGCCGCTGATACCCCTGAGTGGGTATTGACTTTCCAGCGTGAATTCCGTGCTCACGAGCAAAGAATTGCATCACTGGAATATGCTATGGCTGAAATTGTCAGGTTAAAGACAGAACTAGAAGCTACCAAAACTGAATTGGCAGCAGCTAATGCTCAAGTTGCTTCTCTACAAAAGCAGATTTTGACACGAACCGACTCTGGCAGCAATGCCTCCAAGTATGCTTCGCTCCCACCAACCAAGCAGACTACTACTGCTGCTCCTCCTTCCGCTCAAGCAACAGAGTTCCCTCCTTTGCCGAGCAAGCCCCAATCCACCACCTCTTCCACCCAGAAGACGGTCAATGCTCCCAACAACACCAAACGCAAGAAGAAGCCTCTTAAAACTCTTCTGCGCATCTTTGAGCCTCCACGCACAATCGATCCTTCGACATTGGATGGTCCTCAATACATGTACGTTTATGTACCAAACAAGTATCGTACCAAGCTCTCAAAGTACCGTACTACCCTCCGGGGTGTTGGTTTTGACACTGGCCGTATCCTGGATATCCATTACCCTGCCAAGGGTGTTGCTGCTCTCTTGATCCACACTGAATATTCAGCAGAGGTCTTTGAACTACTTGAAAAAATCAAGATTGCGCCTATTGTCGATTTTGATCAATTTGCTGCTGCAAACCTCAATGACCCCGCCTTTGCTGATCTGGCTGCCTCTGAGCGTGCTGTCAAAGCTCGCGAGCTCCAAGAAGTTCGCCTTGCTCGTGGTATTCAACATGCTCGCCCTTATCTGCGTGGTGCTATTGCTCGCGATTTCGTCAACCAAGGCTTTATCTCTGATGCTCAAGCCAAGCTTATTCTAAGTGGTGGATCCATCTCTGCTTCTGTAGACGGTGTCAATGACATCGACATGGATTCTCAAGGAACTACCTCTGCCTCCTCCAATGGCACTGAATCTGCTTCCTCTGCTGGTGCTGGTGAACCAGCCAACACTCAATGAGTGAGGAGGCCATCTATGATGACCTCCCCACAAACACCCATTCCGCTCCTTTAGTCTTTGAACCCGCCTCCCTGTCTTCTTCCTTACCGCCAACCACTTCCTCTCCTTCTCCTCATGCTCTCACTATCACCACTTGGAATGCCAACGGTCTTGTCCGTCAAACTGTCAATACTGTTACCGAGTATCTAAGTGATTCTTCTCTGATTTTTATTACTGAAACATGGTTACTTCCTCCTCTGCGCTTCCCAACAACCTGGCAACAGTTCCACACATATGGTAAACGTGTCTCTGGTGATCCTCATCACACTCATCGTGGCCAACAAGGCATCACTCTCCTCGTCAATCCCACTTGTCCATATCCAGTGACACCTATACCATCAAAGTCTCCTTATGTGTTCTCTTGCCGTATAGCAAAGTTTCTCATCCATTGCTTGTATCTGCCGCCGTCACTGCCAGATCACGAAGTCATTGCTCTTTTTGAAGGCCCTGATGCATTGGAACAGGATGCTGGTACCATCCTCTGTGGCGATTTCAATGCACGAAGTCAAGCTCTGCTCGGCGACACTGCCACATACACACGTGGATCCTGGCTACACGATTTCATCATCTCAAATGGTTTGCATTGTTGGAATGCTTTACTGGCGTATGGTATCCCGACTCTCTCTTCGCCTAGCCGCTTGGATAATGCTCAAATTGGTCACACATCATGGAACAGCATTGTTGATCTCATCATCAGCTATTCTCCTCTGCTGGAGCCTCGCATGGTCATCCATGATACTAATCTCGGATCTGATCATGTTCCTGTGTCTTTGTCGTTTGTTTTACATGATGCTCCTCCTCCTGCTGCTCCTCATCCTCGTCTTTTATGGAAACTGTCATTGTTGGATGATCACAAGAGTGTAGAGCTATACCGTTCTTTGTTTAGGGTAGAAATATCCCCTATCAAAACTGCACTCTTGGCAGAAGTTAAGTACACACTAGAACTATATCACACGCACCACAGCCATGCCTCTACTCACGCCTCATTATCTCATACTCCTAGCTCTCCACCGGATGTTGATATGTTGGCTGATAGACTCACGAGAGCTATTCATACCAGCTTGGACAATTCAGTTGGTCGCAAAAAACCTCCTGGTCCTCCTGGTAATGCTCGTTTCTGGACTGATTCGCTCCAACATTTGGTTGAATTACGTGAGGATGCCCGAAGGGCTTGGAAACGAGCTCCTGACGGCATAGGCAAAGCTAGATTTTGGAAACATTATTTAGTGGCAAGCAAAGCGTTTGCAAGTGCATTGAAAAGCAGAAGAAATGAAACGTGGAAAGAATTCTGTGATAAACTATCCAATGGATCCTTTACCGACACCGCTGCTACTATCAAAAGAATTCGCCGGACTCGTACCGTTACCGCTGGCTTTACTCATGTTGACGGCCCAGCCACTGCTGCTCGTGAAATGGCTAATCATCTGCGCAATGTCTTTGCTGGTGACAACTTGCCATCCCAACGTCCTACCGCTCCGTCATTGCCTGATGGTCCGTGCATCACTAATCATGATCGCCTTTATTTATGCAAGTCATTTGACATTACTGATTGCCCTGGTGTCTCATATCCAATTACGTCCACTGCATTGGCTGATTGCACATCTAGCCCAGATTGTCCTTTCACCATTGATCGCATCACATTTATGCTCCAACGTAAACTTGCCCGTCGTAAAGCACCTGGTGTTGACCATCTTCGTGCTGAAATGTTACTTCCCTTGATCGATGATTTGGCACCTGTAATGTGTCTTCTTTTCTCTATCTGCTGGTTTTGGTCCAAAGTCCCTGCTGACTGGTGCACTGCTCAAGTTGTCCCTATTTTCAAAGGAAAAGGTAACCCATTGGATCCTGCTTGCTATCGTCCAATCAGTCTTTGCTCGGTGCTACGTAAATTGATGGAATTATGTCTTTACCCTGATCTGCTGGCAACAGCCCCTCCATTGGACCCAGTTCAAGGTGGATTTCGAGAGAATCGTGGTACTCTGGATTCGGCGCTAGCTTTACATGAGCTTTGCAGACAACACACTGTCGATCACCATGGAGAACCTCCAGTTCTATGCTTCCTAGACATCAAGCAAGCATACGATACCGTCCATCGTCCTGTTATTTGGCGTGCTCTTGAGACCTACGTGTCTGGTCCCATGCTCGGTCTTCTTCAGTCTTTGTTTGACAATGTCAAAATTGAAACGCTTGTATCTGGTGCTCGCTCTCCTACATTTTGGCCATCTACCGCTGTTTTGCAAGGCTCCATCCTGAGTCCCTTTTTGTATTCCCACTACATCAATACTCTTCCTTCATTACTACGCACAATCTCCATGCCAAACTCAAGAGCTTTTGATTTCTTTCCTCAGCGCAAATATAATGGATTATGGATTAATTCTCTTTTATATGCTGATGATGTTGTGCTTATCGGTACCGCTGAAACAATGCCTCGCCTGCTGAAGAAAGCTGAAGAGCACTCTCACTTGCTTGGCTATCGTTGGAATCCTGCCAAATGTATTGTAGTCAATCCTCCACTGTACACAGGCCGTACATCACCGCTACGTCTTTATGGATCCCCTTTGCCAGAAGCCGACTCATTTGATTATCTTGGTTTACCCTTCAACAAGAAGGCCCAACTTGACGCCAGTCTTTTGGTGCAACGAAATATTCAGTCTGCTTTAGTCACAATGCGAACTAGCATCCAACCTTTAGGGTTCCATTCTCCAAGTTTTTCTCGTCTCACAGCCACAAAAATCTATGCCACCTTCATTCGACCAAAACTGGAGTATGGCCTGTCGATCTCCAAGCTGCTAGTCAAGCACACCAAATCCATTGAAAAAGCTCAAAATGTTTGCCTCCGACTGTTGTTTCGTGGCAAGGCTGCTGCATCCACTCAAGTGTATAAACACATGTCTGCTCTCCCTCACATGTCTGAACGTATTGCAATCTTAGGATTCAAAACAATCATCCGTGCAGTCCAATTACCTCAAGACACTCTCTTTGGATCATTGCTTCCTCATGTCACCCTGGCGCCAAAAGAAGTCAAATTTCGCTGGCCTCAGCTGCTCACTCAAAGTCCAATCTGGCATTTCATCTGTCATCCTCCTGGATCCAATCCGGAGGCAGCTCCTGCTTTCTCAAGTGTCATCGACTGGCTAACTGCATCCACTGGCGCAAATGATGTTAAGACTATCGTCTTCCATTTTCGCCAGCACAACTTGCATAGCACACTGAATCAACCAACACCACCCGTCCTCTTGTCTTGTTGTCGACCTCAAATTGGCATTGATCCTATCCTCATCTTGCCAATGAATAACTGGACACGTAGCCGTCTTTGCCGATGGAAAATGGGTTGGCTTCCAGCTCGACCGATTCCATGTCAATGTGGCCATCCACATGCGTCTCGCAATCATTTGCTTTCTTGTCTCTCAGTTGCCGATCGCCTCAATGTACCACATGATGCAAAGCCTAATCCACTGGACTTTGTGTTGAATCAGCTGCCTCACATCAAGAAAACTCCATCGCCTGCATCACAACATCAACAAGAGTACTTGCGTTGGGCCTCTTGGTGGCCAACTATCTGCCAAATTCTACTTGAAATGGAGATGATCTGCCTCCCCGATGAGGAATTCTCGCCTGTGTCTAGTAATACCCAAGGTATCGAACTGCTAGAATGGCTGCTCCCTCTCTATTTTAAAGCTGTCGCCCCACCTATTTACTCTACATTGTATAATTGGGTGTAGGTTTGCTCCTCCACACTGTAACTTTTTTGTGCAAAATGCTCATGTTTTACATGATTGATTTATTGTTTCATTGACATTCACGATCTCTTCTTTTCTGTTTCTACCTATCTCCTACGTACTGATGCCTTGCCTAGAATTATACTGGTTTGCTGTGGTCAACGCGTTGGAATCTGTAAGGCAACTGGATGAAATCTACCTGTTTTTTTTCTCGTTCTTTTCTTTTAAATACTTTTACCATGGTTCTGTGCGGGTCGCAGTCCCATGTTCTTTTGAAATAGTTGGCTGTAAAGTTCTCCTGTTTCCGCGCCATTACTCTTGACATGTCATGAGTACATGGATTTATAGATTTGACATTTGCCCTGATGGGATCAGTCTACCATAATCTTTACATAATAAAAATCTTTTGCCTACACCAAGAAACCACTTTCTTTCACTTTTCCATCACTTTTTCTTGGGCAAAACTGTTTATCCGCGGATTAACCCTTTTACCGACGAATCACGTGACCCTAAAAGAAGACCTTATCAGTACAAATCACACTCACAATAGCAACAACAATTAGCAAACCTTCAGCAATATCAGCAAACACCACCACCGAGATCTCATACCAGTTCTACCCTCAAACAGAAGTTTTTCAGAAAAGTCTATCTGCAACAGAGACTTCCACCGTTGATAGCACAGTTTCCCCTGCATCGTTATCTGCCAGCTCCCCAAGCGACACTCCCAAGGACATCTTCACTGTTGAAAAAGTTGTCATCTGCACTAAACGTAAACACAGTTCCAGTTTTGACATTAATTGTTTACCAACAAAAATCCTGAAAATGAAAACAAAAGCAGTTCCTGAGAAGGAGATACTGAAAAAAAACATCTACTAGCAAGGTTATTCAAACTCTTGCTCGCAAACCCCAAGGCCCCACGTCACTGCCTAAACCAGTTACACGTGGTACCACCGTCAAGCGAGGCATTATCAACAAAGAGAAGACACCTGATCTTGATGATCTGACAATGCAAGAAGATCCAACTGAAACTGATCTCATTACTGACGACTCTGATCCCGCAGAACCTCCTCTTCAGCCCACCACTGACTCGCCTCTGGTTAGTCAATTGTCCTTCGCACCTGCCGCTGATACCCCTGAGTGGGTATTGACTTTCCAGCGTGAATTCCGTGCTCACGAGCAAAGAATTGCATCACTGGAATATGCTATGGCTGAAATTGTCAGGTTAAAGACAGAACTAGAAGCTACCAAAACTGAATTGGCAGCAGCTAATGCTCAAGTTGCTTCTCTACAAAAGCAGATTTTGACACGAACCGACTCTGGCAGCAATGCCTCCAAGTATGCTTCGCTCCCACCAACCAAGCAGACTACTACTGCTGCTCCTCCTTCCGCTCAAGCAACAGAGTTCCCTCCTTTGCCGAGCAAGCCCCAATCCACCACCTCTTCCACCCAGAAGACGGTCAATGCTCCCAACAACACCAAACGCAAGAAGAAGCCTCTTAAAACTCTTCTGCGCATCTTTGAGCCTCCACGCACAATCGATCCTTCGACATTGGATGGTCCTCAATACATGTACGTTTATGTACCAAACAAGTATCGTACCAAGCTCTCAAAGTACCGTACTACCCTCCGGGGTGTTGGTTTTGACACTGGCCGTATCCTGGATATCCATTACCCTGCCAAGGGTGTTGCTGCTCTCTTGATCCACACTGAATATTCAGCAGAGGTCTTTGAACTACTTGAAAAAATCAAGATTGCGCCTATTGTCGATTTTGATCAATTTGCTGCTGCAAACCTCAATGACCCCGCCTTTGCTGATCTGGCTGCCTCTGAGCGTGCTGTCAAAGCTCGCGAGCTCCAAGAAGTTCGCCTTGCTCGTGGTATTCAACATGCTCGCCCTTATCTGCGTGGTGCTATTGCTCGCGATTTCGTCAACCAAGGCTTTATCTCTGATGCTCAAGCCAAGCTTATTCTAAGTGGTGGATCCATCTCTGCTTCTGTAGACGGTGTCAATGACATCGACATGGATTCTCAAGGAACTACCTCTGCCTCCTCCAATGGCACTGAATCTGCTTCCTCTGCTGGTGCTGGTGAACCAGCCAACACTCAATGAGTGAGGAGGCCATCTATGATGACCTCCCCACAAACACCCATTCCGCTCCTTTAGTCTTTGAACCCGCCTCCCTGTCTTCTTCCTTACCGCCAACCACTTCCTCTCCTTCTCCTCATGCTCTCACTATCACCACTTGGAATGCCAACGGTCTTGTCCGTCAAACTGTCAATACTGTTACCGAGTATCTAAGTGATTCTTCTCTGATTTTTATTACTGAAACATGGTTACTTCCTCCTCTGCGCTTCCCAACAACCTGGCAACAGTTCCACACATATGGTAAACGTGTCTCTGGTGATCCTCATCACACTCATCGTGGCCAACAAGGCATCACTCTCCTCGTCAATCCCACTTGTCCATATCCAGTGACACCTATACCATCAAAGTCTCCTTATGTGTTCTCTTGCCGTATAGCAAAGTTTCTCATCCATTGCTTGTATCTGCCGCCGTCACTGCCAGATCACGAAGTCATTGCTCTTTTTGAAGGCCCTGATGCATTGGAACAGGATGCTGGTACCATCCTCTGTGGCGATTTCAATGCACGAAGTCAAGCTCTGCTCGGCGACACTGCCACATACACACGTGGATCCTGGCTACACGATTTCATCATCTCAAATGGTTTGCATTGTTGGAATGCTTTACTGGCGTATGGTATCCCGACTCTCTCTTCGCCTAGCCGCTTGGATAATGCTCAAATTGGTCACACATCATGGAACAGCATTGTTGATCTCATCATCAGCTATTCTCCTCTGCTGGAGCCTCGCATGGTCATCCATGATACTAATCTCGGATCTGATCATGTTCCTGTGTCTTTGTCGTTTGTTTTACATGATGCTCCTCCTCCTGCTGCTCCTCATCCTCGTCTTTTATGGAAACTGTCATTGTTGGATGATCACAAGAGTGTAGAGCTATACCGTTCTTTGTTTAGGGTAGAAATATCCCCTATCAAAACTGCACTCTTGGCAGAAGTTAAGTACACACTAGAACTATATCACACGCACCACAGCCATGCCTCTACTCACGCCTCATTATCTCATACTCCTAGCTCTCCACCGGATGTTGATATGTTGGCTGATAGACTCACGAGAGCTATTCATACCAGCTTGGACAATTCAGTTGGTCGCAAAAAACCTCCTGGTCCTCCTGGTAATGCTCGTTTCTGGACTGATTCGCTCCAACATTTGGTTGAATTACGTGAGGATGCCCGAAGGGCTTGGAAACGAGCTCCTGACGGCATAGGCAAAGCTAGATTTTGGAAACATTATTTAGTGGCAAGCAAAGCGTTTGCAAGTGCATTGAAAAGCAGAAGAAATGAAACGTGGAAAGAATTCTGTGATAAACTATCCAATGGATCCTTTACCGACACCGCTGCTACTATCAAAAGAATTCGCCGGACTCGTACCGTTACCGCTGGCTTTACTCATGTTGACGGCCCAGCCACTGCTGCTCGTGAAATGGCTAATCATCTGCGCAATGTCTTTGCTGGTGACAACTTGCCATCCCAACGTCCTACCGCTCCGTCATTGCCTGATGGTCCGTGCATCACTAATCATGATCGCCTTTATTTATGCAAGTCATTTGACATTACTGATTGCCCTGGTGTCTCATATCCAATTACGTCCACTGCATTGGCTGATTGCACATCTAGCCCAGATTGTCCTTTCACCATTGATCGCATCACATTTATGCTCCAACGTAAACTTGCCCGTCGTAAAGCACCTGGTGTTGACCATCTTCGTGCTGAAATGTTACTTCCCTTGATCGATGATTTGGCACCTGTAATGTGTCTTCTTTTCTCTATCTGCTGGTTTTGGTCCAAAGTCCCTGCTGACTGGTGCACTGCTCAAGTTGTCCCTATTTTCAAAGGAAAAGGTAACCCATTGGATCCTGCTTGCTATCGTCCAATCAGTCTTTGCTCGGTGCTACGTAAATTGATGGAATTATGTCTTTACCCTGATCTGCTGGCAACAGCCCCTCCATTGGACCCAGTTCAAGGTGGATTTCGAGAGAATCGTGGTACTCTGGATTCGGCGCTAGCTTTACATGAGCTTTGCAGACAACACACTGTCGATCACCATGGAGAACCTCCAGTTCTATGCTTCCTAGACATCAAGCAAGCATACGATACCGTCCATCGTCCTGTTATTTGGCGTGCTCTTGAGACCTACGTGTCTGGTCCCATGCTCGGTCTTCTTCAGTCTTTGTTTGACAATGTCAAAATTGAAACGCTTGTATCTGGTGCTCGCTCTCCTACATTTTGGCCATCTACCGCTGTTTTGCAAGGCTCCATCCTGAGTCCCTTTTTGTATTCCCACTACATCAATACTCTTCCTTCATTACTACGCACAATCTCCATGCCAAACTCAAGAGCTTTTGATTTCTTTCCTCAGCGCAAATATAATGGATTATGGATTAATTCTCTTTTATATGCTGATGATGTTGTGCTTATCGGTACCGCTGAAACAATGCCTCGCCTGCTGAAGAAAGCTGAAGAGCACTCTCACTTGCTTGGCTATCGTTGGAATCCTGCCAAATGTATTGTAGTCAATCCTCCACTGTACACAGGCCGTACATCACCGCTACGTCTTTATGGATCCCCTTTGCCAGAAGCCGACTCATTTGATTATCTTGGTTTACCCTTCAACAAGAAGGCCCAACTTGACGCCAGTCTTTTGGTGCAACGAAATATTCAGTCTGCTTTAGTCACAATGCGAACTAGCATCCAACCTTTAGGGTTCCATTCTCCAAGTTTTTCTCGTCTCACAGCCACAAAAATCTATGCCACCTTCATTCGACCAAAACTGGAGTATGGCCTGTCGATCTCCAAGCTGCTAGTCAAGCACACCAAATCCATTGAAAAAGCTCAAAATGTTTGCCTCCGACTGTTGTTTCGTGGCAAGGCTGCTGCATCCACTCAAGTGTATAAACACATGTCTGCTCTCCCTCACATGTCTGAACGTATTGCAATCTTAGGATTCAAAACAATCATCCGTGCAGTCCAATTACCTCAAGACACTCTCTTTGGATCATTGCTTCCTCATGTCACCCTGGCGCCAAAAGAAGTCAAATTTCGCTGGCCTCAGCTGCTCACTCAAAGTCCAATCTGGCATTTCATCTGTCATCCTCCTGGATCCAATCCGGAGGCAGCTCCTGCTTTCTCAAGTGTCATCGACTGGCTAACTGCATCCACTGGCGCAAATGATGTTAAGACTATCGTCTTCCATTTTCGCCAGCACAACTTGCATAGCACACTGAATCAACCAACACCACCCGTCCTCTTGTCTTGTTGTCGACCTCAAATTGGCATTGATCCTATCCTCATCTTGCCAATGAATAACTGGACACGTAGCCGTCTTTGCCGATGGAAAATGGGTTGGCTTCCAGCTCGACCGATTCCATGTCAATGTGGCCATCCACATGCGTCTCGCAATCATTTGCTTTCTTGTCTCTCAGTTGCCGATCGCCTCAATGTACCACATGATGCAAAGCCTAATCCACTGGACTTTGTGTTGAATCAGCTGCCTCACATCAAGAAAACTCCATCGCCTGCATCACAACATCAACAAGAGTACTTGCGTTGGGCCTCTTGGTGGCCAACTATCTGCCAAATTCTACTTGAAATGGAGATGATCTGCCTCCCCGATGAGGAATTCTCGCTTGTGTCTAGTAATACCCAAGGTATCGAACTGCTAGAATGGCTGCTCCCTCTCTATTTTAAAGCTGTCGCCCCACCTATTTACTCTACATTGTATAATTGGGTGTAGGTTTGCTCCTCCACACTGTAACTTTTTTGTGCGAAATGCTCATGTTTTACATGATTGATTTATTGTTTCATTGACATTCACGATCTCTTCTTTTCTGTTTCTACCTATCTCCTACGTACTGATGCCTTGCCTAGAATTATACTGGTTTGCTGTGGTCAACGCGTTGGAATCTGTAAGGCAACTGGATGAAATCTACCTGTTTTTTTTCTCGTTCTTTTCTTTTAAATACTTTTACCATGGTTCTGTGCGGGTCGCAGTCCCATGTTCTTTTGAAATAGTTGGCTGTAAAGTTCTCCTGTTTCCCGCGCCATTACTCTTGACATGTCATGAGTACATGGATTTATAGATTTGACATTTGCCCTGATGGGATCAGTCTACCATAATCTTTACATAATAAAAATCTTTTGCCTACACCAAGAAACCACTTTCTTTCACTTTTCCATCACTTTTTGTTGGGCAAAACTGTTTATCCGCGGATATCACTACAGCCCGCAGTGGTTCTAGGACGTTTAAGGGATCCCTAAAACGACTAAAAGAAATTATTAAAAAAATAAAAAACTCAATTTTACTAGTAGGAAAAAAATTTAGAGCCTTTGAAAAATTCAGGCACAGAACCTTTTTTTTTCTGTGTGTATCTTCATTTCTAATGCATGAGAAAGGGTAAGCACTGTAGAGTATGCTTGCTCTAAACTTTCTTTTTGTATTGGTTAGTTACCCTTTTATTAGAAAATTATTTGTTCGGGCATTTTCACGTAGGCATTCATACCATCTATATAGTCTGGTACAATAGCGATTAGTGAGTGGATAAATTCAGGAGCACGGGATTGTCTTCTGACTGCTTGAGCAGCATTGGAACTGGAGGATGATGTGGCGGTGGATGCAACAATTGGAAGGCATCTATTACTTCTAAAGTTATCCATGGTAGTTACAAAAAAAAAAAGGCTTAATGGATAATAATAGCTAAAATGAGATGACAACAACTGGCAATCATCAAACAGTTTATACTTTTTTCTTTGTTTTGGTATTTCTAAATTGGGTGTTTTTATTGTGAATAAAAAGATTATCGATTCGTTTTCTTCTATTTTTTTCTTTCCTTCTTCTTTTTTTTTTGTTCAAACATCAAAACGTTTGAAGGTATGTACAGAAGGTTGCTTGTGGTTAACAACACGGATGTATATGTATGCTCAAATTAATAAGTTTATGTTTTCTTTGGATGCTCGCAGAAGGCTATTGTGAAATGATTTTTCTCATGAAACTCATGACATGATTTCAGCAGTAGGTTCCATAATAATGTTGTGCTCTTCTAATAAAGCTAATTGTTGCGAACCTAGTACCAGTTGGCCAAGCTCATGTCTCATCGTCGTGCGTTCATGCTTTATGAGCTCTTGTATCCGCGCTATCACACATCTTGGTCTACACATCGTCGCGCTAAAGGTATCTGAAGTGTCCTCATTGCTCAACTTCCATGTCTGTTGGTATGCACATTTCATATTAATTCTTCTTACACAAACAGCAGGAGATACATCTGTTAACAAGAAGTCTGCTAATCATGTCTGCTTCTGGTTTGGCTTCTTTAAGCTGCTCATGATATCCGCTGTGTATAATAGTAAGTTGTTGCAAATACACCCCTTTACATTAATTGAAGCTGATCATCAACATCTCATTTTCGTTTACTGTCATAGATATAAGATATAAATTAAAGCCATATTACATGATGCCAAATGTCATAAGCTAGCACGGAATTTCTTTCGCTTCACCGTTGGTAATTTTTCCTCCTGCCACCACAATATTGCTGATTTAGTTTCTTTGGGCTTTGATGTTTCGTGATCATCATCATGTTTCCTGCTTTAGCCTCGTTTACAGTATTTACAAAAGATATTATCTATTCTATTCGACATTGCTACTTTTTATCCACTGTCTCTCTGCTATTTTTCACACCATAGAAATGATGATTCACGCCATTTTGCAGCAGCGTATCATACATGTCAATATTGCGTAATGGCAGTGTATTTTACCCAATAATAAACCTCAATTTAACAATCAAAAAATCTAAATGACCCAATAGATCCATATTTCCATGATTTAAGATGTGTTAAAAGCCAATAAGCAAAGTAAAAACGATGTGTCATGAACATGGCAGACCAATGAATGCATGCCATCATTTGCAATATTTAAGAAATAGATGTTTATCGAGCCAATGGATGTACAATAGAAAGTCCCTAATATAGCTGCCATGGAGCACTAAGTGATGCACAAGACGGCCATACCATGGACGTATTGAGGTATGATTAAATGGCCATCTAAGCAGCAGTTTAAGGAAGCCATTAAATGGCTAATTTTGGGACCCTGAGATGTCACTAATCTTGGAATAATAGAAGCCGTATCAGGGACCATTATACAGCCGTTATGGAGGGCGTTCGAGGGTTGTATCTAAAACCTCCAGTTCGGGGTTTCCCTGATACGCCCTACAATATCGCCATTTCAGGGTCGTTTCAGGGCATATCAGGGTAACCATAGGGCTGTAGTGGATTAACCCTTTTACCGAAGAATCACGTGACCCTAAAAGAAGACCTTATCAGTACAAATCACACTCACAATAGCAACAACAATTAGCAAACCTTCAGCAATATCAGCAAACACCACCACCGAGATCTCATACCAGTTCTATCCTCAAACAGAAGTTTTTCAGAAAAGTCTATCTGCAACAGAGACTTCCACCGTTGATAGTACAGTTTCCCCTGCATCGTTATCTGCCAGCTCCCCAAGCGACACTCCCAAGGACATCTTCACTGTTGAAACAGTTGTCATCTGCACTAAACGTAAACACAGTTCCAGTTTTGACATTAATTGTTTACCAACAAAAATCCTGAAAATGAAAACAAAAGCAGTTCCTGAGAAGGAGATACTGAAAAAAAACATCTACTAGCAAGGTTATTCAAACTCTTGCTCGCAAACCCCAAGGCCCCACGTCACTGCCTAAACCAGTTACACGTGGTACCACCGTCAAGCGAGGCATTATCAACAAAGAGAAGACACCTGATCTTGATGATCTGACAATGCAAGAAGATCCAACTGAAACTGATCTCATTACTGACGACTCTGATCCCGCAGAACCTCCTCTTCAGCCCACCACTGACTCGCCTCTGGTTAGTCAATTGTCCTTCGCACCTGCCGCTGATACCCCTGAGTGGGTATTGACTTTCCAGCGTGAATTCCGTGCTCACGAGCAAAGAATTGCATCACTGGAATATGCTATGGCTGAAATTGTCAGGTTAAAGACAGAACTAGAGGCTACCAAAACTGAATTGGCAGCAGCTAATGCTCAAGTTGCTTCTCTACAAAAGCAGATTTTGACACGAACCGACTCTGGCAGCAATGCCTCCAAGTATGCTTCGCTCCCACCAACCAAGCAGGCTACTACTGCTGCTCCTCCTTCCGCTCAAGCAATAGAGTTCCCTCCTTTGCCGAGCAAGCCCCAATCCACTACCTCTTCCACCCAGAAGACGGTCAATGCTCCCAACAACACCAAACGCAAGAAGAAGCCTCTTAAAACTCTTCTGCGCATCTTTGAGCCTCCACGCACAATCGATCCTTCGACATTGGATGGTCCTCAATACATGTACGTTTATGTACCAAACAAGTATCGTACCAAGCTCTCAAAGTACCGTACTACCCTCCGGGGTGTTGGTTTTGACACTGGCCGTATCCTGGATATCCATTACCCTGCCAAGGGTGTTGCTGCTCTCTTGATCCACACTGAATATTCAGCAGAGGTCTTTGAACTACTTGAAAAAATCAAGATTGCGCCTATTGTCGATTTTGATCAATTTGCTGCTGCAAACCTCAATGACCCCGCCTTTGCTGATCTGGCTGCCTCTGAGCGTGCTGTCAAAGCTCGCGAGCTCCAAGAAGTTCGCCTTGCTCGTGGTATTCAACATGCTCGCCCTTATCTGCGTGGTGCTATTGCTCGCGATTTCGTCAACCAAGGCTTTATCTCTGATGCTCAAGCCAAGATTATTCTCAGTGGTGGATCCATCTCTGCTTCTGTAGACGGTGTCAATGACATCGACATGGATTCTCAAGGAACTACCTCTGCCTCCTCCAATGGCACTGAATCTGCTTCCTCTGCTGGTGCTGGTGAACCAGCCAACACTCAATGAGTGAGGAGGCCATCTATGATGATGACCTCCCCACAAACACCCATTCCGCTCCTTTAGTCTTTGAACCCGCCTCCCTGTCTTCTTCCTTACCGCCAACCACCTCCTCTCCTTCTCCTCATGCTCTCACTATCACCACTTGGAATGCCAATGGTCTTGTCCGTCAAACTGTCAATACTGTTACCGAGTATCTAAGTGATTCTTCTCTGATTTTTATTACTGAAACATGGTTACTTCCTCCTCTGCGCTTCCCAACAACCTGGCAACAGTTCCACACATATGGTAAACGTGTCTCTGGTGATCCTCATCACACTCATCGTGGCCAACAAGGCATCACTCTCCTTGTCAATCCCACTTGTCCATATCCAGTGACACCTATACCATCAAAGTCTCCTTATGTGTTCTCTTGCCGTATAGCAAAGTTTCTCATCCATTGCTTGTATCTGCCGCCGTCACTGCCAGATCACGAAGTCATTGCTCTTTTTGAAGGCCCTGATGCATTGGAACAGGATGCTGGTACCATCCTCTGTGGCGATTTCAATGCACGAAGTCAAGCTCTGCTCGGCGACACTGCCACATACACACGTGGATCCTGGCTACACGATTTCATCATCTCAAATGGTTTGCATTGTTGGAATGCTTTACTGGCGTATGGTATCCCGACTCTCTCTTCGCCTAGCCGCTTGGATAATGCTCAAATTGGTCACACATCATGGAACAGCATTGTTGATCTCATCATCAGCTATTCTCCTCTGCTGGAGCCTCGCATGGTCATCCATGATACTAATCTCGGATCTGATCATGTTCCTGTGTCTTTGTCGTTTGTTTTACATGATGCTCCTCCTCCTGCTGCTCCTCATCCTCGTCTTTTATGGAAACTGTCATTGTTGGATGATCACAAGAGTGTAGAGCTATACCGTTCTTTGTTTAGGGTAGAAATATCCCCTATCAAAACTGCACTCTTGGCAGAAGTTAAGTACACACTAGAACTATATCACACGCACCACAGCCATGCCTCTACTCACGCCTCATTATCTCATACTCCTAGCTCTCCACCGGATGTTGATATGTTGGCTGATAGACTCACGAGAGCTATTCATACCAGCTTGGACAATTCAGTTGGTCGCAAAAAACCTCCTGGTCCTCCTGGTAATGCTCGTTTCTGGACTGATTCGCTCCAACATTTGGTTGAATTACGTGAGGATGCCCGAAGGGCTTGGAAACGAGCTCCTGACGGCATAGGCAAAGCTAGATTTTGGAAACATTATTTAGTGGCAAGCAAAGCGTTTGCAAGTGCATTGAAAAGCAGAAGAAATGAAACGTGGAAAGAATTCTGTGATAAACTATCCAATGGATCATTTACCGACACCGCTGCTACTATCAAAAGAATTCGCCGGACTCGTACCGTTACCGCTGGCTTTACTCATGTTGACGGCCCAGCCACTGCTGCTCGTGAAATGGCTAATCATCTGCGCAATGTCTTTGCTGGTGACAACTTGCCATCCCAACGTCCTACCGCTCCGTCATTGCCTGATGGTCCGTGCATCACTAATCATGATCGCCTTTATTTATGCAAGTCATTTGACATTACTGATTGCCCTGGTGTCTCATATCCAATTACGTCCACTGCATTGGCTGATTGCACATCTAGCCCAGATTGTCCTTTCACCATTGATCGCATCACATTTATGCTCCAACGTAAACTTGCCCGTCGTAAAGCACCTGGTGTTGACCATCTTCGTGCTGAAATGTTACTTCCCTTGATCGATGATTTGGCACCTGTATTGTGTCTTCTTTTCTCTATCTGCTGGTTTTGGTCCAAAGTCCCTGCTGACTGGTGCACTGCTCAAGTTGTCCCTATTTTCAAAGGAAAAGGTAACCCATTGGATCCTGCTTGCTATCGTCCAATCAGTCTTTGCTCGGTGCTACGTAAATTGATGGAATTATGTCTTTACCCTGATCTGCTGGCAACAGCCCCTCCATTGGACCCAGTTCAAGGTGGATTTCGAGAGAATCGTGGTACTCTGGATTCGGCGCTGGCTTTACATGAGCTTTGCAGACAACACACTGTCGATCACCATGGAGAACCTCCAGTTCTATGCTTCCTAGACATCAAGCAAGCATACGATACCGTCCATCGTCCTGTTATTTGGCGTGCTCTTGAGACCTACGTGTCTGGTCCCATGCTCGGTCTTCTTCAGTCTTTGTTTGACAATGTCAAAATTGAAACGCTTGTATCTGGTGCTCGCTCTCCTACATTTTGGCCATCTACCGCTGTTTTGCAAGGCTCCATTCTGAGTCCCTTTTTGTATTCCCACTACATCAATACTCTTCCTTCATTACTACGCACAATCTCCATGCCAAACTCAAGAGCTTTTGATTTCTTTCCTCAGCGCAAATATAATGGATTATGGATTAATTCTCTTTTATATGCTGATGATGTTGTGCTTATCGGTACCGCTGAAACAATGCCTCGCCTGCTGAAGAAAGCTGAAGAGCACTCTCACTTGCTTGGCTATCGTTGGAATCCTGCCAAATGTATTGTAGTCAATCCTCCACTGTACACCGGCCGTACATCACCGCTACGTCTTTATGGATCCCCTCTGCCAGAAGCCGACTCATTTGATTATCTTGGTTTACCCTTCAACAAGAAGGCCCAACTTGACGCCAGTCTTTTGGTGCAACGAAATATTCAGTCTGCTTTAGTCACAATGCGAACTAGCATCCAACCTTTAGGGTTCCATTCTCCAAGTTTTTCTCGTCTCACAGCCACAAAAATCTATGCCACCTTCATTCGACCAAAACTGGAGTATGGCCTGTCGATCTCCAAGCTGCTAGTCAAGCACACCAAATCCATTGAAAAAGCTCAAAATGTTTGCCTCCGACTGTTGTTTCGTGGCAAGGCTGCTGCATCCACCCAAGTGTATAAACACATGTCTGCTCTCCCTCACATGTCTGAACGTATTGCAATCTTAGGATTCAAAACAATCATCCGTGCAGTCCAATTACCTCAAGACACTCTCTTTGGATCATTGCTTCCTCATGTCACCCTGGCGCCAAAAGAAGTCAAATTTCGCTGGCCTCAGTTGCTCACTCAAAGTCCAATCTGGCATTTCATCTGTCATCCTCCTGGATCCAATCCGGAGGCAGCTCCTGCTTTCTCAAGTGTCATCGACTGGCTAAATGCATCCACTGGCGCAAATGATGTTAAGACTATCGTCTTCCATTTTCGCCTGCACAACTTGCATAGCACACTGAATCAACCAACACCACCCGTCCTCTTGTCTTGTTGTCGACCTCAAATTGGCATTGATCCTATCCTCATCTTGCCAATGAATAACTGGACACGTAGCCGTCTTTGCCGATGGAAAATGGGTTGGCTTCCAGCTCGACCGATTCCATGTCAATGTGGCCATCCACATGCGTCTCGCAATCATTTGCTTTCTTGTCTCTCAGTTGCCGATCGCCTCAATGTACCACATGATGCAAAGCCTAATCCACTGGACTTTGTGTTGAATCAGCTGCCTCACATTAAGAAAACTCCATCGCCTGCATCACAACATCAACAAGAGTACTTGCGTTGGGCCTCTTGGTGGCCAACTATCTGCCAAATTCTACTTGAAATGGAGATGATCTGCCTCCCCGATGAGGAATTCTCGCTCGTGTCTAGTAATACCCAAGGTATCGAACTGCTAGAATGGCTGCTCCCTCTCTATTTTAAAGCTGTGGCCCCACCTATTTACTCTACATTGTATAATTGGGTGTAGGTTTGCTCCTCCACACTGTAACTTTTTTGTGCAAAATGCTCATGTTTTACATGATTGATTTATTGTTTCATTGACATTCACGATCTCTTCTTTTCTGTTTCTACCTATCTCCTACGTACTGATGCCTTGCCTAGAATTATACTGGTTTGCTGTGGTCAACGCGTTGGAATCTGTAAGGCAACTGGATGAAATCTACCCGTTTTTTTTTTTTTCTCGTTCTTTTCTTTTAAATACTTTTACCATGGTTCTGTGCGGGTCGCAGTCCCATGTTCTTTTGAAATAGTTGGCTGTAAAGTTCTCCTGTTTCCGCGCCATTACTCTTGACATGTCATGAGTACATGGATTTATAGATTTGACATTTGCCCTGATGGGATCAGTCTACCATAATCTTTACATAATAAAAATCTTTTGCCTACACCAAGAAACCAACCGTAGGTTTGTTTTATCGCGCGTCGAAAACACATCGATATATATACTTTTTTTGAATCTCGTCACGTGATTGCACAAACTATATCAACCTTACACCAAAGTACTTATCTATCCACGAGCATTACCATGAGTGGTGTTCCCATCAATCCACCGGGTATCACCAGGTTGGGTGCGACTTCTCCAACTGATGTCCAAAAAAATCAACAAAAAAATACAACAGAAAAAATTACAAAAAATGCAGATAAAAATACAAAAGATCAAGAAAAAAACAGAGAAAAAGAAGAAAATCAAAAAAACAAAGGAAAAAATATACTTACACAGATATCAGCCTCTTTGGAAGGTTCGCATCCTAATCAACGCCCGAGGAAATTACCTTTAAAGATCAACACGGCACCAACCATGATACAGCGATCAGAACTTGGATCCCAAAAGCGTAAGCTCATGGAAACACCTGTAACACCATCAATTCTCGGCCGTCTTTCAGGTGCTCTTTCAGAGACACAAAACCAATTGGTCTCCCGTTTTGGGAAGGTTAAGTCATCACTTGAATGTGAACATTGCACTAATACTGCCTGTATTAGCATCACTTCCCTAAAGCACGATTCTGATTCAGACTCTGATAATGAGGATGAATCGCAACAACACCATCGCACCGAGCTTGACTTTGAGTGCACAATCTGTCGCCGTGCCCAGTCTCACCAGCACATGAATCAATCC
This sequence comes from Mucor circinelloides, assembly GCA_037974945.1. Taxonomy (NCBI): domain Eukaryota; kingdom Fungi; phylum Mucoromycota; class Mucoromycetes; order Mucorales; family Mucoraceae; genus Mucor; species Mucor circinelloides. The sequence goes on along the minus strand of JBBNAA010000007.1, from coordinate 47,673 downwards.
CTTGGTCTTACCACCAAGAAACTCAAAATGGTAGCACCATCACCTGCTCCCTCAGTCTCAACACCACTCCCAGGCACACCAGCATCCATGGTATCACCAGCTGATATTGCTGTTTCAGAGCAATACATGCAATTAAAGACTAGCATTTTCTGTGAAAAGTGCAAGGAACAGGGATCTTTGGTCAAATTTGGCTTTACCAAATCCATGCCACCACGCCCTAGATTCAAATGCAATAAGTGTGCTACACTCTTTACGATCAATCATGTCGTTGACATGATATCCGCCTTGACACAGCAACCCTTAGCAGAACAGGAGGACGAAGAGGATATTTATATCGCCGCACAGCCTGTCCCACCCACCCCAACATTTGATCACTTTCCCACTGCCAGTTTACCTATCTTGGTAGACAACCCATCTCCAGCTCCAACTGCTGATGCCGATACTATCACCTTCCTTTTGAATAGTGTCAAGCAACTAACAGCGCAGGCTACAGCTAATCAAGCTAAATTTGATTATATCACTACTCTAATTGAACAAAACAAACAGTTGGAACTTGATCTCCACAAACAAAAAAAAGAAAATAATGCACAAAAAAAAGAAATTGCACAATTGAAAAAACTGCTTACTGCAAAAAATACACAAAATACTGAAAAACAAGCACAAAATATTGAAAAAAATACACAAAAAAATATATCCAATATGACACAAGCATCTACTAACTATACTGAAATCAATACTAATCCCACTACTATGACACAAAGGGAAACCAATAGTGACACCATGCAAACTGCTACTGCTGATGCCCTCTCCACTGACCAGTTCCCTTCTCTAGCAGCCGCACCCACATATGCAGCACAGGTAAAAAAACATCATGTACCATCAACTAAAAAGACCAAATATGCTCCAGGCCAATTTCGATCTCACAACCCCACAAATGAAAATTTGGAGCTTGCCTCTAAGATTTTCAATGATACACAACTAACCCCAACAGCTGAATACAAGTACTTGTATTTTCCTAGCAACAGCAGAATGAAACCAAGTGTTATTCGCAAGAAGCTTACTCTTGTAGGTGTTGACAATCTGCGAATTTTGGATGCTCATAGTCCAGACTGGAATGTCATCGCCCTACTGATTCATGCCAACTATGAAGCCGACCTCTGCGCCAAGTTCCGTGCAGCAAATGTCAGCCCCATTCAATACAACTATTTTGATCCCATTCATCTTCGTGACCAACGCCATTCCCAGCTAACCAGCGAGGAAAAGGTAACTAAACTACATACCATTTTCAAAAACAATATGATGCGTGCATTATCTTTTATGCGCTACCCCACTTGCCACTCTGTAGCCAAATTCTTTCATCGTCAGGACATGTTGACTCTTGAAGAGCTCCAAAGTTTCCTACAAAATAGTAAAAAACAGCAAATCGCCAATGTATTTCCACCCAATACGACTCAACAGCTCATCAACCACGCTCCTTCTACACAACAAGAGGCAGCTCTCCAGTCACCTATTGCGGCAAGTGACACCACCACTCAATTATGAGTGAATCTTTAGGGATTACCTTGTGGAATGCCCAAGGCATCACAAGTGAAACTATGGATTTTATTTTTGACAATTTACCTATGCACACTAACTTATTTTTTATCACTGAAACCTGGCTTCGACCACAACGTTCCTTACCCACCACCTGGACCCAAATCCACAATTTTGGCATTAGCGTTGACAGGGCTAGCCGAGGACAGTTGGGCATTTCACTCCTCATCAATCCAATCTTCCCATACTCAGTCCTTCCTTTACCGATCTATCAAGAATCCAACTATATCCTCCCCTGTCAATGTCAAAACTATTTAATCCTATGCACATACTTACCTCCTAACCTCAATGACCAACTCTGTTTTGATCTCCTCACAGAAGCATTAGACCACTATGCCACCAACTATGCATTTGATCATCTTATACTCTGCGGTGACTTCAATACTCGTCTGGGTGATTATGTCGGTGACAGGAGACAGAACAGCAGATATCATCTTTTCCTCGAATTTCTTCAGTTCCACAATCTCACTTTACACAACGTCGACCATGCGTTTGGTGAAGCTACCTACATCCGAGGCACTGAAGCCAATCCAACAGACAAGACCAGTATCATTGATTTCTTCCTCAGTAGTCACCCTTGCGACATGGCAGGTATCCATATGCATGTTACCAATGATACGTATTTAGGATCTGATCACAAAATGGTGTATTTCGAATTACCTCATAATTTCGATCCACCTGCTATATCCAACACGCATCCACGTATTCTTTGGAATATCAACAAGCTGAAGCCATCCACTCAGCACCCAAACCGACACGTTGAATTCATTCGAAAGTACCGTGATTGTATCGCTCCACTTTTAAATGATTTCTCCATGCTCCTGGATCCTACAAACCTTTCATCTTTGTCAGATCACTTCACCCAACAAGCATACATTGACGAACTGAATTCAAAATTGATCGACATCATACATACCTCTTTAGATGCAACCATCCAGCGGAAATCTCCTCGTCCTAGGACTTGGAAATGGTTTTATACCCAAGATCTTGCTGATGCCTGTCGTACACGCGAGCGTTTATACAAAAAATGGAGAAATGCTACTAACCTTAACAAACTCTTATTTTATACAAAGTTTCAAGAAGCAGCTGAACATGTTAAATCTCTCATACAACGCAACAAACGCAAATATTTTAATCAATTCTGTGACAAGCTCTCAACCTCTGAATTCAGCAAAGCAGCCAATAAGATCAAGACTATCAAACGAAGCAAATCTTCTGCTAGCCATGCCATGTTCCAACATCTGGATGGCCCTCAAGCTGCTGTCGATGCCATCACCACATCATGGCAAGACACGTATGCTGGTAAGTATACTAATCCACAAATTGAACATATACCTGTTGAAATTCCTCCTGCTTTGGCCGGTTTTGATGCTGCTATCGCATTTGATTTGGATGATGTTGCACACGCCATCAAATGTTTACCCACCAACAAAGTACCTGGCTTTGATCACATTAAATCTGAAATGCTTAAGCCTATTAACGATCTCATAGCTCCTATTCTTCACCAAATGTTCTCTCTTTGTTGGCAGTTTGCCATTATTCCAACTGACTACAACCATGCGCAGGTCATCCCAATTTACAAGAAAGGTCCTATCAACGACCCGAAAAACCATCGTCCAATCAGTCTGATTTGCACATTTCGTAAAATTTACGAAATTTGTATCTACAACACCCTACTACCACAGTCGATACCCCTGGATCCTGTTCAAGGTGGATTTCGGCATCAACGCAGTACATTGGATCAGGCCCTCTGCTTACAGGAACTCATGCTCAGGTACAAAAGGGCTAATAAAGAACACCCTGTTTTGCTCTTTTTAGATATCAAATCGGCATATGACACTACTGACAGGAATATCATCTGGAAAGCTCTCCAAGATATTAACATTGACACACCTCTATTAACCACAATACAGCTGTTGTTCAATGAGGTTCGCATTGAAGTTCTCTTGAATGGACATGTCTCATCCAATCCCTTTACCCCCTCAACGGGTGTCCTCCAAGGCTCCACTCTCTCCCCGCATCTCTATTCCATATACATCAATTCACTTGCTCATGCCTTGCGACAAGAGCCTGATTCGCCTCACCTACCCGTTTACTCCAAGATTCAAGCACCTGCCACCCCACCCAATACAGGTAATAATAATACACTCCTTTTGAACTCACTCTTCTTTGCCGATGATGTGGTCATCCTAGGTAATTTAGACAATACCCAAGCTCTCCTCGACATTGCACAGCAACACTCTCTTTCATTGGGGTATCGATGGAATCCTCTCAAATCCGCCATTATCCTGCCTCCTCACCTCCTCCATGTCAACCCACCTCCTTCTTTTACTCTCTATGAGCAACCAATTCCAGCAATCAACACCTTTAAATACCTTGGTATTTACTTCAACCACAAGGGTATTGACAGCAAACAAATGCTTGCTCACAATGCAACCAAAGGGTCTCAAGCAATGCAACTACTACACTCTCTAGGAGCCAATGCCACAGGTTTTGATAAATCACTTTCCTTCAAATTTTACAAATGTTTCATTCGACCAATCTTTGAATACAGCTTACCATTACTAACCCCCACTAGCGTTGATTTCAAATTATTAGAAAAGGCTCAGGACAATGCTTGTAGATTGATTATGCGTGGCCACAAAACATCCTCCACACAGGTGATTAAGCACATGAATAACATGGCCAATATGAGTGATCGTATGGTTGTTTTATGTGCCAAAAACCTTGTCCGTGTCAACCAGTTACCATCTGATGCACTGCTTACACTTTTTATCAATCAGCTGCTCACCACAAAAGATTGCCACCTCAAAAAGCTACAACATCGCAATCCAATTTGGCAACAATTGATTGCACCACTGAACATCAACCGATCAACTAGACAAACCTACATTTCACGCCCTGATTTACAAGTCCAAATTCACCAATATCTGCTTGATCAATGGCATCAGACTCAAAGTAAATTCGTATATGCTGGACATTGCCGATCTACCTTGGGTACTGATCCAATCATGTACATTCCAATGACTGTGCATGAACGAAGTCGTCTACTGCGCTGGCGTATGGGATGGCTTCCTGGAAAACCACAACAGTGTCGTCATTGCAACCAACCTAACAGTTACACCACACAACACCACGTGGTAACCTGTTTTCAGACCAATGAAAATTTGGATTCTGACATTCATGCGTTCCTGAATCGACTGCCCTGCTTGCCGCCAAAAACAAAACCTGCAAAATTTTACTGGACCACTCACTGGATTGTTTTACAACAATTTCTTTTCAACTTGGAAGCTATATGTCTTCCTCCTGATGAGATTATCAATCCTGATTCATATACCAACAATTCACCGTTTATTGCCTGGATCCATAACAGGCCTCACATACCAACACCTTCACCACCACCGACCCCTATTACAACATCTGCTTCATCGCCATCTTTAATTCCTACAAGATTATCTGATTCTCAAGAGCAGCATCTCAATGCTGTCTATTCTGAATATCTCGAAAATCTCCCCGCTTAACTTCACCCATTTGATTCTACAAATCACCTCTTTTTTTCCTATATTTTTCTTCATCATCCACCAGATGATTTTTTGATTTACATTGCTCAATTTAAAAAAGTCGGAGGGGAGTAACTAGTACTCATGGAATCCAAGTAGACCACTTGGAGATCCACCTTATCCGCAATTTATTATATATAATCCTTTTATACTAATAAAGCTTATACTTTGACTACACCAAGAAACCAACTGTAGGTTTGTCAGTCTAGAAGTGGATGTACCTTGGATTGTACGCAACTGGAACAAGAACAAGAAGAGAGTATTCAAACCCAATAAGCTAGTGACAAGATTAAAGAAGAAGCTGAGATCCAATGAGTCACGTGTAGAATAGTCGTACTATATAAAGCATCGTTAAATAAATAAATACATTACCTTCTCTTTCGCTTATTTTACATACGCTATATATATCTGTTTAAACCGACAGGTTTGTTTTATCGCGCGTCGAAAACACCTCGATATATATACTTTTTTTGAATCTCGTCACGTGATTGCACAAACTATATCAACCTTACACCAAAGTACTTATCTATCCACGAGCATTACCATGAGTGGTGTTCCCATCAATCCACCAGGTATCACCAGGTTGAGTGCGACTTCTCCAACTGATGTCCAAAAAAATCAACAAAAAAATACAACAGAAAAAATTACAAAAAATGCAGATAAAAATACAAAAGATCAAGAAAAAAACAGAGAAAAAGAAGAAAATCAAAAAAACAAAGGAAAAAATATACTTACACAGATATCAGCCTCTTTGGAAGGTTCGCATCCTAATCAACGCCCGAGGAAATTACCTTTAAAGATCAACACGGCACCAACCATGATACAGCGATCAGAACTTGGATCCCAAAAGCGTAAGCTCATGGAAACACCTGTAACACCATCAATTCTCGGCCGTCTTTCAGGTGCTCTTTCAGAGACACAAAACCAATTGGTCTCCCGTTTTGGGAAGGTTAAGTCATCACTTGAATGTGAACATTGCACTAATACTGCCTGTATTAGCATCACTTCCCTAAAGCACGATTCTGATTCAGACTCTGATAATGAGGATGAATCGCAACAACACCATCGCACCGAGCTTGACTTTGAGTGCACAATCTGTCGCCGTGCCCAGTCTCACCAGCACATGAATCAATCCCTTGGTCTTACCACCAAGAAACTCAAATTAAAATGGTAGCACCATCACCTGCTCCCTCAGTCTCAACACCACTCCCAGGCACACCAGCATCCATGGTATCACCAGCTGATATTGCTGTTTCAGAGCAATACATGCAATTAAAGACTAGCAGTTTCTGTGAAAAGTGCAAGGAACAGGGATCTTTGGTCAAATTTGGCTTTACCAAATCCATGCCACCACGCCCTACTAGATTCAAATGCAATAAGTGTGCTACACTCTTTACGATCAATCATGTCGTTGACATGATATCCCCCTTGACACAGCAACCCTTAGCAGCACAGGAGGACGAAGAGGAGATTTATATCGACGTACAGCCTGCCCCACCCTCACCAACAGTTGCTCATTTTGCGACTGCCAGTTTACCTATCTTGGTAGACAAGCCATCTCCAGCTCCAACTACTGCTGACGCCACCGACAGTATCCCCTTCCTTTTGTATAGTATCAAGCAAATAACAGCGCAGGCTACGACTAATCTGTTGTATTTAGAGAAAAGATACAAGTAGCAATGATATAAAGGTAAAAAAAAAGACTTGTAAATTAAGCCAGATACAAAAACTAAAGATTTATTAATTGAAATAAGCACACCTCGTATATTGAATCATAATCGCTAAATCAATTAATATATCTTATTGTTTAATGACCTAATGTTTGACAGACACTGTCAAACATACATTTACAACACAGCATTTTATCAGGAACAATGGTCTGATCCGGAATTTAGGTTGAGTTAGACATTGTCTCAAACATGCCGTCATCTTTCCAAATCTCTTGTTACGCACAGACTATTTAGAATGCTCTCAAACATCTAAGTAGCTTGTTCCTTATCTTGAGATTCTATCAAAAGATCTACAAGCGTCAAATGAAGTATCATGATGATCCGATTACAATTAAGTTATTCTAACTCAAGTCTCCCGCTGGATGGAACATAATCAAGCCGAATTTGATCATATTAAGACCTTAATTCAACAAAACAAAAAACTGGAATTTGAACTCCAGATACAAAAAAGAAAAAATAATGCACTAAAAGAAATAAATTGCACAACTGAAAAAAGCTACCTACTGAAAAAATAACACAAAATAATGAAAAGCAAGCACAAAAAGATATATCCAATATGACATATTCATCCAGCGTATACAATAACCCGGACAGCGAAAGATATTATAGTAATTTGAACAAGACCCTAAAATACACCGAAGTTTATTAATGTAATTAACGAGCTATATATAATACTTTAAGTTTCTGAGTCATAACCCAAGACAGAAACTAAAACCTTATTCACTTGCAGATTTACAGGTATCTGCCCATTAGTTGAGATGTAAACTAGTAGCAGCATAGTCCATTATTTCAGAAATTACTTATCCAAGAATGCCTTAACCTTATATAGTAGGCAGTTCTAACCTTCTTCTACCACAACATATAGTCTATACCAAATATTATCGTAGGTGAATGATGAACTGTTTCGGAAATAGAGAGCATAGTCCACGTAACGTATTTTACATATTATACGCATTATGCCACGCTCCCAATTCAAAAAGAATGATGCATTGAGAAGCTTTCTCCAGGCATAGTTGCTGACATTGAACTGAGATTGAAAACCCTATTGTTTAAAATGAGGATGAATGCATTTGGAAATTTGTCATGACCTAAACTTGGCAATTGTTGGTACTAAACCCTTAATCAAGTATATACCAAACTTGTGTAGAATTGAAAGACGCATCAAATGGTACTAAGTTTGTCTGGTTTGGTCAAACCTAAACCGTTTAAATGGGCAAGAAAGTTTTCGTCAAATTCTGATGGTTTTTCAAGAAAACCTCCATCTCTGTCAAAATAAACCTACTTGTAACATGAATGATTATTGCAACGCAAACAATTTTCTATCATTTGAGCTCTTACTGGAAGTTCTAGCTTTATCCTACGTGGAGAAATGAGCAAAAACGTCCGACTAAAAAATTGTCAGCTAATTTTTTTAACGTGTGAGGGTAAGGGAAAATTGGCCATTCTCATCCAATTTTCCATCGACATGACTTTTGCCAATATCTTTACCAATACTGATCAGATCTGAACAAAACAAAGACCATTCGATAGCTCTACATTAACCCCAACATAATCTAGAAGTCAAAAACACCTAATAGACGTTCCCTTCATGAAATAACTCAAAGTCATCTACTTTTGATTGCCTCAAGCAGGCACTACCCGACATATTTTTGAAAATACTAATAATAACCATACCATTGTATAGAGACTTAAAAGGGAAACAAAAGTCAAGCACTACGCAACATCGACTCAGTTACTAAATCATAGAGGAAAATCCATTCAAAGTTTGATCATTTTACACATTTTCCCTTCTTACTGCTTCAAATCGTCTATTACAAACACAAATTCAACACTCCCTAGTCAAGCAAAGTACCCCAAACAGCTTTTGGTATGTATCCATCTAACATTGATATATCAATCTAATGACTTTTACTTGTGACATCTGCTCAGAATCCATGAAATCATGAAATCATAGATATTTCAACAACCAGAATAGCTACGCAAATTTGGGTTGCAGTTTCGTCTTCTACGCAAAAATTTGTTATAGTAACGTGCTAATTTCAAAGCTATAGCATCAATATTCAAAATCTCGATGTTTGATCCTCCAAAAGTCCAAAAGTCAAAAATTGAAAATCGTTTCCAACATCCATGACCAGATATATGATCCCATACACAATATGAGATAGCTTGAAACTATTGTAGTACTATGAAAATAAGGCAACTTTAAGCTGAGGACATGGTATTACAAATGCCTTGTTGTCGAGATAATTAACATTGGAGAATGCACAATTTAGCTGGGAGGAAATGTATGCCTCATTTGGGAATGCATAAACGAAACAAGAAAAAGTAAGTTACAATCACCTAGTCTTGAAAACAACACTCGTTAACAAGTAAAGTATCCCTCTGTAGCAATAGATTAGCAACTTATTATGTGCGTTATGCCACGCTCCCAATTCAAAAAGAATGATGCATTGAGAAGCTTTCTCCAGGCATAGTTGCTGACATTGAACTGAGATTGAAAACCCTATTGTTTAAAATGAGGATGAATGCATTTGGAAATTTGTCATGACCTAAACTTGGCAATTGTTGGTACTAAACCCTTAATCAAGTATATACCAAACTTGTGTAGAATTGAAAGACGCATCAAATGGTACTAAGTTTGTCTGGTTTGGTCAAACCTAAACCGTTTAAATGGGCAAGAAAGTTTTCGTCAAATTCTGATGGTTTTTCAAGAAAACCTCCATCTCTGTCAAAATAAACCTACTTGTAACATGAATGATTATTGCAACGCAAACAATTTTCTATCATTTGAGCTCTTACTGGAAGTTCTAGCTTTATCCTACGTGGAGAAATGAGCAAAAACGTCCGACTAAAAAATTGTCAGCTAATTTTTTTAACGTGTGAGGGTAAGGGAAAATTGGCCATTCTCATCCAATTTTCCATCGACATGACTTTTGCCAATATCTTTACCAATACTGATCAGATCTGAACAAAACAAAGACCATTCGATAGCTCTACATTAACCCCAACATAATCTAGAAGTCAAAAACACCTAATAGACGTTCCCTTCATGAAATAACTCAAAGTCATCTACTTTTGATTGCCTCAAGCAGGCACTACCCGACATATTTTTGAAAATACTAATAATAACCATACCATTGTATAGAGACTTAAAAGGGAAACAAAAGTCAAGCACTACGCAACATCGACTCAGTTACTAAATCATAGAGGAAAATCCATTCAAAGTTTGATCATTTTACACATTTTCCCTTCTTACTGCTTCAAATCGTCTATTACAAACACAAATTCAACACTCCCTAGTCAAGCAAAGTACCCCAAACAGCTTTTGGTATGTATCCATCTAACATTGATATATCAATCTAATGACTTTTACTTGTGACATCTGCTCAGAATCCATGAAATCATGAAATCATAGATATTTCAACAACCAGAATAGCTACGCAAATTTGGGTTGCAGTTTCGTCTTCTTCGCAAAAGCGGGGTTCGAAATCGGAACGCGAAACCTAAGCGGAGTTTCAAATCTTTTCATGAATTTCTTCTGTCTTTTTGATCGTGCAATACAGAGATCGAGGTGGTCAATTTAATATCGTGCTCTTAATGGTTTGACTTGATGTCCGAATTCAGGATTTAGTGGTGGTCAAACGTACCCAAATGTTATCATTTTTCCAGTTTGATATTGTAGAACTACATGTGGAATACATCTACTATGATCAGCTTTCCGTACACAACAATTCATCGAGCGAGTTAATATATTTGTTATAAAACTATTATGTGCACTTGATTAGATGTAAGATACAGATTTATACCATATATACAACATAGGCTATAGATGGCATCATTAGCATGGATGATGGTGCTATAGTAGACTGATGCTTGTATCGCGACATTGACTCCGGACGTTTACTATACTTAGTCAAATGCCAACAAGAACGGTGCAATATAGGATGTATGCATCAGATGTGCACCACTTGAAGATCCACACTATATGACATGTTGTATTCACACATTTAACTGTACCTGAATAATAAATATCGTGGTTTAAATATGGTAATAAACTATGCACATAGGAAGCATATGTAAGATAAACCTTATCAACATGTAAACGATTACCCTGGTATTCACATAAGCTAAGTTCTACTAAGCTATTCTTCTTATATTAAAGGATAGCAATAAATAAAGAATATAAGTAATTAGCGTTGCCAAGATAGAGCAGCTAAAGATACTCAGACTGATCATCTATATCTGAATTAATTACATTTAGCATAAGTGAGTGTGGAATACATCCACTATGATCTGAATTCCGTACACAGTTCATCCAGTTACCATATTCTGATATAAACTATGATGTATACTAATGAATTAGATGTACGCTACAGATTTATACCATATACAAACATAAGCTATAGATGGCACCATTAGCATGGATGGCGCTATAGACTGATGCTTGTATCCCGACATTGACTACAGATATTTCCCATATTTGGTTAAATGCCAAGATCGATGCAATATAAGATGTATGCATCAGATGTGCACTACTTGAAGATCCACACTATATGACATATGCTTATATCCTTGATACTAGCTACAGATACATTATGTACTACAGACTTGTACAATATATGTTATGCTATATAGACATGCACATAGTGACATGCTATAGACATGCCATATATCTAGATATGTGCTAAGATATATACAGAACAATGATATACACTCAGACACATACTACTAATGTAGACTAAGAGACTGTACCTATAGGATACATGCTACTAGATCGATATTAGTGATCCTCATACAAAGGACAGATCAGGGTACTTCGGATAAGAGTCTATTCATTCATCCAGATGAGCTAAAGTATGTTTAGTTCACTGAGATTTCTCTTAGCATGAATTGCTAGGTTAATTAATCTGAATTGACTTATATGTCAATCATTCATAGTAGAACTTTTATCCATTGTTAGAATATATAAGAAGGATCATCTACCTGGCCAGTAGAGATTCTTCAGTCTATTTTTACACCTGTCAGTTTAATAATAAAGAGATACCTCTATCAAGTTGACATTTTGTTTTTTTATTCTTTTTTTTCCGTGAATTTATATCTACAGATAGCTATAAATTCCACAGTGAGGATTGATACTAAAATTTAGCATGAGAACACCATTCTAGATGGGTGTGTAAGCAATCCATAAATCAAACATATAAATAGCAGTAGACATTCATCCATCCATTGATTCCCCATCTGATTTACTTGTGAATAAAATTCTACATTCATTCTCACGCACTTCTCTTTCCCTTTTAAAATCATACATATACAACATGACATATGCTTATATCCTTGATTGTTGCATCCAGCGGGATACTTGAGTTAGAATAACTCAGTTATAATCGGATCACGATACTTCATTTGATGCTAGTAGATCTTTTGATAGAGTCTCAAGATAAGGAACAAGCTACTTAGTTGTTTGAGAACATTCTAAATGGTCTGTGCTGAATAAGAGATTTGGGAAGATTGCGGCATGTTTGAGACAATGCCTGACTCAACCTAAATTCTATATCAGACCATTGTTCCTGATAAAATGCTGTGTTGTAAATATACATGTTTGACAAGTGTCAAACATCAGGTCATTAAACAATAAGATAGATTGATTGACTTAGCGATTATGATTTAATATAAAAGGTGTGCTTAATTCAATTAATAAATCTTTAGTTTTCGTATCTGGCTTATTTTACAAGTCTTTATTTTTACTTTTATATTATCTCCACTTGTATCTTTCTCTGGATACAACATTGATACTAACTACAGACTTTTACAGTACATGTCATGCTATAGACATGCCATATATCCAGATATTATGTGCTAAGATGTATACAGAACTATGATATACACTCAGACACATACCATTAATATAGACCAAGAGACTGCACCTATAGGATACATGCTACTAGACCGATATTAATAATCCTCATACAAAGGACAGATCAGGGTAGTACTTCGGATAAGAGTCTACTCATTCATCCAGATGATGAGCTAAAGTATATTTAGCTCGCTGAGATTTCTCTTAGCATGAATTGATATGTTAATTAATCAGTGTTGAGCCAGCGTATACAATAACCAGCACAGCGAAAGATAGTATAGTAATTGAACAAGACGCAAAAATATACTGAAGTTTATTAATGAAATTAAAGGGCTATTTATACTAAATTTATGAGTCATCACACAAGACAGTAACAAATGTTATTCACTTGCAGCTGAATCTGCCCATCAACTGAGATGTAATCTAGTGGCATATTCCATTATATTTGGAATAATTACCTATCAAAGAGTGCCTTAATCTTATATAGACAGTTGTGGCGATTTTGGCACAACAATCAGAATTGACTTATATGTCAATCCTAAATACAGTGTCCGCTCGATTTAACGGTATTCAAAATTTTCAAAAAAAACCGTTAAATCGAACATACCGTTAAATCGAACATGGTGACTGTTACATAAAAACAGTCCAGTATTATGTAATACCGGTATTACCGGTAATACTGGTACAGGTAAAGTAATACCAGTAATACCGGTATAGTGATACCGTACCTTAGTTTTCCCTATATTCAATTGAATTACCTAGCTATTTTTTATAAACAAACTATATATCATTAAATTTAACAATATGTCCAACAAACGTGTACGCCTTTCTATCCAGCAAAAAATCGAGCTTTTAGACCAACATGCTACTGGTCATTATAATCAAATGGAATTGGGTGAATGGGCCAAACAAGCTTTCAACTTGAGTAAAGCACTCAGTCAGCAAACCATTTCAGATATTATCAAGAAATCTGAAGACATTTACAGCAACGTTAGTGTCAAAAATAACGGGAAAAGCTTAAAGCTTCCTCAGTACCCTCAGTTGGATCAAGAAGTCACCAAGTACGTCTCTCAACAAAATGCTGCAAACAGACCAGTAGATAGACGCAGCATTATCACTTACATCAAGTACATAGCAGCTGCCAAGTACAAGATTCCCGAAGGGGAAATCATTTTCTCTGACGGTTGGCTTACTAAGGTGTTCAAGCGCAACAACCTGAAGTCAAGATATACTTACGGTGAAAGCGCTTCTGTGGATATCACTACTGAGAATATCCAAAATGAAATCAAAAAAATTCAGAGTTTTTTGAAGGATTATCAACCTAAAGACATTCTGAATTTTGATGAAACAGGTCTATATTACGAGCAAGCTCCAAGAAGAACGATTTGCTCAGTACCACTTGGCGGTTTGAAGAAAAGCAAGAAGAGGCTTACTGTAGGATTGCTATGCAACGCTGATGGCACCTACAAAGGCCATCCTATTGTTATTGGCCAGTCCAAGCATCCCAAATGCTTTGACAAACAAGCAAGACTTTTGGCCAAAACTGCTGTTGGAAACTCGCACTATGTCGAATACTACCACTCGCCAAATGCTTGGATGACTGCTGAGATATTCACCATGTATATCAGAAAGTTGGATGTAGCATTTCGCAGACAAGGCAGAAATGTTGCTCTTCTTTTGGACAATGCCTCCGTGCACAAAACGAAGCTACAACTAACAAACATCAAGCTTGTTTTTTTGCCTGCCAACACCACCAGCAAGCTTCAGGCACTTGACGCAGGCATTATTGCCAATTTCAAAGCACACTTTCGTGCCACTCAGTACGACCGTGCTTTAACGCAGTATTTGACTGGACAATTGGAAAATCCTTACGAGATGGACCAAGTACAGGCTATGATCTACATTGCGTCTTCTTGGAAAAACGTAAAGCCTGAAACTATCGCTAACTGTTGGCGTCATACCAACATGTTAAGTTTCATGGATAAACCTACTGGTGATAGCAGTGACGATTTTGAGATGCCTCAGTTTCCAGCTTATTCTTTGCCTTTGGAACAGACAGTGGTTGATGAACTTAACCGCATCATCCCTGATCTTCCTGGTAATAATAACGAGGTTACTCATGTATCCGAGCTTGATCTGGAAACCGATGAAGATAGCATGTTGATCATGGAACTTCCTGGTCTTACGACTGATGATGACTCTTTAGAAAGTACAGTTGGTGATATAGAGTCTGATGAGGAAGAACCTGTCAATGTCAATGAAAGCAAGAAAAGATTTCGGGAAGCTTGTGAGGACTACCTCAAATTTGATGTCCCTCAAGATGAGATTGATAAGCTTGTGCATCGTCGTATAAGACAGAGATTGGCTGAGGCTAAAGCCGAATATAATAATTCAAAAACTCAAACTGATCTTAGATCCTTTTACTAAAAAATAAACACAATTTACCGGTAAAATTACTCGTATAAAAATTATTTGACTTTCAAATTGTGACATTTATTTCCAAATTTAGAAAAAAATCCGCTCGATATAACGGTAATATCTTTTGGGCCTCACCGTTAAATCGAATAACGGTGATACCGGTATTTTGGCTGTAAATTTTCAAAATTTTTTGAAATCCACCGTTAAATCGTAAAAACCGTTAAATCGAACACCGTTAAATCGAGCGGGTACTGTAGCAGAACAACTTTTATCCATTGTTATAGTATATAAGAAGCATCATCTACCTGGCCAGTAGAGATTCTTCAGTTTATTTTTACACCTGTCAGTTTGATAATAAAGATATACCTTTATCAAGTTGACTTATTGTTTTTTATTCTTTTTTTCCGTGAATTTGTACCTCTAATAACTAGCTATAAATTCTACAATTACAACAGGGATAATGGAATATTATAGACAGAAAAATACAATTTGAACTGAACTTATTTATTGTGTCATTCCAAGATTGAATGAGAATCAAAACTAGTGTAAGAATTGAAGGAATTTATAGTTTTTTGACAGTGCCCCAGGAACAGGACCTTGATTCACCAGGATAGAGAATAATTGTATAAGCATTAAAACAGTAAACAAAAGCTTCGTGGATAAGAGTTGACAGATCACCAATTAGACAGGAGTCAAGGTACGAATAGTGGATAGCATGTTCTTCAGAATAGACTTGGTAGAAGAACATTCATCAGGATTGAAACCCATTTTCAGGAAGACAATGTCATAAGCTACCACACTACAGGATTTAATTGCACTAGGATATAGATTAGCCATCTGATGGCACTACTCACACCTTCTTGCTATGTCTTAATAAAGCTATTGTATTCTACTACGCAGGATAATAATACCTGTTCATTGATATGGTTTGATCTATATTATCCTAAACATCGTAGATTATTAACCTGTGTTAATAAATGGTTAAGAAGAGAGCTTCGTGCATAATCAGTGATAAAAATTAGTTTTGGAATGTGTATGTTGTGCCAGAAGACTTACAGCTGTCTTTATAAGATTAAAGCATTATTTGAGAGGCAGTTCCTGATATAATAACTAATAACATATGCTATTTATATATTTCTGGCCTTTCGTGTATCTTAGATTTTGATTGCTTCAAGCGGGCACTACCCAACATATTTTTGAAAATACCAACAATAACAATACCATCGTATAGAAAATTAAAAGGGAAACAAAAGCCAAGTATTACGCAACATCGACTCACTTAGTAAGCCGTAAAGAAATATTCATCCAAAATTCCATCATTTTTCACAGTTTTCCTTCTTACTGCTGACACTCATCTATTATGTGCCCAAATTCAACACGCCCTACTCAAAGAGACTACCACAGACAACTTTTGCTATACATACAATCAGCATTTATTAATAGCTTCGGCTAAAAATTAAAATAAATCACGGCTCGTCTATTTCTGCACAACAACTCCTTTATCCAAAATCTGATTGCACCCTCGCATTCTTCACAAAATATCGCTATACGGACACGCTAAGCTCGAATCATAGCTTGATCCAATGATCAGAAGATGGAAAAAAAGATAGAAATTGAGCATTAGAAAGAAAGGGTGGATCAGGCGAGTCTAATATATAGCCACCACTACTGAAAATTATTCAGGGCCATTTAAAGAGCATGGAGTAACGCCATAAAGTAAAGAGACATTTTTTATGATGCTGAATTTGGCATAGAGTAAATTTTTATAGGTCTTCAAAATAAGAGAAGAATGAATCGAGTAAAATATGTTGTAGTATATATGTTTGCGTGTGTGTATGTGTGTGTATTGTAATAAATGGAAAATGTTATATTATAAGAGTAAATTTTTAGTTTCCACCAATCTTTGCAACCTCACAAATGTTACACGCTTTTCCTTCAAACTCTGGCTTGTAAGAAGCCTTACAATAACAACATTCTACTTTGGGAGAGCCACGGTAAATTGGCTCAAAACTTGCCGCACAGACGTCGAAGGGGTTGTATTGATCATAGTCAAAAGCGAGTTCATCATGTAAAGTACGTTCACAAACTGATTGAATTTTACGAGCCTATACACAAGCAGGTTGAGTCAATACTATCTATACAGCATTAACGCAAATAACATACCTCATCAGCAACAGTTCTAGGTGGAGCAAGCTCAAGTAATCTTGATGCAAATTGTGATGCTGTACTGAAATTCTTTGTTCTAAAGGCTTGCTTTGTAGCTTGACGCAAAGCCAACTGCATGTGTGGTGTTTGTAATTGACAGTGTGCAAAGTAAGCAGCTAATTCAAGAGCGCGCTTCATGTCTTCAGGTGTTTGGCCAGTAATTGATCTACGCTTTTGTTCCATTGACAAACCTAAAAGATATTCACGGCAAATATCGACCAATTGAACCAACTCGTTTGCTTCGCCATCGTTGGCTGTCACTGTAAATAAGACAGAGTGCAATAGTAATTTAAAGTGTTGAGCTGCTGCAACCAATTTACCAGAGGTAAAGAGACGATAGGCCATTTGAAGTTGTGTAGTGACGATGGTTTGGAAGTTGTAAACAGCAACAGGCAATGTGTTGCGAGGACTTGAGGCTTCAGGGTTACGACGCAAGTTGTAAGTAACGCTAGGGGTACTAGCTACACCAGCGAGAGAGACATGAGCAGCTTGGTAAATGGCCAAGAAGTGAGACTTGAGAGGCTCGAACTTGACAATACCCTTTTGACGATTGAGAATTTGCATGGCTGTTTCAAATGAACCAGCAGCAATGTGATCAGCAGCGACACCCGAGTTTTGAGCCCAAACAGCGTTTTCATTGACGCCTTCAGCAGGGGCAACGAATTCAGCAGTTTCCTTGGCAGCAACATGGCCCATTTCAGCATCCAATTCAGCCTTGATATCATCATCGTCATCCCAACCACCATCGCCATTCAAGTCATCATTCTCAAACTCATCGTCATTAGGTGTACCCAATAAATCATTGTCCAAAGCAGGCTTGGATGAGGCGATGCCAAGGTCGTCATCATCACCCCAATCACCACCAGCTTCCTCAATATTATCGATTTGATCATCATAGTTGAAACTGGGAGCGCTGATAGGAGCACCAGGCTTTTGCGATTGCTGTTGTTGCTGCTGTTGAACAAAGGCACCTTCAAAGAAACTCTTGGACACGGTCAATAAGGGCCAGTTGGGATCTTCGAGCTGAGTCACAGGCTTGGGAGTAGAGGGCAATTGATCAGGCATATCAGGCAACTCAATGTCTGCCTCAGTCTTTCCAGCAGCAGCCAAGATAGCTTCAGCTTGTTCAGTCAAACCATGAGTCTTTGCAGTCATGTAAGCTAGAGGCAATTGACCAACGTCTTGCAACAAACGAATACGTTCTTCAACGTCACCGAGATAGACAGCATTTTGGAAGCGCATCAAAGGGTCCTTCTGAAGTTGAGAGATCTCAAGCATCTTGCGCAAATTGGTTTCGTTGCCTTCCAAAAGATACAAGAAAGAAAGCTTGTCCATTTTTTTGGTACGTTGGTAAGACAATTCAACAATCTTGTAGTTACCATGACGCAAAGCCTCAGCACCAAGCTTGGACCAGTAGTCAGGCTTATTCATGGACTTTGCAGTCTCGAGAGCAACATCCAGATTACCACATTCAAGAGCGAGTTCGAAGCGAGTCTTATCATCTCTGACAAAGTGCAAGGCAATCTCAGGATAACCCTTCTTTTGAAGATAGGCAATGATGGATTGGCCCACTAGATTAGAGGTACGGATGATATGAAGTACTTCCTCGTATTGCTTCTTGACAAGAGCCAACTTGAAACGGTATTCAGTGGGATCAATGACGATTTCACGAACCTTGCCATCACGATCAAGAGCATAAAGCTTCTTTCCCTTGATGCGAGTCAAGTAGATGGGTTGATCCAAAGTGCGAACAATGCCGTTATCGCCTTGAGGCAGGGCATATTTGATGTGGTTCAAGGTGCAGTAAATCAAAACACCAGAGTCATCCCAAGTGGCACTCTTGATACGGATAGTTTCGTGAATTTGGCTGGTTTGCTTCAAATCTTTGGTAGCAATAGTGATGGTGTGCTTACTCAAGAGAGCAATCATGGACATGTCAGTAGACCAGACAATGTATTTGACATTGGAGACAGCCAATTCAGCGGTAACACGGCGTTGTTGGATATCAAAGAGAATGACAGAGGTAGCAGTAGCCATCAAGAGAGAGCCAGGTCCAGCATAGTAAATGTCAGTGACTTGGCCGGGTGTCTTGAAAGATTTGGTTTCCTTGTTCTGAAGATCACGGATTTGGATGACTTGGTTGGTCTTGTCAAAGACAGCAAAACGGTTGCGAGCAATAAAGAGAGCAGCATGGCCAACGCCCTTCATGGAATCATCCGAGGGTTCTTGAAGAGTACCACCCAAGTTCTTGGGAAGACGATACAACTCATAAGATCCGCCCTCATAAGGAGATGTCAACAAAATAGCTCTTTCAGCGGGATTGTAAGATAAGGTGCGAGGAGCAACAAATTGAGAGCCCAACTTGCGAACAGACATGACCTCTTGATCAGCTGTGCTAGGGAAATCATGGATATGCAAGACACTGTGCTTGATGTAGTAGAGTTCGTTACTGTGAACCTGGAAAGCAGGACGCTCACGTTCAAGCTTGAAAACGATTAAACCACTGTCATGACCAGCAGCAAACAAATTGAGTTCAGGGTGGGAAGTCAAGACCCAGAAGCGATCATGGTCTCTTCTAAAAGTAGCAACGGCAGTGCGCTTGGTCAAATCCCATACACGAATCGTCTTGTCCTCACTATCAGATAAAATAAGGTCTTGACGAGGATGGAAAATGGCGCTAGAGACATTGTTGTAATGGCCACGACAACTATCCACTTCCCAAGCCTTGGTATCTAGGGAGAAGAGAGGTGGGTTAGTGTAAGTTCTCTACGGGGTCCGTATCCAATATTTACCATTCATTCTCCAGAGCTTGACTTGACGATCATCACCAGCAGAGATGATCAATGGAAGAGTGGGATGGAAAGAAGCCCAATTCACACCATGATCATGACCCTCTAATACATACTTGACCATGACATCAGTTGTACCAAACATATCACCACCAGGTCCAGGTCTTCCCATATCATCCATTGTCATGGCACTGGGAGCTTGAGACTTTTTGCGCAAACCTAATGTATGTGTGTGTGTGTGTGTGTGTGTGTGTTCAGTATTTTTTTTTTTCAACCACCAAAAAAAAAGAAGGCTTACCAGTGATATCCCATACACGGACAGTTTGATCCATGGAAGCAGAGACAATCAAGTCGGTCTTGGGATGGAACTGAGCGCACATGACATAGTGGTTATGACCTGTCAAGATGGCAATACAAGCTCTGGATTGCCAGTTCCAAATACGAATCGTTTGATCGTCAGAGGCTGAAATAATCCAAGGCAGTTCATTGTGGAAGAATACAGTGCGAACATAATCGAGATGGCCGTTCAAGGTGAAAAGACAGCGACGAGTTTTGTAATTCCACACTTTGATCTTGTAGTCATCACCACCAGAGACGAATAAAGGCTGAGTAGGGTGGAAAGAGATGCCTCTTACAGGTCCTATGAATGGGTACTTGAGTCATGCTGTATCTACCTTGATTTTTCTATACTGTCTTTTACCATCATGCTCTTCGAAACGCTCGAGCAATGTTCCCATACGGTAATCCCAGAGCTGAATGCAGCCATTATGGAGAGAAGCTAAAATCCAAGGACGCTTGGGATGAAAAGCAACACCTTTAACGCGGTTGCTTTTAGACTCGAACTAGGTACAGCGGTTTAGCGAGGCGACGTCTTAAAGTATTGTTGCATTCAAGCCTACCTTTGTGAGCATTTGCATGTTGAAATCTACTATTTAATAAACTACAAAGAACAGAGGGTCAACAAGCTATTTGGCGCGTTCTTATTCGATATCCATATTTACCCTAAAAACCAGAAAAGCAAGAGTTTATACTTTTGTAA
Source organism: Mucor circinelloides (assembly GCA_037974945.1). Taxonomy (NCBI): domain Eukaryota; kingdom Fungi; phylum Mucoromycota; class Mucoromycetes; order Mucorales; family Mucoraceae; genus Mucor; species Mucor circinelloides. The sequence continues at coordinate 26,485 of JBBNAA010000007.1, read as the reverse complement.
TCTAATAAACATGTGAGTTAATGGTCAAAAGCTTCTTTCTCGGTGAATGAGGTTACATGAACAACAAAGGTAGATTCAACTGTATGTTTTCAAGAGGGAAAAAAAAAGTTGCAGGTTATTGAATAAAGACAAAGATATAATCTCATGTAATTGAATTGGGATTAAATGATCATTCAACGGAGCCCTAATCCCATCCAAGAAGAGGCCCACAAAGTGTTGCACATTCATCATTGAATCATTGGCCAACAACATTGCTTTGAGTGACGTGTCAAAGCCTGCAATAAGTTTATTTCTTAAATGTCATAGAATGGAAGCATATCATAGAGTCATCATAGCAGGGGAAGAAGGCATAGTGTTCAAGCTTAAAGGATCACTCATCTCAAATAAGGACAGATCATGGTAGAATGGCCGTATTTGCCGCACCAGGTACTAATAGCGACATTTAGACTTGCACAATTTACACAGACTGAATATATACACCTACCACTGACCACCTTCCAAATTGAGTGGCTTTATTACCACAGCATCTCTCTTGGTTGACGTGGATTCATATTGAATAGCATTCAAGTTTTTATCCATGGTAACCACTTTCAATGCTATAGTAACCGCAGGTGGCATATTTCAAATAAGAAACAAAAAGAAGAGCAAAGGTGTAATGTAAAGGAGTAAAATTACATGTAAATCAAATCTTAAATAAAGCAGGAAAATGCTGTCAATTGACACTGATTTAAACAAGTAGGGTTCCTGCTGTCATGCTCTCCTCTCTTGGGATCAACAGAATGAAAACCCCCTTTCTTTCAAACCAGAAATGTGGCGTTTCAATAACCAGCAAAACCAATCGATGCAGAATCCACATTATGAGAATGTTGTTGTAGCAAAGCAAAAAACTCACAAAACAGATTTTTATTATACATAATTTGTGGTAGAGTATGGTCTCGTTATTTGGTGGTGATGATGTCGTTCTTGTTGCTGTGGCTGTGGCTGTGGCTGCTGCTCTTGTTCTGGATGTTGCTCCTGCTGGTGGTGCTGGTGCTGGTACTGATGATGCAGTGAATATGGGTAGTGGCTATGCTGCTGTTGCTGAGGACGAGGGCTTGTCTCATGTCTCATGTATTTATTGCTGCTATTCATAGGCTGTTCCTCTCTTTGTCTCTTGTTGTTGGTACTCATCATTTGATTGGTCGGTATAGGTGAGTGAATGGGAGCATCAATCATCGTTCTTCCGGACAGAAAGCATGTCAATGACTCCAATTGCCTATACAGACGCTGCTGCTCTTGTTGGTCCTGCTCTTTAAAGTCCACATTAAAGACTTGTAACCTTTCAAATGGCGGATCATCCAACTTCATGTGAGGAAATTGGTTGATGAGATTGTGTAACGTGCTTTGACCCAAAAAATGCGATTCGGCTAGTTCATTTGCATACTCTTCGTGGTCAAAAGAATACTGTCGAAACGTAATGGGGATTTTGTTGCTTTGCTGTAGCATGGCCAGATTACCTGCAAACACGCCGAGATGGTGTACCAGCTGTTTCAGGTTGCTCAGGGACGTCTCCATTTGAATATGCTTTACCGAGTGTGCGAATTGATCAAATATCATAAAATAGCCTGTCCAGGTCAGGGGCAACTGGATCATTTTCAATGACAAGATGCCATAATGACGAGTAATGCGTGGTACAATGCACTTTATAAACCTGTCAGTAATACGTCCATCAGCAACAGGAAATAGTAAATCACTGGTCCATATTTCAGGCGTCTTGTATACCAGATCTCGTAGTCTCGTATGACTATTTCCAAGTGCCAGCAGATCCTTTAATTCTAGATTTAATGTCACCTGAGTAAGAATTTGATCAGGTAAAGATAAAAGACTCATATTTCTTGATGTTGCTTTCTTGGTTGTAAGTAAATAGCTGATGCCGAATGAACGAGAAGAACAGTAATTGATCTTGGTTCAAAGAAGGAAGGACGGAGGGGAGGGGGGGGGGGGAAAGAAACAGGGCGAAAAAGATAACAAAGAAAAAAAAAGAAAGAGTGAGAGGGAGAGAGAGAAATATATAAAAAAAGATTTTTTTTACGCAATCAACAACAAACAATCATAGACTCCAAATTGCCCCTACTACAACCGCTTACTGCTCCAGGCCTTGAGTAACCATAGACATCTCATTATAGAAATCTCAAGTATCCACAACATGCAGCGACAGTGCGGCTACTAATTAAGTTTTCCTTGTTTCAAGCTGTAATCCAGTTGATCAGTAGAATGATGGCGCTGCTGCTGTTGAAGCACAAGGCTGTCTTCTGGATGCGATTGGTACATATGCGTAGTTCTCGGGTTATTCCAACTATGTACAAGCACAAAATGGAACTAACAAAGTTTGGTTCCTGATCAGATTTACATGCACAGCTCACGATACTTTGCCATCATCAGCATCATCATCATCTCACTGATTAAAAGTCCGTGTTTTGCTACAAAACACTTTCTAAGAGCGTTTTTGCATGAATTGTCAATAGTAATACAAGCTTGAATTGTTTAACCGTAAGCATCAGTGTCTACAAAGTGCGCTTGCTGATGAAATTTTAGTTAAAAGGTTGGTCTATTATTGTACCATGCAACAGGCACATGTCTGCTGCTTGATCTTTCTTTGCTTGATTCACTTCAATGGAGACTGTAGCTGCGTGCTATCTAGAGTTGGTTTGAACACAGATGAGCTGTAATTGTATCTTACTGATACCCAATGCCAATACATACTTATGGTGTATCTATCGTATGTTCAGTGATAAGCACATTTTCTATAATGTCAAGCCATTAGGATCTGCATCATTCTCATTATTACTGGATAGTTCAAACCCTGCAAATAGCAACTAAAAAAAATAATTGTACCTGAATCCATGTATCTACATGCTTTTACCCATCGTTGACTCATTCGCCATGTGTGGAAAAAAGCATCTGTCAGCATAAATCATTGGGTCCATTTCTCTAGTATTTTAGACGGAGACAGCCCTTTTGAAATGGTAAATCTCTTTCTTTTTTTTTCAATTTTATTCTATACAACATGCCAGAATACAAACCATTTCCATTAGCATCCAAGGTGACTGACATCATCAAATCAGTTTACAACATTGAATCAGATGAAGAGGCATGTCAACCTCGCATTGTTCGAGAGTTTTTTGATAAAGCAGCCGAGCAAATTGAAGTTTCCCCTGTAGAGAAAGAGGATCGAGAAATCACATACAATAACGTCAAAGTCAATATTTCTATTTTACGTCCTGTTGGATCCAAGGGGAAGGTGTTGCCTGTCATTATGTTTTTGTAAGTTTCTCTAGACGTCAAGATGGCAATGCACTGCGTATTGAACTATGAATGATAATAGACATGGTGGAGGATGGGTTTTTGGAAGTTACAATAGTCATAAAATTCTCACAAATGAGGTACGGTATATTAAACATTGAATAATGTGTATTATCCCCTTTTTGAAGCATCCAATCGTAACACAGTGCAATTTCTGTAGCTGGTGAATTTGATACCTGCTTGTGTTATTTTTGTGCATTATTCTTTGAGCCCTGAAGTCAAGTACCCAGTTGCATTGGAGGAATGTTATGCTACCCTTTGCTGGATTCAAGAAAACGCTGCTTCACTGCACATCGATGCAAACCGTTTGGCTGTATCAGGAGATTCTGCTGGTGGCAATTTATCTGCTGCTCTGACAAGTAAATAAAAAAAACAAACCTCCCCATATCTGTCAGTACAATGATACTCACCTCTCGTTTGAATAGTTCTCGCCAAGAGCCGTCAAAACAAGGGCATTTCTTATCAAGTGCTTTATTATCCAGTGCTTGATGTGGATTTCTACAATGCATCCTATAATGAAAACAAGGACAATGCCTTCTTGCCCCGCACAACGATGCAATATGTATGGGATGCTTATACAACAAGCACAGATCAGCATGCTTTGCCTACCGTGGTACCCATGTCTGCCTCAGTAGATGTGTTGCAAGACCTGCCACCCGCACTCATCATTACTGCAGAGTCTGATGTACTGCGATCAGAAGGAGAGGCCTATGCTAAAAAGTTGAACAAAGCTGGTGTGGATGCTATTTGCGTCAGATACAACAGCATCGGCCATGGATTTGTCTCAATGCCTGTTTTGAGATCTCAAGGAGTAGCTGCTATTGCTCAGACAGTAGATTTACTTAGAAAGCATTGGAGTTCTGATTCTAAATTATAAACTCGAAATAAAACTCTTTATAAAGGCAATAGGGCCATATTTGTAAGGGACGGAGGGAGGGGGGACAGGTAATTTGGCTTTCAAAATGAGCACAAATTCGCAAACTTGGCTAATATGGAGGTATTTCACGCTTGTATCGAATGTTCACGCTTGGTAGTCGTTTACGCTTATCACTTTTCCAAAGAGCTACTACTACATCCGTCGGGGTCCATAAAATACAAAGCGGTTTATTTCTTGCAACACGACAACAACAGCAACATCTCTTTTTTACCACGATCAGTAACACTACCATGATTAACCCTCTCGACGACCCTTCAGTTGAATCCTTCCTTATACCAGGAGCCCGAGTGTACGACAGATACTTTAATTGTCCACTTGGTAAGTCGTTATGTATATAGATCTACATCGATAATGAATTCAACTCTTCCTGTTTTGTAACAATAGACTATGCCAATGAAGACACTAGCCCTAAAATCAAGGTTTTCGCTCGACATCTAGTACCTGTAGACAAGGTCTCTTCTATCAAAAAGATGCCCTTCTTTCTCTATTTACAGGTAAGCTGGATTGCAGCCAATGTATATGTGTACTTGTGAATAACCACTTGGCTCAGGGTGGCCCAGGTTTTGAAGTGGCCATGCCTGGAAGTGCAACTTCTGGTTGGATCAAAGTTGCATTTGAAAAGGGCTATCAGGTGCTTTTGCTCGACCAACGTGGTACTGGATTCTCATCTCAAATCTCTGCAGAAGCTTTGGATGAAAAGTTCAAAACTGATGAGGAAAAGGCGGACTATTTGACTCATTTCCGTGCTGATAGTATCGTCAGAGATTGCGAGACAATTCGCAAGCAATTGACTGCTGGTAGATCCTCTGCTGATGGTGAAGAGAGCCGTATTACTTTGTTGGGTCAGAGTTTTGGTGGTTTTTGTATTACAACCTACTTGTCTCTATTGTAAGTAAAAGAAAAAGACGATACTTAATTATGGACATGAGCAACTCAATATGCGATTCAATTAGCCCACAATCTATTCAAAACGCTTATATCACTGGTGGGGTTCCACCTCTTGTCGACAATCCCGATAAAGTGTACAGAGCACTGTATCCTCGCATCTTGAAAAAGAACAAGCTCTACTATAAGCGATTCCCCAAGGATGTTGCTCGTGTGCGTCAAATCCACGAATACCTAAGCAAGAACCAAGTGACATTACCCAACGGAGGTACACTCTCTGTGCGTAGATTCCTTCAATTAGGTATTGCCTTTGGTGGGGCTGGAGGCTATGATTCTGTGCACAACCTTGTTCAAAACGCTTCTCATGACCTCGACCGTATGGGCAAACTGTCATACCGTACACTTCACAAAATCCAGCAAACGCAAGACTGGGATACCAATGTCATTTATGCCATTCTTCATGAAGCCATCTACTGCCAGGCAAATCAATCTAGCCGTTGGTCTGCTGAACGTGTGCTGCAAGAAGAACCTTTCGCATCAGAATTTGAATGGCGTCTTGAAAACCTGAAGCAAGACCAGCCCATTTACTTTACTGGTGAGACCATTTATCCCTTCATGTTGGACGACTATTCAGAATTGAAGCCCTTGAAGGGAGTTGCTAATTTGTTGGCTGAAAAGAAATGGGGTCAATTGTATGATATCAAGGCTTTGAATCAACTGGAAGGACCTCAAGTCGCTGGTGCCAGCTATTTTGATGACATGTAAGTTGTGTGAGGGGAGGTGTACTAGCCAAGAGATCTAATGTAACCTTGACTGTAGGTATGTTGATCGCGAATTGTCAGAACAAACTGCCAGTGAAATTAATGGATTCCAACAATGGATTACAAATGAATTTGCCCACAAGTAAGTTTTTTTTTCGAATCAGTACATAAGAGAATGTAGTGATTGACTCGACTGATTTGCTATAGTGGTCTTCGTGCTGATGGTGAAAAGGTGTTGACTTATTTGATGAAGCTTGCCAGAGGCGATGAAGCCTATAACCGATAAATGTCTAACAGCTGAATAAAACTCGTATCCGCTTGTGTATAGCTTTTTTTTTTTTTTTTTTTTTTTTTGCGCACAATCATCGCTCGAAAAGTGGCCTCTTTTAGACATGGCCATAAATACCAGCAATCACCGAGGCATCCGTTTGTTTGTCATGCTTTAGTAATGATGAGTACGATTCATTGGTTCAAGAGTTGCACCAAGGTCTTGCTTTATATGTAAAATCAAACTAGCATGTTGTCCATATGATAGTAATCAATATACAAAAGTTTCCTTTTCCAAAATATTCGGCTTCTTGAAATCAAACTTCATGTATTACAGGGTATACAGCAGTAACGATATATGTGAGCATTGCATTCGGAAGCACATTAAATGATATGTCCTGAGCTATACCTAAACCAAATATCAAAAGAAATCGAGGATAGGTTAGAAGTGTGCTCTTTTTTTTTTTTTTTTTTTTTTTTTCTTTCTTACGGAGAGCGAACCAGTGTGAGAAAAAGTTGATATTGTAAATACAAAGAAGATGAAGATAGTTTATCTTTTTTATTATTAGGCACCAACTGCGTTGAACTGCTGGATCAACACAGATATACCCTCGTCGTATGCAAACTGATATCTCTATTTGATAGATTACAGCAAAAGTAAAGTACTATTGACAAAGGACTCAAAGCTTACATTTTAGGCAATGCGGCCAAATTGGCACTATTGTGATAAACCCTGTCAGACAAAAGAGATTGGGTGGACCTGTTGCACAAAATCATGTGTTGCAATATCAAAATACCTTATCTTGAGAAAGAACCCTGAATCAAAATTTCAGTTCTCCCAGCCAATGGTAAACGAGCGTTCATGTAACATGAGCTCAAATGTCGCAAATACACTTATCAATCATCATGTTATTGCACATTATAGCGCAAGGTCATACAACAATGAATTGCGAAATGTCACTTTTTTCCCTTGCTTTAGCCTGCACACGAAAATGAGAGATTGGTGATTGAGAAATTATACCTGGTATGAAGGACTGGAATTCTCTATCAACCTTGATTTAGTGATAACAGATGATTTAATGTGTGGTGCTGCTCTTTTGCAAGGGGGGGGGGTTTGTCCATGAATGATCTGCAGCAGACATACGACAAGAGCGACAATGTGCCAGGATCAAGGTTACTGCTACTCGCTGGACTATTGCTGCATCTCAAATTGACACTTGTCCATCCATTTGCAACCAGTTTACTCGACCATTGATTACCATTCCTTTGGATAGATTTGCAACAAGGGCGTGAGAAAGTAGGGTGATAACTCTAAAGACGATTTACCAGCTATTGGTAATTTCATCGACAGATATTTCGGGTTGGAATTGCTTGTTTTGAACAAGATTTCCTAATTGTACTTAATCTTATTAAATGTAAAGTAACACTGCATGCAAAATTTTATTCACACTTATCACCTTGGTTTCCGAGCTTATCATGCTGTCCTTGTCTATCTTTTGTGGTATATAAAACGTCAAGTTTTTGGTGTCGTTTTCCTTCTTTCCCTCCTATCACTTGTTTGCCAAAATGGACAATCAACATCATCATAAAGATACGATGTCAATAGCATCGTCATCTTCATCCTCTGATAAAAAAGTGGATCTGCCAGCACCTGCTACTTCTCCTTCTGCTGTTGCTGATGTCAAGATCGATGAAAAACACATGGAGCAGGGCTACATGTTTGATAAGATGGGTGTCGAGGAAGAAACAGAATACGAATCTGGTGAGACACAGGAGCAATTTGAGTCTGGCTCAACAAAGCCAAAGCCATCGATCTATGCTAGATACCGTAAATTCTTTCAGTAAGTGTCTAGATGAGCTATTATATCTCTCAGTCTGCCTATACTAACACTGTAACAGTTTAGCGATGTGGCTCATCTTTACAGGTTTTCTTAGTGCAGCTTATGCTCTGCAAGTGCCAAAAGGATACAGCCAAGAGAACTTGGTTTTGGGTCTGATTTATGCTTATTTCACACTGTTTTTGTTCTTTTGCTGGGTTCCTACAACCATTGTCACCAAGCCATGGATGTTTTGTCAACGCAAAATCGCTTCATTCATCTATAGCAACATGAGCAAGAGAACTAGAACAATTGCTTATGGCGGTTTAGTCATGGCTGTCATTGTTGCTACTGTGTTTTCATTCCCTGAAAAAGAAGAATCTCCTCGTGTGCGTCGTTTGATTGCACTGTTTGGTATGGTTGTATTTATTGTGGGTACCTGGTTGGCATCCAAGGTAAGATTATACATATTACAAAGAATCTCATGATATACTGACAGCATTTGCATAGCATCGTAGACATGTACCTTGGAACACTGTAGCCACTGCACTTTTGATTCAATTTTTGTTGGCTCTCTTTGTATTCAGATCAAGCGCAGGTCATGATATTTTCAGCTGGCTCGCTTCATTTGCAGAAACTTACTTGAGTAAAGCCAACTATGGTGCCGCCTTTGTATTTGGTGATGCTGTTGCTGCTTCAGGCGTATTTGCCATCAGTGTTTTCCCTGCCATCATCTTCTTTGCTGCTACAGTACAAATGTTGTATTACGTTGGTACCATTCCATGGCTCTTGAAAAAGCTATCTGTTATTTGTATGGCCGTTTTGGATGTCTCTGGCGCTGAATCTATTGTCGCTATTGCATCTCCTTTCCTGGGTCAAAGTGAAAACGCTTTATTGATTGAACCCTTGATGCCTCATTTGACCAAGTCTGAAATCCATCAAGTCATGACCTGTGGTTTTGCTACCATCTCAGGTTCTACATTGTACGGTTACATGGCCATGGGTGTTTCAGGTCAAGCCTTGTTGACATCTTGTGTCATGTCGATTCCTTGTTCCATTGCAATCAGTAAGATTTACTACCCAGAGACAGAAAAATCTGTGGTAGCAAAAGTCAATGAAATCCGTACGGATAATGATACCACCAATATCGTGCATGCTGCTGGTAAGGGTGCTAGTGTTGGTATCAATATTGTCTTTTTGATCATGGCCAATTTGATTGCCATCTTGGCTCTTTTGTATGCTGTCAATGCATTCTTGACTTGGCTTGGTAATTTCATTACTATTCAAGAATTAACATTGCAGCTGATCACTGGTTATATCTTTGTGCCTGTAAGTAGAAATCTCTTTGAATATGAATATAGCATTGACACAGTGCATCTAGGTTGCATGGCTCATTGGCGCTGATGATAAAGATCTGGTCACAGTTGGTAGATTGATGGCAACCAAGATTTGGGCTAACGAGTTTGTCGCTTATCAAGCTTTGACAACTACCTACAAGGGAACTTTGTCTGCCAGATCAGAATTGGTTGTTACATATGCTTTGTGTGGTTTTGCTAATTTGGGCTCTGTTGGCATGCAAGTCGGTGTTTTGGGTACTCTTGCGCCAACAAGAGCTGGTGAAATCTCTTCTCTAGCCATCACTGCATTGATTTGTGGCTCTTTGAGTACATGGTTATCTGCCTCTATTGCTGGCATGTTGGTCTAAACACACAGACTGCTTATTTTATCATATTTCTATATTGTCATCCAACTTAATTCTATCTATTAATTCAAAGTATACACTATCATTTACAAAAATCATTTATTATTATTAATACGCATCCGCTAATAAAATTACACTTTTTATCAAAGGATATCTCGTCTGACAATACATGTATAGTAATAATCTAATTTACCACGTTAGATTTATTCTCGAAATTGCTGTCGATTTTTATTTTTATCTTCATCACCTTCTACATATATACGTCTGTAGTTACAACACTTGTGATGATATCTTATACCTTTTCTATTACTAGTCTTGTACGAAAAGTGTGTTACTAGTAGCTAATGCTGATCTCTGTGCGGGCTTATGATAGTAATAGCCCCGAGTTGTTTGCTGTTATTCTTCAGGGTGCAGGTGAACTACACTCAAAGCAGCCAAAAAGATGCTTGAAATCTAGCCTTTTAAACTGAAATGTTGATAAATTGACATCTTACGAAGTCAAGTAGCGCTTACACACTGTTGGACTTGAGCACATTTAGACCTACTGCACTGAATTGTACAACCCAGGCACTTACCACCGCTTTTATGTTGCAGGGATGTATCAAATTTGAACTTCGAAAGTGTCGCTTGACAAGGTACGTTGCTTTCAACTGTGATAAAAACTGCTTATGTCACATCAAAGACTTCTTCAATTTTAATGAAAAGTGAGGCTAATTGTACCTTGATTTGCCTTGAGAAATCGCTTGCACAAAAAATCTAAGCATATTTGATAAAGCCACAAGCCCTGGAAAACAAAGGTAGTGGTCAGCATTACATTGTCACCATTTCCATTTGTGCTGAGCTAATGTAACCGCAATAACCATTGTGTTCTTATTGTGCCACAGTCGACCCTCAAGTGTAAAATTTACCTGGTTCAGTGAAAGAGGTATATATTGACTTTAATAGTCAATTGAACCACCTTGACAACAATTGCTGGTTAAACATTTAAAGTTTTTTTTTTTTTTTTTTTTTTTTTCGTTAATTAGGAGTCTCGTTACCCTATTTCAGAAAGCTGAAACGTGCATCTGTACAGTGTCATCGCGGTATTGTTGTTACATAACCTCGCCACATTCACATGAGTTAAGAAGGCCGATATTCAGGAGCACTGAGGCACATTTCACTTCAAATGAATGTAGCTCGTCTGACACTGCTACAATGGCTCTATGAATAAAATATCTTTATTAGAAAAGCATGCCAATGGATTTTATCCATATAGTGTTGGAGAAAAGCAATGTTAAATAGTAAAACCAATACCATGACACAGCGTCAAATGTAACTGGAGTCCATATAATATCGTACAACATTGCACATAAACTTTGATTTCCATCTCTCAAATACATGAAAAATCAACGGTTTATGATTTCGATTCTTCATATCGCTCTCTTTTTTTCTTTCTCTTTTCCTGATATACGAATATGAAACTTAATTCAAAATTGCTAATATTATTAGCCTTATCAACAGGGTGTTTGATTCAGTCTAGTTTAGGCTTTTCAATGTCTATCTTTGGCAAAGCTGACACTTGGCGAGGCAGTTTTTCAGTGATCAAGTGGCAAGACGGTGCACGTAATGTGAATGTAATGCTTGCAGTTCAAAACAAGGACGGTACGCTATCTCCAGCTGGTCAAACAACATTCAACGTCGCTCCTTATGGAACCACTATCATCGATATCAACAGAGATACACCTGTTGGCCGAAACTATTTCTTCATAGCGGAAGATATGATCGACCCTAGCAACTATACGTCAGTTGGGCCCTTTGCTATTTATGAAGCTAATGGCGATACTCACCCCACAAATTCTGTTGCTGTTACTGCCACTGAAAGATTTCTGACGGATGTGCGACCAACTGCTACTTCTCAATCCTCCACAGCGACTGGCAGTATTCGAAGCCAATCAACTTACACGCCAACCGGTGGTAGCTCTAAAAGTGACAACAATAGCGAGTATGGATCGCCAACACACATCATTCTTGGTGTTGTCCAAATTGTTGGCATTGTCATTGGTTGTGTTGGTGCGGTCATTGTTGCTACTCTGATATATGTGGTACAGTATCATTGAACACTGCATGTCTTGTTGTAGCTGTTGACTAACTCTGATATGCTGTATAGTGCTGCTGCAGAAAGAGAACCAAAGGCTCTCTCAGTGCATCAGGCCCTCATTATCCTCCTGTAAGTGCAGGCATGGGTCCAAATCAGATACCAGGCGTGCCAGCTCCCAAGATAACACCAACAGTGAAGAAACAATCCATTAAAAAGCCGGTGGTAGGAAAACTTGACAGTGATACAACAGTTGCAGGCTCAATAGCATCACCCAAATTACAAGAGAATACCACTATCAATATGAACAGCGATTTTTCATATGCGCATGAAATGGCGAATCAACCTCCTCCTGCACCAGTGATGCCCCCACAGCAAGCATACCACTATTACAACAACGAAATGTACTACGGAAGTCAAATGCAATATCCTAGCCAAGACACCATGCCCGTACCAACCTACTTTTCAAATCCCACATCACCCACATCGCCCTCATTTTCATACATGCAACAGCAGCAAATGTACCCTCCACAAATGCAGGCTGCCAATTACTGGAATTATGCAGCTCTGCCGCCTTCTCCATATGATTATACCCCCAAGCCAGACACTAACGAGGCGGAAAACAAGACGCAGCAAGTACCAATGACTACTGATGCTGCTACAAAGACAGAGCTTGCTGCTGCCTCAAAGACAGAACAAGCGGAATCCACACTATCCCAAAAATTTGAAATGCCAGTGGGACAAACAGATTTACAGTCAGTAGTTCATGACACCACAAGTCTACTACAGAAACCAAATGATAAGACAGCTCCTCTTGTTCAAAAGCCCAACACTCACTCGTCTTCCTCATAATAATAATCATCAAACTAATAAAATGCCTGAAGGTTGTATGTACTTTTTATTGAGGAGGTTATGAAAATGATACATCCAGTAATGAAAAAAGCGCGACGAAAGAAACGCATTGGCAATGAGAGTGGTACAGTAATAAGGGTCTCTTATGTTGCAGTTACTAATGAATAGCGATGCTAGTTACTCATGAAAGGCATCCAACTCCATGTTGATACGCTGTTTGGCTAAAAAAAATCTTCAGCCAACAAAGCACATAGCATATAGCTTATGATTATAGGGATGAACATCAATCTATGTCTCACACAGCAGCCTAGTACTTGTTCTATTTTATGCTGTGTATACTAATCAAGAGATGTGCATAATAGTCTTGATGGCCACTTAACATTGCATTGTAGATTTAAATCCGTGGTAATCCAGCGACATTATAGGTTCCTTTGTCGTTGCAATGTCTCACAGAATCACCACCACCAAGCATGATTTTAAACTACGGTAAATATCCAAAAACAAAGGAGCCACAAAACTTGTAGACAAAGCCTTTTTCTCTTCAATAAATCACTTTCTTGATATCATGGATAATTCGCTACTGATAAAAGCCGCCATTGCAGTTACAGTTTTACTGGTTGTTACAGGTACAGTCAAACGCATGGATTCATCTGAATTGGGGATACTCATTTCCAGTAGTTATTGGCCTTTCTCTATTCACAAAGAAGCAAAGCAAAAACACAGTTTTATTACTAGGCATCAGTGATGCTGGCAAGACAGCCATGTATATATTAGTAAGTTTTTCTCGGTTAAATAAAATAAATTTGATGCTCATGCCACGCCAAACAGCTCAAGAACGGAAAGAATCGACCCACAGTGTCGTCTATGAAGGAGAATGAGGGACAAATCACAATCAACAACAAGGTAACAGGGGACTAGTGCAAAGGTTTTGAACGTGGGAAATCTCATGCAAGATTCAATAGATGTTTGAGCTGGTGGACATGCCAGGTCATGATCGTGTTCGTTATCGATTTGCAGACTTTTTACCTGTAACACGCTCTATTGTTTTCGTGATTGACAGCACCAAAGTCAGTAGAGAAATTCGACCTGTAGCAGAATACTTGTACGATGTATTAGCCAAGCCCATTGTCCAAAAACAACGCACGCCCATTTTGATTGCTTGCAATAAGGCTGACATGATTACCGCTTTACCTACCGAGAAAATCAAATTATTATTAGAGACGGAACTGTAAGTAGAGTTCAAAGTGTGTGTAGTGGTATAGTTGTATCTCATGCCCGAATAGCAATCGTCTGCGTGGTACTCGAACGGCTCGTGTTGAACAGCAAGAAAGTGATGAACAAGAAGCATTTCTAGGTTATGAAGGAGAGGATTTCAAATTTGATCATGTGGATAATGATATTGAATTCGAATCATGTTCTGTCGAGAATCAAGATTTAGAAAAGATCAAGGACTGGATTGTTCAATAAAGGATGTTATACACTTCTTATGCGTTAGACTTCTGGGAATGGTGTTGATATTAGCATTTGAAGGTGGAAATACGCTTGCTGTATCGCAATTTGTTACTCAAAAGGAACTAGTTTTGAGGAAAAGGGTGATATTATCATAGATCAAGGAAGTGTACAGCGGGATTGAGTCTATGAGGGATGCAGGTGTCCGTGGTACTGACTGTAATTACTATCGCTCGTATAAGATGTACATCTACGATCTCTTATTGAACGGGCTAACGATTTGTTACGAGTATCAATAACAAATGAATAACAAAAAAGGTATGTCTCTTGGAAGATAATGAATATGAAACGAGATGAAACGAGGACAAAATAAGGATTATTTGATCTGTCCGATTAGCTCATCTACGGGTTAAAGAATTTAATAGTAATGAACCTGACGTTCAAGATGTTAGCCATGCAACAATCTTTTGGATCATTGCATCCAGAATTTTCTTTAAGTTATCGAAACGAAACTCGTATGTCTTTTGGGGGCAATTGTTTGTTGAATGATAGGTGGCTTCAGGAGAACTTGGCTAATCAATTGAGGCAGATGATGTTGGAGGACCGTAGAGTTAATTTCTACTAGTACGTTGTCCGCCGTCTATCAATTGAAATTGAGCGGGCTATGGGTTGGGCTTGTGTTAAAGTGGTTATAGATCATCAAGCCTATCCGAGTGATATGCTCTTTCTCTTGAGCAGGCACACCCATCGATTCAGTACTCCCCTGTCAAGTGGATTTATAACGGTTCTGAAACGCGTCTTCTAATTAAATTGAGTCCCTATACATTAAATTATCTTTTAATATGAATTACGTCTAAAGATAGTTATCTAGACATCTGCTATTCATTTAACATTCCACTGTAGTAGTAGTCGTATCTAGAAATTAGACTAAATAAGTTGAGTGGGTCCTGCAATACAACAGTAGCTCTTTGATTCAGTGTTGAGACATAAAGTTTATCACAACTGGTCACTTATCATTCTTATTACTACCAACTAGCTTCATTAAATTCGATTTTCTCGGAATAATAGTTTCGCCTGTTAATACGACAATCTAGGTATGAAAACTATTTTTGAACATCTATCACCAATTTTGGGCTTGCTTTACTGTTAGCTGTTAAGCTAATCGTTCGCGATCCTCTTGTGGATAGCACTTTTACAAAATCCTTCATGAACTGAAATGGCTTCAAAGTGCAATGGTTTGTCCAATAGCTCCTAGAAAACTGGCATTACAACCGATGACTAATTTATTCGGCTTCTCAAGCAGCAAAATCAATACATCCATTGGCCATGGTAATTAAAAGTGAACATTGCCCAAATATACTTCCGCAATCGTTGCCCCTGAAAATACTAGTAAAATACCAGCTGATTTTTTGTTACTAGTATATGTAATTCTGCCCAGTGTATAATGAGTACAATTGTCTTGTAGTGGTGAAGACGGATGTACTATGGTGTTGGACTTGGTGTTACAAAATGCAGGTCCTTATAATTTGAGCAACGCTTACTATATAATATATGTGTATATTATTTGGACAAGCAGTAGATAATTTTAAGTGAGGTGGTAGAGTAAATATTTATTATGATAACTATAGGTGAAGGGATTAGACAGATACTTTCACTAAGGTTCGATATCTGTCAAAATTAGCTATTTATATACAAATTAAGGATGTCTCAAACCGCATGATTGAGACATATGTAATGTGGATCATTACAGAAATAATGTATTAAATAGCCCAGAAGCGTAGAAAAGCTATATTTATTTATTACCTCTACATATATAAAAAACCTAGAAAAATTTTGCCATAGTTCTCCTCTGCAACGATGTTAGGCGGAATTTGAAGTACTACCCAAAAATGCAATTAGGTAGTATTTCAATTAGACCACCCCTCAGGTGCTAGAGCGTGCCTTACTACACCCCTAACATGAGGAATTATGTTTATTAAGACCCTCAACTGTCGCTAAGTAAGTAGAATCAACAGTTAAGTT
Source organism: Mucor circinelloides (assembly GCA_037974945.1). Lineage (NCBI taxonomy): Eukaryota > Fungi > Mucoromycota > Mucoromycetes > Mucorales > Mucoraceae > Mucor > Mucor circinelloides. Next base: position 10,377 of record JBBNAA010000007.1, on the reverse strand, counting down.
TGGACCAGCCTATCTAATCCTAGCCTCGGAATCTAGTTATTGTTGAGCTTCAGTGATAGGCACATCCACTCAACGTAAAAAAAAAAAGGTATGCTTCAAAGAAACATAGAAAGAAAGAAAAAAAAATAGGGGGGAGGGTAATAAAATTACATGCAGATCAAAATTAAAAGAAATAATAAGGGCAAGAAGCCAAGAAAAAAAGGGGGAGAAAAAGAAGCTAATAAAAATGTATAACTTGTATCTACTATACTATTGCTCTGGCTGTTGTCCTCCACAGAAAAAAATAACTTGATTGATCTCTTGCAGCATCCATTAGTGTCCATGTTCATTCCCATTTGTCTGCCTATACAGAATTCAAAGAATATAGTCAGTATTGCATTCCTTAGTCAACGCCATCATTATATCATAATAATATACCTACCTAATTGACTGTTAACAGTTCCGTTTGCATCCAGTAGTGTTCATCATTAATCATCCATCAGTAGTCATCGTGACCTTATACTTGTTGCCTTCACATCATATCAAAATAGTATAATAATAGTCAGCAATGTATTCAGCAATGTATTCAGCAATCTACGGCATCATTGATACTTACTTGATACACAATTCACAACAGGTTCTGCATTTAATGTCGTCCTGGAGCACCACCTTGTGCTTGATACCTATATTCTATCAAATTTGGATAGTCAGTATGGTATTATTAAGCAGCAGATTCCATCAAAACTTACCCGACCGATTGAACCAATGATACGTAGCAGTAGTATATAAGACTTGTATATACCACCAGGCCAGAGAATAGCATTGCTAATGATTACTTGCTGACAGTACCAAACCAGAGAGAAGAATTGCTACTGATGATGACTTGCAGATATTACCAAACCAGAAGTGAAAAAACAGCGCTTCATATGCCTTGCAGATAGTATCAGACCAAAAGAGAGAAGCAACACCACAGATAACTTGCAGATAGTACCAACCAGAACAGCAGCACCACTATCAATGAATTGCAGATAGTATCGAACCGGAAACAGCAGGCAGCGCCAGATATTTTGTTGAAGTTGAGAACAAACAAAACCATTGTCTACTAAAAAAAATATAAGAGAGTTCAGTTATGCGCAATTCAATAAAAGTAGCGATCTACCTTATACGTACCGGATTATTATAAAAGATATCAAAGATTCCAAGGAAGTAGCTGTAGCAGTAAGTCGAATTGTTGTGTCTTTGTCGTCGTCGTCTTGTTTGTTTTAAAGCAGTAGTGATTACCTATTCAGAAAAAGAAAGAAAATGAATTAATAAATACTAGTGCTAGACAATCTATTCAGCAACAAATACACTCACTAGCATATGGCAACACTGATGACAGGCTTGATGAACTTGTTGCTATCGTTTCCAACAACAATAAAATGAGTATCATAATAGTAGTAAAACTGTCGCTATGGCTGTAAAAATAGTATCAAAAACGGGGAAAGTAAAAACGGGGGAGTGCAAAAGCAAACTATTGTGCATTTGACGTCACGAGGTTTCTCTGTATAAAGTAGCTGATATCAAACTGAGATTAAAAGCTCTACTGATCAAAATGCTATTTCATCATTCTGGAAATTTGTCATGGCCTAAAGTTGGCAGTTGTTTATAGTAAACACTTGATCAAGCTTATATTAAACTTGTGCAGAATTCAAAGGCGCATCGAATGGTATTAATCTTGTTTGGTTTGATCAAAACTAGGTGTTTCAAAGCGACAGAACATTTTTTGTCAAATTTTGATGCTTTTTCAATAATATCTCCATTTTTGTCAAAATAAACCTACTTGTAACATTCATTATTATTGTAAAACAAAACAATTCCTATCATTTGAGCTCTTACTGGAAACTTTAACTTGACTCTACGTGGAGAAATGAGCAAAAACGTCTGACTAAAAAATCATCGGCTAGTTTTTTTTGCCTTACTCTTACCCGTAAATTTGGTCAAAGATGGCCAATTTTCCAAGGATATAACTGTATGTAATATCTCTGCCAATACTTATCAGATTTGAACAAAACAAACACCATTCAATAGCTCTACATTAGACCCAACATAATCTAAAAACCAAAAACACCTAATTGACGTTCCCTTCATGAAATAACTCAAAGTCATGTATTTTGATTTGCCTCAAGCGGGCACTACCCGACATATTTTTGGAAATATTAATAATAACCATACTATCGTATAGAAAATTAAAAGAGAAACAAAAGTCGAGCACTACGCAACATCGACTCACTTAGTAAATCATAGAGAAATATCCATCCAAAGTTGGATCATTTTTCACATTTTTCCTTATTACTGCCTTGGATCGTCTATCACAATCTTCAATTTAACAAGTACTATTCAATCAAAGTATTACAAACAACTTTGACTAGATATACAACCAACATTCACATAATATAAAATTTAATCACTTTTATTAGTACCATCTGCTCAAATCTTGCATTTTTCACAACTTGTTCATTTCTCAACAACAACTCATTTTATCCAAAATCTAATTGCAGTTTCATTTTTTCCACAAAATTTCGTTATAATAACATGCCAAGTTTGAAACTGTAGCATCAATATTTAAAATCTCGATGTTTGATCGTCCAAAAGTCCAAAAGTCAAAATTTGAAAATCGTTTCCAACATCCAAGTCCAGTCATGAGGTCTCATACACACTATGAGATAACTTGAAACTATTGTAGTAGTACTATGAAAATGAGGCAACTTTTTAGCTGAGGACATGGTATTAGAAATGCTTTGTCATCCTCCAGATAATAACTGCTGCTGCTGGCAGCATTGGAGAGTGCACAACTTAGCAGGGAGGAGATGCATGCCTCGCTCATTTTGGAATGCATAATAGAAATAGAAAAAAAGCTACAATCATCAGTCTTGAAAAGAACACTCATTATAGCTGTTAATAATGTCTTTTGTAGAAGAAGCAAAAATCATTTCTTTTTTTGTTACTACATCAAAACTGTAACAACTTAGTTTGCTAACCATAGCCCATTTATATATGCTCTGCAGCAATGTGATGTGTTCTCGCATTAAAAGCTTCACTGCACTTCTTCGAGATCTGGCTAAAGTGTATTATTATGTTGGATTGTATTATCGAGTTATTAGTCTATATTAACTTACCTGCTGAAAGAACAACAATACTACAGTAGTAGCAATAATGCTTTGATAATAAGTAGAATAATATTATCCTTTGCCCCGTGAGAGCTTTATAGTTTATTGCAAGAAGTACATATTTAAAAGCTTTTAAATATCTGTCAACAAGCTTGCTTTACACAATAAGCATAACATTTTTTTAGTGAAACTTCAAACTTTGAAATTTACATGCTGTTTACACAACAATTTGACATGTACTTTCGCATAGTGTAGTGTTCAAATCACTTCAAGCAATGAAAACAACGCATTAAATAGCCCAGAAGCGTAGAAAAGCTATATTTATTTATTACCTCTACATATATAAAAAACCTAGAAAAATTTTGCCATAGTTCTCCTCTGCAACGATGTTAGGCGGAATTTGAAGTACTACCCAAAAATGCAATTAGGTAGTATTTCAATTAGACCACCCCTCAGGTGCTAGAGCGTGCCTTACTACACCCCTAACATGAGGAATTATGTTTATTAAGACCCTCAACTGTCGCTAAGTAAGTAGAATCAACAGTTAAGTTTGGACCAGCCTATCTAATCCTAGCCTCGGAATCTTGTTATTGTTGAGCTTCAGTGATAGGCACATCCACTCAACGTAAAAAAAAAAAGGTATGCTTCAAAGAAACATAGAAAGAAAGAAAAAAAAATAGGGGGGAGGGTAATAAAATTACATGCAGATCAAAATTAAAAGAAATAATAAGGGCAAGAAGCCAAGAAAAAAAGGGGGAGAAAAAGAAGCTAATAAAAATGTATAACTTGTATCTACTATACTATTGCTCTGGCTGTTGTCCTCCACAGAAAAAAATAACTTGATTGATCTCTTGCAGCATCTAGTAGTGTCCATGTTCATTCCCATTTGTCTGCCTATACATAGTCAAAATGATATAATTAGTGTTGTATTCTTCAATCAACAACGCCATCATATAATATACATACCTTGACAACTGTCAGCAGTTCTGGTTGCATCCAGTATTATCCAGCATTAATTATCCATTAGTCGTCGTGACCTTATACTTGTTGCCTACACATCACATCAAAATAATACAATACTAGTCAGTAATGTATCCAGCAATCTACGTCATTTATACTTACTTGATGAACGATCCACAACAGATTCTGCATCATCTAATAATGTCGTTGAGCACCACCTTGAGCTTGTTGCCAATATTCTATTAAATTAGCATAATAATCAGTATGGTATTCCTATTGAGCAACAGATGCCATTGAGACTAACCTGATCCACTGAGCCGGAGAAACGTAGTAGGACTACAAATGACTTACAGGCAGCACCAATCAGAGAGTACTTAGTATTGTAGCCTATGCCTTGCAGATAGCACCAAGAATGACTTGAAGATAACACCAAAGTAGAGAGAAAAAGCACCATGAATGACTTGCAGATAGCACCAAAGCAGACAGAAAAGCACCAAAGATAACTTGTAGGTAACACCAAAGCAGAGAGAAAAAGCACCATGGATGACTTGCAGATAACACCAAACCTGACTGGAACCGCACTAGAGGTTTTGCTTGAACTATGAATAGTAGACTGAACCTTTTCCTAGAAAAGAAGCGAGAATTCAGTTAGTTGCGATTCAATAAAAAGTGATAACCAATGGTACGTACCGCATTTTGAGAAGGCAATTGATAAGACTTGAGAGAAGTGGTAATGGCAGCGGTAATAAGTCGAAGCAGTGTTAACTAGTAGTTGCGTTGTTCACTTCTTTTTTTGTTTCGAAGCGGCGGTCGGCAGCAGCTATTCTAGTCAACAAAAAAAAAGAACACTTAATTAATAGTAGTCTTAGACAATGGATGCAACAACAGTAAGTACACCCACCTGGATATGCTAGCAACAATCACAGGATTGATGTCCTTTCTTCTTCTTCTATTGCCTTCAGTAATAAGATGATGAATAGTAGGTTTAGCTGTAAAAGTAGTATTAAAAACGGGGGCATGAAAAAAAAAGAAAACGGGGGAATGGGGGAATGGGGGAATGGGGGAAAGAATTGCGAACTCGACGTCACGGGTGTTCTGGTTATTATAGGCTAGCCGACAGCAAACTGAAATTAAAACTCTATTGTTATCAACGAAGGTCTTCTGTTCATCTTGAAACAACCTGTCATGGCCTAAACTTGGCAATTATTAATAACAATAATAAAAAAAAGTTATTCAAGTATGTATCAAACTTGTGTTGTAGAATTTAAAGGCGCATCCAATGGTACTAGTCTTTTTTGGTTCGAGCAATACTAGACGTTTCAAAGCGACAGAACATTTTTTTATCGAATTTTGATGCTTTTTCAATAACAACTGCATGTCTGTCATGATAAACTTACCTGTAATACTAATTATTATTGCAAAGGAAGAAATTCCCTATTGTCTGATGAGTTCTTACTAGATGTTCTAGCTTGACCATGATACTACTACTGTAAATCGATAATCACCAACAGCACTCGCAGTATCTATTTGTGTATAGTGATAAAAATGCATGCATGGCTAACAAACATTTGAAGAGGACAACAACAGTGCGAGGGGGGTATAATAGTGTCGATGAAAAAAGAGGAATAAATGCTGCGATTATTAGATCTTCCATCAGCTTGATTCGTACAATTTGGATTGAAGCAGCAGATACATGTTGTATTCAAGCATATATTCACTGGTTATTATCACTTTCGCCTCAGTCGATCCTAGCTATGCAGCACATCTTGGTTTGTCTTTAATTGGCTGTAACTGTTGTGTAGAGTCCTGGTTGACCGACCTATCAAAACCAGCCTACATAGGTTTATCTTTAGCCCTCCGTCATTTATACATTCGCAGTAGTCATGATCCAGGGGAGACCATAATAAGATCAAATATAATATGAGCAGCGTCGCCCTGTAATAAATTTGGCTCTTTCCTTTCGTTTTTGAATACAGTTGAAACCTAATTAAATAATCCTCGTGTTATCAATTGCTTTATTGTCAAATCTCGAATTCATCAATACATACGGTAATAATACCTTTCAACAGAAAGGAGGGCAGCATGAAAATGTTAGCTATTCAACAATGATCATCACCGAGTAGTTACTGAATATAATACAAATGGGTATTGGTGGTGGTGGTGGATAAGAAAAGATCCATCATGTAACTCAGCTTCCTCATAATTCATCATTGTCTCATCACCATTCATTATTCATAGGTGTATACTCTTACTTATTAGTATCAGATCTGGCGCATACCATGGTAGTAGTGGTGCAGCATTTGAGCCCTGGAAAATAACAACACAAACAACTCCATTGTGTTGTAATATAACCACCACCATCCGAATAATCTTTTTTCTATTTGGTATTGACATTTCAAATTAAAGTCAACAGCAGCTTTTGTGTATGGTGGTGGTGGTGGTGGTGGTGGTGGTGGTGGTGGTATAATAGGCAATATAAGGTGTGACACGCTTTGTAAGAAGGCTGGATGAATTCAAAAGCTTGTATTTCGTATTAAAATTCAAAGCAGTTCTGTTAATATTCCTATCTCTGATGATGATGATCTCTGCAATTAAACCGGTTATAGAGCCCAGTAGTCCGAGTAGCCATACTACTATATTTGATGACGTAGTAGTATCTATGATAATAGCTTGTCAGCCTGAAATATTCAAATATGATGGTCTGATAAAAAAAAACCCATTGATCAAGATGAGGAACATTTGACAGTTGACAATCAGCTATTGCTGTGTATGTCTAGATGTTTTTGGCTGGGAGCCGCTCTACCGCTTGAATAATCTGCTTCTTGTATTGATTAGTGTAAAAAGAAGATGCTTGAGTTATTGCGCATTATGTGTAAAAAATAAAGCATTATAATGCCATGATGTGCACAATCTGAAACTAGTGAATTTTGAGCAGTGTTATCGACTACTACTCTCGACGCAATATCACTCCAGATACAATGTAATTGTATGTACTAAAATGATAAAGTGCGCATAATAATTTAGGCTGCTGTCGAACAATCGGATCCCCACGGCCATTTAATCGCACAAAAGACATAAAATGCCATCATTGTGATTATTATACAGGCTGCCAGGAACTGCATCAAATTCTTGATAATCTTACATGTAACTGTGAACAAGCCTATTTTCACAATGATCCAGGTTTATTTCAATTGGAACGATCCATATACAGTAGTAAAAGCAGACAGCATGCTTGCATTAGCTTTTATTAAGCAAGTGTACACTAAAACAAAGCCAAATTTAAATGCATTAAACGAGCTATTTCTCGAGTTAGAAGCTGTTTCAGGCCACCAGAACAGCACAGAGCAATTGCTCTTCACTAGCAGTTAGATACTGATGCATTTTCGCAATTTTTTTTTGGGATCGATGAGACCTTGATTTTTCAATGAGCTATACCCCTTTACGGAAACATCAAAATTTAGTTTATCTAGCTTTTGACCCCGAAAACAAAGACTTTTACTATGATGTTTATAGTATCAAATGATTTCTAGCAATTAGGTGCAGTATCTGAAAGTTTGTTTATGGTATGTTTATATATGGAATTTCGACATTCTGTCGATAAAGTGTTTTTCAGGTACGCAAGTTTTGCTCAACATTCTTGGTCAAAAAGTATTATGTTTTTAGTATCATTAGATGCGCAACTAAAAGCTGCATATAAAAGCTCTATAAAGTAAGGCGAGATAGTTTCAATCTCTATAGATAAATTCGGGAGAAATGAAACTTTTTGTCAAATGAAAGCATTTTCGAACAAAAGTTTTGGATTTACAAGGAATAATTTAAACTCCTTTATCACTGCCAAATGTATTGTTTTTCAAGGAAGCGATTACGTAATGATCAACTTTAATTTAGTGCAGGTCTAGTAATGTGCAAATCAGATTATGGCCATAAGCAAACCCACAATTTGTCCACTCAAGGCTTTATGCACCCTTCAACTAGATTTAAGCAAGTATGTAAAAGCAGACAGTCTACAACGCGCCTATAAACAAGTGTCCTAGTGGGGTTTTCTGGCCCAAAGTAGGAAAAAACATCAGAAGAGAGGTATAAAAGGCCTCTATAAAACTACTATCTTTTGCCAAATATTTTGATCCATTATTATATTTTACAATAATACAGTCGAATTAAACAAGTTGTCGTGTACAAGATATATAAACAGTATATTTGTATACGATTCCAGATGAGATGATAAAGATAAAGTTTATTAAAATTAAACAGAATAGTATTTATACCCTAGCTACATGTATTCACTGACGTCATCTATTACTGCCAGCTTCTGCTTCTTTCTAAACTGTCTACGTACAGGAATGATTGGCTTGAATACTTTTCTCTTACTGGCGTTGTGCTTTAATACTGATTCATGCACCAACCCATCATACAAGTCTCTGACATACATTATCCCCTTTCGAAACTGATGTTGGCCCCTCAACATCTTCTATACCCACAGTATCTTCATTGTCATGTATTGAATCATCTGTACCGCGATATTTTTGCCGCGAAAGAGGTTTTCTCGACTGCTTTTCGACAAAAGCAAAAGGTGAAAAAATTTTCTGTTGTGTCATGGTTTGTTCTTGATTTGATCCGCTACTGCCTTTATCTTCTTCCAACTTGTTGCTGTGGTCACTAACTTCTTCCATTTCTTCCTCCTGACTACTAATTGTTTCTTTGTTGTCCTGAGGACCAACTACTGCTTGTTCTTCTCCATGGTTACTGATTGTCTTGTTGTGGACCAATTCATCACTCAATGTTACATCATCTTTTGTAATGGAACCAGCAGCTGTTGGGACTACAGCATTTTTGTCGGGCAGCTCTTCTTGCTTTTTCTTTTCTTCCTCGTTCACTTTTATGTCTTTTGATGCTTCCTCGTCTATGTCTTTTTCTTCACTTCCAGTATCCACTATATCACCAATAATCAACTTCTGGTTGTCCTCTTCTTCCGATATATCAGCATATCCATCTATCACTGCTTTCAGGGCATACTCATCCTCGTGATCAACAACATTTTGGACAGCAATATCTGACATAGCACTACTGTATTCGTCGTCGTAAGAAGAAATGTCATCGTAGCCTTCCACTACACTTTGCAAACCGTGTGGATCTTCCTCCATTGCTGAATTGCCGTCACCATCCACATCTGACATTCCACTATTGCTGAAACACTGACTACTATTTTGTTGCTTTTGCTGAATTACTTTTGAAGGTAAGGATGCCGTTGTGTCAACAAAAGGGAATACATCATTTTGGTTTTCATAGATGTTGCTTGAACACTCTGGCTCTTCCATACTGTTTGTGGAATTTATAGCTAGTATAGAAATAAATTCACGGAAAAAAAGAATAAAAAAACAGAATGTCAACTTGATAGAGGTATCTCTTTATTATCAAACTGACAGGTGTAAAAATAGACTGAAGAATCTCTACTGGCCAGGTAGATGATCCTTCTTATATATTCTAACAATGGATAAAAGTTCTACTATGAAGGATTGACATATAAGTCAATTAATATTATTTAACATAGCGATTCATGCTAAGAGAAATCTCAGTGAACTAAACATTTCTTAGCTCATCTGGACGAATGAATAAACTCTTATCCTCCGAAGTACCCTGATCTGTCCTTTGTACGAGGATCACTAATATCGATCTAGTAGCATGTATCCTATAGGTACAGTCTCTTAGTCTATATCAGTAGTATGTGTCTGAGTGTATATCATTGTTCTGTATATATCTTAGCACATATCTGCTGGATATATGGCATGTCTATAGCATGTCACTATGTGCATGTCTATAGCACAACATATATTGTACAAGTCTGTAGTACATAATGTATCCGTAGCTAGTATCAACACTGGGCAGAAATTGGGATTTTACCGAGTTAGAATGAGGTAAAATATTTGGTAAAAGGTCGTAGGAATTAAGCCTCAAATACTGTCTGAAACTTTACAGCTTTTAATTTTGATGGCAAATTATTACATTAGACTTACTATTGAAAATCCGATAAACTGTGGTCCCTTATGGATAATGTAGAGGTTTAAATGTCGGTTGTTCACTGCGCATCAGTGCACTGAATATTTCTTTCAGGAGATGTTCGTGGTAATGATTACTACCAACATTTATACTGGTTGTATTTTGTTACATTAAGCATGTATTTTATAGGGCAATACGTCAAATGTACGTAAGTTATGCTGCTTATTATGATACTTAGTTGTTGCCAATGTAATGGTCTTTGTTGTTGTATTTTATCAGTCAACAGATTGACTAT